>OX411312.1:2192460-2912460 GCA_948150685.1 Rhaphigaster nebulosa | reverse complement strand
TTCCTTCATTGGGTTAAGGAATGAACCTAGCGGTTGGTTGCAAGTGGATGCTGAACACATGACCTGCTTGTAAACCGTTGGTTAAGAAGCAATACCAACTAACCAAGTGCTGAACTCCAACTGAAGACCATTCATAGGTTGCGATGGTTTTTTTTCGTTACAATACAAATTGAATTTAACGAATCGATAAACAAGAACAACATAAATAAATTATCTCTCCGGATCTAAAAACAGGAGTCATTTAAAAAAAAAAACAATACTTACCCAGTTAAATGAAATATTTGTTAGCAAATATTTACGTCTCGTCTGAGAATGCAAAATAAATCATGCACCGACTTCGCCATTCTATGATCACTGACTGCTTCGAACTGAACAAACAAATCATTTTGTTATCAACATCTGCGGTTTCACCAATGAAGACCATTTTTTTTCTCTTTTTCTCGCCGAATTCAAAATATTTTGACAAATGTTTTCCTTGAGAAAGTTCTTTCTTTTTAGCATGTGAAAGAAGTGAATACGTCAATACCCAACTTAGCTTTGGAAGAATAACAAAGTCGTATTCCATTTATCTTTCTTTTAACGGAATCGGAGGAATTAAATTTAAAAATATCTGATGTGGACACCCCATGACTTCCTTGTACGCCTATTAAATCGGTAAATTCCTATTAAACTATAAATCGGTGGCCCAAAAAGTGATACTGAATTTGGTTACTAGTCCATCTATTGACACATGCAGACACACGCACACTTTCTTGAGGTCTTAATCCATTATTATATGTCTTTTTCTTTCAGATGGTTCCTTGACAACATTAGAACTGTCTAATGTACTAGGTAAAGCATTGGAAATCGATAGTTTTAACATTTCAAGGGGATGAAACCTCTAAACTTCTATCTTATTCTCCTACTGCAGACTTGTTCAGCTCACAAATTGGGAGGGAAACACTCAATTTTAACACTTAAAACAAGTAATAAAATTGTTTAATTAGAGTTATTGTTTAACCTTTATCACCGAAACAGATGAACTCTGTAATAAATGTCGGTATACCTTTTGATGTAAGTTTCTTATGACCTTCAAGTAAAGTACCCCTTTCGGGTCTTCAATTTCAACCAAAATCTATTATATTACTTATATTGATATAAATGTCAAATTTACCAAATTTGGGATGTTTTACATTATATATTAATATAATTTTTGATGAAAGTCTAATATGACCTTCAAGTAAAGTACCACTTCCGGTTTTCCAATGATTACCAAAATTTATTATGTTGATTATATTAATATGTGAGCCTTAAATACTAAATTTGAGAAGTTTTTCATAATAGTTTAATATAATTTTTGATGGAAATCAATTATGACCTTCAAGTAAAGTACCACTTCCGGTAATCATGCAGTGACCAAACAGGGAGGTTAACAACTAGATTTTACAACAATCCTAAATACAAAATTTCAACTTTCTACGGCTAACCGTTTTTGAGTTATGCGAGATACGTACGAACGTACGTACAGACGTCACGACGAAACTAGTCAAAATGGATTCAGGGATGGTCAAAATGGATATTTCGGTTTAAATCTGAAAACCGAAAATGTTTGCGATTATAATACTTCCCTTACTGCGTACAAGGAAGTAAAAACATACTAATAATAATATTATAATAACGAAGGTTCCCGACGCGATGGTATACAGATATAATTACAACGCGTTAGCCGGGATTCTGACCGTTCACGCTAGCCCGCTTTGTAATTATGCAAATACGGCGAAAGGGGAGAATGCAATTCCGAATGCAATTTAACAGTAACGCGCTTGGTCAGTAGAGGGAAGTTCAACACGAGAGTGAAACTTGGATTTTACTGGGACAGTGTGTAACGGTAAGCTTCTGTTCAGGCCAGGCTGGTATACCAGAATAATCAACCAGAGTGAATTCGGATATTATCCACAAAAATAAATAATCTGCCCGATGGACAACCTAGAAAATAAATTAAATCTCGGAAATATTCTCGTCGTAACTAGAATATCTGATAACGAAGGACATATAGCTATGCTATTGGCAAACAACTTAAGGAAGAGCCTTAAGGGCGGAGCGTATGCCGAGTGGTTACACTCAGGGAAGGGAAAGCGATGCCCTATATACTCGTAATTTCAGAAAGCATATTGGATATACTATAAAACTTATAGAGGAGCGGGGTAGCTCAGTGGGTAGGGCACTGTGCTACTTCCGGGTTCGAGACCGACTGTGACAGATAATTATTTATTCTGTTTACAGCTGTGAATCGGTCCTATGGTATCAGGAGACCCTTCTAGGGCCCACCCAGCCTCTATAAATGGGCATCATTATTGGGGGAAAAACCTGGCGGTTGAGCGTGATCTCGGCAAAATCGCCGCCTTGCACAACCGTTGTCTAAGAAACAGTATGGACCTTACTTAGTACTGAGCCGAAGGACCCTTTATGAGTTCTAGTGCTACAGGTTTTTTATTTTATTTTTTTAAAACTTCAGACAAATGGGATATTTGACCTCGTCAAATATGCAATTTCAATTATTTTTTTTAGTATTTATATTCCTTTTTTAATTTTTCAAAATATAATTTTTTACGTTTCAAAGAATATCGAAAAAATTTAAATCTGACCCAACAACATTTCTTATAATTTATTTTTTTTTTGAAATCCCTTTGTAATAATAACCAATAAAGGCACACCTTAATTAATTAAATTTTATAATATTCATGCAGTCGTAATAATTATATATTTCTGTTCATAGAGTATTTAAACATAAAGAAATTAAAAATAACGGAACACATCATCTTTACAGTATTGAATAATCAATAGTTGACCGTAGAACTTATGAAGGAATGAGATGGTTCGGGAGGCGTGGTGGAACACAAATAGTAAAAACTATTTATTAAGGATCCGACGTTTCGACCCACTTTGCAGGTCTTCTTCAGGGCTTGAAGCTCCAAGGGAGGAAGAATGACTTGAATTTATCATCTTCTATACCATCATGTAGATGTCAACAGATACAAAATAAACTTTATAATGGGAAACACATATTTATATTTTAAAAAATTATTTATTATTAATTTATTTTTTTAAATTTATTTATTATTATATTTTTATAATACAATAAAATAATTAAGTCAATATACAACAATACCTTAAATAGTCATTCTTCCTCCCTTGGAGCTTCAAGCCCTGAAGAAGACCTGTAAAGCGGGTCGAAACGTCGGATCCTTAATAAATAGTTTTTATTATTTGTGTTCCACTTTTTTATCGCCCCCCGGAAAATCTCATTCCTTCATATTTACAGTATCTAGAATATCAAAAATTCCGTTTCCTTAGTAAAAAATAACATTTTTTATTTTTAAATTTAGGTTCAAAAAGAATCTCCCTGAATTGTTCATATTTTATGGAAGTTTTTTCATCGTTAGCCAAATTTCATTGTGATAATTAATCTTTTTTTTTGTTTAAAGCGTCTATATTTTAACCAAGTATAAAATATTTTAATAAACTTCAATGAAAATTATATCTAACTCAAAAAATCAAGGTCTAAAAATTCCCTAAGAAAAAAAAATGAAAGCCTCCTTTGATATTTAGATTAAGATATAAACAGCATGAGTTTTGCCAAAATTTGATAAGGCTCAGTTTGGACACGACTCAAATTATAATATGAACGGGACCATTATGGTGTACTGAGCCAAAATCCTTTCATAATTTTGAAATTACGTCCACGATTATTAGATAAGTTAAGAGTTACAGTTTTAACAGATATTTCTCAGCTTAAAGAATGTCATACGTAATATGTAAGGATAGAAGAAGAATTCCTCAGGTAATATATCAAAAATAAGGTAAGCAGATCCAAAATAAACTTTATAATGGGAAATGTATTTATATTAAAAAAAAATATTTATTATAAATTGATTTTTTATATATTTTTTTTATTTATTATTATCTGCTTGTAATATAATAAAGTCAAAATAGAGAAATACCTTAAATTAATAGTTCTAGAAGCAACAGAAAACATTTTAAAATAGAAGACATCAGTTCTGAGAATTAAAAGGTCAACAACTTACGTAAGACTTCACAATAGGTGGATAAACAACATACCTGCAACAAACAATTTCTTACGTCAGAAATTAATTAAGAAAAAATAATAAATAATCATATAATATGTATAATTAAAAATATAAATCATAAAAACAAATTACTTAATGCGAAAGTAATTTTTATTTATAAATATATATATATATATATATATATATATATATATATATATATATATATATATATATATTATTTTTTTTTTTAATTTATTTGTTTATTAAATCTTCATTATAAGTTACTTCTCTCCTTCCTCCCCTTATAATTTGAAAACTCAAAAAATTAGTCAATTTGAGAACCTAATTCGAACTGCGAAAATTGTATCAAAATATTTCACTGAAAGAGTTACTAAATATATATATATATATATATATATATATATATATATATATATATATATATATATATATATATATATATATATATATATATATATATTATTTTTTTTTGTTAAATTTATTTGTTTATTACGTCTTCATTGTTAGTTACTTCTCTCCTTCCTCCCCCTATAATTTGAAAACTCAAAAAATTGGCCAATTTGAGATTTGAGAACCTAATTCGAACTGCGAAAATTGTGTTAAAATATTTTACTGAAAGAGTTACTAAAATTTGAAACCAATAGGTGTAAAATTTAAAACCTACTAATACCTTTTAAGTTAAAAAATCGGGTCTTTATCAATACAATATTAGGTTTAAATAGAAAAGAAAATTATCAATGGGAAATAGCAACATCCCTGCTCAAAATAAATCACCTTAAAAAAATGTGTAAAAAAAAAATTCACTTAACTTTTTTTTTAAGATGATTTATTATGTTTTAAGCATATTTATTTATGTATAGTTTTTGATGTATAGGAAAAAACTTCATTAGGAGTCAGTTCAAAATTATTTTGTTTTTATTTTTAATTTAAACAATTATTATTTAAAAAGTTGTGCCATGAAAATAACTAATAAAGTGAACATTAGTAAAAAAATACTTAATCTGCATTTTACTAATTATTTCAATCTCTTTATTTTGTTTATTCTTTTAACTTGCATTCTGCATTATTATTTATAAAGGCAATGCACTGCTAATTTAGTAGGAAGAGAAGATAAGATAAAAAAAAATAAAATAAAATAACATAAATATATATATATATATATATATATATATATATATATATATATATATATATATATATATATATATATATATATATATATATATATATATTTATCTTATCTTATTTATTATTACTATTATTATTATTATTATTTACCTATTATATATATATATATATATATATATATATATATATATATATATATATATATATATATATATATATATGAAATAAAAATCTAAATAAATGAAAATAATAATAATGAAAAAATAAAATAAATAAATTAAAATAAAAGCAGAGACCACCTGTATGTATGCATTTATATATACATGAATAATTATTCATGAATAATTATAATTATAGTGGAAAAAAGGAAAATATATAATAAACTTATATCTTTAATTTTAAATCGATTCATATATATGTCGATGTTTTTTTTAAATAATCGATTATTTCGGTTATATGTGGACTATTATTATTATGAATTAAAATATAGAACAAATCGTTACGCACGCAGTAATACATCAGAATGCACATTTACATTTTTCTATGATCGCCGACGTTTCGGCCTTCATCTGTAATAAGGAAAATAAGATAAGAGCCATGAATACTATATCAATATATAGCCATTCGTAAATGAAACCTTCTATTTCTGGCTTTAATACTTTATTGATTGTATTTTGTTTCGCTTAACCTTAACTGCAACTTAGGCTGAAACGTCGGCACAAACGTTACACTTACCTGCATTCTTTGAACGAAACCTTCTACCCTCCATCTGCCCCCCCCCCCAATCAATTGGTACTCGAATTACATCTACAGCTAACGATATCCCCACCACCAATATATTATTTTTATATAGGTTTATTTTATATTTAAAACATTAATCTAGCCTGACAGTAAAAACGGTGTTACATAAATATTTCTAAAATAAATTTTTCCGGCTAATAATCTTCTTTTAAAAAAAAATTCAGAGACATATTGGATTGAGTAGGTAAAGAAGGACTGAGTTGTAGCCTTTATTTAGAAACACAGCTGTTCGCAAATGAATCACGCGAATATTTTAAGCTGATGCACCTTTTTACGTTCTTTCGAATTTGTATTTTTAAATCGTTTTAATTTTACTTTCTATAATAATTAAAAGTTTATTAATTCATAATTCGTTTAAAACGATATTTCCAAAGCATGGGAAAAATGGATCAATCAATAATTGAATTTAAGAAGTGAAGTGAATTCAGTATCAAAATCGATTCTAAGCAATTGATAACCTCATGAAGATCGATAGTTCACATGTACACAACAACTGTTCAATTTTAATTAAAAAATGAATTTCAAAAATTAATATTAGTTAATTTCTAATTAACATTAAGGAAAAAATTATGCTCAATAGTTGTGTTTTTCAACAGAGGTAATTCCAAGAAAAACGGCAATTTCAGTGAATAATTAAAAAAAAAAGTAGAGGTCTCCAAAAAAATTTTTTTTTTAAATGTGGACATGATTAAGAGTGTGCTGAATCCAAATATGATATTAAAAAATCTGTATCATCCACAATTTCTTCACATTTTATAATTAAAAATATTAAATTAAGCGATTTTTAAAGAATTGAACAGCTTTAATAGTTAAAATTGTGGGTGATACAGCTATTTTAATATCATATTTGGATTCAGCACCCTAAAAACTATAGGAATAAGATATTTTCAGTACAAAAGTTTTTCATCGTTGGCCTGTGTAACCAATTCAAAATAAAGTTTGGTATTATTATACATAATAAATTAAATTTAGTATTATAAAGCAATTATGAATTTAATTAAGACAAGAAATCAAATACATGTTGATACTCACCAAGGTTTAAATTGATTATATCAAACAGAAAAGTTTGTACTGGTTCCTTCTCGCATTGTACTGGCAATGAACGAGAGATAGGCAGGATGTTTTTAGGTAAACGGTTTAAGGTTCAGCGTTTTTCCAGTAACGCCGGTAAGTAATTGTTTTTTTGTTATAGATGGGAATAAATTTAAGATTGGACTATTGGAAATATTTTGTCATTTAAACAAAAATCTGGATTGGATTTAAAAGATTTCATTATTTCAAGTGCTTCATATATATTTAGTTTGAGGCTGTTTTCAACGTGATGAATCAATTTAACTCCTGAGTGTTTGATGAATTTATGTTATTTTTCATTTAAATGAATTGCAAAGTTGGAATTACCTGTCTTATTATTATATGCGCGTATATGTTCCTTTAATCTCTGATTTAGTGGTCTCCTAGTTTTCCGGTGTATTTGGCAGCACAATCATTACAATTTAGTTCGTATACTCCGCTTTTTTAGGTAAGAATCTATTTTCTAAATGGGAGAAGATTATTTTAGAGATAGTATTATTTATTTTTTAAATTTATTTGTGATAACTATTAATTACTTAGATATAGCTCATTAAGATATAGTTCGAAGTAGGATAAGTATTTATCGAAATCTAATTATATTATGAGGAAGGCTGGCAGGGCCGGGGGAGGCCTATTTGATTTTAAGCCAAATTGCTAGCCAGTCCCAGGTCTAGCTCTTCCGCTTCAAACAAAATAACTTCGGGACAAATGGTTTCTTCTTGTCGTAACCTCGTCTGGTGATTGTTTTTTTTCCCTTTTTTTTTGTTAATGATTTCCTTTTTTCAAAAAGCAAAAAATATTGGCCCCAATTTTAACAAAACTTGAAGAAATAACAAAGGTTGATATTTATTGATTAAAATCAACTTCAAATAGAGCCAACTTTTCGATAGTCTATTCTTTATGAAAATGATATATCTATTCATATATATATATATATATATATATATATATATATGCAGATATAGATATAGGGGTCAGTGTATTACTATTAGTAGTTCATAGCTGAAGAGAAATCACACTGACTCGTCAAAGATTGATTTCATGCAACAGGAATGTGACCGGGCAGGTTTTCATTCAGACGGATAGAAATATTGTCTGGAGTCAACTTTGTTACTTTATTGTTATTAGTATTATTATTGTCATATGATTATTATATTGATCTACATAGCAGAGACATAGTGAGTAAGAGGAGATCCTACCCCAAGGCGCATAGTCGAGGCAGCAGTCCAAATATTTATAAATAGTCCTATCTCAGGTTAATTGGAACCTGACCTCATTTCGTCTCATCTCCTTCAAATTCAAATTTTAAAACGGTAACAAATCGTATAATTAATTATAAAACACCTAAAAAATTTAATTAGCATACTTCAGTAAAACACTAATCGTTAAAGGATTTTTTTAATAAAAAGGGTACACCTTGGGAGTGATTCCGAATAAATTTATCCAGGATCCGAAGAAAACTTTTAGTTTAAACGCTGTAATAATATTTCAAAAATATCTATTCTGTCCAAGTTAAAGAACTTAAGCGGTAGGCACCAAAGGAAAAGAAATTTGAAGCTTGTCCCAAGATGATCGCCATGAGAGTGCCGAACTGGGAGTGTTAATTTAAAAAACTGTGTCAATGCAAGTAGGATGTGATGTAAAATGATACAGAGGAAATATTTGATGTGCACTAAAGTAGGAAAAAAAAAAAAGGGTAGACTAAGTAAGTAAAAGGAAGTGCAGAAATAATCCAAGGAAGGATGAAGTAGAGAGATGTGAGGAAGTCAGAATCCCAATAGATAAGTCAGGAGGCCTAGGGACACGACGACCAGCCGCGCCGCAGAATCAGTCTACGAAGTTCATTACGCTATATCTCAGCTAATGATGGTCCGATTTAAATGATTTTTTTTTTTTTTTTTTACAGGAATTTCACCACCGTTCGATGAATCATGACAAAATTATTTGTCCATTTTTTACGGACGGATTTTTTTTTTTTTTTTATTCAATACTTGGATTCTACGTATCTTGAAACGTAAAACCTCAAATTTGAGAGGGAGGGTTAACAAAAATTTTCTTGGTCGATTACAAAGGTCTATTATTGAAAATAATAAACCAAAAAGTTTTTTTTTTTTTTAAATTTATGTTTTATTATATTTTATTTTATGATCACGAACTTGATATAATATGAAACAGCAACAAAAGTCGAGAATAAGTCGACTAACATTTTTCAATAGTCTTGGAGACAGAGGGAGGACACCTCAATGGACACCTGCTAATCAGTAGTGATAATTACAATAGGTTAGTTTACAGGTGCATTTCTTACCTAGCAACTTGTACACCCCTTCTTTTAGCAAATCATTCATGATTCCTGCTATTTCATTGTGAAATTTCTTTTTCATTTCTATCCGTAATTCCTCCACTATACTGCCCTTATTTCACCACATACGTATTTTCATCATACCGCAGCAATGTAAACAATGCTCATCAAAGCTAAGATAAAGATACATCGCCTGTAACAATTATCTATGGCTAATATATAAGTGGGAAAATATATATTAGATATATTTACCAAATATACAAAGAGAAGAAGAAAAAGAGAAAGATTTTCAGAAATAAATGCAATTATACACACTAATATGTTCATATCGTTCAGTAGAATAAAATAACAAAAAAAAAAAGAAAAAAAAAGCCGGAAATGTGGATGGTACGTTAGAAGCGGTTGAAGAATAGCCATAAGTCAAGTATTTCCCAAAGTGTGGTACGCGTACTTCCAGGAGGGGTACGGAAAGAGTTTAGAGGTACGCGATGTACAGGATATGGAACATAGAAAAATAATAAAAATTCATCGTCAGTTGTTAGTATTGTATATGAATGGTTTTCATCTCTATATTCATATAACTTCAGTTGCTTTTTCAGTATGTGTAAATATCAAGTCGAAAAAAACAGCAGCTTTTTAGATGTGGAACCGGATCTCAAAAAAAAAAAAAAAAAAAAAAAAAAAAAATTAACAACCGGGGAACCAAATTATAATCATCTGTCGTCTCAACATAAACAATTTTATCCTTCTCATTGATCCTAACAAATGTTATTTATAATTTAACTGCTACTCATTAATATTTTTCAAATTTTGTAGGAATTTTTTTATAATTTAGTTGGAAATTTTGGCGATCATCCTTCCGTTGACGTACGCACGATAATATAGAAGGATCAATCCAATTAGAGATTGATAAATTATTTGCTACTTCTATAAATTTGTTTTTATTGAACATTAATTTCGAAAGTTATACATTCATATTCAGTTCTAAAAACACGAAAGTTGATAAAATAAGCAATTTAAAATACAGTTTGGTATTATTATACATATTTAAATTATATTTAATTTAATATTCAATAGTACTGAACTGTATTTTAAATTGCTTATTTTTGAATTTTTTGTGTGGTTTTAGAACTGAATATGAATGTATAACTTTCGAAACTAGTTTTAAATAAAAACGAAATTATGAAAGTGGCAAATAATTTATCAATCCTTGATTATACTTCCAAAAATGTAACTTTTTATTTTCCAATTTTATACATTAGTTGACGTTTCGGGGCATTGATCCCCATCTTCAGAACTTAAACTGATTTATTTACAAGGATATATAATTATTCCTCATGTTACAATATTAAATTTCAATTTTAAACTATTTTAATTAAATTGTAGCATTCCTTAAGACCGATCTTAAATAACGCAATGATGACAAAGGAGTGCAACAATTTTTTAACAAAAATTGTAAATTAAAATAGTTAAAATTTAAATTTAATTGGTTATATTAAAAATAAGGACCGTTTTTTTCAACAAAAAGTTAATATTTTTATTTCTTTAATATAATACAGAATTAATATAACCTATTACACAAGGCAACAGTGATTTTGCGGCGCAGGTTTTCAGAGTCGATTCTGGATAATGCCAGTCTTCTAGATACGAGAAAAATATCAGATTTGCCGAATTGACTCTAGTTTTTGAAATAATGGCAGTAAATACTCATAAATCGAAAGAAAAACAAACTTTTTTTGGAGGAGTTTTCGAACAAGCGTGAGTTTAGGGCGCAGTTTCAGAGTCGATTCTGGAGAATTTCAGTTTTGTAAATACAAGAAAAATATCAGATTTCCTTAAATTACTCCTCTTTTTGAAATAAAGGAAACACATACTCTTATGTTAAAAGAAAGAAAATACATTTTTTTTTGGGGGGGGGAGGCAACTGTGATTTTGCGGCGGAGGGTTTCAAGTGGAACCTGGATAATTTCAGTCTCCTCAATTTGACAAAAATATCAGATTTCCCGAATTGACTCTAATTTTATAAATAAATGCAATATATACTGTAACTAACCTAAACTTTTTTACACAAAATAAGAGTCAATTTGAACAGAGTAACTATACATCGTGTACCTTAGTACATTGATGTAACTATATTCACACCCGATAGCTATTCCGCAAGAAAAAATTTTTTTTTTTTTTCTCCAGTGTTATGATCCACTGTTGCCAACCATCTTTTAGCAAGTTTCTCGATGCCATGTTGCTACCACTCCTTGGGACGGCTGTCGAAAAACTCTTGAATCAAAATGTCAAACTTCTACAAAATTATTGTTGTACGAAGTAAAGGAAGTATTGTATTAGCGAAAATTTTCGGTTTTCAGATTTCAAGGGAAATATCCATTTTGACCATCCCTGAATTAATTTTGACTAGTTTCGTTGTGGCGTCTGTACGTACGTTCGTTCGTACGTACGTATGTTCGTTCGCATTTGGCATAACTCAAAAACGGTTAGCCGTAGGAAATTGAAATTTTGTATTTAGGATTGTTGTAAAATCTAATTGTGAACCTCCCTTTTTGGTCACTGCTTGATCACCGGAAATGGTACTTTACTTGAAGGTCATAATTGATTTTTATCAAAAATTATATTAAAATACTATGCAACACTTGTCAAATTTAGTATTTATAACTTAAATATTAATATAAATAGCATACTAGATTTTGGTCTAAATTAGAAAACCGGAAGCGGTACTTTACTTGAAGGTCATATTAGACTTTCATTAAAAATTATATTAAAATATAATGTAAACCATCTCAAATTTGGTAAATAGGGCTTTTATATTGATGTGAATGTATTTACTATATTTTGGTTAAAATTGGTGAGCCGAAAAGGGTACTTTACTTGAAGATCGTAATAAGCTTACATCAAAAATTATATTTAAATTAAATACATGAATCATATGTTTCGGTAATAAAGGTTACAATCGCAATTTGGTTTCCAATCCAATTAAACATTTTTATTACTTGTTTTAAGTCTTAAAATTTAGTGTAAAATACTGGTTTTCCTCCCTATTTGTGTGTGCCAATAGATGGATGTCGCGACGCCGAGTGTCGTTTTTGAGATACTGCGATCTTCGGAAACTATTAACCAAATTCAGAGTAACTTTTTGAGCAACCGATTTATAGAACACCTTAACGGTTCACCCGAAGCTGGATAACACTGTGATAATTTCTCATGTTTCCTACCTAACTGTTCACAATGAAGTTCGGAGTTCGCAGAACGTTCTTCAGAACATCATGGAATATCATCAATATCCACTAATGATCACCCTTCCATAATGATCTTCCGTTCCAAGGGCGTATCTTCTATGCTGATTTTTTTTAAACCGTTGTACGATAGTCAAGGGCACCTTCACCTTCAGTTTGAATAATTTCATGCATTGCTTCAGCGGCTTTATTTTATTTTAATTATTTTTTTTTTTTAATACTATTAATATTTCGTTAGAGACCATCTTTCTTGTTCGGCAACAGCTCATGAACTAAAGCTTTATTGCACGGGTCAAATGTTTAAAAAAAAGCTTACTAAATCATTTACACGAGAGAATTAGTTATTGATTAACATTGAATAGGTACGAGTATAAAGTGCGTATTTACATCCTTTGATAAAACCGTCATTATTTTTTATACACCCTATTAATATTGTGACATGAGGAATAATTATATATCCTTGAAAATAAACCAATTTAAATTCCGAAGATGGGGATCAATGCCCCGAAACGTCAACTAATGCAAAAAATTGGAAAATAAAAAGTTACATTTTTGTAAGTATAATTAGCGATTGATAAATTATTTGCCACTTTCATAATTTTGTTTTTATTTAAAACTAGTTTCGAATGTTATACATTCATCTTCAGATCTAAAAACACACAAAAATAAACAATTTAAAATACAGTTGAGTACTATTGCATATTAAATTAAATGTAATATAAATATGTTTAATTTAATATGTATAATATTGCCAAACTGTATTTTAAATTGGTTATTTTGTGTTTTTAAATTCTGAAGATGGGGATCAATACTACGAAACATCAACTAATGTATAAAATTGGAAAATAAAAGTTACCATTTAGGAAAGAATTGCCAAAATTTTTAACTCTTATTCATATTTTATCAGGAATGACTTTATTATTTTTTTAATGTTTATGTACTAAAATGGGAAAAATAAACATATTTTAATTGTTATTAAAATAAATATTTTTATTTTTTTTGACGAGTGGTATTCAGTGTTACGAAAATTATAGGAAAGGTATGCAGATATCGAAAGTTTGGGAAACACTGCCGAAACGTTAACTAATGTATAAAATTGTAAAAATAAGAGTTAACATTTAGGAAACAATTGTCAAAATTTCCAACTCTAATTCAAATTTTATGAGGAATGACTTCATTATTTGTATGTACTAAAAGGGAAAAAATAAATATATTTTGATTGTTATTAAAGTAAATATTTTTTTTTTTTTTTTTTTTTTTTTAACGAGAGGTATTCAGTGTTACGAAAATTATAGAAAAGGTATACACATGTCGAATGTTTGGGAAACAGTACCATAGATAGGAGAAAGGCGGAGCTATAAACTTTAAAACTTGATTTTCTGGAAATGCATTATGGGTGCTTACCCCTTTCTTTTATGGGCTCTTCATATTTTATAGTGATATATTATAAAATATTTTTTATAGTCCGACGTGCCCCAGGGTAAAAGATATTTTCATTTAATTCCTTTATTAGAAAAATCAAGTATTCTAAATAGGAGCTGTTTGAGCATAACGACACGAGACCTCAACTTCATTATATCTTTCCAAAAACACTTTCTTGATAAAATAGAGAACTAAGTTTAGATACATTCTTTAAATTCTAGCGATATTTCTAACAATAGAGAGTTCCCTAGGTTATGTCACCGTATATTCTATTCGTGGCGATTTGATGACCGAACTGAAATAACATAGACTTAAGTTCACTGCCCCTCTTACTAGAGAATTTAGACGCATACACAACGCGGAATTCCGTACATTCTTTAAATATTAGTGAATACCATATCGGCGATTGAAATTGTTAGGCTGGATAAAAGGAAAGAATCGCTTTATTCAAGGGATAAATGACCGAGGATTAGGCCGAAACGTAGGTGTGAGGATCATATTTCGGCATCAAACCATCGGGTTCACTTAGGTTTATTACTATAATTACTATTCGAGTACACCGCCCCCAGAGGCGGCACATGGTTACCCAACGGAGACTCCATGGTCAGAACTTCGCCTCGTGATAGGTCGACCAAAAGGTGAGGCCGCTGCGCAACTTTCCTTAAGACATCAGCATACCATACCACGAGGAATGGTACTAGAACATCGTGATCTTTATTAGACCATTCAAGACATAATTGAAGGTAATTTTACCACATCTCGAGAATCGAACCAATCTTCTAACTCTTCTGATTGGACAGTTTCGAAAACTAGTAAACACTTTTTTAGGCATCAAAAAATATAGAACTGACCCTTTCTTCTTCCGAAGTAAGACTGGATACAAGTTGCAATAAAATTATGTTAAAAAAAGAAAAAAAAATCCGTGAGCAGTGGATATATATATATATATATATATATATATATATATATATATATATATATATATATATATATATCTTAAAAAATCGAAAAACACGGGGGGGGAGGGGGAGGGAGGGTGGAGAAACCAAATCGGGACCCCCAAAAAATACTTCCTCAACACAAACTCAATTCATATACAAATTTTATATATGGATGTTTAAGTCCCTAGGTACCCTTAAAAAATAAAAAAAATATCGAGGCCCGGATATATCGAACTATCGATATTTTTTTATCGATATCGAACTACTATTTTGATATATTAAAAAAAATATCGAAACGACGTACATCGACATATTTTTTCGATGTTCACATTCCTAGAGGTGCGTCTGGGAACCCCAAAGATAAATCTTATAAAACAATTCATAAGACGCTTTAATTAAACTTCGAGTTAATCGGTAAGACCCAAATATTCCAGGCAACTACACGCTTGATTTGACAATGTTGTAAATGACATTTTTGGCAAAAATTATTATTATTATTGGCGATCCTGACTCTCCTTCGTCTAATGCACAAGAAGAACTAACTCTAGCTACGATTTGTTGAGAAATATCATAGCCTTTTTATTAATTTTTTTTTTTTTATTATATGCTTTATATAAAATTAGAGAATGGTATTTTTTAATTAAAGCAACTTTAAAAATAAAAACTTTAAAAATTTTTTTATAACTATGAAACGTAATGAGGAGAAAACTGATAAATTTTATTGACAACGAAAAATGTTTTACCAGTTTAATTTTTTAAACTCGTTCTTCTTAAAATTAAGGTTAGAGCAGTCAGAAACTTGTCAAACCAAGGTAGCACATAATCCAAGTTATAGGTAAATATATTTATGTTTTGTTCATTAAATTGGATGTCTAGGGAGGGGGAATGTAGGGGGAAGGGCGAGAGAGTTCATAAACGATATTTTTTAAGTATTGTTTTGATTTATTATTATTTTCTTTGTTTATTATGATTTATTATTACTTTAAAGTTATTGAACGAAATTATAGTGACTGCAATGTTTATACTACTATATATATATATATATATATATATATATATATATATATATATATCACGTACAAATTAATTATTAAAGTTTCTAAAACTAGTTAACAATATAATTTTTTTTAAAAAATGTTCTTACACAACCAAATAAAAATAAAATAATTCTTTGTGATAATGAATCAAATCCAGAACTAAGTGCATGAATATAGATTATCTATGCAGGCGCTGTATTAGTTTATTTCTCTACATCTATTACTTATAGATATTATATAGTATGTAAACTTTACTTTAGGTATTTATATAATTATATATACTTTATTATAAATAGTTTTACGTATAGTGGATAACCGAAGGGATAGGTTCTGCAGATAACCTTCTCACTTTTCCCAGATGATTGTATTTTGATGTTAGCTTCTGGGTTAGAGAAGGCCTTCTATTTACTTTGTAATCTCCACATTATTCTTAATAGAACATTGTAAATTTTATTGTTTTATGCTATATATAATACTGTACGAGTTAGTAACATAATAATAGCTATCCGAAATAAATAGCTAACGTTATAATTGAGACGTAGAGCTATGAGCCCTCTTCTAGGCGGAGCGAAATGTACAGTTAGAGTACCCCTAACGGAATGTCCTCCAAGAGACACAGTCAAAAATAATCAAAGTAATCTTAGTTCCATTAATAGTTTATTGTTTCCTTCTCACTTAATACAATGATAGATAATTAAATCCACTTATATAATAAAAAATTTAAAAAAAAATATTAGAAATATATATATAAAACTTTGGAAAATTCGACTTAATCAAGACAAATCTCAACATATCACTTTTACTCTCCGACAAGAAACCTGCCCTCTAATATACCTCGACAATGCATTAATTCCGCAGACAGACAAAATTCGATATCTTGGCCTGACATTTGAAAGGAGAATGACATGGGGCCCACACGTCAAGAATAAACAAAAACGCTAAACAAAAGACTTAAACTGTTATACTCACTTCTTTCAAAACGTTCAAAATTGAAACTTAGACATAAAATGAACACTTACACTTACTTACTCAAGCCCATCTGGACCTACGCTTCACAGATATACGGGACAGCCAAAAAAAAAACACACGTACAAAAACTCCAAATTTTTCAGTCAAAAACTTTTAGGACTATCACCAAAGCCCCTTGGTACGTCAGCAACTTTACGTTACATACAGACATCAATATGCCTACAGTTAACGAACACATACGGACCCACTACAAACGATTTCACGATAACTTACACGGACATCCTAACACACTCATAAAAGATATGGCGACAACCAACATGCCAGACAACACTCGCAGAAGGCTGAAGAGGAGCTGGATGAGGGATCCCCTAGCCAAACTATATCCGAGTATCAAGACAGGAAGAGGTGCCGCTGGGTACTACTCTTTCTCATGCCACGTTAACATGTTCTTTGCCAGCACATTCACTGGTTGTTTCATAGACAGGTGTGAATTTAAAAATAAAGTTCAAAAAAAAAAAATATATATATATATATATATATATATATATATATATATATATATATATATATATATATATATATATATATATATATATATATATATATTATTTATAACATGAAAAAAATAATCAAATCATTTCTATAAGCGCATTAATTTAAATATTTATTAAAATTAATTATATCTACGGTGAACAAAACTTACTCCAATATATTGAATCGATAAAATTAAAGAATTTCTTAACGTAAAAGGTATTGATAATGATTTTAAATTATAGTAACTCTTCGAATAAAATGTTTTACCACAATTATAACAGCTTGAAGTAGGCTGTTTGTTGTTAAATCTCAAATTTGGACTATCAAATTATTGGAAGAGTTGTTTCATGCCCAAGGTGCATTATCATAAATGTTTTTTTTTTTTTTTTTTTTTTTTATAAAAATTAAATACACTCTTGTCATTAATAGCGTATCTTCATAGATAAAAACTTCGAGCAATTGAGCGATAAATATAAATATTTACATTTAAGTAACCTTTGTTGACTGCAGATGTAATTAAGAAAGAAATTGTTCGGAGGGAAGGGGGGGGGGGGGGGGTGCGGTAAAGACTAAAACACAAATAAGTTAATGTTATTGAATGTAATAGATAATATGTTAATGTAAGATCATTATCTTTATTAACATATTACATATAATTTTTACAAGATATTTCTTAGTTATAGTTATAATAGAATTATAACATACTTCATATAATTTTATCATACTTCCCATTTCTGTTTTTTACAAATGTTTTTACTGTTACTGGTACTGCCTCTGTTATCTTGTTTTTTTTTCTTTTTAGCTCTGATGATGGCCTGAAACTTAGGCCGAAACGTTGGCACAGAATAAATAAGTTATACTTATCAGTGTCTTAGTCTTTGACCGCAACACCCCACAAATTTTTTCCTTAATAAATATTTACATACAATCGGAGAGTTCGATATTGAGAACGCAAAGGAATAGATGTTTAAAAAGAACATTACATTATGTTAGAGAAAGAAGATTATGGAAAGATTAGGCAAGGGATTTAAAAACGCATTGGGTAGCTTTTTCTTGAATTTTCCTTTTATGTTTTCATTTAACCGGGAGGGAAAAAAAGAAAAAAAAAAGTTCCATCCAATTGTTTATTTTAATGCATAAATTTATCGCTGGCGACCTCAGGATTTTATGCCTTTAAACAAAAAATACCAGAATAAAAGTTATCGTGGCCATAAAAGGATCTAAGCCGTAAAAGGTCTCTTTTTTATGGCTCAATAAAAAAAATAATAAATAAATCACGTAATCTTGATTTATTATCGATCCAAATTACATTCAAAAAGTTTTTTTTTTCCATATAACTCGATAATATTATTATAACGGATTGATGGAACAAAATACAATTTTAATTGAAACAATATTCATCCTACAATTACATAAAAAAAAGTGCATAAGCCAGGTCAAATGGAAAATGTTGAAATTTGTTTTTGTTTCATTAATGTTTCAATCAATTCATGTTTTATAATTGTTAACTCGAAAAGTTGCTAATTAAAATATTAAAACCGGGATAGTGCGGTTGTCTAAAAGTTATCTGCAGTTAACTTTATTATAAAATTTATTTTATATTTTTATTTATTTATTTTATTTTATATTATTTTATTTTATTTTATTTATTAATTTATTTTATTTTATTTTATAATATAAAATAATATTATAAAATTTATTTATAATATTAAAAAGTTATTATTTTTTTTATTCAAGTAGCTATTACATCAGTTTAGCTAAACTTAGCAGTTATTGTAATTAATACTTAGTAGATGTAGGTTTTATACAAAATTCCATTTATAAGAAAAATATACCAAAAATAAAGATTAAACAAATAAAAATACAATAAAATTCCTAACCATAATCTTTGTGATAATAAAATATCTCGTAATCGAAGGATTCAGACTCTCTAGGTCAAAGATTCGACATTGAATTAAATATATTTAGTGAATGTCGGCATGTAATGTTCTTAAAATAAAAATGATATCAAGATAAGAAATCATTTCAAGGCTGCAAATAGACACAATCGCAATACTAGCGTCATGTTCCCCAAAAATGCAGGAAAATTGTCACATAGAATATTATAACAGCTAATGAAAAAAAAAAAAAAAATGTTTCTTGTGTACGTCCAAAATGTCTCCAGATTAAAATTAAAAATGTGCAAAAATTCGAAAATATTTTATTGACATTTCAACCAAATTAAGATCATTTTTAAGGGAATTTAACTATCCATTTAATTCTATGCTAAGAGTTCTTAATCTATCCACTATCAAACAAACTCTACACGCATAAACAAACTCGCTTTTTTCATTCTTCTGATATATCGGTTAAGCAAAAAATCCAATCAATAGGAAAATATAACAAACCGACTCTACGAAGATACAAACACATACGGACTAAACTACATATTAGTAGAAGACTAAAAATCTTATAAACATACATTATATACGGTACAAGTATGTAAGAAAAGTGTGATTATATATTTTAGAGATTGATAAATTATTTGCCACTTCTATAAATTTGTTTTATTGAAAACTAGTTTCGAATGTTATACATTCCATGTTCAGTTCTAAAAACACAAAAGAAAATGTAGGACGAATGGATAACATTCGAAACTAGTTTTAAATAAAAACAAAATTATAGAAGTGGCAAATAATTTATCAATCCCTAATTAGATTGATCCTTCTATACCATCATGCGGATGTCAACTGATATATTTTAGACTTTATCTTCATATAAACTATGGATTATTTTGAAAAAAAAAAAACATTTCGTTATAGCTGTTAGATGTATTACTTTTAATTTTTTTATCTAGTTCTACTTTATCTCTCAAATTGTATCATTATTTTCTTTCATTCATTATTATTTTTATTGTAGCTAGTATTGTTTATTTTGTTGTGTAGGTTTTTCTAATTTTCTTCTACTGTTTTTATATAATTTGATACGGTGTATATTTATAGAATTTTTTTTTTTTTTTTTCGGTTCGCTCTATAGACCTTGTAGATCTTTGGCCGCGCGATGTGGTGTTCTTACAGACATTTATTGCTTGCGGGAGCACAGACAGCCTGGAGGGGGTCACCCAACCTCACGTTGCTAAGAAACATGGTTTCCATGGTGTAGCGGCAGGCTGCCCACTGCTTCATAACCGGTCCCTTTGGGGCCAATTCGGCAGTGTCCTTCCCACCGACTCACTCGGGTTCAAGGACAGTGACAAATCGGTCTAGATCCACGGATTATGGCTGTTCGGAGCACGAGGACCTATATTTCTTTCCCCGAGGCAGACCGTCCATGGACCGAACCTCCGGGCAGCTATTTTATGTCCTGGAAAACCACAACGCGATTCACAATTAAGGTACACGGGGTAGGGTCATCACTCCTACGCCCGGTCTGTGCGAGTAGCCTCTAGTAGGCTGACGGGTCTCACATACCCGGGGGGAGGGGTGATAAATTTCTTGAATTATTATTACCTTAATTAAATTAAACTAGCGCCGGTGCCGGGATTCGAACTCACAACCTTTGGGTTTGTGAGTAGGTGCACTTTTGCAAGCGCGCTAACCCGTTCGGCCACCCCGACCCCTATAGATATTTATAGAATTTATATTTATAGATATATATGATATATATATGTATGAGTTACTACGTGCAATTGGATGGAATCTATTCACAAGTAATACACAATAATTATAGATCGGTATTCTATAACTATATCGATATCTATATATATATATATATATATATATATATATATATATATATATATATATATATATATATATATATATATATATATATATATATATATATATATATATAGATATCGATATAGTTATAGAATACCGATCTATAATTATTGTGTATTACTTGTGAGTAGATTCCATCCAATTGCACGTAGTAACTCATACAGTTAGCCTTGCGGCTTACTGTAACTTATTAAAAACAAAGACTTTATAAAAAAAATCAATAAAAAAAAATCTCATTTATCTTAATTCTTTATTATACTTCATACTTTTTTTTATCTTACTAGTAATTTCTGTTTTTATCATTTTTTACTGTTACTGGTACTGCCTCTATCTTTTTTCATTGTTGTTATTTTGTTTTTCTTATTAGCCCTGAAGATGGCCTAAAACTTAGGACGAAACGTCGGCACAAAATATATAAGTTTACTTATAAAAGTGTAACTCTTTGACCGCACCCCCCGACCAACTTCTCCCTTTAAATATACATATACGGTCAACAAAAACTCCCTCCAATCTTAATTCTTGGTACAGTAAGTCATTGATTGGCAGTTTTCAATTATCCCATAAGGGTAGTATTTCATAACAAATATCAGTTTATATCATATAAAAATATAAAGTACTTTAATTAAAAAAAGGATGAAGCAAGTTTACCTTATAAAAGTAAGCAAATTACCACTTACAAAACTAAGTAATATTTTTTTGGTCACCGAATTTTTTTTTGATGTGAAATAATTTTTGAATTGAGATAACATCTATAAATTATTCACAAAATGTTTTTAAAATTTAAAATTTCCAATTTGAATACTTCACAACATATGAACAATGATGTTATTTACAGGTGTAGAATATCGAAAAGGTACAATAGGTGATGCTTCAGGCGAAGAAAAAAAATGCGATTCAAATTAGTAAGGAGGTTTCTAATTGGAGGAGAGGGCAAGAACGAGACCCAATCAGAATGAAGGGAATGAATGAGACGCGTGATGCCAGCCACTTGGGCAGATCGCGGGGGTCAAATGGTTTGGCCCCAACTTGACGATGTCTACGAGCTAATTGCCTGTCTTCTTTTGTATACTGTAAGCATCAGTTAGTATTATAAGCAGTAAGTAGTATCACACAGGTTAAGGCTATATGGTTAACATTGTTAGCTCCAAGTAAAATTATAGCAAATACTATCATTGTATTTTTTTAAAAGAATATTTTCTTAATTAACACATTCGATAATATAAATCACTATTTTATCAATTGACTAATTTAAGGTCACATTAAAAGGTGACAGATTTCTGTCATGATAGTACTGTCACGACATTGAGACGGTATTGCGGCAGTGTCCTTATCTACACACTGACATGTAACATGGAGACAGTCAGTTGGAAATATGGTAGATGTAGAATTGGTAGTTGCATTAGGTGTAATTGTTTTAGAAATTATAAAAATTAAATGGCATACCAATAAAAAAATATATATATATATATATATATATATATATATATATATATATCATAAATTATTTCAAATTTTATAGTAAATGTAAAAAAATAAATTATTTAGTTTTTATTCCTCCTCGAAGAATCAAATTACGTCAAAACGTTGTATAGAATAATGTTCTAACATTTGTAAGTAACATTTTGTAAAAAGTTGATCAAAACACGGCAATATATGAGAACAATGTTTTCCCGCACAATAACCATTACTGTTGATAAGGTACGACAGGTACTGTAAACCATCACTAAAAACCAAATAGTGCGACCTTAATGTCACGACGGTAAATGCTGCCATGACGGCAACTGTCACACAGTTTGCACCATGGCAGCAACTGTCGCGGTAGCGATAGTAAACTGTCGCCGTGTAATTGTGGCTTTAGTTGTACACAACTTGATGGACTGTTACTATTAATTTTATCTATTTTAAACATAGATATGACATACATTAATATTTGATTTCCAAAATATTAAATGCACAAGGAAAATATGGTGCAACATAACGGGACCATTATTGTTACATTTTAATTAAGAATAAACACAGTCCACACCTAAGTTTTGTCCCCTATCGTCATTTTCAAGCTTCCGGATAATCAATTCACGCTTCTAAAGTTTCGTCAAATATAAATGAAGGCATTCTTGAAGCTTATATCCAGGACAGTGGCGTAGCCAGAAGGAGGAGGGACCGCCGGTCGGACTCCCCTCGAAATTACAAAATGCTTTTACTTATTGTTATCTATAAACAAAAATTGTATAAATCTATTTGAATGTTATTTTATAAATAATATACCTTGCCATAGAAAATACTATATTTAGAGGGGTTCCCTTATATAACGGGTTTCTTTAAAGTAGATCCTTGGGTGGACCCTCCCCTCCCCCCCTCCCGAAATGAAATCCTGGCTACACCACTGATCGATGGCCAGGCTCACGGATTTCGCTATTGCAAATTTTATAGTTTTCGAGATAAAAAAAAGATTTAAGATATAACTGCATCCTGTACATCTTTGGTTTGTAAAGTTCTATTATAAATTTCTAAAGTTCTCTTTGGGTTTTTTTTTTTTTTTTTTTTATAATTGGCTACTTTCATATTATTATAAGACTAGTTTCAAAGAGTTATGTAGTGTAGATTAGACAGTTTTCCAACTTTTAGTGCTGTAATGATAAATTGATTCTAAAACATCTGAGAAGGAGCTACTGACCATCTATATAGGAGCGTTGGGCAAAATGTAATTTCAATTACAATTATAATTTCTTACCAATCACTACCATTTGGAGTTGCATGAACAAAATTACTTGATGAACCACTGCATATTTGTAATTTTGGTCCAAAATTACAATTAAAGTGGTTCATCAATTAATTTTATTCATGCAACTACAAATTACAGTAATTGGTAAGAAATTGTAATTGTAATTACAATTTTGCCCAACACTCCTATAATAGCTGCTTATGTTGTGTGTATCACCTGTTTCATATTTCCTACTCTGAGAGACATAAATGTTAAAGATGACTACTATATATGCTAGATACTTCCTTTTTGTATGTTTCATCAAAGTAACTAAAGCCTTGTTTACACGGTGACAGTTTTCTGTCGTGATAGTACGGTAAAGACAGGGCGAAAGTGTGGTAGTAAACCATTTTTTGGGAAAAATGGCGGACGTATAACAGCTGACTGAACAATATACTAAAAGAAGAGCTGATGTCTTTATTATTAATTTTTAAAAAAATCTAAAAACTTTATTTCAATAATTAAAATAATGTAAACTAAATTTAAAAAAAAAATAAAATTACCTCTAAATGAAAAATTAAACAAACTTATAATAAATGCTAAAAAAACTAAATTATATGGTTCTTATTCCCCTCCAAGAATTTTTAACTTATAATTTTAGATCCTATTTTTGTTAATTAAATGTTCATCTCTAATTTTTCTTGTTTTGTGTTGTTTTATGGTTACTTGTAATCATTAATTTGATACGATCTTTCAGCTGGTATAACTAATTTAAGTTATATTGAATTAAAATAATGTAAAAAGTTATAAACCTTGTAAATAAAAACGTATAACATAAATATAAACCTTTATTACATTTTTTTTTATCATTTATTCTTATCTTATACTAGAGAGTTGATTTTATTATCCATTCTTGAATAATTTTTATAATCTTTCCTATCTATTTCATTTAACATTTCCAAATCACCGTAATTTATTTGGTTAGTAAATATTTTTTTTCGTCCAAACTTTCTTTTTCCTTATTTCCAATAACGCCATAGCAAGACAAATTTCCGACATTTTACTATTTTTTTAAAAATTGATAAGCGATGAGCACAGATTAACATAGCCTATAGGATCCCTTGTACGACCCTGAGTGGACAAATGAATACAATTATAATCCTACTAAGTTGGACCGTGAATGGGTAGCTTAAGAAGTTAACATTAGAAAGTTTATAATCTTTCTGTCTCTCTCTCTCTCTCTCTCTCTCTCTCTCTATATATATATATATATATATATATATATATATATATATATATATATATATATAAAAATTCAGCCTGCGTATATTTCTCCTCATAAAACTCGAAAAGGTGGTCCAATCGATTTTGATGCGGTTTTCATTATCATTTAGAAAAATTTTTCCGGAAGGTATATATGCATTAAAATTTTCGAAATACTTCCCCCCTTAAGGGGAGAAATGGGGAAAAAGTATTTAAAAAATAGATAATTTAGAAATTATAGATATGAGACGAATTTTAAACAATGCAATCGATTACCCAGACAAATTTTCATCTCTTCGGCCCTGGAATATTTACAGTCAACATTTTTATTGGAAAACGGTTGTTTCGTTGAACGTTCTGGTAGCTCCCCTCTCCCCCCTCTCCTTGCCCTAAGAGTTCTAATAACTGAAACAGAAATGCTAAAGAGTCTAAGTGCCTTTAGACAAAATTTTCAGAATTCAAGTTTCAACTTCATTAATTAAAAACAAAAAAAACTTGAAATTTGGGAGAGTATTTGAATCGGAATTCGTTTCACGTGCAACGCCGTGCAGGTACAGGTAATTATTAAATAAAAATGTACACGAACCGGAATTCCATTGTTTAATATTAAAAACTGAAGACTGATAAGAAGCTCTTAGAGAGGAAAGTGGAATGACTTATTGGAAATGACTCACCAGTGCCTTTTGAATCGTAATCAACATTGAGTCATCTGATTCAACTTCCTATCGCAGTACAGAACAATGAGGGGTGGATACCAGATTATATTATTAACTAGTCAATGATTAGTAAATTAAAATCGGTAATTAACATAATAAATATTTATGAATAAAAAGGTTTTCATTTTCTCATATTTGTATTGCATACACAGAATTTTCATTAAATTAAGAATTGTATATCTTCAATTGCAGATAACCATGGAATAATATATGAATTTATTTATTTTAATTTTGTATTTAATTATTATTTTAGAATTTCACACTTTGAATGTCAAATTTTAAGCTATATTTACATGCTTGCTGTACTGAGGAGGACTGTCCTTTCTACTCCTCATCCAATACTTCTTCAGGCAACCTCAAATTCTCAACTAAGCGGATGGTATCGTCTGGGATGAGACGATTAGTTTATGAAGTTGTCGAAGCTCCTCTTACAAATTTTGGTATTTTTTTTATATAGTTTAATCGATATTATCATCGGTTGGTAGAGCAATGTCGGTGACAGCCACTTTCCGCATTTTGATCTATTAATATCATGACCGGTTTATTACATATTTACCGATAATAAGTTACCTGGTCAGCTTATCATACTATATTTTGTGGAGCAGCCTTTTATCCACTGTCTTCTTTATAACGACCTTCCTCTTCTGTATATTTTAACTTTACCTTTCCTCTTGCATTTTAGATTTCTTCTTATTTCATTATTTGATTTATTTTTATAATATTTTGTACACTTCCGAGTATTTGGTAAGAGTATTCCCTTTTTATTTTTTCTTATTTTTTCATGATCAGCTGTTTTATATTTAACTCTTCCCAGCTGTTGTCATGGAACCTCTCTTTTCCCTCAGTATGTGTCTGGGTGTCTTGATGTAGGGTGCTGTATCTGGTTAGTATCTTTTTTGTCTGTAGATGTGTGATATATAATTTTTCAGATTATTCTTAAGTAGACTAACGTAGGTTTTTAATTTTTTTTTTCCCCTAAATATTTCATATATAATATTCCATAATTATATTTCTCTTATATTGAAAAAAAAAAAGAATATAAAAGAATGTACTTTAAATATTTTTTCTAACAAAGTCCTAATACAAACGGTCTATTAGTTATTTATCCTTGATTCAGGTTTAACAATTTTTATCTGCTATTAATATGAAAAATTACGTATAGAAAACTACTAACAATAAGTTCAATTCCTTTCGAGAGGAGCGTTGATATCGAATATGCAAAAATAAAAAAAAAATTAAAATATAACAACCTTGCTAGTCTAACCTTGACTGCTTACGTTGATAACAATGAATATTTAATTTTAATATCAATTAAATATTAAAGTTGATTAACAAATCCATTAAATGAACAAAAACCTCTTCCAACTGAGAATAAAACGATAACTTCGTCATTCCTTTATTTCTATTTTTTATAGACAAAAATTAGCTACTAGTCAACGTTTCGACAGTAAAGTCTTCAAGAGGACTGTAAAACATATGATCACATAAATGCAGACAGAAATAGTACACCTTACATCAATATTCTAAAAGAGACTAATCAAACAGAGACAATTAATCGCTTTAAAGTAGTTCAACATATCGTCACCAACTACCGTTTTACTTACCCCTACTATCATGTTTTGCCCGGGCAACTGCCACTAGCAATTAAAAAATAGAAAACTCTGTCAAGGAGAGTTGTAAATCATAATGTAATTTGAAGAACGTTACACATACCACAAAATAAAAAAAATAATAAGGCATAATGGCTGATGAACACAGACACAGCTGAACAGCAGAAGTTGAAAGATCCAACTTAATCAACAGGTTGGAATTGATATCGTTATTATACCTTAGCGAAGACTTGCGATTGTTTTGTGACACTTTTTATTTTCTCCCTCTCTCTCTCTCTCTCTATCTGGCCATTTCTGGCACACGGATATACCGCTTTGAGATACTCCAGTGTTTAGACTTGATGCTCCGTAAAGGACAGTTCTTGCAAGTTCAGGATTTCGATTTAACGAGACCATTAAGCACTTATCCCGAAAACGAACGACTGTTTAGGAATGAAGTACCTTTCCTCTTGAGTTGTTCTGTGTTTAGGCTGCTGATGTGAGAAGTGCTATTCTCAGAAGGTTTTCTTTTATGCGAGATTAGTTCCAAAAAATGGCTCAATCCATTTTCAAAAACTTTATAGGATACAACATAAGCTTATGATTGTGCCCTATTTGATTAAAGTAAACCCATGGGTTTGAAACCATTCATATACTGGATTTAAATGCTTTTTGTCAACACGGCTTTGCTACGTAAATAAATGCATATATATATATATATATATATATATATATATATATATATATATATATATATATATATATATATACATATATATATCTATATATATATAAACAATTGGAAAATACCAAAACACAAAGCCTTAAGTTTCTAAAATACAGGCAACCAACCACCTAAGTATGTGATTGGATGTCTTGGAGTGATGTGCTGTCTCTGTTTGATGCGTCTTTCTGGACGTTTGATGTGAGATATCCTGTTTTTTGATCTTCATAGATGTGATTTTTGGTGTATGTCCTGATGATGCCTGAATTGACGAAACGTTGACTGGTTAGTTGGTTGCCGGTATTTTAGAGACTTAAGGCTTTTCGATTTGGAATTTTCCAATTGTTTATAGTAACTAATTTATGTCTCTTGTTGAGTTTTTGCTCTTTTATATTTATATATATATATATCCCTTTAATAAACAACTTTCTATTTTAACTAGTATCCGTGTCGCTTGAGCGCGGTTGAACCCGTATATATTTTAACTTCTCGATAATTAGGAAAAAAAAGTCTAAAAATAATGAATTTAACTATCAAAATTATTAACTAGAGGCACAAAATTAATATGTTTTTAGAATTCTGGCAGCTATTTAAGTAAATTTAAAAAAAAAAAAAATTACTTCAGGCGTATCTTAGAAATCAGTTTAGAAAAAAAGTCTTCCTTTCATTCCATACGTTCCAAACATTCATTCCATACGGTACTTTCACACCTGATGGAACGGGAGAGACACCTGCGGCAGGTAACTCACTAACCTGGTCGACGACCTCAAGTCCTTGGCCCACTTCCTTACAGTCCTCAATCTCCTCTTGTCCATCTTCTGCTTTCCTCCTCACCCTTCTTCCTAGAAGTCGTCCTATCTCTCTCTCTCTTCTTAGAGGGTATGGTTTCTAGTTGTTAGTTGGCTGCGTGTCTAGACCCACTCAGATCTTGGTCTTATTAAATAAAAATCCTTGGTCGCCTTCCCAAGAGGTCAAGTACCCCGTTTGTTTTCTGATTATAATTACACTTGATATCTTGAGATAGCACGCATAATTGTCCTACTTAATTAGGAATTGACAAAATGTCATTTATCCTTTCCAGAGGTTAATTATAGCAACTTCTTCAAAGGCAAAAACATACATAGGCCCTACCCATTGCGTTAACAGCAACATCAGAAGCGGAATTACGCAGCATCCGATACACATTTATCGAGGGCGGAATTTTGGAGAGCGGCAAAATTTGATTGAAATTATGTTATTTTTAGATTCAAACGAATTCTTAACTATAAAACCAGCTCAATTAAGCACACGAAAATACAAAAATGGTCTCCACTTAGTTTTTAAAATATAGGTGATAAAAGCGGCTGGAGGGGGCGGCTTTATCTGTCATAGGGATGTTGGAAAAATATCGATACATCTATATTAAAAAAAAATTATATCGATATTTTTGTCCGATATATAAATTTGAAAATCGAAAACCGATATTTTTGTCTATTTATTTTTTTTTAAATATAAAATAAAATAATTAACAAACTACGGTGGGTTCGACAAACAAATATGTGTATTCGTGTTAATATCTATGGTGGCTTTGTTGAAATCAGCCATCTTCTTAAAGCTTTTTGGTTAGGGAAGTAAATATCGATATATATCTAATAGAGTTTTCAAATATATCGAAATATTAGTACGAGTTATCAATGAAAAATATTTCGATATATCGGCTCTCGGTGTTCTTAATCTTTGAAAGCAGAAGAAGAAGGTTTTTACATTGAATGGAAGGATTGGGTGGTATAAATTAAGAAATCTTAGATTTGTAATAGTTTTAATAGCAACAATAAAATATTCATAAATAGCTTATCACAATTTTTTTTTTATCGATTTATTAACATTTGCTAATAAATAAATTAAAAATAGTGGAAGAAAATCAATATTGAACGAATTAATAAAATGAAATATACTATTTATTAAAAATACTCAATACTAAGAACTAAAGAATAATTAATTATATTACTTAAAAAAAAAAAGAAGGAAGAAAATCACAAGTGATTTAATAATGACTGAAACCAATCAAACGTTTTGACATTATGACATTTTTGGATAAATTTCTATTAAAAAATCGATATATCGATATTTTAAAAAAAAATATTTCGATATTTTTGTCCGATAGTTTTATCCGATATATTGTAATACCGATATTAAAATTTGAGAATCGAAAACCGATATTTTTGCCTATTTATTTTTTTTTTAAATATAAAATAAAACAATTAACAAACTACGGTGGGTCCGACAAACAAATAACCCAAAAAACTTGTGGTGTGTTCGTGTTCATAACTATAGAGGCTGTGTTGAAATCAGCCATCTTCTTAACGGTTTCTGGTTAGGGATGTAAATATCGATGTATATTAATTCGATGTATCAATGAAAAATATTTCGATATATCGGCTCTCGATGTTCTTAATCCTTCAAAGCAGAAGAAGAAGGTATTTACATAAAATGTAAGGATTTGGTGGTATAAATTAAGAAATCTTGGATTTGTAATAGCTTTAATAGCAACAATAAAATATTCATAAATAGCTTATCACAATTTTTTTTTTATCGATTTATTAACATTTGCTAATAAATAAATTAAAAATAGTGGAAGAAAATCAATATTGAACGAATTAATAAAATTAAATATACTATTTATTAAAAATACTCAATACTAAGAACTAAAGAATAATTAATTATATTACTTAAAATAAAAAAAAGAAGGAAGAAAATCACAAGTGATTTAATAATGACTGAAAACTATCACACTTATAGACCTTATTGACATTTTTTATTTTTTGGATACATTTCCATTAAAATATCAATATATCGATATTTTACCGACATTCCTAAAACCTCCTCCTTTTAAAGGAAGGAGCTGAAAAAAATAAAAATAACGATTATTTTTTTAACAGTAAAATCATCAATGTGATATGAAATCTGTTCTTGTCAATGACCAGCCCCATATATAATATTCATACCTCCCTGCATTGAATTCAATGGAAAATCCGACGAGGCCCGATATCGATATTTTATTTTCACGATATATCGAATTACTATATCGATATATTCGCAAACTATGGATACGATATGTATCGATAATAGTATCCGTTCTATCATGGCTGTAGTCATTGTGCTCGAGCCACTGAAGCTTTTTAATTCATTATAAATTCGAGATTCGAGATCATTTAATTTCCGGATGTTAAAACTATTTTCTGCATCCCACTCAACCCGTGATCTCAACCAGAGAGTCCGAGAATATTAATTTATTAGCGGCTATTTCGCTCCTCTCTGCTCTGAGAAACTGTTGGCTCAAATCCCACCCGACACTGCCAAAGGTCTGATGCCCATCCAAAAAGGATTTTAAAACGGTAAAAAAAAAATCTAAATAACCTTTTTTAATATTTATTTTTTTTACCATGAAATCCACGATGCGATAAGAAATATGCTCTTGTCAATGACCAGCCCCGTATATAATATTCACCAATTCCTGCATACAAACCTCCTCTGAACGAAAGCTATAAATTCATATCTAATGATATCTTCCCAAATACGTTTCGGTCTACACCCCAAACATTTACTCCTGGGTTCAGCGATGATTAGATTATTAAGGATTTAAGCCCGCTTTAATTATGGCTACTGGAGATAAGCCTAGGAATTCTGCATTGAATGGTCTTCTAAACCCTTTCTTTAGGACAAATATAGAGAACTTTATTTTCAGAGACTTTCAGGTGTTGTTCCTTTAATCTAGGCGGCCAGGATTCGAACTTGTAAAGCACAATAGAAAGGATGGTAAGATAGTCTTTAAAATTCTACCATTCAGGTTTCAAGACACTAGACCCAAATTGAGTACATTTGCGATGGGAAAAAATGACGAAATATATATATATATATATATATATATATATATATATATATATATATATATATATATATATATATATATATATATAATAAATTATTTCAAATGTAATAGTAAATGTTAAAAAAATAAATTATTTAGTTTTTATTCCTTCTCGAAGAAGGAGGAATAAAAGGTTTTTATTCCTTTTTAGATGGCTCGGCTGAATTTCTCTTGAACCGATAACGTTATAAAAAAATAAAAAATACGTATTTAATATTTTTCAGGCTAGTTTAAAATTTAGACCTGCTTTTGAAAAAAAAATAAACGGGGTCTCTCAGATTCAGTACAACTTTAAAATTTAACATAGAAAGATATGCCTTCCGATACACCATTTTAACGGATTTTTGAAACTGAATTCAATAGTGAAACCAGATTTTAAATTTGTCAATAAATTACAAAGTTATGGTACAAATACATTTTGTTTGTTTCGGTATTAATTTGCCTTTAAATTTTTTTTTTTGTTACACAGGAATTAATTGGGTCACATCGTGTTTGTTATAGTTGTACTGAATCTGAGAGACCCCGTTTATTTTATTTTTTTTTCAAAAATAGGTCTTAATTTTAAACTAGACTGAAAAATATTAAATACGTATTTTTTATTTTTTTTTATAACGTAATCGGTTCAAGAGAAATTAAGCCGGGCCATCTAAAAAGCAGACACCCTGTGTATGTATGTGTATATATATATATATATATATATATATATATATATATATATATATATATAATATAATATAAGGGGACAGCAGATAACCCGAAATAGAGATGGAATAAAAATAGCTTTCTTAGCAACTGCCATAACTTCCGCCTGCCAGAGGAAGGCTATTAAACTTTATCACCACGCTCCTCGTATCAACTAATCAACTGACTATCAACTTTCAGCAACAAATCATCAACTCCTAACGACTCTTCGTCAACCAAGAACATAAGTTAGACCAACTGCCATCTTCTGCAGGATATGAGAGCGAGGGGGGGAGGAGGTCCATTTCCGATCCAGGCAATCTGATTTCGATTCCAGCGCCCGGTAAATTAAAAAGGGGAATTCCATCAGAGCCAATGGAATGAGAAATGCTCGAAGGTAAGGGATATTACGTACTTTGGATTGAAGTAACCGCCATATCGTTGCCTACAAAATGCTAAAAAATTGAGTGAGTAGAAATGTATGAATCTGATACTTATTAGTTCTTGATACTCATAAGTAGCAGTTACAACCATAAGTAACAGATACTTTCAGCCAAGACAGAGACTACTATCACAAATGGAACGTTAATTTCATGAATGTTTTCAATCGCATGGCAATATCCCAGTGGAAATCAAGCTCTAATTAATATCTAATATATATTTTTAATAATAATAATTGCTATTATATAATTATTATTTATTGAATCATGATAAAAAGAACTAGTCAATGAATGCTCAAGACGGAAATGACGGACCGGCCAAAATTGACTTCAGATAAACATACTAAAAGTCCTGGGATCTAGGAGCAGAGGCAAAGAGAGGAGCGGGGATTGTTCATATTTTTTGGTTACTCCTTCATATCTCGAAAATGCTTGGTTCTGACTTAAAACATTGTATTAAAAGAACTGAAGAGCATTAAATTTCCTACAAGAATGTTCCTATTATTTTTTTTTTCGTATATGTTATAGCTTAAGAAATCGCTGGTCCCATGTTAAAATTACGAATATGAAAAATTCGTTTTTTTTATTTTTGGATAGTGTTTCGTTTTCGGTTTTTAAAATAGTTGAAATCGGTCCGCAAAATCAGTTTCTTTTAGTCTCCTAAAAAGTAGTGATTTTCACATTCGTAAGTTTACCATGGCAAGGACGAAATATTCGCTTGAAGTAACAAATGATAACGAAGATAAAAGTATAGTATGGAGTTAAAATTTGTTACTTTGAAGAGCTAATATTTCTTGAAGAGATATGAAAAAAAAAAACTAATTGGAATATCCTTTTAGAAAATTTAATGCTCTTTATTTTTTAAAAATACATAATGTTTTAAGCCAGGACCAACCGTTTTCGAGATATAATGGAAAAAATAAAAAAACGAATCCCCTCCCCCTTACTCTTTGTCTCTGCTTCTAGATCCGAGGACTTTTATTATGTTAACCTCTTAAATGGACAAGTCAATTAACAAAGCCCTGTAGTAAATTTTCCGTCAATAATCCTCCCATTGATTAGCCTATATCTCATTGCGGTGAGTGAATTATTCTACTAAATAAAAGCCTGCCCATTGAATCGATAAACTCCATATGTTTTATATTTTCAGAATTCCAAAAACGCAGATACTTAACGCAAGATGTAGTTAGTGGCATTTCCTTCGACTGCTATCAGACACCGAAGGCACGATTGGTTATCAGAAAATGGAGATTTAACTAGCCGTATAGATAACACACTGTCTTCCTCTTCTTCTTCCTCTTCTTCTTCCTCGCATCCATCTTCGAAACTTATTTACAGGGTGTCCAGTGATACAGCATGAAAAAAATCAAGGATTTCAAGGATACGAACTATAAAATTTTACTATTCCCTGTGTAACTAAAGCATTATTTTAATTTCAATTAATTTTTACATTGTTATTTCATTTATTTTATTTTATTTTACTTTTTCATTTGTCTCTTGTATTATGTAATTTAGTGTTATCTTTTTCTTTTTTACTTCATACTTTTTTATCTTACTTGTATTTTCTGTTTTTTATCATTTTTACTGGTTCTGGTACTGCCTCTGTCTTTTTTCATTGTTGTTATTTTGTTTTCCTTTTAGCCCTGAAGATGGCCTAAAACTTAGGCCGAAACGTCGGCATAAAATATATAAGTTCACTTATAATAGTGCGATTCTTTGACCGCATCCCCCGACCAACTTCTCCCTTTAAATATAAAATACAAGGATTTCAAGGATGTGAGCTCAAAAACAGGTCTTAATTTTAAACTAGACTGAAAAATATTAAATACGTATTTTTAAAATATTATATAATTATACGTATTTTTAAAAATATTTAAAAATATTATATTTTAAAAATATTAAATCCAGCTATTAGTCAATTTATTGCATTAAATTTAAAAGAAAATTGCAACCAATAAATGTTTATAATAAAATGTACAATTCGGAATTTGAGAAGAATTTAAATAATTATAAAGATTTTATACACTTGTTGCTTAGTACTGATGGAAAAATAGAATTATTAATCTAAAAACTAAACATGACTGATTTTTTTCAAGCCTAATTTATGATTTTTTCCCGACACGAAAAATTCATGCAGAATTCAAATTCATTCAGGGATTCATAAATAAACCCTGTAGTTATGACATTAAATAATTAGTTTCGCATTTCGCATTATTACTTTTCGCATTTGGGTACAACGGTCAAAAAGCTATGATTTACTCATCGAAATTATTGTAATACACTACTAAATTACTGTAATACACTACTAAACGTGATATAAAGAACATTAAACATTTTTGTTTATTTTATAAATTATAAGTAAAAGCCAATTTTAATCTAGGTGAAGAAACAAACATGACACAATATTACATGTAGTAATACTGTATACAAATGATAAGATAAAAAATATTAAATCGCTATGCCCCGCAGTTTCGCCCGCGTTAAATTTGGAATAACCTGTTAAGTATAAAATAACCTTTATTGGAGTAAGTTTGGTTGAGGGTAGATATAAATTAAGGAAGAAGTTGGTCGGGGGATGTGGCCAAAGACAAAGTCACCAATAAGTAACACTTATTTATTTTCTGCCAACGTTTCAGCCTAAGTTTTAGACCATCATCAAGGCTAAAAAGAAAAATAAAAAAATAACAATACTGAAAACGACAGAGGCAGTAGTATAAAAAATGATAAAAAACAGAAATGACAAGCAAGATAAAAATATATGATGTATAAAAAGAAAAATATGATAATTGCAAAAAATGAAAAATTAAAGAAAGGTGAAGACAATAAAGTACATTATACAGGATATAATAAAATATAGGAACGCTATTAATTGAAATGATTACTAGTATACAGATTTGGAAGTATGTAAAGCATATCGAGATAATTATGATATTGTAAGTTATAAAATATATCACTCGAATGAATTATACATACAGCATATTTATATATATAATTTAGTTTCTGTGTAATTTATCTTAAAAAATAAATATTTCATTTCATTTACTTTAGAAATTGCAATATTTTTTTTTATGAAATTAATCCGAATATTTTTTTTTATATCAAATGTAAATTTATATAAGAATTGTAAATTGTAGAATTTACATATAAACTTTTTATTTACAGAATATTTAAAAAAAAAACACTCAAATTTTTATACAATATTTTCTAAACTAGTTTTCCACAAGCTACGTCCACACTGTTCGACATCGCAGGCGACACCCCGTTCATCATGTCGAATCGAAAGTCGAACACTATGGATATAGCTTTAAGCTGTATCTCGGAAATGTTCGTTCCGATTTTTTTTTTTTTTTTTTTTTTTTTTTAAATAATTATCAGAAACATAACCGACCACCATTGCTATGAGAAAATACTATTTAAAATATTTCTGGTCCTATTGAACCACAATATTAAACCAGGTCAGTTGAAGATATATCGAATAACTACAGTAATAATGACTATGGTGTAGCAACTAAATTATCAGTTCAACCTTGAGTTATAAATAAACCTTAACGAACAAGAAGAAAAAACAGCACACGAATCGTAAATTAACTGAGAAAACAAAATTAATGCTACTGTTGACAGGTGGCTGAGGAAGTGACAGGCTAAATGTTCTCTTCGAAAATTTATTTTAAATTTTTAAACTTTAAATATAATTTTAAAAAACCTGGTTAGAGAGCATTCTCTATCTATTAATAATTAAATTAAATTAACTTATTACAAATGTATAAGTAAGTCTGAGCACGTACTTATTAATGAAAAACAGCAGGTGCATTGATTCAATGTGAATAAATATAAGTTACATAATGAAATGTTTAAATACTCTATTATAATTTATATAAAACCGATTTTCGTTCAAAACTAATTTTCTTTATTTAAATTTAACAATTCTTTTAATTATTATTTTACTAAGTATACGGAACACATGCTCCACATCAGATGTGAACTGATTATTGATTCGGAGTACCTGCTCACCTTTCTAAGTGAATAAAACGGGATAATGTATGGCATGTGAGCAAGTACTCACTAAAACGTTGAGTCTACGAAAGATTAAATCGGCATTTTACTGAGCACCTGCTCACATAGGATGCATTCTCACGTTATATTCACTTAAAAAGGTGAGCAGGTGCTTCAAATCAATAATCAGTCAACATCTGTGGAGCACGTGGTCCACAAACTTGGAAAAGTAATAATTAAAAGAATTGTAAAACAATAATAAAGAAATTAAAAAAATCATAAATTCATCAAAGACTCAGGAATTAAATTAATACACCACGTTGAAAACAGCCTCAAATTAAATATATATGAAGCACTTGAAATAATAAAATCCTTTAAATCCAATCCAGATTTTTGCTTAAATGACCAAATAAATATCTCCCATTGTCCAATCTTAAATGTATTTCCATCTATAACAGAAAAACCAATTACTCACCGGCGTTACTGGAAAAACTCTGACCCTTAAACCGTTTACCTATAAACATGCTACCTACCTTTCGTTCATTGTTAGTTCAAAGCGAGAAGAAACCAGTACAAACTTTTCTGTTTGATATAATCCATTTAAACCTTGGTGAGTACCAACATGTATTTGATTTCTTGTCTTAATTAAATTCATAATTCATAAATGTTTTATAATACTGATTTATATTACATCTAATTTAATATTTATAATAATACCAAACTATATTTTGAATTTTTTGTGTGTTTTTAGAAATGAAGATGAATGTATAACATTCGAAACTAGTCTTCAATAAAACAAATTTATAGAAGTGGCAAATAATTTATCAAACCCTAATTAGATCAATCCTTCTATACCATCATGCGGATGTCAACTAATAATAAAGAAAATTAGTTTTGAACGAAAATCGGTTGTAAATAAATAATAAAAGAGTATTTAAGTGTTTCATTGTGTAACTTCGATTTATTTATATCGAACCAGAGCACCTGCTCAGTTAGTTGAGGTATGAGCATGTGCTCAGTTTTATTTACTTCACCTATAATCAATGAAAGCAAATACATTCAATTTTTCAAAATCATCAAAAACAAATCAACTGAATTATTCAATGCAAAACCAGGCTGAAAATTGTGAAACGTTAAATGGTTAGTTATTTTACTGTTTGTATTTGAGAGAGCAAGAACACACGGGCTAATAGGCGTCATTAAGGCTACTCATAATCTCTCATTTAGCATGCTAAATCGTGCTATTTGTGCTACTGGCAGTGTTTCAACAATGTCATGCTAATTATCACAATAGAAAACATGCCCAATGGTAACCTCAATTTAATAGACCTGGGCCCTATTTCATAATAATGTGCAAAAGTACAAGTGGAAAGGTTCGGGCATTAGATAATAATAGTTTTATTCATTTATTTTTTAATTTACTACTTTTTAATATAACTATTTTAAGTGTTATCGTGTTTCAACATTTTAACAACACTATATAATAACTATATAGCATCTTGTACTTTACTTTATAGACACCCCTTATTTCATAATAAAGAACTAAAATATATGTACAAGTTAGCCTATGAATTTACTATACCTACGTCTAATACTGTAAAATGTTAAAATACGATAACATTTAAAATATATATATTAAAAATAGTAAACTTAAAAAAAAAAACATTGAATAAAATTATTATTATCTAATGACAATAAGTAACCTGTAACCTCTAATAATAAATCTTTCCACTAATAATTTTACCAATCACTACTATATATTATTACGGTAGTATAGATCCCTTTTCCGGCTCTCAGGAGCGATGGATTTTGACGAGTGAGGTATCAAAAGAAAGGGAATTTCATGGAGATGTGACGAATTCCAATTTTGTTTCTTGAATTCTTACTAGGGCTTAAATAAAAGTGATGAAAAAACTAAGAGGTTTCAAAGCTTTGACAACGGAGAGTCGGCGGATCGAGACGGGATAAGTTGGGTTTTGATTTTGACGCGGACATCAAGATTTTTACTAAGCGGGAAATTATATACTCTTTTCCATGTCAAAGCCTAAATGGTACTGCTAAATATGAATACTATACACAGAAAATGATATAGCTGAGTCTTAAACTGATGGTATATTTTCCATTGGGGAAAGCTAATTACTTATTAATTATAAACTGTTACTTCAACATAGTCATTATAAACTATCTAGCTTCACCAAATTTGTGTGTTAAATATACTTTTTTGGTGAGATTATTTTGTTCATAGGAATATATATGTTTCCCTAATATCGCTTACACTTCGAATGCATTAACGGGAAGAAAAACAGATATCTAATGCGAGAGTTCTCGCTCGGGTATACTAGTTAGACTTTATTTTTGTACTTTATTATGAAATAGGACCCTGATAAATAGCCGCCATATTGTTTTGTCAAATCACAGTATGCATGACGTTTCAAAATGTCAAGTGGTTATTTGCTTTAGTTTGTATCAATTTAGTTATTTTTCTTTATATTATCAATCAGTTTTTATTTTGGAAGTTCAAAAGTATTCTTCTACAAGCTCACAAGAAGTTCTAACAAACAGACAAACGACTAACTTTTACATAATCTTGATTTATCACTAATTTAAGACCTGATGAGTTAAATCATTATATGAATAATAAACAAAAAAAATATCCATCAACTGATAACAAAAGTAAAGGTTTCATAAAAACAAGGTTAGTAAAATAAAATAATGTTGCGCCATTTTACCGCAGACAGCGCCACCGTATTTAGCAAGATAATATCCTATCATATTATGATAGTATGCACTTAGACTAGGCCCTCATAATACTAGATTTAGCATGCTGAATAAGATTGCAAATACCCCTATTATTAGCTGCTTGTATGATATCGACTAAACGATAATAGAAATGGAAAAGTGGAGATTAGTGTGTGGTAGCATGTTTAATGTATATAATATAATGTGAATGTATATATATATATATATATATATATATATATATATATATATATATATATATATATATATATATATATATATATAATTGATATTAATCAGAACCTGATTTTCCCTGGGGCATGTACTTGACTCTAACTTTACATCATTATAATATATATATATATATATATATATATATATATACACACACACACACACACACACACACACACACATACAGTCGAACCTCTGTATATCGAACTTCCATACATCGAAAATCTCTATAAATCGAACTTTTTTTAAGAACCTTTAATTTTTAATAGAAAAACATATTCTGTATATCAAATTAAATTTCTATAGATTGAACAAAAAATTCCCATAGTAGAAAATATGATTGTCATCAAGAAGGATCCTTAGTTTACGTATATAAGAATAGGTAATAACTAAATAAGAAAATAAAATACTCCATTGGTTTCCAAAGCAATGGAAATTCAGGGAAGATCTTGTTTCAGAAGAAGCATAGGAGTACCTAAATTCTCTGAACCTCTTTCCTAACATAGAGTGAAATTTTCATTTTAAATTCAGTTTAACTTTGCTTTTCTTGTTTGTGAACATTGCTCCTAAACATGACTTCGGTGATAAATTACACTCAAATAGGCATCAGAAGCTAGCTATCTTGGACAAAAACAAAAATAAATTAATTTTTTTTGTATTTTTGCATATGTTTAATGCATGTCCTTATTAAATTATAAATGTAACTTTCTAAAAAATCTGCATAACAGATGTGATTTGTACAATTGTTCAAATAAATATTATTGATTGTTCAGTTTTGTTTTCCTTAGCCCTAAAAAATTACATTAACCCTCAGTAATTTCATTAACCCCCAAAAATTACGTTTTATACTCCTTTAACCCTAATGAATAGCTGTAATTGTTTTTAAGCTGAAAAGGGTGAAAAATTGCAATTTTACTCTATATCGAAATTTCCAAATATCGATTTTTTTTCCAGGAACCTTCATGTTCGATATATAGAGGTTCGACTGTATGTATGTATTTATATATATATATATATATATATATATATATATATATATATATATATATATATATATATATATATATATATATATATAATAATGATGTAAAGTTAGAGTCAAGGACATGTCCCAGAGGAAATCAAGCTCTGATTAATATCAAATGTATATATTTAATAATAATTGTGGGTGCCGGTAATAATAATTGTTATTATATAATTATTATAATCAATAAGGAATAATATAAATGTTCAACTTTACTTGAAAAATGATGGATTGACTGGTTGCACTTCTATCACTTACCTGCAAAGAAAAAGAAAGAAAAATATTACTAAAAAAAATCAAGTTAAAAATAAAAGAACTATTAATAGCACAATAAAATGTACAAATTAATAAGGTATAATAACATTGAAATAATAGTAAACATGTAAATTCTATTTTTTTTGTAATTGATTGAATTTTTCTTCAATCAACCCGTCGACAATGCTTCTACCTACAATGCCCTAAACTTTACATTAGAAGCCTAAATTGACGGAACTTTTACTGGTTAGTTAATTCCTGCTATTTGAGATACTTAAAGGTTTGTTTTGAAACCTTCAAATAATATCCTACAACTAATAACCTAATTATATTAATTAATCAAAGCATGATTATTAACTTCTATTAGATTGTTCCAATAAACGAGTTTTTTTTTGTTTTTTTTAGTTTCCTCATTATAAAAGGCAAGAGTTTCAAAGAAAGAATAAATTTGATAGAGGCATTTTGTATCGCATAGCCAATTTTAAACAGTCATATTTTTATAAAAATAAAACAACATTTGAAAAACATGTAATTAGTAGCTGATATGTATATAACAGGTGGGTACAGACATGTATGAAGGGTCTTGGGGCTTGGAGCAGTAGTGGATCTAAACTTTGCGGGACCCCCCTTGGTTAGAGCGGAGGGATGTCTGGGGGTTTGGGAGGTACGGAATATCCCCCGGGGGTCTGATAAAACTATGAATTCGTCAGTAATGTAATAATTATTTAATTTTACTTAGGCGCGGTGCCCTGGGCGGTCGTCCCCTTCGCCCCATGGATCAGCCACTAGGAGGATGGAAGAGTTAGTATTCATTTCATTAATGAAGGAATTGTTTATTAGGTAAGCGAGGGTTCTGATTCCGGTTTTTAAATCGGATTTTTAAAAGCGCATGCGCTTTTGTTTATGTAACAAAAAGCTATCATATGTTTTTCGCTACACTTTTTTTTTTTTTGCATTTTTTACCTCATGCACTCAATAGAAATATTGAGGAAGCTATGCAGACGTTTTTTTACACGAAACTATAAAATTTGCACTTAAACATCTGCGAGGTTGACCATTGATATACCACTTGTGTCTGGTACCTACAAACTCTTAAAAAAAAACACGTCGATATGATGAAAATTTAATTTTTAAAACGTTACATGATTTCGAACTTATTCCGAAGATATCCTCATATTTTATTTTATTACCACCCATGAAACGAGCAAGCTTATTGATATGATTATTTAATGACATTTTTTTTTGTTAGTTTTTTTATATCTAAAAACCATCCAATAACAGAACAATCGATAACTCTCAAGAATACGCCTATATCGATAGAGCTAATCGATGGTGGTTTGTTTTGATGGCAGGTGGATTCTTGACCCAACCAGTTCCGGACCGGCTCACCTTCATAACTCAACTTGATTTTTTTTTTTTAAATTGTTTAGTTCGAATTTGCCTCATGATGCTCCTGAATATCTCAAATTATAATGGAACCTAAATAATAATAATATCGAGAAACTGTGAATAGCGGACAGCTGCAGTAACTGATTTGTTGTCCTGTAATGAGTTTTATTATGACTTTCACCAAATCTGTAGCTCGGAGGTAAAAGAAAATATGTCAGATTTCACTAAATTTACAGGATTGCAGTTTGACCAGATGTTTACCTACAAATGGAAGTCAACTTAATTAGGGATTAATAAATTATTTGCCACTTCAATAATTTTGTTTTTATTGAAAGTTTTTTAAAACTTCCATGGAAACTTAGGGGAACTTCTATAAATTCATCTTCAGTTCAAGGTTTAAATGGATTATATAAAACAGAAATGTTTGTACTAGTTTCTTCTCGCACTGAACTAACAATGCAAGTGAACTTAGACTTATTTCAAAAGCATGTAACTTTCCTCACAACTGGCCCAGGGCCTAGTTATCTAGGTGCGGTGTGCACTTTCCCTCACTACCCTATAATAATAACCTTTTTAATATAATCTTAAAGAGTTCAAATAAACACAACTGGGAATACATTCAGCAGCATGCACTCATTCAAGTCTTCTCTCGCAAAAGTGCAATAAAATAGCTTTCTAAATATTTTAGTACGACAATTTTGAATACCATATATATATATTTGGTTTGTCAACGTGAAAATATATTTTTAAAATTTTCTCTATAGTTCCCATGAAAATTCCATTTAGTTTACATGGAAACATTTTGTTTACATTGCATAATGTAAAAGTATAAATTATTAAGTTGATTTCAACTTTTATATTATTACATTACATTATTACAAAGCGTATTGTTGATAACATGTTGACAGCTTGGTGGGGAGATTCGGTCGCATCCGTCTCCTTTCGGACGCGCTCGATTTTCCATCAAGAGTCTTGTAGTCCTTATAAGATACGCGGTTTATAGGGTAATACTGGCCCTATTTCAATGATTCTTTTTTTTGTTTGTTTTTTTAGTGAATTTAATTATCTTTTATATAATTTCATATATACTTTACCATAAAATGGATACTTTTTGTTTTTTGCGCAAATAAAATATTCTTTTCATCATAACTTTTTCCCTGCATTACCTCGGTGATGTAAAACGTATATAAACAGTTAAAGGGCTTTAAAGAGAAGATTTTAGAAAAGTTTCATCAAGAATCATTAGAGCCGTTTTCGAGAAAATTGTAAAAAAAAGTGTAAAATCGATGATGTAAAGTAAAACTTAAAATATTTATGGCGAAATATTTGGTGTAACATCACAGGCGTATTCCCGTAATTTTACTTTCATTCAAGTTTTCGTTTTTGAGCTAGGCTGTTCACATACACAAATACCATTTTGCGATACTTGGTTATTTAGACTCAAGGGACCTGAAAACGTGTTTTTCGGTTAAAAACTAAAATTCGAAATTTTCACGATTGCAATATTCACTATATAACTATATATTTTATGTATAGTTAAGGGAAAATAAAAAGTTTAATATAAAAGAGTGATAACGCTAAATTGATAAGAAAAGGACATGGTGTCATATACTCCCGAGGTACAGAAATAGCTTTTAGCCTTTGTCGCAAACCGTTGGACCGCTACATTGACCTTTATCCGGACTGGTGACTGACATGGAATCCTCGTACATGACTGAAACGATAAGAAACTGCTTTTATTTTCCGACTATTTCAACGATTAATAGAGAAACGCTCTTTACTTTAAAACAATCACAAAAGACTCATTCAAACGAGTCCAATAAGCCCTAAATATATTTGTACGTAAAGAGTTGAGTTTTGGGATTCCATTAAAACATCGAATTACTCCTAATGATACTACAGCTACAGTACTACAGCTTAAAAAATAAGAAATTGCAAAAAATCAGATATTCGTTAGTATTCAATAATAGGTATCTATATTTAATGAATATTTAACCTTAAATATTTATCAGTTGACATCCGCATGATGGTATAGAAGGATCAATCTAATTAGGGATTGATAAATTATTTGCCACTTCTATAATTTTGTTTTCTTGAAAACTAGTTTCGAATGTTATACATTAATCTTCAGTTCAAGGTTTAAATGGATTATATCAAACAGAAAGTTTTGTACTGGTTTCTTCTCGCATTGAACTAACAATGAACGAAAGGTAGTTGTATGTTTATAGAAAACGGTTTAAAGTTCGGGGTTTTTCCAGTAATGCCGGTGAGTAATTGTTTTTTCTGTTATAGATGGGAATAAATTTAAGATTGGACTATTGGAGATATTTATTTGGTCATTTAAGCAAAAATCTGGAATAGATTTGAAGGGTTTAATTATTTCAAGTGCTTCATATATATTTAATTCGAGGCTGTTTTCAACGTGATGTATTAATTTAACTCCTGAGTCTTTGATGAATTAATGAATTTTTCTTTCTTTGTTTTTAGAACTGAGGATGAATGTATAACATTCGAAACTAGTTTTCAATAAAAATAAAATTATAGAAGTGGCAAATAATTTATCGATACCTAATTAAATATTTATATTTCTTCTGATAACACGGTCGGGTAGGACGGTTTTAAAAAATACAGAACAAAACAATTATTTGTTCCACTTCGTTTCAGTAAAAATGTATGAGAAACAGACCGCAGCAAACAATAGCTACACAAGTATAATTAAATACAATGACAATACAGATATAATAACTCGTATTGGTTTATTACTTTCAATAATAGACCTTTGTAATCGACCAAGAAATGTTTTTTTTGTAACCCCTACTTAAAATTGGAAGTTTCATGTTTAAAGATACGTAGAATCCAAATATCGAATAAAAAAAATCCATCCGTCTGCCGTCCGCGGCTTTTCTCCGAGACTACAGGACCGATATTCTTGAGATTCGGCGACACCTCACCCCAGAATGATCCTCGGAAATCGAAATTACCATGCTTTTGTTTGTTTCAAAATGACAGCCGATTAGAGATTTTATAAGTCCATAACTCGGCCATTTATAAAGATAGGGTGGAAATGTAGGGTGTTTTGGAATCAGCATAAGGCATTAAAGAAAACAAAATTATGTACAAAAGAAAAAATCTATATAAATGCTTCTGGATTATTATTTTCAATAATAGATATTTGTAATGGACCAAGAAAGTTTTTTTTGTAACTCCCCTCCTCTCACAAAATTTGAGGTGTTACGTTTCAATACACATAGAATCCAAATATCGAATAAAAAAGAATCCGTCTGTCCGCAGTCCGCGGTTTTTCTCCGAGACTACAGGACCGATTTTCTCGAGATTCGGCAGCAAGGTTGCACCTCACCCCAGGACGATCCTCGGAAATCGAAATTACCATGCTTTTGTTTGTTTCAAAATGACAGCCGATTAGAGATTTTATAATCCCATAACTTGACCATTCATAAAGATAGAGGGAAAATGTAAGGTGTTTTGGAATCAGCCTATGGTATTAATTTTTTTTTTTTTTTAAATGTGAAAAAAAATCTATATAAATGCTTCTGGTTTATTATTTTCAATAATAGACATTTGTAACTCCCCTCTCTCCTCAAAATTTGAGGTTTACGTTTCAATATACTAATGTCGATCAATATATATTCAATATAATCCTAATGTCGAATAAAAAAATAATCCTCACCAGCATTACTGGAAAACCCCGGCCCTTAAACCGTTTACCTAAAAACATTATACGTACCTTTCGTTCATTGTTAGTACAATGCGAGAAGAAACCAGTACAAACTTTTCTTTTTGTTATAATCCATTTAAACCTTGGTGAGTACCAACATGTATTTGATTTCTTGTCTTAATTAAATTCATAATTCATAAATGTTTTATAATACTGATTTATATTAATCTAATTTAATATGTATAATAATACTAAAATATATTTTGAATTGCTTATTTTTGAATTTTTTGAGTGTTTTTAGAACTGAGGACGAATGTATAACATTTGAAACTAGTTTTCAACAAAACAAATTTATAGAAGTGGCAAATAATTTATCAATCCCTAATTAAAAAAAAATCCGTCCGTCCGCCGTCCGCGGCTTTTCTCCGAGACTACTGTACCGAAAGGTTAATAACTCCATAAAATACAAAATAACCTAACAAATAAAGTTATAATTTTTTTTCCATTCTCGCTCTCTTCCCCTCTCCCTCGCCCCTCCCCAAAAAAAATGCGAAATAAGTAGCAATAATTAATAACTTATTTTCCTGTAACCCCTTCGTCTCTTCTTTTGCTATGCTTATTTTTTAACGCTCATTTAATAAACATCAACCTAAAGTAAAGCTAATATTGTCTTACGTGAACTTGCTTTCAGGTATATGAAAACGATTATGGGCATCTACCTATCTACCTACGCAAGCTTTTTATTATAAAAAAAAAATGCAGCCATGCATTGGAGTACACAGAGGGGAAAGGATCAGGAAAATATAACCCTCCCCCCGAAATTTAAAAAAAAAAATATACGATTTTCATACCCAGCAACATAAGTTTCGTATTTTTAATGATATTATAGACACTAAATGATTACTTGTCTACTTCTTATTAATTCCTCCTCCGAAAAAAAAATCTGCGTAGATGCCTGCATCCATGGATGAAGTATATTATTAAGAAAAATTTGGAGCAGAGTAATTTGCTTAAATTTTTTGCAAAGGCCCTAGCCATAAGCCTAGTGTAATAAAGATAACATTGTCTCGCAATCTAATCTAAGAGCCAAAAATCTTTCAAACACGTAAACATAGCCAAACTACAAAATAAGATATAACTAAACGAAAATATAATAATCAATTACATAATGAATGGCTTTCAAATAGCTAGTAATTAATATGGCGTAAATCACATCATAACTAACTAATAATTCATATTACAGTCTACTGAAAATGTATTTTTAAAAATTTCTTAGAGAGAAATTAATAGTATTATGATCTTCTTTTTTTTTGTCTTTTTAATTAATTTATTTTTGTATTTTCTGTGACAGGAGTTCCAACCTTTTTCTACCTGGCACATGTCGTTGGATGTCGGTCAGGCGGTGGGTACCATTTATTTTTTACGATAAATTTACGTAATTTGTTGTTTTATTTATTGTTGTTCGACACATAATGTCGACGTCTTTTTTTCAAAAAGGCGTAAGCGCCATTTAACAAAATTTACAGGAAACCCATGAAACGATTTATTTTTTCCCAAATAACAATATATTAAAAAAAAAAATTATTCTTTACTGTATAGAGTAGGAGTTTATTAACCTGGCAAATCCTTTATAATTACAATATATTTTAAAGGATTCTAGCACTGGTTAAGGCCAGAGTGACGACTGAGAGTCGTTAGTATTTGGTGCTTTCGTCATCAATATTTGATTTTCAGATCATTTCCAATTTTTTTTTCTCGATATATCGTGAGCGGGAATCGATAGAGGTGGTTTTTCGTCCCAAAATCAATTGAAATCTAAATTTCGATTTAAAAAAACGACGTCGATATATATATATATATATATATATATATATATATATATATATATATATATATATATATATATATATATATATATATATATATATATATATAATAAAAAAATCTAAAATATAATTTATAAATTCACAAAACAAAGTTTATTTTTTTTTTATTTTATAAAAAATGATAAGATTTTGTGCTATAAAGAAATTACATTTTTTTCAAACGAATACGCTAATATTTCTAATTAATTACGGTGTTGATATCTTAAATAACACTTTATTGATGGCAGGTGTACGAACAGCTACTACGGGCACAGGTAGATAACCTAAATCACTTGCCAGGAACTAAATAGGTTACGGGGGCACACTGTTGGGTACTCCTCGTTTATAAAATGTAAATCATGTTATCCTAATAATTCATAATTCATTTTTTTTTTTTTTTTAAAGGACCGGTTTAAAATAATATCCAAATTTTATTTGTTTTCATTAGGTAACCGGTTGTTTTTGTCATTTTTCTAAATGAGTGGTTTTCAACCGGTGGTTGGAGTATTCCGCGGGATAGTCCGAAAGCAGCCTCCCGTATATTTTTTGTGAGTAATAATTATTAGAACAATGCCCGTACACAGATTTTTTTTTTTTTTTTGAAGTTGCATTAATTTTTTTCGGAGGAGGGATTTAATGAGAAATCAAGTAATCATTAAGTGTCAATAATAACCAAATAAGGTGTGAGTTTTAATGTATAAGAATGAAAATTGAATTCAAAGTTATTACTAAAAACATACAAAACTTACGCCACTCATTAAAACTGTTTTATTGTTTACTTTTCCTGGAATTTAAATGTTAGCTTAAAAGTTATATTTAGCAGGTAAATGCGCTATAAAAGTGCCTGGAAATGCACTTTTAAGCATTCTAATCCCGAAATTTCGAATCCTAGTGCGCAAACTTCTACGGACTGGAACCACTGGTCTAAGTACCTAATTAGCTAGAACGGTTCCATAGAAAAATAACCAAATAACAGTTTATAATGGAAAAAATAACCATATTAAAAAAAATATATAAGTTTAACAAATTATCATTTATCTAATATAAGGAAACTTTTGGTGTCGGTGCTATAGATGTATTTTATTAATCCATTATGCTACGGTATTCAAATTTTAAAATCCATATCTCGATAGATCGACGCAACCATTCCAACTTAAACTGATAGCTATAAAATATTTAACACCCTTAGAAGAAAGAAGGTAGATCATAAAGGCATTGTGAATAGTTGGCAATATCATGTGACATACTCAAATGACCACTACACCTTCGTGTTCCACGAAGGTCAGCCTAGGTCACGCTATGTAACCTTAAGTCACCTTCAGGTTAAAGATCAGTACTTGTTAATATTTTACAAAAATTTTTTAAGAGTTGTTTTTCTAATTTTGTTGGAAATTTTGGCAATCATACTTCCAAATTTGTAACTTTTTATTATCCAATATTATACATTTATTAACGTTCCCCTTCTTCACAACTTGCATTTGCCTATTTTCAAGGAATATAATTATTCCTCGTGTCATACATTAGATATTAATTAAAAATATTTGTACATTGTAGCACTACTTTGTCATACTGCATGTGAAAAAGGAGTGTTACAATATTTTAACTAAAAATGTAAAGTAAAATATTTTGAATTGATATTTAATATATGTCACGAGGAATATTTATATTCCTTGAAATATAAATATAGACCAATTTAAATTCTGAAGATGAAGATCAATGCCCCAAAACGTTAACGAATGAATAATACTGCATTATAAATGTTACCAACTTGGAAGTATGATTACCGAAATTTCCAATCAAAGATCAGTACTGTTAATGTGTATTTGAACTTTTATGGATTGTAGTGGTATAGGTAAAAAAATTAAGAGAGAACGTTGTAGGCGGAACGTAGGCCGAGAGGTTACGCTCGTCGAGCAGAAACCTTTCTTCCTCTATTAAGTTCATAAGGCTACCTTGTCAAATGTACAATCTTGGATTTAATTTTTAACATTTTGATTTGTTTTAAAATCTTTCAATTCGTAATTTGATTTTTATGTCAACTAGTACACCCGAGTGAGAACTCTCGCATTAGATATCTATCCTAAAAGCACATATTTATTCTTGTAAACAATATAATATTACCAAAAAAGTTTATTTAACACACACATTTGGTGAAACTACATAGTTTGTAATGACTATGTTGAAGTTACAGTTCATACTTAATAAGTAATTAGCTTACCCCACTGGAAAACATCTCTTCAATTTAACAGTTAGTCATCTATATCATATTCTATATGTAGTATTCATATTTAGCAGTGCCCTTTAGGATTGGATATGAGAAATAATATATAATTTTCCACTCATTAAAAGTTTTTGTAAACAGACTCAAATTGATATAAAGTTGCCATGACAACGGCACGTACACAAGATGGCCCGTGCGGACCTATAGAGCGTTATCTCGAAAACGGTAGGTTTTTAAGCTTTAAAACTCCGTAGGGGCGTATATGATCTTGATGCCCGCGTCAAAATCTTTAAAACCCAACTTATCCCGTCTCGATCCGCCGACTCTTAGTCGTCAAAGTTTAGAAACCTTCCAGTTTTTTCATCACTTTTATTTAAGCCATTGTAAGATTTTAAGAAATAAAATTGGAATTCGTCATATCTCCGTGAAACTCCCTTGCTTTTGATACCTCACTCGTCAAAATCCATCGCTCCTGAGAGCCGGAAAAGGGATCTGTACTACCGTAATAATATATAGTAGTGATAAGAGAAGGCTGTTATTCGGCGCATGCGCGCTAAAAGAATCTCCTTTAAAGTTGTTTACCTATGAATAAATGGCAAAATTTTCTCAAAATACCTAGAAAACGCTTTAATCCTATCTTTAGAGTGATGAAGAAAATTAAGGTTGATCATACAAATTCAGAGAAGCTAGGGTCAGATTTGAATAAAGCACATATTACAATGTTGTTTAATTTATTTAGCCTACGCTTCGATGCATAATGTAGCCCTTTGGCAAAGAAGAAAAATTAGTTTCAATAAAACAAAACAACATCGTGATTTTTATTTGAATAACTTTACCAGAATCACTTCGAAAATAAAGAGTTGTTCTTAATGGAAGAATAAGAAATTATTCTTAAGGCATCTAATAAACCTAATAAGATCAATACCAAACCAAAGATAGTAAAAAAATTTTCTTCATTATTCCTTGTTTTAATTATACAGTAAAACCTCTCTACAGAATTGGACAGAAGTGTCCGCTGAGAAGGGGTATACAAGTGCGCATGCGCACTAAACGGTTCTCTGTTAGGTTGTTTACATAATAATACAAGTTTATTTATTTTTATTATTTTTTTATTAGTATCTTTGTCTAAAATAATAAAACAATTAGAACCGTACAATTAGAACAGTTCCATTAGAACCGTTCCATACATTGTCTGTTCTTTATGTTTAGGCTTATTTTTCATTGTCAGTTCCTTTTGTTGAGGTTGGTTTTATCTCCGGTGGGTTGTTGTTGAAATGTGGAATAGGCGCCTGCATTTCCTCTCTTCCTGGCTTCCCGCCAAGACCCAGGCCATCTACAGTGCCCTCTATATCCTGGAGAACTGCCTTTATATAAACCATCGCGGCCAGCTGTTGCCTGTTAATGCTTCCTCCTACCGTTCGCTAACGATTCGCTAATCCAGATAGCGTTGCACTCCCCTGTCATCGCCTACTTCCCTTCCGCCGAGATTGGAGCAAATCCGCCGTGACATTTCCACCAAGCGGAATGATTGGCAATTTAACGGGCGATGTAACGCGATATCCAAGATACGGCTTAATTCGGGTCGGTAATTTTAATAGGATAAACAACAAATTAACATATTTTTCAAAATTTAAAAATCAAAACTAACGAAATCTTTATCCATGTTACACACGTTGTTTCTCAACTAAATATTTACTAAAATAATTTGTGGACTTATAGTTGACCATATGGCAAATTATGATGGAGATGGTCCGTGTGGCGGTCAAGAACAAAATAAAATAGTAGTAACTATTTATTTAATGCCGACGTTTCGACCTAAATTGTAGGTCTTCATCAGGCCTAAAAATAAAGACAAAGGAGTAACGTAGGAGTGTAAAAAAATTCAGAAAAAAAAAACCCTAAAATTGTTTTCATCATTAACTTCCTTATTACTTTAATTTTTTATTTGTTCAATTTTAGATTGTTTTTTTATTTTTATATATTTATTTATACCCCTTTATCAGTCCTTTCTATCTTTATTTTTAGCTCTGATGAAGAGCTCTAATGAGGGACGAAACGTCGGCATGAAATAAATAGTTACTATTATTTTATTTTATTCTTGACCGCCACCCGTACCAACTCCTTCATTAATTAATTAATTATTAATTAAATTTTGTTCAAAAGTTCAATGAGTATCGTTACGAAGGTTTTAGTGAAAATTGTAATAATTGTATCCAAGATTGTCTAGATTGAAGGATCAACAAGATTCGTGGGCAGTAAACTGTAAACGATGTAACCTACCTTAATGAAAATCAGTGGGGGAGGAGGGGGAGATATATATTTCTCCGATAAGAACGACAACATTTTATTTTCATACCCACCAACATAAGATTTATATTTTGTATAATATTTTTGGTAATTTTAACAATACTCTTTGATCCAATTATCATGCTTATACTTAAATCTTACACTAAATTTGGCGATTTAGTCACCCAAGACATTTGGGTGAGTATTTCCCTTCTTCATACAAAATGCCGCCTCCCTCCCCCGAAAAAAAATTCTGCATACGTCCTTGTTGAAAATGCTTCGAGAACAATCAGTTGCCTGCATATATGATTGCCTTCAGCATTTCTGCAAAATTATAATCGTAGAATCTCCTGCGTCTCTCTTACAACTCCAAAAGAATATGGATGTTTCGCACCTCGACAAGTTTTCCGCTCTTGATAAATTATTTGCCACTTCTATAATTTTGTTTGTTTGCTTAAATGACCAAATAAATATCTCCAATAGTCCAATCTTAAATATATTCACATCTATAACAGAAAAACCAATTATTCACCGGCATTACTGGAAAAACCCTGACCATTAAACCGTTTACCTATAAACGTTCCACCTTTCTTCCATTGCTAGTTCAGTGCGAGAACAAACCAATACAAAATTTTCTGTTTGATATAATCCATTTAAACCTTGGCGAGTACCAACATATATTTGTTTCCTTCTCTTAATTAAATTCAGAATTCATAAATGTTTTATAATACTAATTTATATTACATCTAATTTAATATGTATAATAATACCAAACTGTATTTTGAATGGCTAATTTTTGAATTTTCGTGTGTTTTTTTAGAACTGAAGATGAATGTATAACATTCGAAACTAGTTTTCAATAAAAACAAAATTATAGAAGTGGCAAATAATATATCAGTCCCTAATTAAATTTTAATACGACTGGAAGAAATTCTAGGCTTTGATAATCTTCAATCACGTTTTTCATGCATTTAATATTCTAAGAGAGAAAGTCTTATAATTAGTAATACTGAACTAATATAAATTCGATTTGTTATGATGTATAAATCGATATTAATTAACCTAGTGTAGACGGTTGGGCTAAAGTGAACGTGAGCGGCAGAGCGAGGAAACTCGGTCAGGTTTCATTGCCCCGGTTGGGTTGCAATTACAACTTCCAGTGTAACTATGGAGAAAATAACTTCTCCTTGTCTTCTAGCTCCCTAGTCTTTGTTTGTCTGCTTTTAATTAATTTATTTATTTATTGAGAATATATACATAATCAATATATTGAAAAAATGAAAGATATTTTAAAGTATGCTTCAATGGAGATATGAAATAAGAGTTATCGAAAGGAAATGATTTAGATATTATTTTGTTCTTCCAGCGGAATAAAAAACATGGAACTGGGCATTATTAATTCATTATAAAAAAATTAATATATTTTCAATAATGAACCTATGTAATCGACCAAGAGAAAAAATTTTAATCGACATTATTGTCCATCTTTAATTTCAATATGGCGGCCAATTAGAGATTTTATAAGCCCATACGTCAGCTCTTTATTAAAATAGAGGGAAAATCTAATGTGTTTTGGATTTTTATCTTATTTTTATCATATTTGTATAAATGTTTTTGATTTATTATTTTCAATAATAAATCTTTATAATCTACCAAGAAAAAATAAATTTAACCCCCTCACCTCAAAATTTGAGGTTTTACGTTCCAAGATACGTACAACCCAAAATAAAATCCTGTCCGCGAATTTAAGTAATGGCTTATTTTTTTTTTTTTTTTTTTTTTTTTTAGCACGTCACTGGTAAACCCAGGATGATCCTCGGAATTCGACATTGCCATCACCTGTTTTGTCCCGAAATGGCGCCCGAATAGAGGTTTCATAGAGGAAAAATATTAACAGTTTTGGAATCATTAGATCAAACGCTTAAAAATAAAAAATCTTTGATATTTATTGGGATCAATTTTATCCACAATATATGTAGGGACAGGGAAACTAAGCTTTTAAGTTTCATAAAACTGTTCTTCAGAGCCTGAAGATATTTCCAACTATAACAACTGTAATACTTATAATACAGTATTGTAATTTTTTATTTTAACAGTATTGAGACAAGTAAATCAAAACAAAAATTCACCTCTTTGAAAACTTGGAAAAAAATAGAAACATCAATTTATTCCCTCCTCATTATTTGCGTGCCATACTGTAAAAATATATGTAAAATAATTTAATAAATAATAAAAATTATAAATTATTTTTTAAAAATGTCGTTGATTCATTATTCGCTTCAAATTTTATCGAAATATTAACACCGATAACCGACACTGTTCAAACAACTAAGTAAAAAATCTATATTTAACACTCTAACTCATAAATGGTTTGAGATTCAGTACATAATTTTACTGTCGTACGGTACAGTTTACTTTCGCAGCCACGCCATGATGTAAACAGTATGATATCATTTACTGTCATCAGACTTGATGTGATAGTTTGTAATAGATGTCACCAAAGTGACAGCTACTGTCACGTCAACTGCTATATGACAGTGAACTGTCGCACTTCATCTACCATATCAACTATGGTGATTGGCCGGGAAAACATGTTTTGTTGCATTTGGATTATTTCTGAACTTTAAATTGATTCTATCTAACGTTTTGACTATCAAATTCGCGGAAGAGGGATAAAAATATATAATTTAGTTTTTTAACATTTATTATTGTCGTATTTATTATAATTTTTGTATTTTTTAAATTTATTTTTATTGATTTAGTTTTGATTATATTAGGAATTGTTATTTTTTTTTCAAAATATTCGGATTTCACTTAAAAATTATTTTCTAAAGTATCTACATATTACAAGATGGTAATGGTATCTTGTAATATACATATATATATATATAAGTAAATATTTTATAAATAAAATCCGAGGGTAAACAATTTTGTGCTGCAAGAGTTGGTTCTCGGAATGCCATCTAACTGTGGGCAAACTATGGATTCATATTAGTTTCCTTTGCCTATGTAGGGAATATATAGTAAATATTTATATATAGTAATTATATATATAGTAAGGAGAATTATTGCGATCGTGAAAATTTTCGAATTCGAGTTTTTTTTTTTTAAATTATAAATGAGTTGCCTTTGTTAAAATAATCAAGAAATCAGCTGTTCTTTTAATGTAGAGTTCAGTCAACTGTTCTGCAGTGCCGCACTACCACACTGTAGTGACAGTACTGCGACGACAAAAAACTGTCACCTTGTAAACGAGGCTTTAACCACTTAGCTATCACAGTATCTATATTAAAATATCGGTTTATTAAATTAAAAAAAAAAAGAAAATATATCCCATAATTTATTTCTAGAAATTAAATTTGCCTATTCCTGCTTATAATATATATTTTTATAAAATATCCAGAACTTTGTAGTATTTCTGAAAATAGTTGACGAAGCCTACTATATTATATAAAATAGACAACTACATCCTTGGATACTTCTCTCAGACGCTGACAGGTACAAAGGTACCCCATCCGGCCCAGGTAGAAATCCTTTTGGCGACTAGAGGAAGGAGGTACCGTTGCTACACGTCACATCTGCCGTACACTGGCACCGACACCTGCCAATAATGGGCTTGCGGTTTACCTTTACCTCTTCCAGTCCAGAACGAGGATCTCATCAGGAAAAGTTTCTTTTTATCCTTCATATCGATTGCTATATATCGTACAGTAATCGATAACTTCCGTCTAAATATTGATATATAAAATTGTTATCCAATACAATGTGTTTAATTAACTCATACCGTACTTTAAGCAAGCCGTCGTCAAGGAGAAAGCAGATAGACAAAATCACCAGGTTTCCGGAGGGAAGGAAGCGGGGAGGGGGGCTACAGATTTAAATAAGATTCTACGTTAGCAAGAAAATTAAAATATTATATCGATTATTCAAATTTTCGTAGAAAATAAAGCAATAAGAGGGTAATTGTGAATAAAAAATAGTTCAAGCTCTACTATTGCTATTAAGAACTCTTTATTTATATAATTATAATTAAATTATATTGTAAAAATTTATGTTGCATTTCATGTAAAACAATAAACTCTTGTTAGGGATTGATAAATTATTTGTCACTTCTATAATTAAACTAGTTTCGAATGTTATACATTCATCTTCAGTTCTAAAAACACACAAAAAATTCAAAAATAAGCAATTCAAAATATAGTTTTGTATTATTATACATATTAAATTAGATGTAATATACTAGTTTAATAAATCAGTATTATAAAACATTTATGAATTATGACTCTAATTAAGACAAGAAATCAAATATATGTTGTTACTCACCAATGTTCAAATGGATTCATAAATGTTTTATAATACTGATTTATATTACATCTAATTTAATATGTATAATAATAATAACAAACTATATTTTGAATAGCTTATTTTTTAATTTGTTGTATTACTAGTTTTCAATAAAACAAAATTATAGAAGTGGCAAATAATTTATCAATCCCTAATTAGATTGATCCTTCTATACCATCATGCGGATGTTAACTGATAAACTCTTATTATTATAACGTATTAAATAGTGAGTTTCGTTTTCATAAAACCTTCTCAGTACATTAATATTATAGACGAAAATAAATCACATGAAATCTTGAGTGGATGGGGGCCCGCTGAATTATTCTGCCCCGGGCCTGACGTCGGCAAGTATCAAAAAATAGCGGAGCATTAAAACTATGGGGGGGGGAGGAGAGGGTATTATAAATTAACCGGTTACTTTGAGATAATCAGGGATCCCTACGGCCCCAGGTCGGTTGGCGACTGGGTACTTCCGGCCCTACCCAGGATCTTGGGTTACACAATGCCTCCTGTGGCTCAGCTGCTCTCTCATGTAGCAATCATAAATAAAGATCCATAAGGCACTGCTACCTACCTTCATCTTGTGTAAGCTCAAGACAATATTTCAAATAGGGTAAGTTAAATTAAAAAAGGTCCATATACCTCAACTACAAGTACGATTCTACCATTTTCAATTTAAATAAGTGTATTTACATTTTCAGAACCACTAATGAAATCTGATAAAACTGATTAATAATTAATGAAGCGTGGTGAGGCTGCATGCTTTAATATAATCAAGTTAAATACATTCACTTTCATTGCATGGCATACCCACGTAATAAATTTCGACCTTCATGCTCTAGTTAGAATCGATTGGTAATCTTAAAGGCTCAGGCAGACAGAACGCGAACTGTCGCGGTCATCCGCGATCTCTCTAGATCGCTCTAGCTGCGTGGACCATAGATCGCTACCGTGCTCGATCAGGACTGGCCGCTGCGATAGATCGTCTTCTGTATGACATATACTCGTATAATGAAGTAAGTAGTAATTCGTTAGATCCCCAGTTTGCTAACTTTTTAATTTTTATTCCCTTTATTAAATTTAAATATTCCATATATGAACGATATAATATTGAAGATAGAGAAAAAAAGAAGAATTAATTAAATAATCTAACAAACTAGAGATATAATGAAACCAATGTGTCTCTATTATACTACTGCCTGAAATATCAATCGTATAGTTACCATAAAATAATCAATTTCAATTATTAAACCATGAAATAGTTAAATAAAATAAATTAAAAAAAATATTTAGAAACTCAAGGACCAAATTAAGTAGCTGGTTGAATAAAGTAGAGGCAGATTAGTCTCAACGAACGAAATTATAATTATGAGAAAATATTTACGTACATTTGGTCATTATTTTAGGCGATAATTAAACACAATTTATAATTTTAAAAAATTTACAATTTTTTTTAACGAATTGGATTTAATTAAAATTAAAATTATTTCCTAAATGTATTGTAAATTAAAAAAAAAAAAACAGACATGCACATATACTTATAAAAAACATATAATTTATTAACAGAGTATATGATGAACTGTATTTGGAGTGATGTACCATCTCGATTTAGTCAGTGGTTTAAAGGAAATTGAAGTGAGATGCTATGTGATTAATGTTTTTCAGTGACAATGACGCCTGAATTGCCGAAAAGATGACTGGTTAGTTATTTGCTGCCACTATCAAATGATTTACTTGTTACAGTTGTAAATTTCAATAAATAAATTAGGCTCTGATAAATTCTCTGAATTTTTCCTGTCACATTGATGCATCGAAACCTGTCAGCACACAAACACTTTTTTTTCCACTAGGAAACAAACACAAAACACAAAGTTGGTTCTGTTGAAAGTTATCAAAGTTATTGTTATTTTGAAACTGAACTTCTATGAATAAAAATTGGACAATAAATCTTCTGTTACAACTAACCGTAAACCTCTTCTAAGGGCGGTCAAATTCCGGAAAGTTATTAATTTACCAAAGTTACACGATAGGAGATGTAACTTAAAAGACATTGTTCAAAGCCAAAGGCCGCCTAGAAACGTTAGACATTCCTCAGAGCCAACTCCGACAGAAAGGAGGTCAGTTGGTCTTCTTCCTCGTGTCTTCAATAACCGCGAAATTTCACTCGACTAGCGGAATAGAATCCTCTCCAACGAACCCTTCGAAGTAGCTAAGAAACATCGCTTATTATTTAAAAAAAATAATTGGATTATATATATATATATATATATATATATATATATATATATATATATATATATATATATATATATAATCCAATTTTTTTTTAAATATTTCTTATTATTAGCAAAATCTTAAAGTAATTAGTATGTTGTAAAATTTAACTGATTTACTTAAACTCTAGGTTTTTCAAGGTTAATAATACGAGGTTAATAATAGACCATTTAAGCCCAAAGCTGTATCGCAATCGTTTATGGATGAGTCTGCAAGTAATGACAGGCGTAAGGTATGACAGACTAGACCAATCAAGGTTCAGGCATACAGAGCGCGATCTATCGTGGCGTTCTGCGATATCAGTCCGCAGCGAGCTGGCGATCGAATTTTTTACTACTTAATGCATTATACATGTCACACAGAAGGCGATCAATCGCAAGGAGCCAGTCTTGATCGAGCCTGGCAGCGATCCATTTCTATAAAGCTAGAGGGATCGGAGATCGTCGCGACAGATCGCTTTCTGTGTGCGTGAGCATTTAGTAACAGAAGAGAATCGTCGCCTATGTACTATGAAACTATGAAAAAATACTACGCTCCTTGTGCGAAAAGTCGAACGTAGGCTTGTATGTCCCTTGTTTTGTAAGGTTTTAGAGGAAAGAATTATGAATTTCTATGAAATATACCAAAGCAGCTGTACAATGAAAAAATTAAAATAATAATAAATCATTTTTTTTTGTAACTCATTTGTAGTAATTATATTTATAATTATACAAATTATACATTGGGACATTTAATGTTTTTTAAAAAAAAATTAATAGCGGACACAACAGACGAAATAATACATTATGGAAAAACGGACCTTAGAGAAGTACTGATAATTATTTTATATTAGAAAAAATAGCTTATTTAAGAAAAAAAGAATGGAACACCCAGAAGATGAAAGAGAATTTGGAAACGTTGGTTGTGTTTGGGTAAACAAATATTAATGTTAGAAAAATAATTTAAGGGAAGTGTGTTTATCCACACAAATTAATTTAATAAAGTAAACTTTCGTAAAGTAGTAGTAATTTTATAAAATATTTCTACTAATTATATAAGTTAAAATAAAGTATACCTAGATATTATTAAAAACGTGTTTATTTAATAAAATTCAAAACTTCCTTTAGCACTGAACAAATCATTATATGAACACGGCCAAATATGAGCAAAACCGTGAATCCGAATTTTGTAAAAAAAAAACAAGAATAATACAAAAATTTCCTAAAAAGTCATATTTCAAGAACTGCGTCAATCAACTTATTTGGTATTGAAGAATTTAATTTTAATTTTGTGACAACTTAAATTACATTTTAATGATTTAACAACTCTTGTTTCTGAAAGTTAAAAAAAAAAAAATATTCTTTAACATTTATGATTAAATTAGGGATTGTTAAATTATTTGCTAATTTAATAAATTTGTTTTATTGAAAACTAATTTCGAATGTTATACATTCATCTTCAGTTCTAAAAACACAAAAAATTCAGGAATGAATTTAAACATTAAACATGAGTTTAAAACATTTATGAATTAAATTCATAATTCATAAATTTTTTATAATACTGATTTACATTACATCTAATTTAATATGTATAATAACACCAAACTGTATTTTGAATGGCTTATTTTTGAATTTTTTCTATGTTTTTAGAACTGAAGATGAATTTATAACATTCGAAACTAGTTTTCTCATTAAAAACAAAATTATAGAAGTGGGAAATAATTTATCAATCCCTAATTAAATTGATCCTTCTATTCTACCATGCGGATGTCAACTGTTTATGATTAAAGAGCAATGCATTATCGCTTCAAACCTTTTCTCATCCCCCACACCCAAAAAAAAAAAAATAATAATAAAATAAAACAATCACTAAAGTTGTGATTTAGAGATATAGAGACATGGAAGCGCAAAGTCTAACCAAGATACTATCTGTAGAATAATGCAAAGGTTATCAGTTGTATAAGGGAATAATCGTGTCCGTTCCCCAGCAATGAGTAAATGGGTCACTATAGATAATTTCTACCCATTATAAATAATCCTCCATCTTAATGCCCTATTAATGCTACTAATGTACTTCGAAAATAGAAGAAATAAATAAAGATTTGATAACCTTCCAAGGACGAGTAAATTTGTTTTAAAAAATAATGAGATTAGGTATAAATTTCTTTATTAATGAACATGATGAAATACAAGAAAATCGGACCGTTTTCTCATAATTGGCCCTATTCATCGTCCTTTCCAAGTCCAACTGTCGAATATGCAAACATCCAAAATTTTTGATATTCGAGACTTTGAAACGCCCTAGTTGATGCACGGTATTGTAGTGCATTGTCTTACATTTCAAAATCCTCAAAAACGTCACTCGGCGCCACGACGAACATTGGCGACCATCTATCGACACACACACACACGATTATAAAAATGTTAAAAACGGCTGGTACGGACCTTATTCATGAAAATCTCGATTTGTGATTTTTAGCACAATTCGTATTCGTCCCTTCTAAGAAAAAAACAACAGTTTCAGGTAAAGTACTACTTCCAGCTAGTTTCAGGTAAAGTACTACTTCCAGCTAGTTTCAGGTAAAGTACTACTTCCAGCTAGTTTCAGGTAAAGTACTACTTCCAGCTAGTTTCAGGTAAAGTACTACTTCCAGCTAGTTTCAGGTAAAGTACTACTTCCAGCTAGTTTCAGGTAAAGTACTACTTCCAGCTAGTTTCAGGTAAAGTACTACTTCCAGCTAGTTTCAGGTAAAGTACTACTTCCAACTAGTTTCAGGTAAAGTACTACTTCCAGCTAGTTTCAGGTAAAGTACTACTTCCAGCTAGTTTCAGGTAAAGTACTACTTCCAGCTAGTTTCAGGTAAAGTACTACTTCCAGCTAGTTTCAGGTAAAGTACTACTTCCAGCTAGTTTCAGGTAAAGTACTACTTCCAGCTAGTTTCAGGTAAAGTACTACTTCCAGCTAGTTTCAGGTAAAGTACTACTTCCAGCTAGTTTCAGGTAAAGTACTACTTCCAGCTAGTTTCAGGTAAAGTACTACTTCCAGCTAGTTTCAGGTAAAGTACTACTTCCAGCTAGTTTCAGGTAAAGTACTACTTCCAACTAGTTTCAGGTAAAGTACTACTTCCAGCTAGTTTCAGGTAAAGTACTACTTCCAGCTAGTTTCAGGTAAAGTACTACTTCCAGCTAGTTTCAGGTAAAGTACTACTTCCAGCTAGTTTCAGGTAAAGTACTACTTCCAGCTAGTTTCAGGTAAAGTACTACTTCCAGCTAGTTTCAGGTAAAGTACTACTTCCAGCTAGTTTCAGGTAAAGTACTACTTCCAGCTAGTTTCAGGTAAAGTACTACTTCCAACTAGTTAATTTAACCAAAATTTAGTATATTATTCTACTATTCTATTATTATTCGATCTAGTATATTATTAATATATTATATAATTTTGGATGAAGGTCTATTATGACCTTCAAGTAAAGTACCACTTCCGGTTTTCTAATTTTAACCAAAATCTGGTAAGTTATTTATATTAATATATAAGTTTTACGTACCAAATTTGAGACGTTTTATATTATATTTTAATATAATTTTTGATGAAAGTCTATTATGACCTTCAAGTAAAGTACCATTTCAGGTTTGGCAATTTTAAACAAAATTTAGTATGTTATTTATATTAATATATAAGTTTTACGTACCAAATTTGAGACGTTTTATATTATATTTTAATATAATTTTTGATGAAAGTCTATTATGGCCTTCAAGTAAAGTACCACTTCCGGTTTGCCAATTTTAACTCAAATCTAGCATGTTATTTATATTAATATATAAGTCTTATATACAAAATTTGAGAAGTTTTGCATTATATTTTAATATATTTTTTGATGAAAATCTATTATGTCCTTCAAGTAAAGTAGTACTTCGGTGATCATGTTGTGACCTAAAAGGGAGGTGGCACAATCAGATGTTACAGCAATCTCAAATACAAATTGCAACTTTCTACGGCTAACCTATTTTGAGGTATGCGAGATACGAACGGACGTACTTACAGACATCACGACGAAACATGTCAAAATGGATTCAGGGATGGTCAAAATGGACATTACTGTTGAAAACTGAAAATTTTCGCGGTTACAATACCTCCTTTACAAGCGTGCATGGAAGTAAAAAATAAATATATTTTTAATGCATACAATGTCCACTCTTGGCATATTTCAAATAAAATCAAAATTATTTTCTATATGGCCTAGCAAAACACGGAAGTAACAAGCCTACGTTAGACTTTTCGCACAGGGTGCGCTGTCTTTTTTCAGGATTCCAAAACACATCGATGACGATTTCCTTCCGTTTCTAAGTGTTCGAAATTGCCCCATATTCCGTCTGCCATTACTCGCCGGCTCGCTAAATAAATGAATTAAATTTCAAAAATTTTAACACTTAAAACAATAAAAATGTTTCATTGGATTGGAAAACAAATTGCGTTTGTAACCTTTATTAGGAAACATATGATTTATGTATTTCATCTAAATATAATTTTTGATGTAAGCTTATTATGACCTTCAAGTAAAGTACCCTTTTCGGCTCACCAATTTTAACCAAAATATAGTTAATTCATTCATATCGATATAAAAGTCCTATTTACCAAATTTGAGATGTTTTGCATTATATTTTAATATAATTTTTGATGGAAATCAATTATGATCTTCAAGCAAAGTACCACTTCCGGTGATCAAGCAGTGACCAAAAAGGGAGGTTCACAACTAGATTTTAGAACAATCCTCATTACAAAATTTCATCTTTCTACGGCTAACCGTTTTTGAGTTATGCAAGATACGAACGTACGTGCGCACAGACGCCACGACGAAACTAGTCAAAATGGATTCAGGGATGGTCAAAATGGATATTTCCGTTGAAATCTGAATACCGAAAATTTTCGCGATTACAATAATTCCTTTACTTCGTACAAGGAATTAATAAAAAAAGGATCGACTTTAAAGAAACCCGTTATGTAAGGGAGTCCTCTCTAAATAAAATATTTTCTATACCTAGGTATATTATTTATAAAATATAAATAATTCAAATTTTTTATACAATTTATTTTTACTGGTAGAAATAATTTTTTTTTTTTTGTAATTTTGGAGGGGGAGGAGGATTCGGATACCCTCCTCTCTGGCTACGCCACTGCAATTACTTTTAGATATTCCTAATGATATCTTATCTTGCTTCGATGTACGTTCAAGGCCAATGGTTACTAGCGGCTATTTTTTTCACAGCTATTGACTAGATACCATGAACACTCGGGAGAGTCCCAAATGCCAAAAAATGTACTAATTCAGTCCCAGAAAGCTTTCGATAGAGTGCAAATTGAGTCCTTACATCTCTGAATTGGGTGTCTCGGATCCAATACTTTTTTTCAGGTATCGGGCCCGGCTTATCAGCGTTACCCATATATTGTGAGCGTCCAAGCATAAGTCACTAACTCCAGTTAGTGCATTTTGTGTGATAAATGATTTCCACCTGATGGAAAAAACGACATTCAAGAATTAAGAGCATTTTGAATGAAATTATAGTCAGATAAACTGCTACATGACTTAGTCTTGTTGTCAGGTTCTCAATTTTGTCCGAGACTCAATTTGGACACTGTTGAAGGGATGCCGGGACTGAATTTGGACACTGTTGAAGGGATACCGGGACTAAATTTGGACACTGTTGAAGGGATGCCGGGACTGAATTTGTACTCTTCGCCTTCTCATTAAATATTCCGGGACTCAATTCGGATTACGTCCGAATACTCAGTTGGTAAAAAACCGTCGGGAGTCATCGTGAAGTATAACAAATGCTTTATCCAATATTGAAATCGACAATAAAAATGGACAAAAAATTAAAGGTATCCATTCCTTTCGCCCTATATAATATTTAATAAAAGAGTAATTAAAAGTATTGTTGATTACACCCTTTCACCACACCTGATCCCTTCACTGAATGACTCATCCCGTTGCTAATACAGTCACATAATTGTATAGCAATAATCGATATGAGATATATAGGAGCGAGTAGCGACATGGAGAAGCGACTGGTATGAGACGCAGCGGTACACGAGATTCCGTTATTCTTGGGGAGGAAGCGGTCCCTACCTACCGCAACTGTTTGATAAAGGACTCAAGTGGCAGCTTCCTTCTTCGGCATTGCTGTCCACAATGACACCTTAAATGGTACAGAACCAGGAGTCCTCCAAGTCTTTAATTCAACGAGATCAACTATGGGCTAGTCAGGATCCATCAAGAAGAGACCTTCAGAGGCTAGGAAAAGAACTACATTCGGATATCATGATTGGAAAATCACTCTTCTGTTAGTAAATAATTCAATCTACATCACTTAGTAAGAAGCAATGGCGTTGGCTCGTTTTCAGGCAATTCGCTATTAGTTGGTCGAAATTTACTATATTTCAGAAAATCCGAGATTTATTTATATTTAAAAAAATCTGATGCGGTGCGCTCATCACACAACTTTCTCTAACCATCCTATAATAATAATATTTTTAACATATGCAGAATACGCTTCTTCAAATCTTCTTTCACAAAAGTACAATAAATTAATTGTATAAACAATTTTAATCATAAATTCATCAAAGACTCAGAAGTTAAATTAATACATCACGTTGAAAACAGCCTCAAATCAAATATATATGAAGCACTTGAAATAATAAAATCCTTCAAATCCAGATTTTTGCTGAAATGACCTAATAAATTTCTCCAATAGTCCAATCTTAAATTTATTCTCATCTATAACAGAAAAACCAATTACTCACCGGCATTACTGGAAAAATCCTGACCCTTAAACCGTTTACCTATAAACATCCTACCTACCTTTCGTTCATTGTTAGTTCAGTGGGAGAAGAAACCAGTACAAACTTTTCTGTTTGATATAATCCATTTAAACCTTGGTGAGTACCAACATGTATTTTATTTCTTGTCTTAATTAAATTCATAATTCATAAATGTTTTATAATACTGATTTATATTACATCTAATTTAATATGTATAATAATACCAAACTATATCTTGAATTGTTTATTTTTGAATTTTTTTTGTGTGTTTTTAGAACTGAAGATGAATATATAACATTCGAAACTAGTTTTCAATAAAACAAAATTATACAATGGCAAATATTTTATCAATTCCTAATTAGATTGATACTTTTATACCATCATGCGGATGTCAACTGATTAAAAAAATCTGATGCGGTGCGCGCAATTACACAACATTCTACACAACCACCCAATAATAATAATAATAATTTAAACATGTTAATTGTAACATATGCCGAAAACACTTCTTCGAGTCTTCTCTCACAAAAGTACAATAAATTAATTTTATAAACAATTTTAATACAAAAATTCTGCATGCTATATATATTTGGGGGTTGTGAAGCTGAAAATTTATTTTAAAAGTTTCGAATTAGTATCCATGGAATGTTTCTATTAAATTATTAAGTTAATTTCTACTTTTATATTATTACAAAGCGTATTGTTAACAACAGTTGGAAGGAGGCTAGATCGCATCCGTCTCCTTTCGGAAACGCTCGGGAAAAAATTTAGATAGGAGAATGAATAGATAGAAAGGAATTCGAGTATCACCGTGGTATGAAAACACGCCTACGAATCCGGCGTATCTCTCATGCACTGGCGATAAGAACATAAAAATATCAATTCGCGGAGATAAAACAGTACAATCTAATAATAGAATGACGAATTTCAGGAGCAATCATCGGCGATCTGAGATGGAAGTGTTTGAGATCCGAGATAGAGCAGATGCTTGATTACAGTTAGTTCAAGCTTATCTCGAGAATCCTTTCGCCATTCAATTCGTCACCCGTTATCAGCCAGTCAGTGTGTATCGATTGTAGACACAGAGATAACAGCCTGTATCGATAACAGAATACATTTTATTAGGCTATAAGTTTCATTTCGTCTATTTCAATAGAATGGATGTCCGATGGAAATTATACAAAGTTGTAAACATAGTCTATGCGTATATATCGAAGTTTTTTTTTTTTAAATAAGCGGCAAAAATTCGAAATTTAGGTTTCAGTTTATTATGAGACCTAAACACTACCTCTATCGATTTGCGCTAACGATATATAAAAAAAAATTGGAAATGATCTAAAAATCGACTATTAATGACGTGAGGACCAAATACGTGTAAGCTTATTATGACCTTCAAGTAAAGTACCCTTTTCGGCTCACCAATTTTAACCAAAATATAGTAAATACATTCATATCGATATAAAAGTCCTATTTACTAAATTTTAAATGTTTTACATTATATTTTAATATAATTTTTGATGAAAGTCTAATATGACCTACAAGTAAAGTACCGCTTCCGGTTTTCCAATTTAGACCAAAATCTAGTATGTTATTTAAATCAACATATTAGTTATAAATACTAAATTTGAGAAATTTTGCATAGTATTTTTATATGATTTTTTATGGAAATCAATTATGACCTTCAAGTAAAGCACCACTTCCGGTGATTAAGCAGTGACCAAAAAGGGAGGTTCACAACTAGATTTTACAGCAATCCTAAATACAAAATTTCAACTTTCTACGGCTAACCGTTTTTGAGTTATGCGAGATACGAACGTGCGTACGTACAGACGCCACGACGAAACTAGTCAAAATGGATTCAGGGATGGTCAAAATGGATATTTTCCGTTAAAATCTGAAAACCGAAAATTTTCGCGATTACAATACTTCCTTTACTTCGTAGAAGGAAGTAATAAATAAACAAAATATAGTTATTGTCAATATTGGCGTAAGAATATTCAGCTTACACTCTGCAGAGTTGATGGCTATAAAATTAGCATTGGAATCCACAACATTACTTAGCAACCGCAACGAACTTCTAATCTGTTAAGACAGACTCTCTCTTTCGGCTCTCACTAGTATATTATAATTATTCTTGTAATAGTCCTGGAGCCGAGGGCAAAAAATTATATCTGATTTCAAGAAAATATTTGATCGTCTAGGCTGAAAGTACCCTCATAATAGCCAGGAAATATGAACGTGTGCCACCTAGATCGGTTCCAATCAATTTTTAAAAATCAACGAATACGTCTTTTTCGTAACTTTTTTTCAGATTTTCCTCAGTAACTTCCTTCCAGTGCATTTTAGGTCAAACCTTGACAATGCCAATTTTAAAGAACGTCAAATTTCCTGACAGTTTTTTATTTAGCATTTTTTAAATTTCGGAACAGCTACTGAGATACGGGTCCGTAAAAACCGACAAAATGTCAAAAAATAGACATTCAGAGGTTTCGCCTTAATAACTATTTTTGAGTGCAATTTAGTACAAAATCCATAATAACCAATCTTTTAGAGGACTAAATTTTCTACAAAATCCATACAAATATTTGTAATTACTCTCAACAGACGCCAAGTAATATTGAAATAACAATTTAAGTGAAAGGGAAATCGTTATTTCAATATTACTTGGCACACTGGCAATGTAATGATAATAAAAAAAAATCAATCTTCTTTAGAACGAGTTCATTCATTTCAATTATACAACATTACTAATTTTTTTTAAATATTTCTATTTAGTAATAATAAATTTAATATACGACATTTCCTAAATCCTTTAGTTCAAGAATCCCTCCTTCATCATTAGCAAGACAAATAACAAAGAACGACTTCCCACTGAATCTTCCACGAAAGGTCAGTTGAGAATTGCTCTTATAACAACAATAACTATGGGAGAAAAAAATGTCAAAAAGCTAATTGTGCAATCCGTCGAAAAGTGAAGACACGTCCTTGCAGCTCATGGCCGCTTCGAAAACTATTTCTAAAATAACATGAAAGAATTTGAATGCGTTCAGTTTAGGAATTAGGAAAAATAAGCATAGAAAAAATTACGAATACTTTTAGAACCGTGGAAAAAGAAAACTAATTTATATAAAATGGTAAAACACGTACTCGAAAGTTAAGTTCAGGAGAAAAACAAGCAAACCGATTGAGACAAGGTGATGAAAACTTTTTTGGGAAAAAACAAAACTAGCGTAAAATTAAGAGGTAAGAATGGAATTGAAGTTGGATGTTTGACATTCGCGGATGATTTAGCTCTTATGGCAGAAAGTGGACAAGAATTGATAGAATAAATTGAAGAATTAAAGGAAATAGCCGAAAAAGCGAGGTTAAAAAAATCATTCACGAAGACCGAAATAATGACGAATGATAAAACAATAGGAAAAACGGTTAAAACGAAATATGAGGAAATAAAGACTGTGAAACAATTTAAATATTTAGGGGAATGGGTAAATTACAATGGAGGAGATAGGCAATTAATGAATATTAGGAAAGCGAAATTAGAAAATAAGAAAAATAATTTATCTTGAGGGGAGGAGGGGAGGGGGCAGGGCAAAAATTAGTAGTGATATTGTACGGGGCAGAAATGATAGGGTTCAAAAATATGGAGGGGTTATTGAAAACAGAAAAGAAAATCTTGATAAATATATATGGGCCTAAGAAAGTAGAGGGAGGTCACAGACTAAGGAATAATCGGAAATGGTACAAAAGGGAGGAAGATCCAGAAACAGCGATGCGAACATTGAAATTTTTCGGACATAAGGCCAGGATGGACAAGAACAGATTAAATAAGTAAATTTTTGATAAAGTGCTTGACCTCAGAAATATAAAGGGTTACCCGGAACATATTAAGGTTGAAATGGCAAAATCGGGGATAGCCAAACGAGGATTGTTTGGACAGGGTTCGATTCCAGAAACAGGTCAACAAAATAAGAGTCTTTGCATTGAGGAAAAAAGAAAGAGTGGTGGGAAGTAGTGGTCCAAGAAGACCCAGTACTCCGAGAGTATGAAGGAGAAGGAGGAAGGAGGAAGGAGGAAGAAGGAAGACGAAATGATTGGCGTAGTCCTGAGTTGGCCAATTTCGAGAGAGAGAAAAAAAAAATAGTAATACAGATACCAATATAAATGAAATATTTCCTCAATACAAATAGTCCAATCAAATTGTAGATTTATTTTGCAAAAGATGGAATAGACGGTTTAATTGTTTTAACTTGTTTATACAGGTGGTAAAATAGAGGAAACAAGTTTTGCCAAACAAATTTATCATGGCTACATTTTTTAACGTAGCCTAAAAATTAGGAAATGTTCGAACTTTTTCCAGTTATTTGCCTATAACTCCTACACAACGCGTTCTAGCCGAAAACACTTCATTACTGAAGTTAAAAAGCATTAATTTTTTTACGATTTGCATTGGCTAAACGTTTTTTTTTTTTTTCAACTTGGAATACTTACCCAAACATAGCCGTTCAAAGTTTCGATATTTTTTTCAAAATATTGAAAAATGCAGGTTTCTATTTCTAAATGAATAAAGTTCAATAACATAAACAATAGAAAGCAAACCCTTTCAGAGATGTTTATAACATGATAATAATGAACACAATTATTGATGTATAATAAATGAAGTTTATAAAAATGCATGCTGCATACAGATAGGTTTTATTGTTTTAACTTGTTAACATGAATGGTAAGATAATGAAAAAAAAAAAAAATTCCCACAAAATTTATCATAAACCTAAAAAACACGAAATGCTCTTTTTTCTTTCCCTTTTTTTAAATAATAATATTTCAGTCCATGGTCCAAGTGATTAACCATATATTTCATATTTAAAATAGCATAGAAATGGTCCAAAATCTTAATGCTAGAACTTTTTTCTAGTTCGTATCAGATAAGATCAAATAACAGATCGCCAAAAAATAAGAAATTTCACCAGTTTCGTAAAAAAAAAAAAATGTAAAGCAGGAAAAAATTAGGAGTAAATGTAATAAGATAAAACATTAAAATGTGAGTAGAGTAATTTGATTGTTATTAAAAATTTTAAATTATTAATCACATAAAAATTATGCCGTAGTGTAAGTAATAATCACTTCCGACGTTTTGATAGTATTTTCGGGATTGTCTTCAATCAAAGCATACGAGGTCCATATCTCAGCTACAGTATATTCTTGTAGGACTTGGAATTGTAAAGCCCTTCAATTTTAAAATAAAAATAAGCCGGATGTTTGGAAGCCGCTTCCCAAATAATTTAAACCAGATCAAAATTAAGGTAATAGAAAATACGCCTATTAAACTATAAAACGGTGGCTCAAAAAGGTGATTCTGAATTTGTAACTAGTTTCCGAAAATGAAACTCGGCGCCGTAACGTCTTTTGGCGTCCGTCTATTGATATCCACACACTCACACCATAGTAAAAATGTTAAAAACGGTTAGTAAGGACCTTGAAACTTGCATATCCATAAAAATCTCGATTTGTGATTTTTAGCACGATTCCTTCTAATAAAGCGGGAGGTAACAAAAAAAAAAGTTTAAGGTAAATTACCACTTCCGGCTATCCAATTTTAACTAAAATCTAGTCTATTATTTAAATTGATACAAAAATCTTATATATATATATATATATATATATATATATATATATATATATATATATATATATATATATATATATATCAAATTTGAGATGTTTTGCATTATATTTTAATATAATTTTTAATGAACGTTAATTATGTTCTCAAGTAAAATACTACTTCCGGTTATCCAATTTTAATAAAAATCTGGTAGGTTATTTATATTAATATATATGTCTTATATACCAAATTTGAGAAGTTCTGCATTATATTTTAGTATAATTTTTTATGAAAATCTATTATAACCTACAAGTAAAGTACTACTTCCGGTGATCATGTAATGACCAAAAAAGGAAGTTCACAACTAGATGTTACAATAATCCTGAATACACAATTTCAACTTTCTACGGCTAACCGTTTTTTAGTTATGCGAGACACGGACGAACGTACGTACAGACGTTGTGACGAAGCTAGCTAGTCAAAATCGATATTTCCATTGAAGCCTGAAAACTGAAAATTTTCGCGATTACAATACTTCCTTTACTGCATACAAGGAAGTAAAAAGTGCCTAAAAATAAAATTAAGATATCAATCCACGATTTCAATAGATAAATATATTGAATTCCAAACAATGATTGAATCAACGGCTACAACAATGGCTACTTTATGGCTATCCAGTTAAAGTCACACTCAACTTGATTCATAGCTCGTAAATTCGAAATACAATGCTTTGGCAAGAACGAGGCCTTGATTATTTGCCAAATAAGATCCATTTAAAGGCTTGTAAGAATTTATTTGCCTTCCGCCATGACAGATAGCACAAGTATTCCTGAGCGAAACCGATTCGCATTCCTCTTAAATCTCAACAATAATCTATCTTGAAAAAATGAAGGACGCTGAGAGGAATACTAACTAATTTGATCTCAAGAGCCAGTTTGTTATTGCATAATGTCTAATTAAAACAGTTTTGGAAAACTTCATAATACCCCGCCCTACAAAGATAGGCTACAGCTTAAATATGTAGGTAACTCATAACTTAAAGCCCCGAGATAATTATTAGTATCTCGAAGAAAATTTAATTCTTTTAAGGTAAACCATTAGTCGAAAAGCGGAACAGGACGTCTATCTGACGTTGCGAAGATGAATGCAGAAGTCACATGGTGACAGTTTACCGTCGTACCCACTATCATGACGAAAACTGTATGACAGCTGCCGTCGTGAAGTAATTAACTGTCGTGATAGTACTGTCGTTCCATCAGGAATGATGTTTTGGTTGACTGTTAAGTGGCAGCTACTGTCGCCTTAACTGCCACATGTATACGCCTTGACAGTGAATCACCACACCTTATCTACTTTATCAACTATAAAAGTCAATGAGCGGGAAAACGTTCTCATATCTAGTTGGGTTTCTATTATTCCTAAATTTGAAAATTTAATTAAACTAAACAATGCAAACAATTTATATGCAAAATAAAAAAATTTAAAAAAAAAAAAACCAACGTCAATTTTCTCTAAAACCACTGAAGACACGAAAAATATGAATAGGAAAAAAAATTGAATACTTTTTGCTCCACTGTTACGTGTTGTAATATATTTTTGAATTTAACGTTAATAAGCACAATTTATTTTACAAAAAGAAGATTGGAGCTTCATTATGACTCCATGTTTTCATAGCGTTTTTTGAAAATGTAGACAAATTTATTTTTCCGTTTTTCAATATGTCTTTTAGAATTAGAGATACAAGAGTCCAATTATTAAATAACAAAAATTAAAAAAAACGCTATGAAAACATGGGACCATAACTCAAAAATAGATTATACTACGTAACAGTAGAGCAAAAAGTATTCAAATTATTTCCTAATAATATTTTCTGTATCTTTAGTGGTTTTAGAGAAAATTGGGATTGGGTCGTCATAAATGGGTCATCCTGTTTATAATATATAATAATATTATATATATATATATATATATATATATATATATATATAATATATATATATATATATAAATATATAATGTATATTATATATTTTTGTATTTTGCATATTGCTTATGTATCAGAAACACTTAAGGCTCAGGCACACAGAGCACGATCTGCGATCTCAGCCCACAGCGAGCTGGCGATCTAATGTATTACTACTTATTGCACTATATCTATCATACAAAAGACAATCTATCGCAGCGAGCCAATCTTGATCTAGCACGGCAGCGATATATTTCTATACAGCTAGAGCGATCTAGCAAGATCGCAGATCGTCGCGACAGATCGCGTTCTGTGTCCTTGAGCCTTTAAGACCCTTGTTAAGAATCTTTTAATAATATATTTATTTTTCATTCACAAAGATCAGATATCGATACTATTTCTTTTCTTCCACTGAACACAATCGAAATCGATTAAACACTTTCCTGCAATCTACGTTTTGGCCAACCCTTCCGAAGCTACAATTTCAGCGCTTATTACCTTTTTAGTGATTCGTTCTAAAATTCCTTGAGGAGTAGTTCTTCAAATATACATAAGAGAACATTTATCTTATTGAATCGTACATTTCGAAAAGGGCTCATATCTCGTAACTTTTTCGTTAGTTGTTTTTTTTCTCATACTGAACGCCTGATACATGATTGCTGTAATGATGAAATACCCGAAAATAATAAAATCTGTTCGAATAAGACCAATAGTGCAACAGAAATCCAGAATTTTGTGTCTCCTGAAAAAAATTTAATTTTCGAATATGTGGCCTATCCGAAATTCACAATTGAATGAAAATTAATGAAAAAAAATAATCTTTATTCTGGAACATCCAGTACCCTAAGAATAACATAAATTTACAACTTAGGCAGAATTTGGCTGGCTTCAATGTAGTAAATAAATTATATTACTAACTATAAGTCAAATAACAATTATTCATAATTGAGAAAATAACGAAAATAAAAATAAACATACCTATGTATATATTTGCTCAGTTATTTATTCTTTACATCCACGTGTAAGATTGATCATTCGAGAGATGAAGAAATAAATGGTGTTTAAATGAGGTTAGGAAGGAAGCTTGACGAATGGAGATAGGTAAGGAATTAGGGATTGATCAATTATTTTCCACTTCTATAAATTTGTTTTATTGAAAACTAGTTTCGAATGTTATACATTCATCCTCAGTTCTAAAAACACACAAAAAATCAATAAACCAAATTTATAGAAGTGGCAAATAATTTATCAATCCCTAATTAGATTGATCCTTCTATACCATCATGCGGATGTCAGTCAACTGAGGTAAGGAATTCCAAAACGAGGTAAACGGAATGATAAAAGATTTTTCAAAGGAAGCAGTTCTATCGGATGGAATATATAAATCGATAGGTCGAGATCTTGTATTTAGGAGATGAATGGAAGGATGTAGATTGAGGAGGTCAGGAATATAGGAAGGTTTTCTGGCTCTGGAATTAGAATATACCTAGAAGGTATTGTAGTCGGAAATTAGGATAGAACCACCCTCGAGAGATGTGAGAGCGTCTCGGGAAACCGAAAATGAATCTTATGAAACAATTCATTAATCGTTTTAGTATCAACTCGTGCTCACCAGACAGTCCTCCATACACTAAGTACCCATAGTCGAAGTGGGGGAGAACGAGGGAGTATACTAGAAAGTGACGGGTACTTCGAGGAATCTGTTTGAGAATTGATACGGATTTTCTCTCTCAATCTGAAAAATATGGTTACTCCATGTTAGGTTTGAGTCAAAGATAACTCCGAGGTTTTTTTTTTGTATAGAGTTTTGGAACTGAATAGGAATGTTGTTGAGTTGCAGTGATGGATAGTAGGGAAAGCGTTGAGGAAGGGTTTGGAACCAATTAAAATTGTCTTAGTTTTCGCTGGATTCAGGCTTAACTTATTATCCGAAGCCCAGCGTTTGATATTACCAATATCATACAATTCAATTGTTTCTGTAAATATTTTACTTCTACACTAGAGGGGAAAAAAATAATCCCTGGAACGTTTTAAATCTGAGATCGTAAAATTCTCCCAAGCGCACCTTATTTGGTCTTGGGACCTCACCTACGCATCCACCCATTCACACGACACGCCCCCCTTAACGCCAACGCAACAAGTTGCCAGCGCTTTAATAACACGAGCTCTTGCTGATTCATATGTTATTAATTCATCTAGTAAACTAGATTATAATTTTTTTTTTTTTTTTAAGAGAATAAATAATTCATTGCAGAGATAACTTTGGTTTTCTAATATGAATATAAATACTAGGTGTTGACGTCAGTGGATGAAGTTTCATCTGTATTAACTAACAGGGCTTGGATGCAACAAGTCAACACACACACAAAAATCGATTTTAGATGTTACTTCGTTACTGCAATCGAATCATAAATTATTATATAATTGGCAATATGTTATTTCGTTTTGATAGCTCGTTCACATTATAATGGCCTTAAGCAGAAGTTAAATGTTGGGATAAACAAACCCTCAACAAATCTTAGTTTGGCCAAAACCGCACTTTTCAGAAATCACATCAAAATTGTAATAGGTTTTTATGTATAAAGTCCAGAGATCTTAATTTGTGCGAAAAACGAGACTTCATTTCCAGAGAAATACATTATTTATTTTGTTCCTCATTTTGTACAGACATTAATTTTATTTAACATAACTAAAACACCAACACCGGGTCCAAATTAAGATATAACATAAATAATTAACTTCCGGATACTCCTTATATTCAAGTGAGACACGTCCGTCACCTGCTAATTGCGAGACGGGGTGATTAGTTTTACATTCGCCCACCGCAAACGCTGTAATGGATAACATACTTCAACTATAAACATGGCCCCGTTGAACGAACTTAATAGTGATCCAAGAGGTTACAATATGATACCTTAGGCGAGATCCACTGATTCCGTAAAAAGCGTTACAGTTCCACACCACTGTTAAAAATCTCGAATTATCTGTATTGCGATCATCTCCCTCCTCCACAGTTTATAGAATGTAATACATGACATATACGTATTACACGGTCGACCATTTTTGTGAGTTATAACCTGCACTACTATTATTACTGCTTTAATTGGATCGCAACTGTCGACTTCCACTCACTACGCTCGCTCAAGAGATATACAAACCCCCAATGGATCCTTTTCAGATGAGATCGGGGCCTAAATTCGCATAAATATGAAACAATTTATGATATCAGTTTATAACCTCAACCAGTTGACGTACGCATGATGGTATAGAAGGATCAATCTAATTAGGGACTGATAAATTATTTACCACTTCTATATATTTGTTTTCCTTGAAAGAATAATTTCAAATGTTATACATTCATCTTCAGTTCTAAAAACACACAAAAATTTAAAAATCTGCAATTTATAATAAAGTTTGATATTATTACACATATTAAATTAAATGTAATATAAATTAGTATTATAAAACATTTATGAATTATGTATTTGATTAAGACAAGAGATCAAATACAAGTTGGTACTCATCAAGGTTTAAGTAGATTATATCAAACAGAAATTTACGAGATTATACCATTATAACCTGTTCTGTGTGATATAATCTACTTAAACCTTGGTGAGTACCAGCATGTAATTCATCTCTTGTCCTAATTAAATTCACAATTCATAAATGTTTTATAATACTAATTTACTTAATTTACATTCAATTTAATATCTATAAGTATATGTATTTTGAGGAGACATAATTTAATAGTATAATAATAACAAACTGTATTTTAAATTTCTTATTTTTGAATTTTTGTGTGTTTTTAGAACTGAAGATGAATGCATAACATTTGAAACTAGTTTTCAATAAAAACAAAATTATAAGGGAAGCAAATAATTTATCAATCCCTAACCACTCATTTCTCCATCTACTTCATTTACAATCTACCGCACATATGTAAACAATATTTATTTGCGCTTAAACAGATAAATACAGCTTTTTGCATTTATTTATAATTAATTTTAATATACATACTATTATAATAATTTACTTCATTTTATTGGTATATTCACGATAACTCAATTTAAACCAAAAATGATCCGAAGCGACTTGAAAACTGAACCCATGCAGTTTGCTACAAAAGAAAACAATTTTTTTTTTTTTTATACTTCCAAGAAAAATATCGAGGTAACAAAGTTGAAATTTGTAATCAGTACCTTAAAAATCATAAATGATCAAATTTTCAGAACTTATCCAAAACTTTCATCCGAGAGCTGTTGCTCCAAGATTAGTTTAGACACTCCGTCGGATAATTTCGAATCGCGTTTGCTTCAAAACGTTGCGTCCAAACATAAAAATTCAAATAATCAAAATTGTAGGAAATTTACTCTTCTTTAATTTGGTATAAAATAAATATTAGAATTTAATCCAATAATGCATGGTTCCCAAAAAAAAATATATATATATATATATATATATATATATATATATATATATATATTTTATACTTCCGGGAAAAATTTGAGGCAACAAGGTTGAAATTCGTAATCAGTACCCTAAAAAACATAAATGAACAAATTTTCAGAACTTCTCCAAATTTTTCCTCTAAGATCCCTTAATTGTCTCAAAATCAGGGCGTCCAAACAGAAAAATCTTTAGGATCGAAATTGTAGATAATTTAACTTTAACTTGTGGTATAAAACCAATATGAGAATTTATTTGAATAATAGATGGTTTCCAGGTATAAGAAAAAAAAACACATTTTTTTATACTTCCGAGAAAAATCCGACAGCACAAAGTTTAAATTCGTAATCAGCACTCTACTAAACACAAATGAACAAATTTTCAGAACTTAATCCCGATATCCATTTCAGGTTTCAACTGAGATCCAGTTGTTTTTCGATTTTCAATTATGATTCTTTTTTCAAACCGAATCCGACGTTTGAGGTAATCTTCTTACACAGGATTTAACGTTCTTTAATTTACAATAGAATAAACTTTTCGCTAGGATGCGCCGTTGAAATGTTATAGGCCAAAAACTGAAAAAAAGTCCGAAAACTTTGGGTTTTACCATCCGAAGAACATTGGCTCACAACTTAGAACGGGGCAAAATTAGGTTACTATGATCAAATCAAAAGATTAAAACAATTTCCATCTTTCCAACACTTACTTCCAACCGCGGTGTTCCAAAGATCTAGTTTAGGTATGTTAGGTAAGCCTATTTGGGTATGCATGTGAAATTAATGTATTTATGTGTATTTTTATGATTTTCAGTTTGCCAATCGCAGATACTGTTATAAAACAATGTCAGCAGCTTTCCTTGAACAGGAATCAAAACATTTTCCGAGATTAGATCATTAAGATAAAATCTTTATACGGAATATGAATCCATGCACATTCGTATTTTTTTTAATAGCCCAAAGCATAATTTTGTCAAGGCTATACTTAAAAATGTATTTTTTTAAAATTTCTATTCTTTTTTTTATTTATTAGTGAACTGAATTTGATGTTCAAAAGTTTGAAAAATAAGAGAAAAAAATAAAATTAGAAATAAATTATTATTTTGATCTTTTCCAGCAAAAGTCACTGATATATTTAAATAATTTGTTTAAATAAAAGAGCAATAAAAAAATAATAAAAAATTAAATCAAAAGTAAAGTAAATTTAGAGATGTTATAATTTCATCTAAATGAAACTGATAGATTTCTATCAGAAGTTAATAGCATAATATCAACTTTTCATAAAACTTATTTCTTCGCCTAAAGATTACGTATTTATTTTCCTTCAAAACTTGAATTTTCCTTGTCAAATAATAATTAAAAGGTAAAATTTTCAATCAAATTTAAATTATCCAAATAAGATGCCCCCTAATAATTTTTGCGTTTTTAAAAAATAATTTTCCGAAACTGGATATATTGACTTTTTATAGAATACCCCTCCTCAATTATGTGTGTTCAATCTTACACGAAGAAGGGCATTAGACATTGTTATTACAGAAAATTAATTTTAGACAACATAAATATGATTTTTCATTATAATGCACATATAAAAATTAATGCTAAAGCAATCTAGATCTAAGGCAGTCTAATTTCATTGTGATGTTGTATTGAAGTATTGACATTAGAAAATAGAATAGTTAATTAGTTAAAAAATAAAAATAAATCTATATAGCCAGAAATTAAAATGTAAAAACTATATCATTTTTAATACGAACAATTATTAATTAATTAACAATTAATAATTTGTGTCACTTTTTATCTGACATGAACAAGCGAGATAAGAATCTCATATTTTATATCAAGGTCAGAGGTCATAACTCAAATTAATTAATCGCATGCACTTCTGTCAATTAGCAATGGTACAAAATTAATAAGGCAGATTAAAGTCTCAGATAGAATAATTCAAACCGAATAATTAATATATAAAAGTTTATTAAGATAGTAATAATATACTCCTATCATTAAATTAAAACATCTTATATTTCATGCATTAATAAATTAAGCAAATTTTATTTCAATTGCTAAATAATAGTGATAGGAATATTTGGTTAAAATATTTAGGGCATTTCATAACAAGGGTGAACAATATTCAGATGATAAGACCATAATTTGTATTATGGTAATATGTGACACCAATTAAGGTAATACCTACATTCGATATTTAAAAAAAACAAGAAAAATGCAACATTATTGTATTCAATCTTCTTTAAATGTTTAATTTTTTTTATTATTGAGATTATACACCGAAGAAAAAAATATAATAAAGCTAGACTATTTGTGAAAACTTAATGATTAATTTCATATGATAAGGATTCCGTTAAAAGGAGAGAATTTCAAATATTCTTTTAAAATTCGATACTAGGCTAAAATAACATACTGGGACATTACTATTTTTACCACGGGCCTATCCAACCAGGATATACTGGGGTTGTCCTCATTACGAAGAATTTATATGAATAATTCATTATCAACAAGTAACCGTACAAATGTAATCACGCACAATTCAGCAGCAGGATTTTCTTCAGAAACAAAATTTTTAATATAGCAATTATTTAGAGATAGGATAATTGAAACGGATAATTTCATTTAGGCAATCGATTTTGTTAATGCATTCCAAAAGCATGTCAGTCGCAATATGTTATACAAATCACAACGAAATTTGTTTCTGATGTATCTTATTAGGTCAAAATATAATTGGACTTTTTTAAAGATTTTTAAAGATGATTGCTGGTATGTCAGAAGTTTTGAAGTTAATCAAAATTTTAGTCATATTATAATAATAGCATAGAAAAAATATTCCCGTTAATGATTATTAGTAGTGCCATAAAATTAAAATTGGGTTAAACTAAAAGGCCTATGAGAATTTAAGAAACTTGGCAGGGCAGAAGAAGAAATGGCATTCTTCCAAAAAGGTTCAGCTCTATATCTAAAGTATAAATGGTATGTCATAGAAAATAACTTTAACATTTCAAGGAATTTACAGATATTTGAATGTATGATAAGAACTATGAACTTGGGAAAGATTTTTAAATATGGTATCTTAAATATTTGATGTACATTTGAAGTTATTGAACTGGATTTTCATTGATTTAGATAAAAATGAATCGTGATAGACGAGTAAATGTTAATTTGAATAAATAATCATATTATTTGAGTAATTAACTGTTTAAACAAGTCAATGAACACTGATAAAACTAAAGGAGGTTTCTTCGAACACAAGTTATCACCTGAACGAAAACAAACACTTTTGTAAACATACGAACGTATTGTTTTTTTATGAAATATATAAAAATATAATAAGATATATGTATAAATACCTTTTCTTTAGCTCTCCCAGCATGTTTGGAAACAGATTTTGCCAATAACGAACCTTTCCTCTCAGCCATGGCTCCACACCACACGTAAAACAAACTTCGACTGATCCCTCCCCACCATTCCGAACCTCACCTACCGCCTTCCGAGTAGGCGTGGCCAACTTAAATCTACAATTTTATTATTATTATTTATATTAACAATTTAATTTTATTTTTATATTATATTTCTATCCATTATATTAAATATAATAAGAAAAAAAAAACATTCTTATCTTACTTGTATTAATTTACATTATAATCTGAATTGAACAGTCAAGAAATTCATCATTTTATTCATAAACATATCTTTCCACTCATTCACTAATATTATTCAAATTATTTTTAAAAATGTTATTTAAATTATAATTAATTTGGGAAGCAAAAAATTAAATTTCCTTAATCCTACATTCAGCTCAGATCTAATGCATGTTGTTCCTGTAAACACTTATAACAATTTGCATATAGCAATATTATTGTTACAGACCAATAAGCCTTCTGAATATAAATTCTAGAAAATTTAATATTGAAAAAAAAAATCCGTAGACATATTGGACAACATATAGAAAAACAGATAAATTAGGGATTGATAAATTAGTTGACATCCTCATGATGGTATAGAAGGATCAATCTAATTAGGGATTGATAAATTATTTGCCACTTCTATAAATTTGTTTTATTGAAAACTAGTTTCAAATGTTATACATTCATCTTCAGTTCTAAAAGCACACAAAAAATTCAAAAATAAGCAATTCAAAATGTAGTTTGGTATTATTATACATATCAAATTAGATGTAATATAAATCAGTATTATAAAACATTTATGAATTATGAATTTCATTAAGACAAGAAATCAAATACATATTGATACTCACCAAGGTTTAAATGGATTATATCAAACAGAAAAGTTTGTAATGGTTTCTTCTCGCATTGAACTAACAATGAACGAAATGTAGGTAGCATGTTTATAGGTAACCTCGACCCTTAAACCGTTTACCTATAAGCATCCTACCTACCTTTCTTTAAGTGTTAGTTAGAAGAAACCAGTACAAACTTTTCTGTTTGATATAATCCATTTAAACCTTGGTGATTACCAACATGTATTTGATTTCTTGTCTTAATTAAATTCATAATTCATAAATGTTTTATAATACTGATTTATATTACATCTAATTTAATATTTATAATAATGTCAAACTATATTTTGAATTTTTTGTGTGCTTTTAGAACTGAAGATGAATGTATAACATTCGAAACTAGTTTCCAATAAAAATAAAATTATAGAAGTGGCGAATAATTTATCAATCCCTAATTAGATTGATCCTTCTATACCATCATGCTGATGTCAACTGAAAACAGATAAAGAAAAAAAAATCCTTTACAAATTTTTTCCATATTGAAACAAAAATATTTAATCAGTTGGCATTATTCATAATTCATAAATGTTTTATAATACTAATTTATATTACATCTAATTTAATATGTATAATAACACCAAACTGTATTTTGAATTGCTTATTTTTGAATTTTTATGTGTTTTTACAACTGAAGATGAATGTATAACATTCGAAACTAGTTTTCAATAAAAACCAAATTATATAAGTGATAAACAATTTATCAATCACTAATTAAAAATATTTAAACTGTAGTGAAGTTATATTCAAGGATCATCAATAACTCACTACACAAAAATAACAATATACTCTACTACTTGAAATTTCTCAAAATACAACAATTTTTCCTAAAATCGAGTGAAACATATTTTAGAAAAACAATAGCTTATACGGGAATAAAGAAAATCGATTATTACAACAAAGCTGCTCTTTATTTTCATATACAAAAGTACCAAATATTTGCTATTAAGTTAATATTGTTCATTTATTATATTTTTTGTTTAACTTTCAATGTTACCACTGAATGCAATTATGTTTAACTTATTTATTATTTCAAAAATAATTTTATCTTAAGGATGTTAAACATTAATTATTTGTGATTATAACTTTGTTAATTAAAACTTTGTAATTATTATATCATAATACTATTTTATGACCCACAATGTATCATTTACATTTAAACAGACTTTTTATTTTATTTCTCAACTATCTAAAATTAACTTTAGTAAATTATTAAAAAATATTTCGGATTAAAGATCTTCCATTGTTATTCCATATATCTTATTTTTGAATTTGACAAAGCCATTTTGGCTTATAATTTTATCCATTCTATACACAGGTGGTCTTGACATCAGAATAACCAAGCTCTGAGAATAATTTTATAGCTCAAAAGCAATAAACATTTTCTAATAAAACTTGTTCAAATAATCCATTGGTTCTGAAATATTTTACATCATGTATTTCCAACTTTGTATGAACTTCACTATACAAAAATATTTACAATTACAGACATACTTAGTCTACAACAAATTCGTTCAAAATAGTTGTAGATTTCCTACCAGAATATCTTCAATTTTGACAATCAGTCTTCAGAGACACTTTAAAATTAAATTATTTTATTCATTTGAAAATATAAAAATCATTATACTTTTACTATTTAAAAAAAAAAAAGATATCTGTAATATCAAATTATATAAAAAATTCTTAGTCTAATGAATTTAATTTCCATTGGTGCGAGGTTAGAAAACACCATTGTGGTTGGGATAGAAAATGATTGAATATTAAAAAATATATATCTTTTAAGGAAGAGAAGGGAATGAATCACAAACTCACTGTAAATAAAAACTGGAATTAATTCATTTCACAAAACCAAATGGGTAAATTTTATATTGAAAAATAAAATGATTCATCTAGATTTTTTAAATCAAAACATATTTAAAAAAAAAAATTAAATGAAAATTGTTTGTTTTTTAAATTAGTAAACCATTTTATTTTTGTCAATGTTATGAAACCAGGTCAAAATGATTCATTCTTCATCTTCCAGTTTTATATATTTTTATTTTTGTATATTCTTAAAGATCAAATTAACTTAATGTTCAAAAAACTAGATAAAATTAATATTTTAATGTTGAGGTATATCTGTAGTTAGGGGCATTTCGTTGGTAAGTTGACGACTGCAAGTTTTCAGGAAAGTATATTCCTTTTTTTCATTGTCAGCATAAATACAGCTTTAAAAAAAAAAAAATTGCTTTTATTTTATTTTATTTTTTTTTTTGTTTTTAAATTAGATGATTAAGAACGATATTAACACCACAGTAGTCACTCTTTGATTCATTTTTTGTGTTACCAACTTATTACCTGCTAATAGAAATATCTAAAGAAGCTTGCACCAACCTCCAGAGCAACAGCGATTCAAGAGATCATATCAGGACCAGACTTTATGGCATGAATTTCAAGGAGTCTCAAGATATATTGTCATCTTGGAGGTAAAAGTGATCACTTTTCATTTTTTTGAAGATGAGATTTGTAATAAGTTGACATCCGCATGTTGGTATAGAAGGATCAATCTAATTAGGGATTGATAAATTATTTGCCACTTCTATAAATTTGTTGATAAATTATATGCCACTTCTATAAATATGTTGATAAATTATTTGCCACTTCTATAAATTTGTTGATAAGTTATTTGCCACTTCTATAAATTTGTTGATAAATTATTTGCCACTTCCATGAATATGTTGATAAATTATTTGCCACTTCTATAAATTTGTTGATAAATTATTTGCCACTTCTATAATTTTTCTAATTTTATCTGCCATTTCTATAATTCTATAAATTATAGAGGTGGCAAATAATTTATCAATCCCTAATGAGGTTTGTAGCTATCTACCTGTGCCTCAACCAAATTTACGCTTCAGTATTGACGAAATTCTCAAATGTCAGTTGATGACTTTTACCTCCAACCCGACGATATGTTAATTGTCTATATTTCACTAATAATTAAATTACAGACCTTATTTAAGTATGTAGGCTGGACGATTTCATTCTTAATTAATGCTAACAAGAGTTATTTTGGACTACGGAAACACCTCAACAGCCAGTATATAACAAGGAAAACGAAACTGATGCTCTACAAGACTTTGATTCGTTCAGTTTTGATGTACACCTCAGAGACGTGGACTCTAACGAAGGCAAGAGAGAATGAGATCCTCATCTTCAAAAGGAAAATTCTTCGAAGAATATTAGATCCAGTCAAGAATGGTAACGAGTGGAGAAGAAAAAATATGGAACTATATGAGCTATTTGGGGAAGTGAATTCGGTTAAACTGATCAAACTCGAACGACTCCTATGGGCCGGACACGTTGCCCGAATGAAGAACAGTGACATCCCAAAAAGTGTTCTGGACGGAAACCTGAAACGAACTAGAGGGAGAGGGCGACCCAGACTAAGATGGGAAGTCTCTCAGGACGCTAAAGCCATCCTAAAAGTGACGAACTGGAGAGCAGCAGCACAGGACCGAACGACCTGGCGAAATCTCAGCGAGGAGGCCAGGGCCCACATTGGGCCGTAGTGCCATGGAAAAAGAAGAAGAAGGCTGGACAATTTAGATAGGTCTGATTTGGGTTTTGAAGATTTTCAGTGGTAGGGGACTATGCAAGGAATGATTGTTGTTGGTAATGACATTGAACTTTCGGGTTTGTGAGGTATTATTATTATTAGAGAACGTAAAAACGGATCAAAATTGTTAATTTTTTTAAACTGTGCTACTGGTTCCATTAGTATTCTTCCTTGTGTAAATTTATTTATTTATTAGAGACAACTCATGAATATTTTCTAAATTTATCCAAGAAATTAAGACAAAAAGAAATCATTTATTCAAAGATATTAATTAGATCATATAATACAAGAAAAAAAAAAGTATAAAAAATATAAGATAACAATTGTACTTATCAGGGTAAAAACTTAATATAAAATAGGAACATAATTATACACATCAGGAATCATTTCTCCATTATGTGATAACAAACCTAAAAAAAGAACAGAAAATTTGTCTTATAGCTATAATTACAATAACTATTACAAGAAGTAATAAACTATGGTTCTGTAATAATATCACAGGAACGGAATATTGAAGTATAATTAACTTATTCAAGATCATAATTATTTGTTAATTTACAGTTCACACTTGAATTATGATTAAAAACCTGTTTTTTGATCTAATTAAATTGTTTGGGTTCATTAAAATTACCAGAATTTCAATGATAATAAAATTAAAATGTTTGCAAAATAGCAAAATATATATTACATAATAACAACTTAAAAACTTTGCCAAAATCAACTTGGATATAATATGATAAAATATATATTGAAAACACTTAAAAGTATTACATTACAAAACTGATACGACCATTTCTCTCAAGTATAAAAATTATCGTTATACAAAAATATATATACAAAATCTTCTTTAAAAAATGGCACATCTGTTGCTTATAAAACAATTTTTTTTCTTTCTTTTATCACAATAAACCTTCAGTTGCGCACAAAATTCAAAATAAACCTTACTTTATAGATATATAAAAATGCAGATTAACGTGTATAACAGTTGTCAAATATTTACAATCGGTAACAATAACATTGTTAGACAACACTTGTTACAGCGCTAAAATAAATAATTACATGTATCTACATATGCATCTTCAGTAAAAAATAAAATGGGTACAGTTCTATTTCAGTTGCCATGGAGAATCATCGGCTAGTAAAACCATACTACCAAAATGCAACGCTGCAAGTCTTTTAAAGTATTAACACTGTCTTATAGGAAGGCTTAGATCGCGTGTTGGTGTTGATATTATTGTTTCATTAAAAATGAGATGTGTTTATTTCAGAAAAAAAAAATATGAAAAAAGACTAATTTTATCTGAAAAAAAAATACTCAATGACCATATAAATCATAAAATTAAAAGAAAAATTGGAATTTACAAGTGAAATAAAAAATGGTCCATGGTCGGAAAGCTCAGAAATACCTCACAAACAGTTCAAATTTCGTCAAGAAATTGAAAAAAAAATTGTCGAGGCATAGTAGGATATTGGAACTTGAAGCCAGTACATATCTGGATATTACAAAAAAAGAAACAGATATTAGTGGAGTTGGAAAACATTTTGAAATAAATTAAATTCTATTGTGTGGAAATATAATATTAATATGATGGTATCTTAACAGACATAAACCAAAGAGAGTAATAAATATGGTATTTGTATACTCTTATATTGCGGAGTTTGTCTATAGAAGTAAAATGGAAGAAACTGTTAGTTATAATACTGAAATGAACGCAAATAAAAATATTGGATTTATATTATTTCATTCAAAAGCCAGAGCATTAACAACTTTTTTCTTTATTACAACTGGCTTCCAAGCTTTATACATGTTGACCACAGCAACCAAGGAATAAAATTAATGGCAGTAACTGGCTACTAAAATAGAACAGTAACATAAGATATAAAATAATAATAAATCATAACATATAATAATTTACTGAAGTATGCAGAAAAAGGTATTTGTATGCTCTTGGGTGGAACATAAAATTTATTGAAACTTTTGATAACGAAAGAAATAAAAAAAATTACATAGATAACACATAAAATTGTTGAAACTGAACAGCTAATCTTTCAGTACTTATAAATTAGTTATTAAAGGTAACTTTTTACCAAGAAAATAATCTTTTAAATACAAACTTTATCAATGAAAAACTTTTAAGTATTCAAAGTAGCTTTCAATAATCTAAATATATTATTTACAAGTATATACACGATATAATTAAAATATAAATCATTACATTCCTAAATGATATCATATTTAAAGTTATAGCACAAGTACTGATCATGAAAAAAAAAAATTGTCAATGACAATAATTACAGTATTAATGTGCTCTTTTGAACACAGAATCGCACAATAAATTTCTGGTAATCATGATTACCATATGTTGCGTTAGCATTCAGAAATTATAAATATAAAATTAATAACAATTTAAAGTTTAAACGGTTATCAGTCTGTTTTCGGCAACAATTTTGAAATTGTTAGGTCATAATTTGAAATTTGTTTTTGAATATTGTCTGCTTCCTTTTCCATCGTAGACACTTTTTCTTTTGCATCTTCAAAAGCTTTTTTTGCTTTTTCATAACATTTTTTTGCTTCTTCTATGTATTTTTTCTTTTCGACTAGAGAAACAATAGCTTGGGTCCGTTTTTCTCTGATTGTGGATATCAATTGGTCTTTTTGGGTAGTGGTAACAAGTTTTCCCTATAAAAAAAATATATATGTATATCTAAGATTTTGATTAATTTATAAAATATAAATACAAAATTATAATGATGGATAAGATGCCCCGGGTAGCGGTCAAAAAATGGATTTCAAAATAGTTAAACAATTTATCATAAGCCAACGTTTCAACCCACATTGCAGGTCTTAAATTATTTGCCGCTTCTATAAATTTGTTTTATTGAAAACTAGTTTCGAATGTTATACATTCATCTTCAGTTCTAAAAACACACAAAAAATTATATTACTCACCGGCATTACTAGAAAAACCCAGAATCTTAAACCGTTTACCTATAAACATCCTATCTACCTTGCATTGTTAGTTCAATGCGAGAAGAAACCATTACAAACTTTTCTGTTTGATATAATCCATTTAAACCTTGGTGAGTACCAACATCTATTTGATTTCTTGTCTTAATTAAATTCATAATTCATAAATGTTTTATAATACTGATTTATATTAATCTAATTTAATATGTATTTAATAATACCAAACTATATTTTGAATTGCTTATTTTTGAATTTTTTGTCTGTTTTTAGAACTGAAGATGAATGTATAACATTCGAAACTAGTTTTCAATAAAACAAATTTATAGAAGTGGCAAATCAATCCCTAATTAGATACAAAAATGATATATATATATATATATATATATATATATATATATATATATATATATATATATATATATATATATATATATAATAACAGGTTGTTTGCCTAAAACAGCATCAAGCCAGCATCTATTAAGCGTGCTGACTATGCTACATCAATTTATATTTTTACAAAAGTTGATTAAATATTTAATCTAGAACTGAATCATTAATTTAGAATCTCCTTGTATTTTTTTAGTATGTCCCTTTTTATTGAATTATTAATTTTTTGATTTAAGATCTAAAAATTAAATAAAATACAAATAACGAGTTATAATTTACTTACATCAATTATCCTAGCATTGGGAACAGGCCTCGCTACTTTAATTATCACTTTCTTTTCCTTTGTCATGTTGATCAGCTGGTCTGCTTTAATGGTGATTATCTTCTGACCATTTGGTAATACTTTTGGTATTACGTCTGTCGCAGGGCCTGGTCCTGGTTTGGGTAATATTTTGACAGGTGGCTTGGAAGCGATAACTGACGAAGGAAGCACTTTTACCAATGGAGAAGTTGTAGTTGTTGTATTGATGGTAGTGATGGCTGAAGATGGATTTGAAAAATTTAAAGCGAGCTTTCCAGCTTCTGAAAAAAATGATATTTAAGAACCTTGAATCAGAAAAATATTCTGTACATCAAATAAAATTTCTATATATATTTATAACAAAAAATTACCTTAAAAAACGCTGCAAATTATTACACAATGGTTTATTATTTCCACTTAGTAATATTTAAAAAATAGATTTTCTGTCCAAGTAAAAAAAATTAAGCAGTAGACACTAAAGGAAAAGAAATTTGAAGCTTGTCCCAAGAGAAACGCCCTGAGAGTGCCGAACTGGGAGTGTTGAGAAAAACTGTCAATGTAAGTAGGCTGTGATGGTTAGGAGGTGTAATAAGAGGATAAAATGATACAGAGGAATATTTGATATGCACTTCAGTAGGTAAAAAAAAAGGAAAGATTAAGGAAGCTAAAGGAAGTGCAGAAATAATCCAAGGAAGGATAAAGCAGAGAGATACGAGGAAGTCAGAAGCCCAATAGATAAGTCAGGAGGCCTAGGGCCACGATGACCAGCTGTCCCGGAGAATTAGTCTACGAAGTTCATTACGCTATATCTCAGCTAATACTGGTCCGATTTAAATGATTTTTTTTCTCTTCTGTAGGGAATTCATCAGCTTTTGTTTGAATACAATAAAACCAGCAAAAATGCGGACAGATTTTTTTTTTATTCGATATTCGGATTCTACATATCTTAAAACGTAAAACCTCAAATTTTGAGAGGGGGGTTACAAAAAAAAATTTCTTTGGTCGACTCTAAAGGTCTCTAAATAAAATAAATTAATAAACCAAAAATATAAAATGTAATTGTTGTCAAAAAGGGCCCTTAGTTTAAAATTATAAAAATGACTAATAAATAAGAAAAAAAACACATGTTTCACTGCTTCACAAAGCAATGAGACCTTGCTTAAGAAGAAACTATTACTTAGGGAGCCCACAAGAGTGAAATTCTCTGAATCTCTTTCCTAACAGAGGGAAATTTTAATTTTAATTTTAAATTCAGTTTTACTTTGCCTTTCTTGATGTGAACAGGGCTCCTAAATGAAAATTATTAATCAGTCTGTCACTAGCTGTTGACATTGATACTACAAACTGCTCTGATAGAAGAGGCCTCCAACTTAGGCCAAAATATTAGCACAAAATAAAAAAAAAAGTTCCACTTAGTATTTTTTCTTCATTGATCGCACCCTCCCCACCAACTTCTCCTTCAATTGAATCTACAGTAGACTGTACCCACACCAAAATGAAAATTATCAAGTGTGAAAGAAAAGTTCACCTTAGTGACAGACATATGAAAGAGGGATGAAAAATAAAGATGTAGCAAAAAAATATGAAGTTACAAGTACAGTATCAACAATTTACAAAGACCGTGATACGATTATTAAAATGTTTAATAGTTTTAGAGGAGATCAGAAACAATTTAAATCCTTAAAGTTTGATAAAATTGATTAAGCGGTGTTGAAATGTAATACCCAAAAAAATTGCAGTCTTTCTAAACAGCAAAAACATTTTTTTAAAGGAACCTTCATGTTCAATAGAGGTTTGACTGTATATATTTAAAACATATATAACATAAAAACAGAAGACAAGAAAATTCTTAATAGCCTTCAAATCAGCCAAACTTGTCAATGAATCAAGGCTTTGTGTCAACTAAAGCTATTTGTCGTCTTCGTTATTATGAAATGAAAAAAAAAATAATTGAGTATACATTACCTGTAAGTTTAATGTTTTGACCTCTTTCGACAGCCGATGAAACAACAGTTCCATTATCAGGTTCCAACATCGTAATGCCGTGTTCTTTCAACATCTGTATAGCCTGTTGCTGTTGTTTATTACTCGGCACTGAAAAATAATCGTTTAAAATTATTATATAAAAAAAAATCTTGTTATCAGACAAAAACTTTAAACAAAATGAAAAGAATTTAATCATGAAAAATATTTTTCCTCAATAATTTTTAATTTCAATAATAATTCAATCCAAAAATTTGTATATACTATATTTTTTAAACAATGTATTATAAAGATAAAAAATATCAATAAAGGAGATTGATTTATTTATGATTTGAATTATTGATTAATTAGAAACATTGTTATTTTAAATATAAATTTGTGAAATTATGTGTGCACTGGTAAACTATCAGATGTTTTGGAGGGGAGGGGGACATTTCATGGTTCAAAGTAGTAACAGTTAATTTTTTATAGATCAATTATATACATTATTACATAATGTTGCCGGATACCTTTTATATCCGTTTTAAAATTTACCACATTAAAATTTAAAATTCCAGTACCTTATTTAATATATATATTTGAGGTACTCTAATAGATGAATACTAACTAAATTGAAGAGATAGAAAAATCTGGTGCCCCATAAGCTCGCGCATCACACAACTTTCCTTTACTACCCTATGATAATAATATTTTTAACATAATTTTAAAAATTTCACATAAACGCTACTTGAAATAAACTCAGCAGCATCCACATCCATGTTTCGGTTTAGTGTCCATGGAAACATTTTGTTTCCTTCATTAAATAATATAAAAGTAGAAATTATTAAGTTAATTTATAATTTTATATTATTGTATTAAATTATTACAGAGCGTATTGTTGACAATAAGTAGGCGGATTGGCGGGAGGTTTGGTTGCATCCGTCTCCTTTTGGATGTGCTCGGCTTTCCATCTAGGGTCTAGTCTTTTAGACCTTATAAGATACGCTTTATCTTTGCTAATACTAATATCCGATTCCGATGAATCCTTTTTTTTTGTTTTTAAGATAATTTAATCAACTTTCACATGATTTCATACATAATTTACTGTAAAATGCATACTTTTTGAGTTATGCACAAATAAAATTTTCTTTTGACTTTTTTCCCTGCATTTTCTCGGTAATATACTAAGTATATGAAAAGTTAAAGGGCTTAAGGAGAAGAGCCGTTTATGAGAAAATTATAAAACAGTATAAAATCGATGATATAAAGTGGCACTCCCAGTAAGTCGACTTTGATGAAAAAGTTGCTGTAACATCACAGGCATGTACCTTAAATGTCTAATTTTAGTTTTGTACAACTTTTTGTTTATGAGTTAGTCTGTTCACATACACACATACCATTTTGTGTCTTGGTTATTTGTACTCATGGAACCTTAAAATGTGTGTTCATGTTGAAAACACGAATTCGAAAATTTTCACAATCACACATTTTCCCATACAATATATTTCGGATGTAAATAAGGGAAAGTAATAAAATGGTATTTTACTAATATTATTATATTATGATGGAAAGTTTTTGCACAACATTCTCCAGACAAATTAAAAAATTTCAAAAGACAGATAATATTACGATACTCATAATTCATGAAACTTACCACCATTAGTCAAAGGTACAATTTTTGGTTTCTCATCATTATCGATAAGTTCAATTCTATTATCGCCGTTTTCACCCTTTTTATTAAGAATAATGCCGAGGCCAATCTTCCTTCTCTTGGCGACCATTTTTAATATTTCTGTAACATTATAAGAACAATTTTAAGTCTGCATTGATAAAAATTTAAATTATGATATAAATAGAAAATTGTTATTTTAGGCCAATCAATGACATGTTGAAAAATTATAATTAAATATTTAAGTGCTACTAGCCATTATTGACAAGTCACTTTATCGACAGGCAAACAACTTAAGGGCCAGAAGATTTTGATTTATTTTACATTCTTTCAATTACGTGCACTAATTTGTAAATTTATTGTTATTGTTAGGAGCATGAGCATTAAAAAGTTTTTCCTCAAGTTGTTTGCCTAAAGTTAAGCCTAACAGGCAAGAAATTCAGATTCAGAATATTAAATCAATAAATTTGTGTAGTGAAGTAAATTAGAGCAAAGTTGCAGGTTAAATATGATATTGAGAGGTATGAAACTATTCTGGTGAGAAATGAATAGCAATAAATGTAATAATTAATTTTCAATATATAATTTTACTCCACTCAAAAACTTGTATTTCAATAGCCTTTTATTATAGATTTGTCTCTCTTTCAGCGTTATTAGTTTATTATTTTCAAAGGACATTTAAGCACAAAAAGCTTCAAACTGACAAGTATCACTAATTCATAATTTAATCACTAATAATATTTAAATTTAATTAAAAAAAATATTCTGATAATTTTGAAAAATAATAATAATTCTAATAAGATATTGAATGCCAGCTGATTCACATCACTGGTGACTTATTTGAAGAAAACTTTTGGTCATATATCCGTATTATGTCCATCATCAGCATTCAATATGCACTTACCTGCCAACTCAAAGCGACCAGGCTTCAAAATGGCGACCAAAAAAAATTTGACATTTTAGTATTTTTTTTTTTTACCTTTCACCTACAATTCCTAAACGGTGCATTCTATCTATCCCATAATGTATGGTTTATTAAGTTAAAGAGCATAAAATTCTGCATCTGATGAGTAACACACAATAATAATTTAGGTAACTGGTGTGGTCGAAAATTACAGTCAAAAACTGAGACAGGGTACAATATCTGACTCTGTGACCACACCAGTTAATCAAATAATTATGTTTTGATACTCGGACGCAGAATTTGATGATCTTTAATTTGTTACACCATACCTTTTTTGATAGAATACAACGTTCAGGAATTATAGCTGAAAATATTTTAAAATATCCTTTGGCCACCATTTTGAAACCGGACCCCTTTGAGGTGGCAGACAAGTGAAAATTTCATATTGAGGATGGGTATTATATATGACTAAAAGTTTTCTTCAAACAAGTCACCTAATTTCGTCTCGACTCTTAAACTAAAATATTTCAATTTTTTTGATTCAGAAACCCGGATCCAGTGCTGAATATTGATATCCAGATGAAAAATTATTGAGTTGGAGTTTAAATTAAATTTGTTGCTTAAAAAAGAGTTCGGGATATTACTCCAAAAAGTTATACTGTTATTGTTCAATAAAAAATATCTGATGTGGACACCGCATGACTTTCTTGTTTGCATGAAGTTTATTATGGCCTTCAAGTTAAGTACCCCTTTCAGCTCTTTAATTCCAACCAAAATCTAGTATGTTATTTAAATGAATATACAAATCATAAATACCAAATTTGAAAATCTTTGCATTATATTTTAATATAATTTTTTTATGGAAATCAATTATGACCTTCAAGTAAAGTACCACTTATATTGATCATGTAGTGACCGAAAACAACTAGATTTTACAACAATCCTAAAGACAAAATTTTAACTTTCTACGGCAAACCGTTTTTGTGATACAACACATGAACGAACGCATGCACAGACATCACGACAAAACTAATCAAAATGGATTCAGAGATGGTCATAATTAATATTTCCGTTGAAATCTGAAAACTGAAAATTTTTGCGATTACGATACTTCCTTTACTGCATACAAGGAAGTAAAAATTGAAGAAAATTTTTCTTTAAAAGTGTTTATCTTTAACATTCGTTGATGTAGTAACTGCTTTAACTGAGTTATTTTGGTCACAATCTAATGTACATCAAAAAATCATACAGCTAAATAGTGGTATGATACAATCATTCTATAAAATAGTGATATTTTATATATGAAATTGTATATGAGTTAACTTTGCTATTATACAGATAACAATTACCTCCACCCCCTACGCCCACAGATGGTTGGTTATTGCCGTTATCTTCATTCTTGATCTTCTGACTTTCTTTCCTTTTCAAAGAGACTCTCACTGATCTTTCTTGATGAGGTATTGCTTTCGTCTCCTAAAAAACAGTAATCAGACGATAATAAAATTCAAATAACAAATTAAAATAAATAATATCAATAAAAAAATTAAAATATAGAAAAGGAATTCTCCTAACCTCTATAAGTTTTATGATGTCATAATATGAATGGTCTTCAGCAATATCCGCTGGGGTCTTTGCGAACTTGCTGAGCGGTTGAACCGAAGCACCATGATCGAGCAATATTTTCACTATTTCCTTATTTCCACTGACTGCTGCCCAATGTAATGGTGTCATTCTTATCTTAAAAATAATAATATTAAAAATTAAAAAACAAATCTTTATAATTACATCAGAAAGTAAGCTTCTATAACCTAACTATAGTTACATTAGTGATCCTATAAATAATAATTAAAGAACAGTATAATTAAAGCATAGAACTTTGCCTCCTCCATAACTAATAATTAATTTATTCTACCATTCTCGCTAACAGTAAAAGTTAATATAAATTGACATTCGATGTAGCAAAAACATTACTGGATACAAATAATACACAAGAGGTTTATTGACAATATGTAAACAAGTGAAATTTATTGAGCTTATTGATACCAAATGACAGATATAGAATAATCTTCCATATCAAAATAATTTTATAATCAACTTAATTTATTTACAGAAAATAAATTATGACATACTGTTATACAAAAGTTAATTTTAGACTTAAGCAAAACACATCTATAAGCTATAAGCAGAGTTGAGGCAATAATTAATTGTAACTAAAAACTACAACTAACTTAGTTGCTATTCGTCGACAGACATCTAATCTAACTTATAACTAAATTAGTTATCAGTTGAAATGGGCAACTGATTTTGTTTTTAGCTATCAAAAATTACTTGCAATGGAAATTGCAAATAATTAATTTTATTCGTATTTTCCAAGCAACAATTAATAATTAATCAAGCAAATTAATTTTTGAAGTTAAACTTCTTTTGGCGCGACAATTGGGCTACTGAATGCTTTGATGAGGTAGGTCAAACAGAAGCGTAACATACAGTGTTGCCATGGTTAGCCTAATTCTTCCCCCTTAATGGATGGGCCAAGAAAGTGTTTAAATCATGCAGATAATTTCTGCTATATTTGTGATCAGCTGACCTTTAAGTCTCAAAGGAAAAATTTCATGCTACTTGTACATGCCACTTCTATAATTTTGTTTTATTGAAAACTAGTTACGAATTTTATACATTCATCTGCAGTTCTAAAAACACAAAAAATTCAAAATATAGTTTGAATTACTATATTTTGAATTGATTATTTTTGAATTTTTTGTGTGTTCTTTTTTTACTGAAGATGAATGTATAACATTCGAAAATAGTTTTCAATAAAACAAATTTATAGAAGTAGCAAATAATTTATCAATCCCTAATTAGATTGATCCTTCTATACCATCATGCGGATGTCAATTTGATGGTTTTGATAAGAGCTGGACCCCAAATATATGCTGTATTTCATGTATTAGACTATGGACTGGGTGGAAAATGGTACAGATCATACGCCATTTGCCATTCCCATGATTTAGTGGGAAGCGAAGGATCATTAAACTGATTGTTATTTTTGTTTAACAAATATTACAGGAATCATATCTAAAACAAAATAGCCATCTGCAATGAGACCTGCGTTACACAATGAAGAGTTATATGCAGGTATGACCTTAAGCGATTCTGACCTAGCTCAAACTGAAAATGCTTCAGAGGAAAATATAAGTGATCCTACATAAAAAACCAAGAGCTCTTTATCAGAACCATACTTTCCTAATCAACAAGACCTTGTTGTATTCATTTCATATGAAAGAGACATATGAAAATATGAAACTAGTTTTAGAGATAATCCAATATGAAAAATGTAAATGGTATATCTGTGGTGATTTAAAGATCATTGTTTTATTGCTTGGCTTATAACTTGGGTTCACCAAATTTTGCTGTTTTTTGTGCGAACGGAAAAGCAGAGATAGAAAGTCTCACTACATTAGAAAATAATGGCCTAAACGTGAATCTCTTATTCCTGGCCAGAAAAATGTGTCACATGTCCCTTTAGTGAATACTGAAAAAATATATTTACTTCCATTGCATTTTAAATTAGGAGTAATGAAAAATTTTTGTCAAAGCTATGGATAAACTTTCTGATGGATACTTTATATAGGAATTTTTATAGGACCACAAATAAGGTCATTAATGGATGATGAACATTTTGAAGGACTGCTAAATCCACTGGAAAAATCAGCCTGGCAGTCTTTCAAAAATGTATTTTGCAATTTTCTTGGAAACCATAAAGCAAAGGTCAATATATCAACATTATCTGTTCTATTTAGACAACACTCTCGATAATCATCAATATTATAACTATAGTCGACTATGTTATATAAAATAAAAATGAAATAATACTACTTGCTGCATAAGTTTTTTATTTTCTACTTCAAAATAATAATATTTCTAGTAATATTGTGCATACCATATCACGAGCATTGACATCAGCACCAAATGCAATCAATAATTGAGTGATTTCCAAATGTCCTTTTTGACAAGCGACATGTAACGGGGTTCTATCCACCTTATTTCTAGCATCCGGGGATATGCCGGATCGCAAAAGCAATTCAGTTACATCTATATAGTTGTAATGAGCTGTCCAATGGATTGGGCTCGTTCCGACCTAAAAATTGAGAGATAACTTAAAATAGTTTTGAAAGAATTTAACTGAATTAAAAAAAAAAAAATTAATGAACCAAAACTTACCCAGTCAGCTGTGAAAGGAGCTCCAGCAGCGACTAACAATTTAATTTGTTCTCCATTACCTAATTTAGCCTCAGAAAGAAGCTGCCGACCAAGGTCGAGCAAATTTGTGTCTTTCAGGCTCTTAGCAGCATTAAAGGAAACAATATCCTGAAAAAGACAAAACTTAAGTATAATAATTTTTTTTTTTTTATAACAAACGTATACTGAAGACTGGGGCAACTATAAGTCAATCGGGATTTCAAATTTGAACTTTTTAAGCGGGCTTATTGTTATTGCCTTTCGTTTAGTTCCTGATTTTAGTTTGTCTGTATCAAAAGGCGGGGACAATGAGGCCACTTAAAAAGTTCAAATTTGAAATAACAATTGACTTATGGTAAATCAAATAATAAATATTTAATTTTACAAATATAAGTAAAACATTCAGACCGTCGACAATAAACTCTCTCCAAAAAATATTAAGCTTGCATTATAGGTCGATAACCAACAAAGTAACAATGAAATGATTTTTATTAGACATTTGATCAATGACTGAAAAATATTACCTTCATACTAAATAAGAAATACATTGGTACAATATATATAAACATTATCAACAATTTAAAATTGACTCTTGAGTCCGTGATGGCCGACCGTGTTATGTCCTAACCTTGGTATTCTCAAGTCAGACTTGTTTTTCTCAAGTTGTTTGAATCCCGGCATGGGAGGATTGAAATTTATAAGCAAACAACTTAAGGAAGAGTCTTGTGGACGGAGAATAGGGCCGAAGGTTAAGTTTTCTCTTTCTGCATAACTTGAGATAGCTACTTTGTTAAATATACCATCTTGAATTTTTTTTTGTTTTACATTTTTTTTTAATCCTGTGAACTAATTTGTAAGTTGATAATTATTACAATACAAAAAAATTAATTGTTAGCACTAAAAGGTTCTTCCTCAAGTTGTTTACCTATGGCGGAACCAAGAAGTACCAGATCTAGATCTCGTGGGGTCCTGGCCGACACAATATAGTGGGGCCTGGCAGGGGGTTTGGAATACCCTCAAGAGGAAGGAGGAGTCTAGGGCCCTCTAAAATTATAAATTTGTCTATAATTATCATCTATTTAATTTTTAGGACTAAACCCAAGGAATGAATCCCAATATTCTCACCCTGGCTAGAATAGGCTGGTAGTCTGCTGGATAACCTATTTTTTATATTTTTGATGCAGTACATAAGGAGGTTAACCCCCCCAAAAATTGACTCTATTTGAACTTATTGATACATAACTAGATTTATGAAAAAGCAAATATCTTGTTATAGTTTCATTTTGATGAGTATTTATTACGACAATTTCTAAAGTTATATAGGTATACTTGAATTATTTTTATTTATTTATTTTTCTCTATGCCTTGATTTTCGACATCTGTCATGAGTCTTCTAGTGGCTCAGTATATATCTGATTTTGATGAAGTTCATGATCATTGCCACAAACAAAGAGATCACTCTTCTCAATATAGGGTAAACGTTTCTTTACTTACTAAAAATTAAAAGAACAAGTTGTAAAGGGACACTGAACGTTACCGAAATAGCTTCGAGAATTAAAAGGCGGCCTGATAAAATATGAAAATATCTCTCAGGAATTCATTCAAAACCTTATTAAGTGAATCAACATAGAAGGTAAGCCGTAATAAATGTGTAAATACCCCAATATAAATACAAATTTTTAAAGTTTTTTTATGTTACAGTTTTAATTATATTCATTAATTCTTTCATAAATCCTCTGTTATTTATAGTAAATTACTAAGAAAATATAAATAATTAGTTTATGGGCAACAAGTACAAATAATGAAGAGTGACAGCTATTCATCCAGATTATAAATTAGTCAAATTAAAGCTAACAATAATTTAATCCTGGTGTGTAGTTATATTAGTATTTTATCTTTATGAATTAATTTTCGGTTTAATATATCCTGTTTATAAACTGAAGACATGATTTAAAAATTGATCCATTAGCCAGTAATATTAAAAAAATTACTATGAACATTATTGTAAAAGCAATAAAGAGGAATATCAAAAAAAAAAAAAAAAATGCGTTTAATTTAATTTTGAATTAAACAGAATGAGACCTTAATACAAACATCTATCAAACATCGCCTCAAGTCATGTCTTCCATAACGAAGTCATACCTGAATTGATTGAACAGTTTCCATATTTTCCTCTCTAAATGACACGATACCTTGCATTTTTTTCATTTATATCAATTCTAACATTCCACTTCAACGATTGCCTGAAACAAAAACAAGAACAAATTAAAATTTCCTAGTAATAATAATTGAAAGAGGTGTTATAACCTAGACATTTGTTTACATCCTGAACGAGAGAAGACTGAAATAATTAAATGCATAATACACCTCCATAGTGTTGAGAACTAATGAAATACAAGATAAAAAGACTATTAGTTCAGATATCATAACATATTTGACATATTATAATACATAACAGGATGTTTTCTAAGAGTAAACTAACTTCCTGTTTCCTGTAAAATATAACGGAAGTCTTTTAAAAATAAAACATTAAAGACTGCTAACCTGGTTAATTGAAAAGGTAGATCAACAAAAGGAACAATGGCTAAATGAAATATCAACGTAATTAAAACATATCCAACCATAAACACAAGTATACGCTCGGAATACACTTACGCTAAAAATGGAGGCTTCTTATGCACAGCTAGTGCCATTTGTATCGTAGGTATCCAATAGCGCTAATAACAATGAAGTAACTTATTATCTTATAGAAATAAATCATAAAAAATATTCAATTATAAAAGAATTTATTAAAACTAAACTGTTTATTCGAAAGCATTAAATATTTATGAAATAATTGTCAAATGCCAGACAGCTGATTTTTACCTGTGGCAGTATATGTTGACCTTCAGTTTAGTATAATTGTTCTCCTTTCATATTCAGTTGAGTACTCAACTACATCAAGAATTTATGTAAAAATTGACAAAATTTTAAGTTACATACAAATCAACAACGATTACTTCTAATATCTGAAAATAAGCCCGTAATTCAGTATGACACTTATTGAAGGTTTTGGGGATGAAGTGGTACAATTTTTGGGGATACTTCTTGTTGTTATGTTAGGAGTTGTTGCGTGGTGGTCGACGGGGATAAGGGATTTGCCTCAGATACGGACCATTTTGATTTTGGAAAGAAGATCTCAAAACACCAGCTCACAGCAAACTACTTTGGTGTCACAACATGTAAGTGGAATTGACACAGGACAAGGAGATCAGAGTACCTGCCGTCAGAGGCGTTTGTCAGCCAGCAGAAGTGTTGTAAACAAAAGGGAAATAACAGTAACCAGAGATATCCGCGACAATGTAGCTTCCGAAGAAGCTTCAAACAGTGAACCGCCAGTGAGAAGTGAAGTTGATAGGAATGCCAGCGGTGATGAACCCACTGAACCACAGGCAGACCAGAATTCAGATAACAACAGCGAAATGAATGGTGACAATATTCGTATAAGGCTGAAATATTTGAATGATGACCAAAAGCTAGTCGAAGGAAGACTTCAGGAATTGCTCGGCGATTTTAAAAGGTGATTCATATGTTAATATCGTCTTATATAACTTTGTAATTTTAATAGAAATCGTCGAATTTAATTTTAACTTATCAAGCAATCTTCCGGAATAATTTACATTTATTTTGTACTGATGTCCTCAGTCCACTATGTGCTTAATCATTATTGAAAGGGTAAGACCATGTAACTCATGAATGGAAAAGAAGTTAGTTTCGAGAATTAACCGTGTTAGTTATTTACAGTAAAAGTAGGGTTATGTTTTTAAAATGGTGTTATCAGAATTACTATTGATTCATGCTGTCTTATCTGATAATTGTGGTACCATATAATTTTACTCAACTGAATCATACTTATATAATTATTGTATACAGTGAATCTGAAATCCTTATATGAATGGAATAAATTAAAGAGCATTTGTAATGCCAATGCGATCGATTAACATAATTATCCAAGGTTTCAAATAAGTTTTCAAGACCATTGTTTATTACAAACATTTGTCATTTGGACTAATGGAAGTATAAGTTGCTCATTCAACTTTATTTGTATCGGATCTTGAATGCCATGTTGATTACTGTCATTTTGTTTTGGTTAGGTTTTTTATATTGTAATCAGTATTGATTTGAGCACATTATTCAATTTAGTTACTTACAGAACAATTCTTAGTCTAATGTCAAAACAATGTGTAACCTTCTTATTATATTCATAAATATCTACAATTCCTTCACATTGTTGTTTAATTAACTTTGAATGAAAAAAAAAGTTTTTAATTGGTGCTTTGGTATTAGGTTGATTAGTTTAGTTGTCTTATGAATTCTTTGAATTTAGGCTTTACATAACTGTTTAAAAATGTTTTTTTTTTTTTTTTTGTTGCGGTATTAGTAATAGCATTTTTTTATAAGATGCTATAAACATAATTTTTTAGTTGTGTTTAAACTGATTATTTTGGGACAGCGAGATGTGATATTTTCAATTGTATCAAGTAACGTTTGCGACAAATAATTTTTCTTTTCTATAATTAAGATGTTTTTTACGTGCTCTTATCATCTTAAAAGTTATATTGGACATCTAGACATTAATTTAATGTAAATTAGAATACTTTGTTGAAATTCTATTCACTTCACTTAAATGATAGCTAAGATAATAAAATTTCCTACTTATTAAAAAGTAATATATTGTTACTGTCATGATTATGGTATTGAAATCAAATTTAAGGAAGGAATGAAGGAAGGACAGTTTATTGACCATGAAACAAGTGTAAAAAAAATTAGCTGTATAGATAGAAAGGTCAAGTTTGCAGGAACTGTACGTGTCTTGTTATGAAAAACAAAAAAACAAAAATTGAAAAACATTTCTTCTGATATTACCTCAATTCCTCTTTAGGAAACAGCTTTAAAGGTTAAAATTAAAATGCCATTTAAGAACATCTTTAATTTAAGAAGTTTTGGGGGTGTTAGATTGCCTTTAAGTTTATAGACATTTGAGAAGATCTATACTAAATAATTTTATCTCAACTCTAAAATGTCCGTGTGAAAAATACACTGATATACCAAGAAAATTAAAATACAACAAATTAAAATACATATTAGGGATTGATAAATTATTTGCCACTTCTATAAATTTGTTTTATTGAAAACTAGTTTCGAATGTTATACATTCATCCTCAGTTCTAAAAACAGACAAAAAATTCAAAAATAAGCAATTCAAAATATAGTTTGGTATTATTATACATATTATAAATTTTAATATATTTATAATAAATTAAATTATATTTATATTAATCTAATTTAATATGTATAATAATACCAAACTATATTTTGAATTTTTTGTGTGTTTTTAGAACTGAGGATGAATGTATAACATTCGAAACTAGTTTTCAATAAAACAAATTTATAGAAGTGGCAAATAATTTATCAATCCCTAATTAACATATAATTGGTATGTGGACCATTGCAATTTAAGGAATCCAGGATATTACATGCTGACATTATAAACCAGTAAATCTTATTGTCTTTCTATGCTGCCGATTTGAAGTATGTCTTGCATTTTATGAGCATCTCTGAGTGGAGAGAGAAATGCTCATCAATATTTATCTCTGTCTTCTGTCACAGTTGAGAAGGATGTGGAATAGGGTCTTAGAAATTAATTGGTTATAGAAAGTGCAGGTTTCCTGGGCTTTGAATTAGAAAATTTTGTTTTTTATGTAGGTTTAATTTATTCTGGATTTGAAACTCTTAACTGACTAACTGATCTTAGCTTTTTTTATGTTGGCTCTATAAGTGAAATAGGTCTCTGGGCTGGAAATATTGAAGCTGAAGATAGTTCTATTCATGGGGTTTTTGTTGGAATTTATGGATCGATGGATGTCAGTAGGTAGGTTATGGTTTTTTAACTTTTCCAATATTTCATCTCTATATTTTAATAATACAATTGGATATATTGCATCGAAATCTTCTCTTCAACCATTATGAACAACTATTGATCTAACTTGTGTGACCCAATTAAAGCTTGTATCAGGATTCCTTGTATCTAGCGAAATTAGTCTGTTGAAGTAAAGTCTTGGCAACCTCTCTTCAGGCATGAGTGACAATTTAGACCAGTAGTTTATGACCTTCTTCATAACCCTGACGCTTGAAGGGTTTCGCTCAGTTTTGAGACATACCATGTAGTTGGCATTGGTCTTTGGCCATCTAAATAGTTGCTTCAGTAACTTTAGCTGTACCACTTCAATATCTTCTAGATATCTTGAGCTGCATATTTCAGAAGCGTACCATAGAGTCAAAAAGAGCTAATTTTGTTTCCCGTGAATCACTTCCACTTACAACTGTGTATGTTAGATATTATTTTTTCTAAAATCGTTAGGACTTTCTAACGGTACATTATCCATACATATTTCTAATCTTATTTACGGAAATTTGTTTTTAATCTAGAAAAATACTTTTCCCAGATCAAGTAATCCTTGGAGTGAGAAAAGGATGTCCAAGGATTGGGAATTCAATATAATTGTTCCAATTCCCCAAAAATGCTGTCAAAGTAAATGCTCCAATTATAGACCCATCTTCCTCTCTCCGGTATTGTACAAGATCTATACCAGTATACTGGAGAAAAGATTAAGAACTATAGTGGAGCCATATCTGCAAGAGGAATGCATTTAGCTCAGGAAGGCAGATGCAGGGCCATATCTTCACTCTCAGTAATGTGAAAGAAAAGGTATAGTTAGGGATTGATCCTTCTATACCATCATGCGGATGTCAACAGAAAAGGTATAGGACCGTGACAGGAGCATGCATCTTGCTTTTTTGGACCTGAAGGCAGCCTTTGATTCAGTTCTCAGAGCAGAAATCTGGAGAGCAAAAAATAATCCTCCTAGACTGATAGAGGCTATAAAATCTACATATCAGGAACCGAATGGCCGGGAATCAAAGGAGTTCAAGATGGAAATAGGAGTCAAGCTGGGAGATTCACTCAGCCCCCTTCTCTTTGTCATCTATATGGATGAAATCGCCTCTTACTGTAAAAGATACACTCCTCGAACACATGCTGGTCAATGGAATTTACTCCCTGTTGTTGTTGTCCACTTCCTCATATTTGCAAATGGTATAGTTCTTGTCGCAGATATCTCTGAGAGACTTCAACAAGCAGTGACTGAGTGGTATGAGGAGCTGAAAAGGAAGGGCATGATCATTAACTCCGCTAAAAGTGAGATCCTTCAAGTTGGAAGAACTCAGGAGAATGTCAGAGTCTTCTGTTGCAAAGAGGTTATTGGGGTGGTGACAGACTTCACATATCTGGGTATTGTGATCAACGGATCTGGAAAAGTGGAATCAGAAATAACAAACAGGATCTCAAAGGCCAACTCAGTTTACTGCCGGATCTGCAATTCAATTATTGGAAAGAGAGAAATGGGTCAAGACATAGAGTTATACCTGTTTAAGTCTGTATACCTCCCGGTCCTCCTTTATTTTTATTTAAAATTGATAGAAATGATAGATGGTTTGACTTTACTAAATTTAATATTGAAACAAGTTGGATAATGTTGAAAATAAGGATAAAGTTTTCTTAAAAGAGGCTACGGATTTGTCTCTTTTTTTCTTTAAAGTTTTTCTCATTAGTTTTTTTTTCTTCCTTTAAAATGCTTTATATGTGTTGTCTATTTTGTTCCAATTAGTTTTCATCACCTAAGAAAAGTGTTTATATCTCATTTTTGTTTTCTTTCTTAAAAAATGTTTTTGGTCTTAAACAATTAAAAGTTTTAATTTAATTTTTAACGAGTGGGAGGGGTTGTTCTTGAGACTGTTTAAACCTCTGGGAAAGAATACTTCTTTTGTTGTAGGGGTATTTCCAGTCAACAGCGCCAGGTGTCTTGGTCCCTCGTCATGCTCCTCATCTCACCAGCAGCTTTTTGGCGTCTTCCAATCCCTTCGATGTTGTCCAAATAGTAATTCCTGAATCTATCTCTGTGCCTCTTGCCCAATTGTTTCACCTCCATTGTTTTGATAAAGTCCCTCTGGTGTTACATCCAGCAGACGAGTGCAAACCATCTCGGATGTCTGTTTTCTGAATAGGGCATATCTTTTATCTTATATCTTTTTGGACCCATCTCTCAGCTATATACAGAAGGACCGGGATTGTTTACAGAACTGAGAGCTGGGTTCTAACTCAAAAACTGCAGAGCCGGATCACAGCAGCTGAAATGAAGTTTTTGAGAAGGCTGGTTGGTATGAAGAACAAAAAAAGATCGCATCAGAAATGATAGAATCAGGGAAGAGCTAAAGATATGCCCTATTCAGAAAACAGACATCCGAAGTGGTTCGGACATGTCTGCTGCATGGAACACCAGAGGGACTCTATTAAAACAATGAAGGTGGAACCATTGGGCAGTAGGCCGAGAGGTAGACCCATTGGGCAGTAGGCCCATAGGTAGACCCATTGGGCAGTAGGCCCAGATGTAGACCCAGAGATTCCTACTTGAGCCACAACGACAAAAAGCTGCTGGCGAGATGAGGAGCATGACGAGGGACAGAGACGTCTGGCGCTGTTGACTGGAAACACACCTACAACAAAAGAAGTATTCTTTCGCAGAGGTTTAAATAGTCTCAAGGATGCCCCCTCCCACTCGTTAATTAAATTAAATTAAAACTTTTGATTGTTTAAGACCAAAAACATTGTTTAAGAAAGAAAACAGGTTATGAAAACTAATTGGAACAAAATAGACAACTAATATCAAGCATTTAAAGGAAGAAAAAACTAATGAGAAAAACTTTAAAGAAAAAAGAAACAAATCACTGTTTGAATATTTTTGGAAGATTAAAAAACAAACCTATAGCCTCTTTTAAGAAAACTTGATCATTATTTTCAAAATTATCCTACTCGTTTCAATATTAAACTTAGTAAATTTTAATCATCTATCATTTCTATCAATTTTAAATAAAAATAAACCTGTTTCATACTTGCTCATCTTCATTCATCTCCAACATTAATTTGCTGTTAGGATGGATACTTTCTAAGTCTATTAAATCTTTTAAAAATTAATTCCAGGAATTAAGAGATATATCAGGCAGTTAGAGCACAATTCTGACCACAGTTTCTCCCAAGTCATGCACTGCTACCAAGAGCACTTCGTGGTTTGTTGTGGAATTATTTTGTTTTTTTATTTTATTTTTTAATTAATCATTGACATAATTATTTACTTATGCTTTTCTGTTAAGAATCATAGCCATGTTTGTTTTAGGAGGCATTTCAGTATGGAATTATCGGCACAAAAGCTGGTTCGTCTTATATTCAATGGGCAAATTCTTCAACGAGACGATCAGACCCTACAAGGATGCGGCTTATACGACAACTGCGTCGTACACTGCCTGGTCCACGCGCAGCAGAATACTCAAAGATCCAATGCTCAACAGCATAGCAATTCGCCGCCTCCTGATTGGAATCTCGGGGGACTCTTGTACACATGCCTTAGCGTGTTACTTTGTTTAGCTTGGATCTGTAGGTATAACTATTCACATTTGTTTTCCCTCACTACTACGACCGCCCTCGTTGGTTTGACGGGAATGTTTGCCGTTTCCGTGATTGGTTTACACATGCCCGAGCAGCTACCAAATAACTAATATAAATTTAATTATATGGTTTGTATATTAAATCTTTGCATAAGTGCAAGTTATGTTTCCTCTAATAATTATAAATGTTTTTAAGATGCATTATTGTAAATAGAAGTATGTATATATGTATGTATAAATTGAAATGTTACTAAATTTTAGTTTATTGTTATGTTTTTGTTGATTAGAAACAAAATGGTTGCCATAGTCATTATTACACTATATTTTTATTTGTAACTTTTTTTTTATTTACTATGATTTAGCAATTGATGCGAACATTATCTAGACTGATTTAAAAAATTGATAAAATTATCATTGAATTCTGATGGTTTTACCTGTTGGTATCGTGAAATCAGGTTTAGTAAAGAGGCATGCATTTAAAACAAGAAAAAATCTGTACTTTGATTTTACATTCCAATTGCAATGCGATTATATTTCTATAAAAAGTCACTCGAATTTTATGATTGGTGATGGCATACATCCATATCGTTTTCACTTTACCCATTAAGCCATACTAGTCACAAGAAGTGACAGTATCAAATTATACATATTCATTGGTATATTGATTATATGAACTAATAATCATTCGAGATTGATAAAAAATCACATTATATTATCTTATCACATTATATTAATCACTTGATATTATCAGGGTAGGAAAGTGAAAACTGTTATTTTCAAATTTCAAAATGTAAGCAGGAGAAGCTTGATTGGAGGTATGGTCGATGAATAAACACACAAATAAGAAAAAACTTATTATATTGTGTGCCGACGTTTCGGCCTAAGTTTTAGGCCATCATCAGAGCTGAGTGGCGTATAGTCAAGCACCAATATGTAAGGTTTATACTTTAGTAAACATATGCATATTTACCACAAAATTAGTCATTATGTATGTATTTAAAATTAAATTAATTTGAATCGAATGGCGTATTTAAAAAAAAAAAAATATTTATAATGCATAATCTGCCATTTCATGGGGATTTAAACATCTTTTGCTCAGATAGCATATCAAACTCTTGTTTTGTTCCAATCATAGTTCAACTACGAATGTGTCACAATCACAAATGATTCTAGTGGTAGTTGGGTGACTTGAACTTGCCATCAGCTGTTTAATAGTCAGGTTATCTATATTCTTCGTTCTGGTTAACATGGCAAGCTAAATTTTTAAAGTCTTGTTTGTCATAAGTACAGGTGATCTTCTATATATCGAACTTATAGATTATATACAATGAATAACTAAATATACCTAAAAAAAATTTCATTTTTTTTTCCCTTGATATTTTATATACATAAATTTTTTTATTTTTTTTTTTAATATTTAATAATGTCTCGGTTCATAGGTTATAATATAGCAACCATACTTGGTGAGATGAAGACAAGTTTTCATTATTTTATTAAAGTTTCTGTTCGTTTAATAGAAATTCACTTGTTAAACAGAAAGTTTTTTCTATTAAAAATTTATGGTTTCTTAAAAAAAATAAATCAATACATTGCAATTTTCAGTATAAAAATTGCTACTGTATTGATCCGATATTTCTGCGATAACCTCTGAAAGATATTATGAAAACCGTAATATGTACAATACTCTGTTGTTTTTGTTAAAATGCCTATTATAATAAAAATAATAATAAAATTAAACAATGAAATTTAAGTGATTTTAAGACGAAATTGAACAATGAAATCTGATGACTTCAATGGTTTACTCTGTAATATAATAAAAATTAGATATGAAATAAAACCAATTAAATGATCTTTATGAAAAAATGAGATAAATTAATACTGAGATAGAAAAAAAACTTACAGTATTATTCGGTTTTTTTTAATGAAAATAGTCGAGCACCATGTTGAAAATAAGAAAATTAATACAAGGAAGGTTTTAATTATTTATTAAAATGTTTAAATTTATATTTTTGTTATGTAATACTTAACAAAAGTTTGTGCTAACTAATTTTACTAAACTAAATTTGTGCTAACTACCCTAATCCATAACCAATCTTGCACTTTTTGTCCTTGTCTGTGTGTGATGGTGTGGTGTGATATTGTCCAACCAACATTTTTTTAAATTTATTCGCTTTGAAAAGATATATTACACATTAAAGTAGAATTTCATTTTATTTTCTTATGAAAAAGAGGCATCTCTAAGGACGTTTTCTTGTGATCCGATAAATATTGGAATCCGATCCGACACCAATATAATTTACACAGAAAGTCTGCGTTCCTTTCACATGGTCTGATAATTATCTCAGTCGGATCCTAAATTTCCTGCAGTTCCCTCGGACCGTGTTAAAACGACCCTATGGTGATGAACCGTCAAGTTACCCTTATTTTATCGATGGAAACAAATTTTATCTTGTGAGATCGCAACTTCTTTTTTTTAAATCAGTGTTAATTCAAAGTAATTTATAATGGCGAGAGTATGGTTGTCCATGGAAAATGTACATAGGAGAATCTACGTTGGGGTGCGATCAATAATTAAACACACCAATAAGAAAAAACTTATTATGATGTGTGCCGATGTTTCGGCCTAAGTTTTAGGCCATCATCAGGGCTAATAAAAAACAAGATAACAATAGATATAACAATAGTGGCAGTACCAGTAGTAATAAGAAAGTTAACAAACAGTAAGATGAAAAAATATGCTGATCATAATATGTTAATGAAATATAAATAATGTTAATAAAGTGTAAAGAAAAAATGCTAATCATAATGTGATTAATATAAAGAAAAATATGTTAAGGGATAATGTGCCAAAATATAGATATATAAAATATAGAAAGAAAGAAAAATAAAATGAATGAAAAGAAAGATACAGTAAAATACATGAAAAATACTAATTAAATACTTTCTTATTATTACTGGCACTGCCACTATTGTTATCTTGTTTTTTCTTAGTCCTGATGATGGAATAAAACTTAAGCCGAAAAGTCGGCACACATTATAATACTTTTTTCTTATTTGTGTGTTGATTTATCGACTGCATCCCCAACCAAGATTCTCCTACAAAGTAATTTATAGCTGTGTTTTTTTCTTGGAGTGCCCACATCGGATGTATTTCGGCCAGATACTTTTCCACGGAATCCTCCACTGGGAAAAAAGAAATTTTTAATCTTCAGTGTATATCTGAATGTTAGAGACTGTAAGAGCCTTGCCAAAGAAAGGTTAAAATAAAAAAGTAAATCTTACTGTGCATATCGCACATCCAGAATGAAAGAGGTACAACTCAAAATTTCTGCTTATTCATCATTGCCACCAACTTGTTGAGTCACAGCCTGACATTCCTACTCAAGCGTGAACCGCCAGTCGTCTCTATTCTGCGCGGCTGCCATCCAATTTCTTATACCAAGCAGAAAGCTTGTGTCAGCAGCCATGCTGTCTTTCCAACAGAGTCTCGGACATCCAACCTGCCTTGTACCATACATTTGCCCTGATAGGATTTTGGATGGTCCATTCTTGCAACATGACCACCCCAGCAAAGTTTTGATGCTGTTAGGAAGGTGGATTCATCTACTTCCGTATATTCTGCACTTAACTCAGCATAAGTCCTTATACAGCTGGCTTGCTCACCTATACCACTGTATAACGAAACACTTTCCTATCAAATCTGAACAGGACTTGCTCTTGGACTTTAGTCGTAGTCCAACATTCTGCATCTTATGTAAATACTGGTCGAATGATTGTTTTATAGATTCTCTCTTATCTAGGCATTGGATAATGCACCGCTTCTTAAGTGGTTAAATTCAAATTGTTAAAGTCAGAAATTTTAGTAATTACACTCCTATCATCTCAAAGTCCCTCAAATATCAGGATAAATGAAAAATCAATTTTTTTATGTCGTTCCACAATGAAAACATATTTAATTGTGTTAAGATAGGAAGCATTGCAGTTTAGAAGGGTGGAACAGAATTTCAGGATTTAGCTACAGTTGAAGGTGGAAGGTCTGTAGATATCAAAAGGCAGGGAGTGAATTGTAGATTTGAGTTGAAGCCTATCGAAAACATAAGGAGAATGATGAGACTGAATAAATAATGTGATGAAGAAAGAAAGTGCTTGCATCAGAAATAACATAAAAACCACTTCGAATCGGTGAAGTTCTGTGAAATGTGGTAGTCTCTAGGGATTCGTACTGTTAGAAATGCTTGTTTTCTAGATGAATTTCTTTTGATTTATCAGTTTCTTTTATTTTTATAATTACAGATATACATAGCTTAATATTTAATTTTAAAAATATGAAAATTTTTGTTAGGTAAATAGAAGTTCAGCTGTACTTTGTTGAAGAAAGATAAAAATAAGATGTGTTTACTATTTTTAAATTTATTTATAATCATCAATATGATTTTATCTTCTTAAAATGAAATACATACTTTTATTGCTGTCATCGTTGTCTTTAACAGATTGCTTGTCTATAACAGCCTCACTAATTTTGATATTAGCTAAAAAAAGTAAATCAAGCTTCAAGTTTTTTGATAACACTCACAATGAATCCTATAATTAAGTAGGTTAATATATATATTTTTTTAATTTTAACAATGTAATAATTAAGCAGGATATAAAATGAAGGAAGATTTACAATCAAAATGATTTTTTTAGCACTTTTTTTATATTATTGTGCAAAAAAATTTCTATAATACCATTACGTCCACCGATTGAAAATTTTAAATTGCTCTATCACATCCGAATTTCTGCAGCTCATTGCTTTCCTTAAAGTAATATTACCACCATGAGTCTGATAACTTTTAAATCCTTTTTTTTAAACCCCTTATGGAAATAACAGTATTTTACAAGAAAATTATTAAAACAAGAAATAAAATTAAAAATCTTTTTTACTAGAAATTAGTAATTTTTTTAAGTAAATTCCTAAGGGGAATATTTCATATTCTTCCATTACAACATATTATTTTCGACATGATTCTGGTAAAGTTGTTCAAACAAAAATCATTGCGTCGGTTTATTTTATTAAAACTAACGTTTCTTCTCTGACAAATGGCTACATTATGCGTCGAAACGTCTGCAAAATAAATTGAACAACACTGTAATTTGTGTTTTATTCAAATCTTGACCCCTGAGCAACATTTTGGGGTTCTCTGAATTTGCATCGTCAACCTTTATTTCCTTGGTCACTCTAAAGATCGTATTGAAGCATTTTCTAGGTACTTTGAAAAAAGGTGGCCTCTTATTTATAGGTGAACAACTTAAGAGAGAATCTTTTAGTTAGTGCACATCCGCCTAATAATAATCTTAATTTATTGAAATAAAAATCAAGTTACTAATTAGTGCACACGATTGAAAGGATATAAAAGAAATCAAAATATTAAAAATAAAATTAAGGTTGGTATATTGGTTAAGGTAACTGTATAAAGATGCCTTGAACGTAACCTCCCGGCCTAAGCTCCGCCCACATTGTTCTCCCTTACGTAGTTTGCCTTTACCTCTCAGTATTTATTTATGAAGTTAAATTTTTTTTTTAGTTTTCTGCTAGGATGTGTAATTTTTTTTTTCAATGTTAATTTACATACATTATAAGATAATATATATATATAATATTGACATTAAATGTTTGAACATATGAAAATGTATTCATCTTCAGAATTAAATAAAGATTGCTCCCGTTTGGCTTGTGTGCTTCCTCAATTACCTCTCAATTGATCATTTCTTTAATTTACTTATTTTCCTATTCCATTTTGTTTTGTTTTAAACTCATATATTTGATTAATTGTATATTCATTAATCCCAAAATATTGCAAATAATATGGGCTGTTAATGTAATAATTTCAATACATATATGTTTGGACAGTTGCTTAAAAAATCCTAAAATACAAGTTAAATTTGCGATTGCTTAAGAAAAATTCGGTCAACTGTTGTTTTTAAACTTTTTGTAATTTCATTTTATTGGGACGAAAAGATCTGACCGAAGTGTTCAATTTTAGCTAAGTCTCCAGCAATTCGTGCTCTACTGTATTTTTTTTGCCAAAATCAAAAATGTATACATTAGCTTTTTAACCTATCAAACCCTTCAATATCATTTTTGTACTTATTATCAATAATTTAATGTACAAAGAAAAAATGCGGGATACTGATTTCTTTTCTTTCTTTTTTTCTAGATTATCTGGCACCGCCCATTGGTTTAGATACAGAATTTGATTACAACATTATTGATTGAATGTCCATATTGTAAACAATTGAGATCTGATATTGTAAACTACTGAGATCTAAATTTAGTGCTTTAAATGTTTTTATCAAAATAAAATATTAAATAAAAAATTGATTTGAACTATTATATTTGCGTGAAATAAGTGAATGCTTTGAAAGTGTCATATATATTAAAAGATGATAGAAAAAAAAACTCAGGATGAATTTATAAATTGATCTGGATGAAAGTGGCGTAGGCTTAATTAAGACAGTTTGGGGAAATGTTAAAAAATTCTGTCCTGGATTTAGTAATTGAGTTAAGGTTGAACTGTTCCTTGACCAACAGTTAAATGAGGTATTCACGCTCTACTTCCCTTAGCCATGGGCCCTACTTTATAGAGGCTGGGTGTGCCCCAGGGGAGTCTCCTGGCTCCTGAATCAATCCACAGCTGATATAACAGATTTTCTACTCAACCTGATTCAAACAAGCCTAGACGTTAGTAGTCCAGTGCCTTTCCCAATGAGCTACCACATTCCCACCTGACAAATGTTAGGTGTTTCGTTTTGAAGCATGAAGATATAATAAAAGTAAATTAATGATTTTTCATTAAAACTGTCACTAGAAAGTTGATATTTTGAAAAAAAAAAATTATAATTATTAGTTTGTGGTCAGAAAAGAAAAACGCACCGATAAGTGTAAACATTTTAATGTATGCCGACTTTTCAGCCTAAGTGGTTGACCATGTTCTATTAGTTTCAGTTATAACCTACTCTAATCAGTTTTTGTGATATTTTTCTCTTGGTTCTTATATGAAAATTTTGGAATTGCCTTTTGCATTTCTATTGAAGAAAATGTAGTAAAATATTTTCAAAGTTTTGGGATTATTTCATCGAAGAAAGTCTGTGAAAATGAGCATGGTATTTCCATTGCATAAATAATTAAATTTAAATTATGGCAAAGTCCCATCTTCAACTGAAAAAGATCCATTGCCAGGTTGTTTATCTCTTTAGCGAGAGGAAGTACTCAGCTGTGATGTAATTAAAGCAGTAATAATTATAATAATCCCAATGAATTTGAATATTTAACGCCCCTACATGAATTTCCAAAAATATGAAGAAGGCATACGTTATGGTGTCAGATTATAAACGACAACAGTAGAGGACATATCATAATATGTCCATAGTCAACCATCTAATATGTAAGTGCCAATAATTGTTAAGGATTGTGATACTGGAGATACTTAATTAGGGATTGACAAATTATTTGCCATTTCTATAATTTGGTTTTTATTGAAAACTAGTTTCGAATGTTATACATTCATCTTCAGTTCTAAAAACCCACAAAAATTCAAAAATTAGCAATTCAAAATATAGTTTGGTATTATTATACATATTAAATTAAATGTAATATAAATTAGTATCATAAAAAAATTATGAATTTAATTAAGACAAGAAATCAAATACATATTGGTACTCAACTTAATCTTTCATCTACTTAAACCTTGGTGAGTACCAACATGTATTTGGTTTCTTGTCTTTATTAAATTCAGAAATGTTTTATAATACTAATTTATATTATATTTAATTTAATATGTATAATAATAACAAACTGTATTTAAGATTAACACATTAATAAGTAAGACTTATTTATTTTGAGCCAACGTTTCAGCCTAAGTTTTAGGTCATCATCAGGGCTAAAAGTAAAAAAAAAAAATTACAACATTGAAAACGACAGACAGTACCAGTAATAGTAAAAAATGATAAAAATAGAAATTACAAGCTAGATAAAAATATATGAACTATAAAAAGAAAAAGATGACACTGTATATTGTAAAAAATGAAAAAGCAAAGTTAAGTGAAAAGAGTGAAGGAAAGATTAAGTATATATCATGTATAATGTACTTCATTGTTTCATATAATTCATAATCTTTCCTTCACTCTTTTAACTTAACTTTTTCATTTTTTACAGTATAAGTGTCATCTTTTTCTTTTTATGCTTCATATATTTTTATCTTGCTTGTAATTTCTGTTTTTATCATTTTTTACTGTTACTGGTACTGCCTCTGTCGTTTTCAATGTTGTTATTTTTTTTTTTTACTTTTAGCCCAGACGATGGCCTAAAACTTAGGCCGAAACGTCACAAAATAAATAAGTCTTACTTATTAATGTGTTAATCTTTGACCGCACCTACAGACAAACCTCTACCTTAAGTTTATCTACGGTCGAACAAATTCACTCCAATATGGAATATTTGTAGACTGTAAACTTCATAAAATATTTATTTACGTGCAGTAGCGAATCTAGACTTGAGGCCTTGGGCGATACGATATTGCGAGGGGAACCGAGAGTTAATACGTAACGAGAGTGCGAGAGATTAATAAATAGTCTATCCCTTTCGAAAAAGCCTGCATGGTCCCCTTTTGTACTGCGGTCACTCTAGCCTCTTCGTTTGGTGCACCTTCTACTCAACACATGGATCATTCTTACCTATAGTTATCGCACTACTATCCTCTTACCGCTCCGTTATGTTTCCGCCCCTATACGTCTTCACCGCTCCAAACTCCATTCCACCACATTTGCTGTCTCCCTGAGACTACTGTATAACGCTTAACATTACATATACCTAAAATACAATATTCGTACTTCATATAGACGATTTGATGACAAACTCTTCGGACGTTACATACAACAAAGGGTACAACTTTACAAGAAGGGCGCGTTATCACTGGAACTCCCGATGTTACCCGAAGGTCGCCGGACTAGCACACGCTAGCGCCATTTGTACTAACTAACTGATTTACATTCAATTGTAACATTCGTATTCATTGCAAATTTTTAAAATTATTACTGCTTTAATTACATTAAAACCCTGTACCACTACAACCCGATAAGGGTCTTGGGTTCAGTACTTGGTAAGGACCGTACTGTTTCTTGGCCAACGGTTGTGCAAGGAGGTGATTCGGCCGAGATCACGCTCAACCGCCAGGTTTTCTCCCAATAAGTGTACCTACTTTATAGAAACTGGGTGAGCCCCAGGAGGGTCTCCCGATCCCACAGGGTCAATCCACGGCTGAATACAGAATAAATAATTATCTGCCTCAGCCGGTCTCGAATCCGGGACCTTGAGATTAGTAGAGCAGTGCCTTATCCACATCCTTATCCACAGTATCCACTGAGCTACCCCGCTTTAATTACATATTATTTAAAATTGTTAGTGCTGTCGACTTCCGGTGATCTGGGGAAGTTGTAGTAATAATTTAAAGGAGTGATAATTTAAATTACGGTAAGGACCCGACCTCAACTGAAAAGGAACTTTTGGGGTTTGTTTATCTCTTGAGCGAGCGGAAGTCGTCAGCTGTGATCTATTTAAAGTAGTAATAATTGAAATTACGATAAGACCTCGACCTCAACTGAAAAGGATCCTTTGCTGCTTTGTTTATTTCTTGGAAGAACGTAATGAGCGGAAGTCGACTGTATTAATAATTTTAAATAATATATAATTAAAGCAGTAATAACTTTAACAAATCCAATGAACACGAATGTTACAATTGAATGCAAAGCAGTTAGTTAGCACAAATGGCGCTAGAGTATGCTAGTCTGGCGATCTTCGGGTAAGATCGGGAGGGACAAGTGATAACGCGCCCCTCTTGTAAAGTTATACCTAAAATGGTGTTACATTTCAACTTTGGAGAAGGTATCGATGGTTGTTGGCCTCCCACAAGTTCTGGCTATCAGTTACATTCAGATCGAATCGGCGTATTTTCGCGATTTGAACGAATGGAATGAATATATGATAAAATAAAACACATTATAAAGTGTTATAGGTAGTAGAAATATCATTAGAGGATCTAAAATAGCTCAATAAAGTGAAGTTTATTGCATTTACGGCTGGTTAATTAAGTTAAGTAATCGTCTCAATGAAGTTTACATACATTGCAAACAGACCTAAAAGAATTTGAAGAGTAGGGAGATCTGTTGGATAAAATAATAACTGGTAATTAATCTACAGTTCTTATAAAAACAACACAAGTAGTCCTTTATTACAATGAGGATTGCCTTTATTATCATGGCTGACAAGTTGAAAAGCTTGGACTTTTACAGTTTTTACAAGGTTTCTATTGTTTTCAACAAATTCTCAAATAAATATTTGAGATTGAATAAATTAACAGAAACAGAACGCCTTCATTCTGACAGACGCTACCCGCACAGCTAGTGCAATGATCCCTCTAGAATGGGCTGAGGGAGAGGGAGAAAAATCGTCTCGTGTGCACAAAAATGTGTGCACCAGCTCAGGACCGGAACTAGGATTTTTGCCGAGAGAAGGGGGGGAGAGAAGCTTAATCTTGCCGCCCCTTTTTGATCCATCCTCCCCTCTCAATAAAAATAAACAGTATTTAAGGTAATGTATTTCTAAATTAATATCATTAAATCATTTTATTGACTGAATTGAGGTCAAAATAATCAAAAAGCAAAAACAAATATTTCTTTGCTTACTCTAAAAATAGCGTTATGTTCGAAATAAGCCGCCCTAGATCCGGCCATGTCGACCTAGTCGATCGGGCGCAAGGATTTTTTAACAACTAATTTAACGTGGAAAAGTTAATTTCATTTCCAATTCATGTATTAGTTATTTATTTTCACTCTTTCAATAAATTTGTTAAAAAGAAATAAATTACTTTTTATTTTCCCTATTATCCCTTTTGACGCCTTATAGTTTTTTGGAAACTGCCTGCTTTACACTGACCTAGCCGGTATAGTATCTCAAAAACTGAAGGCGCTTCTGCTTGTGACGGGAATTTTAAGTCGTATTTTGAGTTTGTTACTACGAAAATTATTTGTGTCAACGCCAGTTGCAACTATCCAGGATTGTTACAGAATTGTTTATTATGTTCTGAAGCAAAAAAACTACTCATATTTAGTATTTATCAATGAAATTATTAGTTATACTTATTACCGTCATTTTGAATGAAATCTCCAGAAAATGGGAATTTAATTATTATTTAGCTTTGACAATATAAATAACGATTACACTGAGATTTCCTTGCCTTAGATTTACTATGGTTTCTCTGAAAAGTTTTCATTTTCCAATCGAGCCAATTTTTTTTTAATAAAATTTTTTTTTTTTTTTTATAAATTATCGTTCTTTGCAACTTCGATATCTTCTCACATAACCTTACCATCGGCAAAACAAGTGTTTATTTTGAAATTTTTAGTTGAAATTACTCTTCTATTCCATTCATTTTTCCGTTGTTTCAGACGGTATTATATTCAAGAGGAATGTAGTATTCCCAAGAAGTATTTATATAGCAAAAACAATAAGTGCGTCGTTATAAATTGTGATAATGTTTTTGAAATACAGAAGGAACTTCAATTGAATTATTTATAAACTGTTTTCATGATTTTTATTTTATATAATGTAATATTATATATTATATAAAAAACACTTCAAAAATCATATAACATTTTAAATGATGAAACAATTTAAGTATTTAAATTTAATTAATTAAAAGGATTTTTTTATGATTTATTTTAAAGAAAGGACTGATAGGTCTATGTTATTTTCTTTTTAATTTATGATACGCTTAAAATAAAATAAATATTAATATAAAATTTCTTAAAATCTTAGTTTTTTTCGGAACTTACTATACTCAAGCCGTAGCGTCGGAGTGAGTATGCTACACAAACTCCTGGACATTTCTTTTTACACTTCATATGTAAGTTATGTTAATTAATATTAAAAATAGTTAAATAATGCTTAGCTTTTGAAAACTATCATGACATATTACGATAAATACAAATAAATATATTACTTACAAATTTGAAGCAGAAGATTCCTTTGTTGACTGATCTCAACAGTTTTCCAACGCATTGGTGATTTTACGTTTACTCTAGGTATTTAATCAACGCCCAATTTTAATTTAATATTTAAAAAAAATATGTGTATAGTTATATAACGATGATGAATTATATTATTAATATCATTTTCGTTTTTTTAATAATATGTAACAATTTTTTCCTCCTTTTAAAAGTAATAAAAATTATATTGTAGTGTTGGCTGTATTGTTAAAGTTATCAGCCGCGCCATGTTTTTGCGAGCGCAAACCAAGGAGTTACCTTCTTGATATAGTTGTCACTGACAATTACAATTAGTTCTTATTTTTAGTAATATAATTATGGGTATATATGGGGTATACATTGTTTCTAAATCGGGTGGATTAATTTTTAATCACGATCATAATATTCCTGAAGTCATAAATGAGCTCAATTTTACTTATCCTATTGACCTTAAGTTGGTTGTGGAAAATAAAAAAGTTGTCGTTTCATTCGGTCAGAGAGATGGTATAACAGGTAAATTATATAAAGAATTCTACTGGGGTTTAAATTTGTTTTATTTGAAATATTCTGATGGGGATGGTGCCTGATTTAAGTTTAAATCTTTTAAGTTAAGATTTCAGTTTAAGTACCTTTTAAACATAAGAATCTTTGTTATTTCATTATATTCCATGAAATATTGAGTGTCAAGTTGGCATTATCTTGTTTAATGTTCAATTATGTTGTCGAATTTTATGTAAGAAGCAGATTGGCTTTATTTTTGATACAATAACTCTGTAGCTATATTGATGATATTTAAATTTATTAGTGTAAAATAACATGGTTTAGGGAACTTGATCCTCATACCACCAATTGATGGATTCATACATACCTTTCTCCACTGAATTCCATCGAAACTCAAGTCTACAAGATCAGACCATTCGCAATCCTCCCACTTACATCTTTGTCTACCCTTCAAACTTTTCTGAAGTACTGATTATCTTTTTAACGATTAATTCGTTATCCTCGCCTATGTACGATCTATGAGAGTTAATGGATAGAGACTAATTAATTACATGTATTGCTTTTAAAATTCTCCGGTTGACATCTTAGTTTATGCCAGTTTTCTATTGGATTTTTTAAAATCATACAAAAGTTAGGAATATGTAGCTTGTTTGTTATAAATGTAAAACTTTTTCTCAATAGACTCATTGTTTTTTCTTACTGATCCTTCAGATAATTTACGAGGGTAGTTTCAAATATTTTTAAGTCAGGAGTGAAATAGTGATTATTTTATGTTCTCCTTTTATTCTTTTAGAGCTATACTCTTTGCTTAGGTGATCATATCATAACATCAGTAGTTTATTTAAACTATTTCAATAATTTGGCTAATGAGAATGCTGTAACAGAGTGTCCAACTTCCTCGAAGACCGGGCCTTCTGCTTGAAAACAGCCAGGAATTTTTAGTTTGCTAATTCCATTTTTCCATTAGTACTAAACAACAAGTGTATAAAATAATGAGAAGAAGTCTTACCGTCTGTAAGTTAATGAAAGTTAGAAAAACCCTCCTTCTAACTTTTTTCATCAGTTTCTCTCTCTCAAACACGTACTCATTTCATGTTATGTTTTACCTTAACCGGTTCGCTCTGCCTATCACCAAAAGGACTAGGAATGTTATGGAACGGTAAAATAATGTATTAGCTCCAAACTGTTCTGAGTTCAATTGCAACCGATTTTCATTTATCTTCTTATAATAAGTTTGCTGGTTCGCTACTTTGGCAATTGGGTAAGGATTTAAGGCCGAGGGTGGAGTGAGGATTCATTTTATTCAATTGAAGGGATTGCTTTTATGCCTTTAATTATGATTATTTTGTTAAGACTCTTATTACTTTGTTTTGTTATGTAAAACATTTAGTAACAATTTTTTATTATCAAATCCAAATTGTAAATTTTATCATAAGCAGACTTATTGCTCTGCAATCAATAAAGCAGGCAGCATTTTATTGCTCCAATTTTGTTTAAAATTTAATCCAATAAATTGACGAAAAGCACCTTGAATTTTACAGTTCACAGCCTTGAAATTCTTGAATTATGCTTGAATTTTTTCATGCTGTATCGCTGGACACCCTGGGTAGGGTAGGTACTATCAAACAATCTAGGTGAATAGACCCTATCCTACCTTTTGTATGTAAGTTTTGTAGCCAGTACAACTTACTCATGTTATGCTGATTAACTGAAGTAAAACCTTCTAAAGATTTGTTGTATTATTATAAAGATTTTATGATAATATTATAAATGTTATCTAATATCACTACTGGTTTGTTTTATGATTGTAAGTTTTATTTTATTAAAATTTATTCAACAGATTTAAAATGTATCCATACATTTGCTCATAGTATTACTATTTCTTTTCCTTTATTTAAAGAATAGTACTTCTCTATTTCAACAATACCGTTATAAATTTTTATGGTATTTTCTTGTAATGCTATAATACAAATTTATCTTTATAATTATTCTGTTTGACAGCAAGTATTGGTCATAGTCTTAGTTTTTATTTATAAAATTTAATTGTCAGCTCTCACACCTAAAATAAAAAATCCTCGAGAGAAATTCACCAATTGATCGCTTTTTTCTAACATTATAACACTTAATTTTATTTATGCTGGATACAATTAAAAAACCAAAGATGGCATCCTGATTTTCATCTGCTGTTGACAGCCATAAATCCCTGGGCTATGGTATATTTCCTGAGGAATATCTTTAAGATTTCCCCTTTTGTTATAGATGTTTCCCATGTACTTTATTACACAACAGATAACTAAAAGGATCTGTAACAAACCCTGCTACTTGAATATACAAGAAACTCCAATAAATAAGCGCTATACTTAACTGGCTAACTTAATTAAATACCAGTTTTTCATTAATGTTTATAAGTAATGAAATTGCTTATTTTTAGAAATACCATACATTTATAATTTAAAAAAATCTTTATCTAATTGCATTGCAGTGCCAATTCCTATCTGGAAAGTTTGAAATTTATTTGTAATAAATTTTTACTTTATTATGTTGGGTAAAATTAGTTGGTAGTTGGAGATACCCTTATTTTTTTTCTTCTTGGATAATGGTAGATTCTTAAAACATACAAAAAACTTATATATTGTTGTTTTTTTTGTATAGATGTTAGTAAATGTATAACTAATAATTAAATCTATCAATCAAAGGAGGTTTATTTTATGTTTTAGTTGGTCATGTGCTGATAGCAGTCAGTGGAATACCAGTCACAGGTGTACAGATGGATGACGGAAGGGATGCCTTAGAGGTTATAAACAATCCTGGAAATTATCCATTAACTTTGAAATTTAGCCGACCTAGAGTGACAACGAATGAGAAGATATTTTTGGCCAGTATGTTTTATCCGCTATTTGCTTTGGCTAGCCAACTTAGTCCTGAACCAAGGAGCTCTGGAATTGAAGTTTTGGAGGCTGATACTTTTAAATTACAGTGTTTTCAAACGTTAACAGGTAAATATCCAATGAGTATTGATCTAATTTTCAAAACTTATTTCTATATGTTATTCTTTTCATATAGCATTTCCATTTCAATTGTAACCCTTTCCGAATGAATTGTCACTTTTTCCAATTCGATTGCAACCTTTTCCCATTTCAATTATAACCCAATCAGACAGAAGTTAATTCAATATTATTTATTTATTATTGATAAATAATTATTTTAATTACAATAATGACTTTTGAAATAATTTGGGTATATTCTTCTGAAATTTTTTTTTGTTTATTTGATAATTAATATTAATTGCTAATTTAAAGTAGTTTAAATTTCTGAAATAAAATTGTTGTTTATTTATTTTTTTATTTTATTTATTTGGTGGGTGGGAGAGGTGAGAGGGGATGAATTTCATCGATTTGGTGACCATTCATCAAGTTTTCGAAGTTGCTAGTGCCAAATTTACTACCAAAATTTTGTTCTGACTTGGCATTTGAATAAATTTCTAAATTTTGTCCCAATCTGAAAAGCATTGCTTTCTGAAGTGTGTCCTGAACAGTTGAAAAATTAATCATGATAAATTTGGAACTCATATTTGAAAAGTAGATTAATTGTGCACAAATGTTATTTGACAAACCAACAATCATGAATCATGTTTTCAAAGTGATGATTTAATGATTATTATCTTTCATAATTCTCTTTTCTACCCCCGATTTGAGAGACGACATGGTGATTTTCGAATTTATCAAAATTCTAAAAACCACGTGTTTACTCTATTCATCTGGACTTGGATACAGAATTTGATTTCTAATGGAGTTTTTCAGTTCATGTTTCGGTAGGATGCTCAAAATTTTGACCAAACTATAGAAGGGAAGGGGAGGGGGGAAGAAGTATATGAGATGTTGACCAATTGGGCTTTTGTATCACCAAAAATTCTATGGAATTTCAAACATCAACCCTATATAAATAATGTTTTTATATGGCTGAAGATTGCCAAAGCATTGATTACTGACTGTCGTGAGTGATGGGATGAGGAACATAAAATTTTGCTACTTCGAAAGGACTTGTGGTCGGCAGCACTATGTTCCCTCATAAAAGAATCCACTTAGCAATATGGCACTCCAACAATGGATTCAAATGTAGCCAAATAGATCATTTGTTAATGAGCAGTCATCTTATCCCCCGTCTGATGGATGTGAGGGTCTACAGAGGAGCCAATGTTGATTCTGATCACAAAGTCTGGAGTCAGATCTTGAATATCAGAAATCAACGTGGAATGCAACCCCCTAAGATCAACACTGAAAAGCTGAAGGATCTCAAAGTTAGGCAACTCTTCAGAGAAAGTATGAACAGCAGAATTAATAATCTGTATCAGGCTGATGACATGGCTCAACAATGGCAAAAGTTTAAAAAAAAAACCATGGAAGAACTGGGGATTTCTCTGCTTGGATACCATAGACCAACCGATAATATGTTCTTGTTCGATGAAGAATGCCAAAGAGTGACCAATCAGAATAGCCTTGCCATCACAGAGTGCATGTTCTGGAACAGGAACTACTTTGATGTCCTCTTAAATGATGTGGCGGAAGAAGAGAGACAGGAAATAGAGATGGCCACAGGAAAATTGGAACCGCCTTATATGGAAGATGTGGAAGGAGCACTGGAGCAGCAAAAAAAAAATAATAAAGTACTGGGATGAGACAGACTCCCTGCAGAATTGTTCCAGCACGGAGGAGAATATTATAATGGATATCTGGAAGACAGAGGAAATCAGTTATCTGCCCAATTTACAAGAAAAGAGATGTATTTGATTATCATAACTAAGGAAGTATATCCCTGCTGTCTTGTGCTTATAAGATGTTCTCCAAGATCTTGTGTAAAAAAAACTGCTCCATTTTGCTGAGCAGAGCATAGGGAAGCACCAGACAGGCTTCATGAGAGAAAAGTTCACATATTCTCCATTAAAAATATCCTAAAAAGGTGCAGAGAGTATAATATCCATACGCACCATCTCTTCGTAGACTTTTGAAAAGCCTATGATAGTATAAAAAGAAATGAGCTGCACCAGGATCTTCTTGAAATGGGAATGCCACCGAAGCTTGCATGTCTGATTAGGGCTACAATGAAGAAAATTGCAATGCACAGTGCAAATTCAGGGTGGCAAGACTGATAGCTTTGAAACCCACAAAGGGCTGAGGCAGGGTGATTGCCTCGCATGTTTACTCTCCAATTTGGCCCTAGAAAGTGCAGTGAAAAAATCTGGGATACAGGTTGGGGAAACAATATTTAACAAATCCAGTATGATTCTGGTGTTTACAGATGATATAGATATTATTGGAAGAACCCCAACGGATTAAAAAATGCCTTCAGATAGCAGCATCTAGGGTCGGACTGGAAGCGAATGAAGAAAAAACAAAATATGTGCATGCAGCTCCACGACTTGATGTACACGAGCCATCTCACTTTGTGGCTGGTGGTTGTTCGTTTTTGAACGTGAAAGAGTTTATTTATCTTGGTTCACAAGTAAACTCAAACAAAGAGAGGCAAGCCGAGATCCAACGGAGAATTATGACGGCAAATACATGTTATTTTGGGCTACAAAAGCATTTATAGAGCAAAGCAATTTTTGGACCATTAAGGTTCCAATATATAAAACACTGATAAGCACTGTGCTTACTTATGCCTCTGAATGTTGTACATTGTCTGGTAAACAGGAAGCTCTTCTAAGATTTGGAAGGAGAATCCTAAGAAGAATTTAAGGCCCAGTTTGCACCAATGGAACCTGCAGAATAGGCACCGATGCTGAACTACCGGGACTCTACAAGAACCCAGATGTCGTAAGGTTTATAAAAGTAGGATGTCTTCTATGGGCGGGGTATATACTTAGAATGACTCCTGGACCAGATTCCTTGGAGAATACTTCTTGAAGAAACGGTTTATGGAACTAGAAGAGTGGGTAAACATCGACTCCAATGGATTGACGAAGTTGTGGCGGATGCAAGGTCCATCTGCAACTGGAGAGCAGCAGCAATCAGTAGAGAAGACTGAATGATGATGATGAAGTTGACTGTCCTGCCACCTGTTGTGCTAGTCAACTAACATGTAAACGAACCTTTAAAGAAAGAGGTTAAAGTTGTGCAAATTTCTTCTTTAAATTAGGCCCTCAAGTTACTAGAAAACCATTTAAATGAAGTGCAGCTTATCCTGTGTATGCAGAAGTTCCTTTCTATTTTAAAAATTGTGAGATATTTTTTATTTGAAATAAAGTACATTTTACTGCCCTATTTTGCAGTTCTTATTTGTTGTCCTTTTAAGATAAAGGTATTATTAATCAAAACATCTTTTATTCTATCCATATTTAATTATATCTCTACCTTCAAATAATTCATACTTTTCTGGCCTTGCTGCAGCACTTTCATTTCTCTCCCTAACCACATTATTACAAGGTTCCACTGTTTTGTATCAGATGACTTTTATGTTTTCTTTTATTTCCACTCTTTATAGGGTGAATGTTCAATCCATCATCTATATTGTGCAAGCTAAAAAATTAACTCTGAAACTAATAGAATATTACAACTATGGTGATGAAATCAAATAACTAACTTATATTTGTAAACTTTCAAGAATAGGATTAATGCTTCTATAAATCTGCTCTAATGAGATAATGTTATCTGATATATTTTCTTGTTTTAGGTGTTAAATTTATGATTATCGCAGATCCCGGTCAGACAGGGTTAGAATCATTGTTGAAGAATATTTATGAGCTGTATGCTGATTACGCATTAAAAAATCCATTTTACTCTCTCGACATGCCGATCCGTTGTGAATTATTTGAGAGTAATTTACAGCTCTTGCTTGAGCAAGCGGAAAAATCTAATGTTACCAATGTTTGATTTGCGATTGTGATTTCCAAACCGAATAATTTGTATATAATAGGAAATATATGCAGAGGATATGCATAAAAAAGTAAGGAATGCTCTGTTGGTTGAAAGCGCAAATATTGTGTGTCAATTTTTTTATTTATTTTTCTTTCATGCAATGTTTGTGTTATCAACACCAATCCATCCCTTTATTATAACTTGTTAAATTATTTATTTACATTGTATATAGAAATATATAATTTTTTTTTAATTATTAATTTGTATATTATGTTATTTTTAAAAATTCTTTTTATGATATTTTATACTAAAAATATATTTTTTTCCTAAAAATAATTAGATACAGTTTTATATTTTTATTGTATTTATTTTTTAATATAAATATTTTTCTATAAGGATTATCTATAAGTCTAAGGGTCAGTCAATGCATTACAAAAAAACAAAATAATAGGTTTTTTTTTTAAATTTATTTAAAGCTGATGTTCCGTTGTAAACATAAAGTATTTATTATTTATTTATATATTTCCTATTTGCCTTCTTTTTTTTTATTAGTTATTTATACTTATTATATAGCTACCATAGTTATTTTTATAACTTATTGCCTATTTCTTTCAATTCCTTTGTTAATTTATCTTAAATGTAAGTAATAATTCATAAATAAATTTAAAAAATGTTATCCATCTCCAGTTCCTTTGACTTATTGGTTGTTCCGTATTGCTTTAGGTGAGAACTCTTCTATTATTTTTATTTTTAGTTTATTTGACTTGTTATCTTTATATATTTTTTCATATTTTTTTTTCTTAGTTTATTTCTTATAATTATGTTACTTTTAAAGTGTCTTTTATATATTTTCTTTGTTTGTACCATATCATTTTTATTATTATTCATTCTTGCATATTCTAGTCTTAATTGATTAATTCTTAAATTATTTTATTATTATAAGTCATTTTTTTATTTTATCTATTTTGTAGCCGAAGCATTGGCTTAAAATAAATTTAAAAACAAAGAAAATGTAATAGTGATAACAATGTAAATTTAAAAAACAAACTTATTGTTTTGCTTTATATGTTGCATTTACTGACCCACAGACCAATATATAATGCTTATATATGAATATAGACTTTATATTCCATCACTTGATATCTTCCTATATTCGTTATTTTAGTGATCCTCCATTGATAGTTTTAGTCCAATTCTCAATTGTGGATTGCTCATTCTCACAACAGAGGAAAGGTGATGTTTCGGAGGGAATGCTTCTAGATTTGTAAACAATGCTACCAGAATATTGCCATTAATTTTGTAACCTAGTTAGTTGTTTGGAACTTGCCATTTATTTGAAGCATAGATTTTAAAAATTAAATTCTTGGAAATAGTAATTTTTTTGGCCTATGGTTTGTTATAATTCATTATTAAGGACTTGGTTATAACAATTTTATTTATTTAAAAATAAATTTAAATTACAAAAAATTATTATGGGTCAATGCAGTCATTGAGAGTTTGCTGAGTCTACTTTAAAAGACCACGGTTTAAATTCTTACTACATACAAAATTTTCTCTTGACAGATGTTGGTTGGCTATATTTAACTGAGAACTGTGGCTTTACAGTAACACTTCCTATGCATTTCATTCTTGATTTATCCTCTGACTTGACATTAGTCGCAGAATAATAATTAGAAAGGCTGCTGATCATAGTGTCCATCTAGCTAGACATGACTGGACAGGCTTAACGTCATTTGTGTGAGTGCACCCTAATGATTAGGATAAATATACTTACAAATGTATAAGAAAAAAGTGGGATTACATGAGGGATATGAGAAAATAAATTAAGATCCATAAAAAGATAAAAGTAAGAAAAAGAATATTTACTGGAATAGTAGGTAATGTAAATGTAATGGTAATCATAAGTTAGCATAGAATAAAAAGGAGGGATAAAATAGAAACCTAAAAAGGACAGAGGGGTACAGTAGATGAGAGATAAAAAAGGAGAAATATTTTACTTAATCTGCTCCTAGCCTATTGTCTGGTGCAGTGTGAGGGTTCTTTCTGTAGAGCTTGATCCATCCTGTGCCAGCTACCTTCCACTGTGCCATTCTCCAATCCAAATTCCTCGCCACAAACGCCTCCCGAACACCTTTTTCCCAAGTTTTCCTAGGGTGTCCTCGGCACCTTCCATCCACCTTTATGTCGTAGGTCAGCCTGGCTATTCTCTCGCCTGTCATTAGTGAGACATGTCCAAACCATCGCAGACAATTCTTCTCCAGACAACGGAATTTTGCAGGGCATTAAATAACCTCCCTGCTGCAGCTTTTCACGATCTATCATGCCTCACTCATGTATATGTGCTCCAAGGTATTTGAATGTCTCCACTGCCTCTAGCTCTTGCCCTTCTAGTCTGGTTACTCGGTCTCCAGGGACTTGGGTGTTTCCCATTCTCATCACCTTTGACTTTTCAGCGCTAATTTTCATATTAGTATGGGCGAGTTCTTTCTGTTGAATCCTAAGGTTGAACTGAAAGTCTGTTCCATTCCTTCCAAATACCACCATATCATCTGCGAAGGCAAATACATTTAAATAGATAGCTTGTTGATGTTTCTTTATCCTGTAAGGAAACCCCTCGTCTTGTTCTTGGCATTCTTCAAGGCAGTGTTTAATACCACAACGAACAGGAGTGGGCTTAAACTGCATCCTTGCCTGATACGGGTCGAAGATCTAAATGCTTTGGTTGCAGATTCTAATGAAATTTCCGCATTTAGCAAAAAGACTTAATATTACTTTCCAGAGTCCAATTGCCACACCTTTTTCCCTTAATGCCTTTCCAAATCAGATCGACATATCAAATGTAGACTTCCTTATCTATGAGTTTCTTTGAAGCCTGCATGATTGCAAATATCAGATCCTGGGTGCTCCTATTTTTCCGGAGCCCATATTGTTCTCCTAGTATTGGTTCCACAACACTTCACAATATTTTTTCTAAGATTTTTGAGTAGACTACTAGGGATGCTCAAAAGTGAGATTCCTCTATGATTTTTGCTTTCCCTATTTCTCCTTTTTTAAGTATAGGAACAATTACGGAGACTTCCCAGTCTTCTGGGATCTTCTTTGCCTTCCATGCCAAATTGAAAAGATGCTGCAACATTTTCATTCCTTGGCTTCCCAGTTTCTTAATCATCTCTGGTGTTATGCCATCATTTTCTGCTGCCTTTCCCATCTTAAGTGTGCCTACGGCTTCCAAAATTTTGTCCTCATCCAAGTAGCCATTCTCTTCAAGGGCTTCACTTCGGTGAATGTGTTTCCAGGTTGCTGTTCTTCCTTTTTTCTTCTTATATCCGGTTCTAGGAGCTCGCTAAAATATTCTTTCCACCGTTCCATGACTTTTTCTGGATCTGACAGGTTATTTAAATTGGTGTTCCTCCCAATGCTCCTGTATGGATCGGATAACCCTCGATAAGCATGTTAGCAGGATCGCATTGGCTGAAGTTTTTTTCGGAAAGGCCAACAGGGACTGTGTCGGAAATGACAGGATTTGGGAGTATGTGACATCTTTGGAAAGCTGCTGCTAAAATTGTTTAGGCACGATGTCTGCAGGACGGATGATACCCTAAAGACCAGTTAGTTCTTGGAAGGCAGACCCAGGCCTATGCACTCTGACTACATTGGAAAACTGGGAGCAGCAAGAGGATGCACCGTTCTGGAGAAGACTTACAAAGGGCAAACACTGGACTGGGATATAACTCCACACTTAATGGCACACATAAATTAGAGGAAGAAGAAGTGATTACAAGGGGGAATTTGAGAAAATAAAATAATATATACAATAAAAATATCGAAGTTACACAAGAAAAAGAGTGAAGTGGAATAGTAAATAATATTAATGTAATTGTAATCATAAGCTAAAAGGAAAGAGATAGAAATAGAAACGTAAAAGGATAGTGGAGTACAGCAGATCAGATATATCATAAGATGAGAGAGAAAGAACATACGTGATTCAATGAAGGAATGAGGTATTTCTGAGGTCTGGAAGCCATCTAGTGATGACTAAGGAAAGATAAGGTGTAAATGCTGCACTCATGGCCCTGAATTATTTATATTTTTATGTATTATTCTTGAATGAAATGTGTCTTTTCTTCTTTTGTTATCTCATCTACTGTTCCCCTCTGTCCTTTTTACTTTTATGTTTCTATTTTTTATCTTTTTCCTTTTTATTTGATGCTAACTTATGATTACCATTACATTGTGTAACTTCTATATTTTTATGGACATAATTTTATTTTCTCACATCCTCCATTTGATCCCACTATATTTATTGTTATATTATCTATTAGGGTATAATTAGTATTAATGGGATACAGGATTACGAACGATAGGTCTCATATTTAAAATTGAGCACGAGGGAAGAGTTAATTAATGACCTGAAATGTGATGGACCTTTGGGATTGGGTTTATGTTTTCTTTTTATCTGTTGATGAGGGTGTTAAAAAGGTCAACTATTAAAAATACCTGTTTTAAAGGAGAGAGAGCCAATTTAATGTTTAGTAGTTTACGATAAATGGTCATTTCTTCTGATTCCTTTATAGAAAATATAAAGGAAGTGGAAGATTTTCAAATTTTGTGTCAAGTATCAATGTCCGGGAGCAATGCCGAATTATAGTAAACTACAAAACATACAATTGGCTCTCCTATAAAATATTTTGCACATTTAACATTTTTACCACCCTCAACAAATATGGACATAAAATGAAAAGTTTGCTTAATTTGTTATTTTTCCCTAATTTTAGGCTGAAAGAAAAAAAAATCCTAGTTATTTTAATGAGGGTGATCACTTTTTCAACCAAAATAAGTGTTCCCACATAATTTTGAAAATCCCCATATAAAGGAACTTTCTCCCCAAATTCTGTCGACACCAGTGAGGTAATATTATAATACATCTGTTCAAAGTATTTTCAGCAACATGGAGTTAATTTGAATCTATAAATTAATATGAAAATATTTTATGGAATCTTTGAGGTTAAAATATATAATACAAGTTTGGATATGATAAAAAAAAATTGTAGTGGAATCTTGGTTGGTGGTGCTGTAAATAAATAAACACACAAATAAGAAAAAATTTATATTGTGTGTCGACTTTCAGGCCATCATCAGGGCTAAGAAAAAACATGATAACAATAGATGTAACAACAGTGGCAGAACCAGTTATAGTAAAAAAAAGTTAACAAACAGTAAGATAAAAAAAAATAGTTTTGATATACTTTTCATACTCCTAAATCTTCATTCTAGTAATTATAATAAGTATTTTACTTTATCTTTCATATCATTCATTATCTTTCTATATTTTCACAATATTTTAAATACCATTATTTTCTATTAACATATTTTTCTTTATTTCTTATTATTCACATTATGATTAGCATATTTTTCTTTATACTTTATTTTTTTTTTTCATCTTTTTGTCTTATCTTACTGTTAACTTTCTTTTTTTTTTATTATTACTCGTACTGCCACTGTTACATCTATTGTTATCTTATTTTTTCTTAACGTTGGTACGCATTTGTTTTTCTTTTTGCAAATTTTTTTGTTATTTGTTTATTGACCACACCCCAACCAAGATTCCATGTATATTTGAACACTTTTCGAATAAAAAATGATGGATGTTTGACTGAGAAGTTTATTCGAAATAATAATTAAAAAAATTTAAAATAAAAAAATTGCTTTTGTTTTTTTCATTTCGGCTAAACTATGCAAGCCATCTTGAGGGCTGTAACTTAAATATGAAACAATAATACAAATATTAATAATAATTATAGTAATTATAAAAAGTAATAATAGTGGTTTCTTTTCTTTAACTGTATTAATGTATTGGAACTAGGGCAGGAAAGATGGGCTATCTAACAAGTAACCAACTTTTTCTAGAGAGAGTGAGCATTAGCATTTAGGGAAATCAACATAGCACATTTTCTACAGGTTTCAAAGTTCTTCTGTAGAAAGTTCTTTTTTATTGGGCAGGTGGATCAAATTGTGATTTATTTAGGGGTGAATGAATAGTGTTGCTGTAAGATCTTTGAAACAGAATTGCCGAGGGCATAGGCATAGGCAACCAGTGCTCACGTTATTAAAGATCAAAAATCGGTTTTTTGTAAATATCTCGTTTTTTATGTGTCCCACATCATTAAAAACCGGAGATGGTCTGGAAGGCAGTAAAAAACAAATGGATCACAAACAATAAAAACTATTTATTAGAAACTGACGTTTTGTTCCACTTTGCAGGTCTTCATCAGGGCTAAATAAACAAGATACAATAATTTTATTTTTAGTTGTTATTACTCTATCAGTTTAATCTTTTAACATTTTATAAATTCACCACTGTTTTCATTTTTTTCTCATTATTTCTTTTTAATTATTTACTTTGTAAATTTTAATTTCAATTCACTGTTTAGATCATTATTTTATTTATTATATTTCCATCTTTTTTTTATTTAGTCCTGATGAAGACCTGCAAAGTGGGTCAAAATGTCGGTTTCTAGTAAATAGTCTTTACTATTTGTGATCCATTCTTTTGGACTGCCTCCCAGAGCATCTCGTTCCTTCATATAATTTTACAGTCAACTATTATTTATTCAATAAAGTTTTTTTAAAGATGCGCCTTCGGATAAAGGTTGGGATAAGGCTTTGCCTTTGGATACCGCTATTGGAATCTTTTGGTTCCTCCTTATTCCCGTTCCCATTCCTCGTTTTGGCAGTTGTGTTCCTTGAGTTTTCTCACTTCCATCATGCTGTGGAGTTTTTTTACAGCTGATAACTATGGTTAACTTCCTTGGACCTATTTATTATTAATATCAGTACCTTACCTTAATTTGACGAGCAGTTTGACCAAGGTATCGACCATAACTTAAGTTATTGTATTATCGAAAACAGGCACCCCTAACAAAGCCCTCTGTTATTGAATTATTTACAAGTTTACCAGAAGGGACAGAAAATATTAAAAAAATTAAATTTTCGTCATATTGAGGTTTTTTTTTTTTTTAAACAGTATGTATTTATTAGTAGTAAATTATATACAATTGTGTAGAAAAAATTAACAATTGCATAATTGTGCATACAATTTGTGCAATAATAAAATAACTCTAAATCATACCGTTTTAAACTTATGTGATTTTCATACTTTTGCCGATGATATAATAGATCTTCTAAATTAAAAAAAAAATATACATATATTTTTGGGGACAGTGGATGTTAAAAAAAACTTTCTTTTTTATCAATCATTTCCTAACCCCCGAAATATATCATATTTTATATCAGAACAGTCAACTACTCATTACTTCTAAATTAAAAAAAAAATCATAAATAAAAAAAAAATAATAAAATTTATTTATTTATTAAATTTAATCTTTAGTGTCCATTTTAATGATTTTTATAATGCTGGTTACAGAATAACATACTCATTAAATTTCAAGTTATTATAATGATGATTAGGAGTGTTACTGAAAAAATAAAAATAAAGCATAGAAAGGAAACAAATTAAAAAGGGGTTCGAAAGCAATCAGAGTTTCTTTTTTGTTTTGCTGCATTCAATAGCTATTGTCCTCTGATCAGAAGTTGATCTGAATATTTTCTCGCAGCTCATGGGATGCCTTAATCAGGTCAGTCATAAAGCACATATTCAAATTACTTATATAACATTTTTATGATTGAAGAGATGTGCTGATGTATTGAATTGGTTGAATTTTTATGTCAATTGAATTTGACAGTTCGACTTGTTTATTATACAAAGCATAAACCTTGGCAATTATTTTCTTTTATAAATGAAATGCTCATTGATTGCTAAGAAGACAAGAAAATATAACCATTTATCTCTTTAGTTAATTAAAATGAAATAATTATAGTTTATTCTGTTCCGAGATTAATTAATGGTTATCAATTTTATTCAATAAAAATAGTACAATATTATTGAAACACTTCTTCAACATGAACCATCTGGATCTTTTGTTAGGTACCCCTCTGTTCTCCAGAAATTCTATTGGAATCATATAATTCCATAAGATTCCTCTAGTAATATTTCAGTATTGACTGGTTTAGGTTTGTAGTATATAGAAGGCAAGGGATTCATATTCGCACAAATTGTGCTCAGCCCTTTCTTCATAGAATAAAGAATTTATGAAGAAAGGGCTGAGAACATTTCTTTCTATGAAGAAATACTATATCAATACTATTTATTATATAAAGTGGAAGAAGTAAACAAACTAATTTTAGGAACTACCAGTCCAATTTGAAAAATTCTTTTTGCGTTAGATAGACCATTTATCGAGGAAGGCTTTAGGCTTCATAAAACATCATGCACTACAGCCCATAGCAACGGAACAGTACCATAATTAAATTGCTTAGAGAAAAAGTAACCAACTTGGGTATGTGTAGTGTCGTGATGACAACTTCATACCCGTGGAAGCAAGTTGACACAAATTTTCTAATAAGTGAAATCTTTCTGTCACTCTCTCTCTAAATATATATATATATATATATATATATATATATATATATATATATATATTTTTTTTTTTTTCTATTGGCACTATAGACCATGGAGATCTTTGGCCGGATGATATGGTCTTCCTACAGACATTTTATCGCTTGCGGGAGAACAGACAGCCTGGAGGTGGTCATCCAACCTCACGTTGCTGCTACGAACCATGGTTTCCATGGTGCAGTGGATATCCATTGCTCCATAACCGGTCCCTTTGGGGGCAATTCGGCAGTATCCTTCCGACTCACTCGGGTTCAAGGACAGTGACAAACAGTCAAGATCCACGGATTATGGCTGTTCAGAATCAGCAGGCGCACGAGGATCTATATTACTTTCCTGAAGCAGACCAAATTTCCAGGCGGCCATTTTACGTCATGGAAGACCACACCGCAATTCGCAATTTAGGTACATGGGGTAGCGGGGTCATCATTCCTACGCCCGGCATATGTGAGTTGCCTCCAGCAGGCTGACAGGCCTCATACCTGGGGAGGGAGGGACAATAAATTGCTCGAATTATTAATTAAATTAAATTAAAGTATTGCCGGTACCGGGATTCGAACTCATAACCTTTGGGTTTGTGAGTAGATGCACTTTTGCTAACGCATTAACCCGATCGGCCACCCCAAACCCGACCCCCATATATAAATTCAGCCTGCGTATGTTTGTGCTCGCAAAACTGGAAAGTAGTCGATCGATTTTGATGCGGATTTCTTCATTCATTTTGAGAATTTCTTCCTATAATATTTATATGCATTAATTTTTTTCCGAAATTCATTAAATTCCAAGAAAATGTCTAAATGAAATTAGACGAATTCTAAACTATGCATTCGATTACCGAGAAAAATTTTCACCCCTCTTAGGCCTTGGAATATTTACAGTCAAAATGTTTGTTGGTGACCGGTTGTTTCGTTGAAAGTTCTGGTAGCCCACTCCTAAGAATTGTAATAATTGAAGCATAGAAATGCAAAGGAGTACCAGTGCCTTTAGAAAATGTTTTCAGAATTCAAGTTTCAACTTGAAAAATATTAAAGAAATCTGAATAAATTAAAAAAACAAAACATTTTTTTTCTGATAACCGATGGCTGTATAAGTAATAAAATCACATTTATAATAGTAATAGCATAACAATAAAAAATTATTTTTTTGTAAAATATCTGATGTGGACACCCCATGACTTCCTTGTATGCCTATTAAACTATAAATCGGCAGCTCAAAATCCTGAACTTGATTACATGTTTCTGAAGATAGCTGAATCTCAAAAACGACAATTGGCGTCGCGACGTCCATCTATTGACAAATACAGACACACACACACACACACAAAAGCTCTTGTTTCTAGAGGTCTAATTCCGCTATTATATGTCGTTTTCTTTTAGTTGTTAACAAGGTCCTAAGAGATTTCTTCGTGTTCCTTGACAACACGAAGAATCCGCTGAACATATATCTTGTTCTCCTGCTGCAGATTTTCAGCTCGCAAATGTGGAGGAAAAAAATGTGAAGCAATAAAATTGTTTAATTAAAGTGGGAAAAAAATCGCGTTTATAACCTTTATCACCGAACCATATGATCTCTGTAATAATTGTCAATATGCCTTTTGATGTGTTTCTTATGTATGACCTTCAAGTAAAGCACCCCTTTCGGATCTTCAATTTCAACTATAATGTAGTATCTTATTTATATTGATATAAAAGTCCTATTTACCAAATTTTAGATATTTTACATTATATTTTAATATAATTTTTGATGAAAGTATGACCTTCAAGTAAAGCACCACTTCCGGTTTGCCAATTTTAACCAAAATTTATTATGTTATTTACATAAGTATGCAAGTCTTAAATAATAAATTTGAGAAGTTTTGGATTATATTTCTATATGATTTTTTTTATGAAAATTAGTAATGACCTTCAAGTAAAGTACCACTTCTGCTAATCATACAGTGACCAAAAAGGAGGTTCACAGATTTTACAGTAATCCTATATTAAAATTTTTAACTTTCTACGCCTAACCGTTTTTGAGTTATGCGAGATACGTACGAACCAACGTACAGACGAAACGTCAAAAAATTTTCAGGGATTGTCAAAATGGATATTTACATTGAATCTGAAAATCGAAAGTTTTCGCGATTACAATACTTCCTTTACTGCGTATTGGTATTTGGTATTTAAGACTTACATACAAATATAAATAACATAATAAATTTTAGTTAAAATTGGAAAACCGTAAGTAGTACTTTCATCAAAAATTAGATTAAAATTTAATGTAAAACATCTCAAATTCGGTAAATTATACTTTTATATGAATGTAAGTAATATAATAAATTTTGGTTGAAATTGAAGAGCCGAAAGGGGTACTTTACTTGAAGGTCATAAGCAACTTACATCAAAATGTAAATCGACATTTATTGCATACAGAGTTCATATGTTTCGGTGATAAAGGTTATAAACGCGATTTTTTTTTCCACTCTAATTAAACAATTTTATTACTTTTTTTATGTATTAAAATTAAGTTAAAAATACTTATTTTCCTCTCCATTTGTGAGCTGAACAAGTCTGCAGTAGGTGAATAAGATATAAGTTAAGCAGGTTCTTCCGCTTAGAATATTAAAACCGTTGATTTCCAATGCTTTGCCTAATGACATAGACAGTAAACGAAATATAATAACGGAATATGACTTTCATAAACAAGAGCTTATGTATGTGTGTGTGTCTGTATGTCAATAGATGGACGTCGCGACGCCGAGTGCCTTTTTGAGATACTGCAATCTTCGGAAACTAGTAACCAAATTCAGGATCACTTTTTGAGCCACCGATTTATAGTTTAATAGGCGTACAAGGAAGTCAGGGGGGGTCCACATCAGATTTTTTAAAAAAAAAATCGTAAAAGTTTTGTACAAACTTTTGAATATGATGATGAATGATGATTAGGTATGATGAGAACAATAGTCCTGTCTTCTGTTATTTACATTATCTTTTAAAAGTTAAACATAAAAAAACAAATAAACTTGAAATTTGGGAGAGCATTTAACTCCCAATTCTTTTCACAGGCAACGCCTTCTTGGTTTAGCTAGTATTGTATGAACGCGTTATTTTGTAAATTTAATGGGAAGGAAAGGAAATAAAAAGTGAAAACTTGAAACTATTGCAGTTTTGATCTTGTTCCTTGAAAATGTCTGCAAAAAATGAGAGTAAACAACATATTATAGGTTATTATTTTGAATTTTAGATGCTTGTCCAAATTTAACGCGGGTTAACACCAAGGGACACAGCTAATATTTATACAAAACACTGCTCAATTCAATTAAAATTTAAGTACAGATCTATCTATGTTTAATCGAATTCACCATGAACTGTTTACTAAAAGGTGACGGTCCATAATGAAGTCTTGTTCTTGCTTCAAGAACGGAACGGATGCCTCAAGGGCTTATAAAAGGAGAATCCTAACTTTGTAATTAGGGCAATGAAAAGGAGTATCATAAAGGGCTTCACTGAGGGACAAAAGTTCTTTGATTCCTTTGACATGGCCAGTCCTTCGAGATATCTTCATCTCCTTTGATGGACGACTCATGCCAAGAACATCTCGATTGCTACAGAAGGATCGATTAAAATCCATTATGCACGTTTTCGATGTTTAAATCGATCGCGTCTCGTGAACATTTAATACAAATCGATAGTCAAGAAAACTTATAATTTTGGCTTATTAATTTCAATTACAAGCTTTTTAATTTACTAGAAAAAAAATGTCATCATTTTTAAAATGGCTTTTTCTGATTTATTTATTCCTTCAAAAGTTTCATCTTGCAATATGTGCGAATCGTCTGTAAAGCGTTCAAATTATCTGCTGTTTTTACTAATTCCCTTCCTCGTCTTCAATCATTTTTTTTTTTAGACACGGCAAAATCTTTTTAATTTAAATTAAATTCGTCGAACTAATTCAATTTTTTTTTTTTTTAAATTGAAAAAGATTTCGCGGAATATTTTTTTGAAAGTTAAATCAAAGGCAACCAAGGCAAAAATCGGACCTATATCTGTAAAACTAACCTTTCAATTCATACAAATATCTCATTTAAACAAAAACTAACTATTCCTAGGAACTTCGACCGTGGAATCAATAACGCTGTTGTTTTTTACCACTTTATGGTTTTCTCCTGGTACTGTAATAAAAACTTCAATCATATTTACAAAACAAAACGCTAAAAATGTAAAAAACTGAATAGAAAAATTCATTCAGAGCGCTATAAATGGGAAATCGAAGCGTTATAACGCATGAAGTTTCGTTGGAAAACCATTAGATGGGATAGGGACCGAGGAAAAAGAGCGTTAATAGCGTTAACGGAATATATATAACGGAATATAAAAATATATATATATATTTTTTTTTTTTCGGTTGGCTCTATAGACCTTGTAAATCTTTGGCCGCGCGATGTGGTGTTCTTACAGACATTTATTGCTTGCGGGAGCACAGACAGCCTGGAGGGGGTCACCCAACCTCACGCTGCTGCGAACCATCGTTTCCATGGTGCAGCGGTAGGCTGCCCATTGCTCCATAACCGGTCCCTTTGGGGCCAATTCGGCAGTGTCCTTCCCACCGACTCACTCGGGTTCAAGGACAGTGACAAATCGGTCTAGATCCACGCATTATGGCTGTTCGGAGTCAGCAGGCGCACGAGGACCTGTATTTCTTTCCCCGAGATAGACCGTCCATGGACCAAACCTCCGGGCGGCTATTTTATGTCCTGAAAAACCACAACACGATTCACAATTAAGGTACACGGGGTAGGGTCATCACTCCTACGCCCTATTTTATATATATATATATATATATATATATATATATATATATATATATATATATATATATATATATATATAGTCGAACATCAATATATCGAAATTTTTTTAGGAACCTTGAATTTTTATTACAAAAAAAAAATATTCTGTATATTGAATAAAATTTCTATATATCGAACAAAAAATTTTAATTTAAAAAAATCTAAAATGTGATTGTCATCAAAAAGAGCCCTTAGTTTACGTACATTATAATGGGTCATAATTATATAAGAAACAAAAATGTTCCACTGGTTTGCAAAGCAATGGAAATTCAGGGAAGATCTTGTTTCAGAAGAAGTACAGGAGTAACTAAACTCTCTGAATCTCTTTCCTAACACTGAGTGAAATTTTCATTTTAAATTCAGTTTAACTTTGCCTTTCTTGTTGTGAACATTGTTCCTAAACATGACTTCCGTGATGAACTATACCCAAATAGACATTAGAAGCTATTTTGCGCGAAAATAAAAATTAAATATTTTTTAAGTATGTTCGCATATTTTTAATACATGCCCTTATTAAATTATAAATGTACATTTGTTAAAACTCTGCAATCACAGATGTATATTGTATAGTTTTTCACATAAGCCCTATTGATCGTTCAGTTTTGTTTTTCTTAAATTCTAAAAAATTGCCTTTGGTACTTATTTAATTTTAAAGAATAGCTGTTTTTATTGTTTTTGGCCTGGAAAGGGTGAAAAATCGCGATCTTTCTATACATCGAAATTTCCATGTATCAAATTTTTTTCAAGGAACCTTCATGTTCGATATATATAGGTTCGATTATATATATATATATATATATATATATATATATATATATATATATATATATATATATATATATATATATATATATATATATATAGAGAGAGAGAGAGAGAGAGAGAGAGAGAGAGAGACAGTGAGAGAGAATCCTTGAGTCGGATTAGTTTTTTATGCAATGGCTGTTGAGAATAAAGCAAAGGATTTTATTTGGCGCTAGGATGTCTGCCGCGTCCGAGGAGTTGACGTTGCGTAATAGCCGCGCATGCCCCCAACTGTTTTACATAAAAATGCACTAAAACTCGAGGACAATTTGAATATAAGCCATCCTTTAAGATAAAATGCGCATTTGCAAGAGTGACTCGTTCAAATCGAATGGAAGTTTTTTAGAGGAATGAAAACATCAACTGGTCCCTGGAACAGGTGGAGCTGGAGCTGGATAGACTTTGGAATGCAGTCGCTGCTATTGGCCGTTTGTCATCTCTTGACTTCTCTTCTATCTCTGAATCCTTAATTCAGGTGTATTACTACGGCGTAATAAGGTTATATTTTTTTTTATTGGAATTCCTCAACGGTGTTTCCTTACCTCTCGGTATTATTTATATTCTTGGCCGAGGAAACCATTTAAAATACTTTTTTTTATTATATACATAAGGTAAGAAATCTGATAGGTTCATCGGAACTCTTTGATTTTTGGAAACGAGTTCCAAGTCGATCGATCAAATTTTCTTTCAAATACGATTAAACTTTTTTGAATTACTGTTGTTCCGAAGATGGAAATAAAATAATATAAAAGCCACACAGAATACCTTCAAACCTTAACATGCGATTAGAAATCACTTTTGCAATAATTTTTCAAATGTTTTATAAAGCAAGATTTATTAGTGTTTTTACTTTCCTATCGCTTTTAGGTTAGGAAAGTATTATAATCGGATCAAATTTTCGAGATGCAGCCATTGGTCTGAGCCATTGGTGTGCGTATCTCGCATAACTCAAAAACGGTTAGCCGTAGAAAGTTGAAATTTTGTATTTAGGATCGTTGTAGAATATAGTTGTGAACCTTCCTTTTTGGTCTCTAAATGATTACCGGAAGTGGTACTTTACTTGAAGGTCATAATTGATTTCCATCAAAAATTATATTAAAATACTGTAAAACTTCTCAAATTTAGTATTAATAACTTATATATTGATTAAAATAACATACTACATTTTAGTCTAAATTGGAAAACCGGAAGCGTTACTTTACTTGTAGTTCATATTAGACTTTCATCAAAAATTATATTAAAATATAATGTAAAACATCTAAAATTTGGTAAATTAGACTTTTATATCGATCTGAATGTATTTACTATATTTAGGTTAAAATTGGTGAGCCGAAAAGGGTACTTTACTTGAAGGTCATAATAAGCTTACATCAAAAATGATATTTAAATTAAATACATAAATCATATGTTTCGATAATAAAGGTTACAAACGCAATTTGGTTTCCAATCCAATTAAAATTTTTTATTACTTGTTTTAAGTGTTAAAATTGAATGTAAAATACTGGTTTTCCTCCCTATTTGTGTGTGTGTCAATAGATGGATGTCGCGACGCCGAGTGTCGTTTTTGAAATACTGCAATCTTCGGAAACTAGTAACCAAATTCAGAATCACTTTTTGAGCCACCGATTTATAGTTTAATAGGCGTACAAGGAAGTCATGTGTTGTCCACATCAGATATTTTTTTTTACAAAAAACTAGTTTAAAATCATTTTGTGCACGTTACCCTGGAAACCCTTTCACTTTTCTTTAGTTTGTTGAATTTTTCGAAAACTAGAAATCTCCCAAAAGGAAATTTCGGATCCTTATTTAATAGATAATTAAATTGTGAAAAAAAATAATAAAATCCGCAGTGATAGCGAAGATACTGCAAGCAATTATTATATTGGTCTTTGAACCCAAAAGAAAGTCTAATTAGGAATTGATAAATTATTTGCCACTTCTATAAATTTGTTTTATTGAAAACTGATTTCGGATGTTATACATTCATCTTCAGTTCTAAAAACTCAAAAAATTCAAAAATAAGCTATTCAAAATATAGTTGTGTATTATTATACATATTAAATTAGATGTAATATAAATTAGTATTATAAAACATTTATGAATTTTGAATTTAATTATGACAAGAAATCAAATATATGTTGGTACTCACCAAGGTTTAAATGGATTATATCAAACAGAAAAGTGTGTACTGGTTTCTTCTCGCATTGTACTAACATTGAACGAAAGCTAGGTAGGATGTTTATAGGTAAACGGTTTAAACCTATGTATAATAATACCAAACTATATTTTGAATTGTTTATTTTTGAATTTTTGTTTGTTTTTAGAATTGAATGTGAGTGTATAACATTCGAAACTAATTTTCAATAAAACAAATTTATAGAAGTGGCAAATAATTTATCAATCACTAATTAGATTGATCCTTCTATACCATCATGCGGATGTCAACTGACCAAAAGGAAGGCGTTTGAGGGGGACACACAAGGCATTTGAGAATTTGAATTTGTTTGCTTTATCTAATACTGAAGTTGGCACAAACCAAGAGTTCTTATTTATTTTTTTTCTGGAAAAATTGATATTTCCTCCGGCGCAACTATATTCGTAAGGTTTGGGAGCGGTATATAATTCTAGTACGTAATACCGTGAGAGGCAAACGACGCATTCGAGAAACGTCAGTTTGTTAATTCCTCTCAATGCAGACTTCCTCCTCATTAAGCCTTCCTACACCAGACACCGCGGGACCTTGCCTCGCTAGGAAGCGATGCATTCCAAGGAAATCAGGTGTCGGTGTGTAAGGATCTATGCCTCTAACTTATTTATGACCGTGGATTAGGTTTAGAATGATTTATGTAGTCTAGCTAAGAGATTGAAAAAAAAAAAAAATTGCTACAAAACTATAACAGTGCAGCCAAATACACGGGAAAAACTGTAAGATCGCTAAATCAGAGATTAAAGGAACATATACGTGCATATAATAATAAGACAGATAATTCCAACTTTGCAATTCATTTAAATGAAAAAAAAAAACATAAATTCATCAAAGACTCGGGAGTTAAATTAATACATCAAGTTGAAAACAGCCTCAAATTAAATATATATGAAGCACTTGAAATAATAAAATCCTTCAAATCCAATCCAGATTTTTGCTTAAATGACCAAATAAATATCTCCAATAGTCCAATCTTAAATTTATTCCCATCTATAACAGAAAAAACAATTACTCACCGGCATTACTGGAAAAACTCCGACCCTTAAACCGTTTACCTATAAAAATGCTACCTACCTTTCGTTCATTGTTAGTTCAATGCGAGAAGAAACCAGTACAAACTTTTCTGTTTGATATAATCCATTTAAACCTTCATGAGTACCAACATGTATTTGATTTCTTATCTTAATTAAAATCATAATTCACAAATGTTTTATAATACTGATTTATATTAATCTAATTTAATATGTATAATAATACCAAACTATATTTTGAATTACTTATTTTTGAACTTTCGAATATAGCTTCTATAACATTATCTATAACATAGTTATAACATAGCTTCTATATTATCTATAACATTCGAAACTAGTTTTCAATAAAACAAAACTATAGAAATGGCAAAAAATTTATTAATCCCTAATTAGATTGATCCTTCTATACCATCATGCGGATGTCAACTGAAAACGATAACAGGTACATCGAAGTCGTTTTTTGAAAAAGGCTAAAGCGCCAAAAGTTCGAAATTTAGGTTTCAATTTATTATTGGTCGAAGTACTACGTGTGTATCGATAGAGGGATAGTGTTTAGATCGCGATATATCGAGAAAAAAATTGGAAAAATGATGTAAAAATCGACCATTGATATGACGTAAGCACTAAATACTAACGACTCCCAGTCCAGAACCATATATATATATATATATATATATATATATATATATATATATATATATATATATATATATATACTATTATATAAAAAGACAGCCCGTTTTTCGTTTGTAAGGTCTAATCGCGAGAACTACTGAACTAATCCGTACCTGATGTTAACTACCTGTATATCATCTCCATGGTTACTAGATAGTTTTGCAACAAAAATATTCACCGATACCGATATTGCGACCGCGCAAAAACCGAAAAACCACTTCTATATTTCATTTGCGTATTAATCGAAAAGTATACATTTTCCGCTGATTATACGAATGCTCATTTGAAAGATAATGGAATTCACCACAAGACAAAAATAAATCTAATGTACTGCCTAGGAGTTTAAAAAACAATACATGTTGAAACTGCTCTATTTTATATCTCGAGTTTGAAAAAAAATATCGGATGGTTTTTCCAGTAAAACAATTTTTTTTTAAAAATATATTAATGGAAAAATATAAACAATATATATATATATATATATATATATATATATATATATATATATATCGAACATCCTTCTTCACTTATTACTGTTTTAATGTTAATTTCAAATTTCGACTTAACCCTAGTTTAAATTCATACCAAACTTCTTAATCCAGAAATGCGGCCATGTTTTACGAACGACAAAGACGAAATAAAAAGTAACGTGCTTACGAAAATAGGAACCTTTAACGAGATGTGCTCATTTAATTCCTCGGCTGGCTTGAACTGTTGAACATATGTTAATTAAAATTTCTTCAAAAAGTTCCTGCCGACAGGCATGTCTCCCAGGCGCCGCCAAGTTTCATATGCGACTTCATACCAGGTTTTGGGAGTATATTGACCCGCCTGTCCCGAAAAAAAGATGGACGTGATACCGAATCACGGAGTAGCTAAGCTAAGAATTGAAGGACCTATTAGATAAAAGTGATAAGCAACCTTTTTCGAGTTCTGATCAAACTGAATTCACATAAATTTTTTTCACTGTTTTGCTAGAGTTCCAAGAGAACTGTCCAGGACAGAAAAAAACTGTCGTGTTGGAACGGTTGCGTCTAGAACTGTTCGTAATATGTTTATACGTACATATTAATTTCTAAAAATATTATGTGTATAAATACAACGAAAAATTGTATTGATATAATCCATTCATTTAATTCATAGACTTAGTTTTGATACATGCGTGAACGTATTCATTTTTTAATGAACATTTGTTAACCCCTTCTTAGCGGACACTTTTCTACACGGACCCATGTATAGATGTCCGTTGTAGAAAGGTTTCACGGTATCAGCTTTTTGCATTCCGTCTCCTGGTCTACTGGCTAGAATTGAAATCAATATTGAAGAAAGAGTAGTGAAAAAAAATCTTCGTTAAAATAAGATTTATTAATATAAAAATACCCTGTTTGCAATATTTTGGAGATGTACCATATATTAAGGCAAATTAAAAAAAAAATTAAATTAAGACATTTATTTAAATTTAACAAAAGAAAAATTATTGTTATCTTGTAATGTTTATATATATATTAAAAAAATTTTTAGGCATGTAAATTGACCTTTAGATATCACATTGCAGTTTGGTCCTGATGATGGGGAAACTTTGATAATGCAGTAATTTGATCATTAATAAACTTTATTTCAACCAAGACTTTTCTTCAATACCCTTTCTTCAAGATCATATTATAAGTCTTAATTCATATTATATTCATAAGAAATCAATATTTTTTATTAGGATTTCTTCGTTGTAGAGCGTGAAAATCACACAGGCCAACGATGAAAAAACCTTTGTACTGAAAATACCTCATTCCTATAGTTTTTAGGGTGCTGAATCCAAATATGATATTAAAAAAGCTGTATCACCCACAATTTCTTCACATTTTATAATTAAATTTATTAAATTAAGCGATTTTTAAAGAATTGAACAGCTTTCAGTCTTAGACCTCATGAAACAATTTGTAAAGGCTTTGCCTAAAGATGGACCATGTTTCAAGTATCTCTGCCAAAAGTTTCCACGCCTTTCAGAAGCTAAACTAAAAGAAGGCGTCTTTGTCGGACCTGACATTAGAAAAATGATGTTTGATGTTAACTTTGAATCCACAATGACCTTAAATGAGAAAGAAGCATGGGTATCATTCAAGCAAGTCGTTATAAAGTTCTTGGGAAATGAAAAAGACCCAGAGTATGTTTCTATTGTAGCTAACATGTTACAGAAGTTTAAAAAGTTAGGATGTTTGATGAGCCTGAAACCTACTGAAAACTATGGGTGATACAGAAAAACTAAGGCCAGATTTAGATTCAGCACATAAAAATCTATAAAGATCAAATATTAAAGTTAAAAAAGTTTTCAAAAAATTTTTTTTGTTGGCCTGTGTTATCAACGATGGGCATAGCAAGGTTAAAACAATGGCGATAGACCGATGATGCAGAGAGACTTACTAACTACTAAAGTGCTACTCGCGGCAACTACTAGCTACTAGCTACTAGCTACTAAATACCAAGAGCTCCTAAATTAGAGACGCCCAGAGGCCGCTCCCTAGAAATTTACTTTGTTCCATCACTTAGCCGGCTTTTACCCACCGCCATTCACATCCTTTTTTTTTTTTCTACTTCTTTTTTCTCCTTCTTATTTCTCTCTTATTCCACCTCCTCCTCTTCTTCCTCAAGCGCTAAGTGGTACCTCTCCTTTTGGGTACCTTGGACCGGTTCGATTCTCCCCGGTGGTAACAACATTGCACAATATCGGACAAGTTATTTTTAAAATCGAATTACATGGTTGATTCTCATAAAAAAAAGAAAAAAGTTATGATGAAAAGAATATTTTATTTGCCCATAGCTTAAAAAGTATGCATTTTACGGTAATTTATCTATAGACTTTTATGAAAGGCAATTAAACCATCTAAAAAACAATAAAAGAATCATCAAAATCGGACCAATAATAGCAAAGATACAGCGCATCGGACTAACCGGAAATAGCTATTATATTATGGATATTACACTTTTTTCTTCAGTTTCATCAAAATCGTTAGAGCCGTTTTCGAGAAAATTGTAAAAAAGTGTAATATCCATAATATAATAGCTATTTCCGGTTAGTCCGATGCGCTGTATCTTGGCTATTATTGGTCCGATTTTGATGATTCTTTTATTCTTTTTTAGATGATTTAATTACCTTTCATAAAAGCCTATAGATAAATTACCATAAATTGCACGCTTTTGAAGTTATGCGTAAATAAAATGTTCTTTTCATCATAACTTTTTTCCCTGCAATTCCTCGGTGATTTACTACTTAAATGAAAAGTTAAAAAAGACCTTTATGAAGAATAATTTAGGCAAGTTTCATCGAAATCGTTAGAGCCATTTTCGAGAAAATAGTAAAAATGTGTAAAATCGATTATATAAAGTGGCACTTTCGGTTAGTCGATTTTGACGAAAATGTTGCTGTAACATCACATGCATGTGCTAAGCTTAAATATGTAATTTCAGTATTGTACAGCTTTCCGTTTTTGAGCTAGACTGATCACATACACACAGACACAGAGACACACAGACCATTTTGCGAGACTTGGTCATTTGGACTCAGGGGACCTTAAAACATGTATTTCCGTTGAAAAATCGAATTCGAAAATTTTCACGATCGCAGTACTTCCCCTTACTATATACTTCGTATATAGGTAAGGGAAAGTAAAAGTTAAAAATCATGTTCCTCATGCATTATGTTCAGGAGATGAGTATCAGGTAATTTTTACTTTCCCATACCTATTTATGAAATATAAAGTAAGCGGGAGTATTGTGAGCGTGAAATCTATCGAATTCGTGTTTTCAAAGGAAATACACGTTTTAAGGTCCCCTAAAACCAAATAATCATGTCTTGCAAAATGGTCTGTGGGTATGTAAACAGCCTAGCTCACAAACGAAAAGTTTTACGAAACTGAAATTATATATCTAAGATTGGTGTATCACTGTTACCTCAAAATCGATTAACCGAAAGTGCCACTTTATATCATCGATTTAACAGTTTTTTTTTTTTTTTTTTTTTTTTTTTTTTTTTTTTTTTTTTTACTATTTTGTCGAAAACGGCTCTAACGATTTTTATAAAACTTGTCTAAGTTCATCTCCTTTAACTTTTCATATATGTAGTATATCACAGAGGAAATTCAGGGAGAACAGTTATTTTCGCATAGCTCAAACATTATTTATTTTATGGTAAATTATGTATACGATCATATGAAAGGCAATTAAATTATATAAATAAAAGGAATCGTCGAAAACGGACCATTAGCAAAGATACAGCGTATCGGACTAACCGGTACGTACTCGTCGGACTACCATATCTTCGATTGTCGGTTATAACGTGATAACATAACACAACCTGATAACTGATGTTTTCTCCGAATTTATACAGTGCGTTAAAGATTAAATTTTAATCCGATTTCATTATTAAAATTGCTCTATTTAAAAATACACTATATGTTGATGTTTTCATTAGTTTTCATTTAATTATGGGATGTAAACACCACCTCTATCGATTTCCGCTCACGATATATCGAAAAAAAAATTGGCCTATAAAATAGCCTACAAATCTATTATTGATGACGTAAGCATCAAGTACTAACGACTCTCAGTCGTCACTCTGGCCTTAACCAGTGCTAGAAGTCTTGAAAATATATTGCAATTATAAAAATTTCGGTACCGTAATAAACTACTACTGTATACAATAAAGAATAAAAATTAAAAAAAGAAAGATATTGTAATTTGGGAAAATTTTTTTCATTATTAGTTTTTATAAAAATGATTACTGCTTTAATTATATCACAGCTGTCGACTTTCGCTCGTTCAAGAGATAAACACATCCCCAACGGATACTTTTCCGTTGAGGTTATGGTCTTACCGTGATTGAAATTTAGTTTCTCACAGACATTTTTCGATTGAATAATCCCAAAACATCGAAAAAACTTTACTGTATGTTTTGCCTTACAAGGCGATTCCCAAATTTTAATCGTTTTCGTCTAAATAACATGAGAAAAATATCGCAAAACACAGAAGTTATTAATAGAAAAATTATATTAATAAAGAAAATACAGAACTGAAGGTTACAGTGTAGGTTATAAACGAAACCAATAGAACATATGGTCGACCAGTTAATACGTAAGTACCATCGTTCATTTAGATTAATGCGATTTAAACTTCTTTGTCCTAAGAATTAGTGGTCCGTTGTCTATTTTATGTATCTGTATCTTTTGTGTCTATTTTTCAATTTCTTCTTATTTTTTCAATTTTATATCTTGTTGTTTTTAGTTTATTGGATTTTAATAAACTTTTGTAACATTTAGAGGACTTTATCATCACATAGGATTTACAACTGTCGTAGTGTGAACAGAATTTTTTGGGAAAAATCACAATTTTGGATATAATATTATATTTTATTCATTAATTATAACGATTATTGGCAATCTTACTTCCATAACGCGTTTTAAAGATTTTGACGCGGGCATCAAGACCGTATATGTATTGGTATATAATATGAAATGTATTGCAAGTTACCGTTTTTCAGACAACGTACGATATAGGGCCGCACGGGCCTTATGCTATATTGCTTACGTGCCGTTGCCATGACAACTTTACACCTGTAAAAGCTTACCTTAGTAAATACAAAAGCTTTTTAGTGAGTGTGAAAAGGTTATTTTGCAAATAAAATGTTGTGTTTAGGTTCCTATGAGCGATAAAGGAGATTATATATTGTTTCCAATGTCTAACCCTAAAGCTACTGTTAAATATAAATATTAAACATAGAAAATGGTTTAGCTGAGTCTTATTGCTTGACTGTTAAACTGAAAGGATTACTAATTACTTATTAAGTAAACTGTTACTTCAACATAGACATTATAAACTATGTACCTTCACCCAATATGTGTGTTAAATAAACTTTCTTGGTAAAATTATATTGCTTATACGAATAAACACGTTTCCTTAATATCGCTTATATTTGGAATGCATTAGGGATTAGAAGAAGGATAAATATCTAATGCGAGAGTTCTCGCTCGGGTATAATAGTTTCATTTGAATCGGCAAACTCCAGAATAATTAATATTAAAAGTAAAATTGCTGCAAAGTATCAGTAAAGAGGCAGTTACTGATATTTGAAGCCATGGTGTCTAGGGAGAGAGGCGGGCTGGGGAAACCAGTTTTTCGTAAGTTTTGAAGGTCGGGCAAGATACTACTCCTTATAGCACTGCTTCTTCCAAGCAATACCAACTCTTTTCATTAAAACTCAATCTCAAAATATTATATAATTTAGATATTCCTGTATGATTCCAAGATACCTATTTACGGTATTTCACGGTAGACACCAACATTTGTTGTATAGCCTACCCTGTTACATTCTTATCACTTATGCTTTGGATTTTAACGTTATTTTGAAAGTATTATTAATCTGTTTGTTAATAACTGTGGTTTTGACTCGCTGAATTTTTAAGACCGCCGCACTAGCACTCTCTAGCGTCAATTTCGTTAAATTGGAATTATTAGAATTATTACTGCTTTAATTATATACTAGTATACCCGAGCGAGAACTCTCGCATTATACATCTATCCTTCGGCTAATGCCTAATACATTTGAAGTATAAGCAATATGAGGGAGACATGTTTATTCGTATAAACAATATTATATTAGTAGTTGATAAATCATTTTCCACTTCTATAATTTTGTTTTTATTGAAAACTAGTTTCGAATGTAATACTATACATTCATCTTCAGTTCTTAAAACGCACAAAAATTCAAAAATAAGCAATTTAAAATCCAGTTTGGTATTATTATGCATAATTAAATTAAATGTAATATAAATCAGTATTGTAAAACATTTATGAATTATGAATTTAATTAAGACAAGAGGTCATATATATTTTGACGACGTATAATTTAATATATATAATAATACCAAACTGTATTTCAAATTGTTTATTTTTGAATTCTTGTGTATTTTTAGATCTGAAGATGAACATATAACATTCGAAACTAGTTTTCAATAAAAACAAAATTATAGAAGTGGCAAATAATTTATCAATCACTAATTAGATTGATCCTTTTACACCATCGTGCGAACATATAACAATATAATATTACCAAGAAAATATATTTAACACACATATTTGGTGAAACTAAATAGTTTATAATGACTTTGTTGAAGTAACAGTTTACTTAATAAGTAATTAGTAATCCTTTCAGTTAAAACAGTCAAGCAATAAAACTCAGCTATACCATTTTCTATGTTTAGTATTCATATTTAACAGTGCCTGTTTCGGGTTAGGCATGGGAAAGCATATATAATCTATCATTCATAGAAACCTAAAAACAGCATTTAATTGACAAAATAACGTTTTCACTCTTATTAAAAAGTTGTTGTATACAATCCTAACTCGCTTCCATAGATATGAAGTTGTCATGACAGCTGGCATAGGGCACGTGCGGCCCTGTATCCTGCGTTATCTCAAAAACGGTAGGTTGTATGGTTTTAAAACGTAAATAGGAACGTATTTGATCTTGATACCCGCGTCTAAATCTTTGAAATTCGACCCATCGCATCTCGATTTGCCGACTCAGAATCGTTGGAGCTTTGAAATCTCCCAGATTTTCAACCACTTTCATTTTAAGTCCTAATAAGAATTAAACAATTGAAATTAGTATTCGTGAAATCTCCATGAAATTCGCTTTCTTTTGATGCCTCATTCATCAAAATCCATCGCTCCTGAGAGCCCGAAAAGGGATCTGTACTACCGTAATAATATATAGGGACTATTATTTAAAACTGTTAGTGCTGTCGACTTCCAGTGGTCTGGAAAAGTGGTGCTAATAGTTTTTTTATTTAATTTGTGGAATAGCCGTGCATCCACTGTTGTCTTTATTAGGACCTTCCTCTTCTGTGCATATAAACTTCCCCTTTCCTCTTGTATTTGTTTGATCTTTTCTTATTTAATTATTTAGTATATTTTTATGATCTTATATACATGTTTAGGTTTTTAATATGATTCCTTATTTTTTATGATCAGCTGTTTGTAATTTAACTTTTCCCAGCTGTGGTCATATAACCTCCCTTTTCCCTCAGTATGTGTCTGGGTTTCTTAGTGTGGGGTGCTATCTCTGGTTAGTGACTTTTTTGACTCTGGATGTGAGATGTGCTGCATTTGTGTTCTTTATTAGTTTTTTTTCTCCTACTGATGCCTAAATTGGTGAAATATCGACAGATGATTTATTTCTGTTATTTTTGAGACTCTTGGCTTCTTTTTTGGATTTTTTCATTTATGTCCTAACAATTATTTATGTCTCATCTTGAGCTTTTACTCTTGCATATTAATAATTTTACTTAATATTTAATTAAAACAGTAATAATTCCAATGAACACGATATCTTACAATTGAATAAGAAGCACTTTGTTTACAAAAATGCGGCGACCTTCGGATGAGTTCGGGTGCAGATACTGATAATGCGACCCGATTGTAAAGTTGTACCGTGATTTATTTTTATTTCCAAAATTTTGGGATTATTCCATTGAAGAAAGTCTATGAGTTTGGGTGTTATATTTCCAATACATGAATTCAAATTACGGTAAGTAAGGTAATTCAATTGAAAAGGATCCGTTGGGGTTTGTGTATCTCTTGAGCGAGCGAAAATCGACTAATATATCGAAGTAATAATTTTAAAAATCCCAACGAATACGAATATTTAACGCCGTCACAAAAATTGTAATGTCTGTAATATTTTTAATAATGAAATGTAATTAAAATTTTAACGTCGTAATATTAATTCCTATAAAGGGGGCAACTTGTCCCAAATCTTAAGCCCAATATTTAATTATTTTTTTTATACTGCTGCACATTGTAATATTTATTACATACCCTCGGGGTAATGCAAGGAATTATTGTCTATATTGTATATTGTACATTATTGTTCATATTGTATGTGAAAGAAACTTGAAATAAACGGAGGATAAGAAAAATAAAAAGTAGTTGCATAATTTGATTTTTTAAATATTGTATTTTCAAGATTGGGACTTGCTGCGTTGTTTTTTCTGACACTTTTTTTTTTATTAAAGAATCTTATATTGATAAAACTTTCACACCAGAGTTCAACTAACGCTTTAACAAAACATGATTGAAGGGAACAATATGTTTGTAGTTTATTTTAAGAATTTAGGGGCTGTTGGGGGAAAACCACCTCATGTTGAAGAATTGAGTGAGTGATATATTGAACGGGAAAACCCGTTTTTATTACAAAGGCTTTGGCCTGCAAAAGGTTAAGGAAAGGAAAAAAGTTTCCCAGGAATAATACTATATATAGTATATGATATATGTTATACATACATACACGAAAATGGCCAGGATAAAGCTAGTATCAATGATTCTCTAATATTTCTTATCAAATAGGGTGTGTTTGATAACAGACATTTTACGAAATTTTGTATCACACAAAAATCGATCAGTTTGATAAAAAATATGTTTAGCTTATGTTTAAACTATTTTTTTTTTCAACTAAATATTTGTATCAATTATTTCGTATGTATATTTTTGAACATGAAGATTCAAGATTCAACTTTCTGCGGCTAACCGTTTTTGAGTTATGCGAGGGACCGTTTTTGAGTTTCATGCCATGATGAAATTAGTCTAAATGGATTCAGGGATGGTCAAAATGGATATTTTCGCTCAAATCTGAAAACCGAAAATTTTCGCGATTACAATACTACCTTTACTGCTTACAAGGAAGTAAAACTCTATTTCTGTCAACGCAAAACCAAGGCACTACAGCACTGTTGTTCTACCAGAAGCACTCTATGCTGCAGAAACAACAGTAATTCATCGTCATATGAAAATAAGGGAGATTGAAAGTCAGGAAAGAAAAATTCTAGAGAAAATTTTCGGACCAATTTTTCGTGAGGGAATTTGGAAAAAGAGGCCATCAAGAGATACCATAACAAAAAGACAGATACCATAAGGAATACCTTTAGAAGGAGAAGAGTGAAATTTTATGGACATATCAGCAGGATGAACAAGGATAGGCTCACAAGGAAAATCTTTCAGATTGGTAGCAATATTAAGAACAAGATAAAATGGATGACAGAAACAGAGGAAGACATCAAAGAATTAGGAATCACACAAGACAGCACCAGCAATAGGGAACAGTTCAGGGACATTAGTAAGAAACATCCACTTAAACAAATCACCAAAATAACAGAAAAGAAATGGTCGAAAGAGCGCGAGGAAGAACATAGGGAGCGCATGAAAAGAATTTGGGAGGAACGAAGGAAGAAAAAAAAATTATGATTGCTCAAATAATAATAATAATAATAATAATGATTTTTTGTTATTGTTTTTAGTTCCTTATACTCAGTAAAGGAAGTATTGTAATCGCGGAAATTTTGGTTTTTCAGATATCAACTGAAATATCCATTTTGACCATCCCTGAATCCATTTTGACTAGTTTCGTCGTGGCGTCTGTACGTACGTACGTGCGTATCTCGCATAACTCAAAAAGGTTAGCCGTAGAAAGTTAAAATTTTGTATTTAGGATTGCTGAAAAATCTAGGTGTGAACCTCCATTTTTGGTCACTGCATGATCACCGGAAGTGGTACTTTACTTGAAGGTCATTATTGATTTTCATCAAAAATTATATCAAAATACTATGCAAAACTTCTCAAATTATGTATATAATACTTGCATATCAATATAAATAATATAATAAATTTTGGTTAACATTGGCAGAGCGGAAGTGGTACTTTACTTGAAGGTCAAATTAGACTTTCATCAAAAAGTATATTAAAATATGATGTAAAACATCTCAAATTTGGTAAATAGGACTTGTATATCAATATGAATGTATTTCTTAGATTTTGGTTAAAATTGATGAGCCGAAAAGGGTACTTTACTTGAAGGTCATAATAAACTTACATAAAAAATTATATTAAAATTAAATACATAAATCATGTGGTTCGGTAATAAAGGTTACAAATCCACTCCAATTAAACATTTTTTTTACTTGTTTTAAGTGTTAAAATTTAGTGTAAAATACTGGTTTTCCTCCCCATTTGTGAGATGAAAAAGTCTGCAGCATGAAAATAAGATATAAGTTAAGTGGGTTCTTCCGCTTAAAATGTCGAAACTGTGTGTGTCAATGATAGATGAATAGATAGATGTCGCGACGCCTTTTGAGATACTGCGATCTTCGAAAACTATTAGCCAAATTCAGGATTACTTTTTGAGCCACCGATTTATAGTTTAATAGGCGTACAAGTGTTTTCCACATAAGATTTTTTTTTTTTATATAGTAGTTCTTCTGCTCTTTTAGGCTAACTTTAATGCATTTTTACTTTCCCTTACCTATATACGAAGTATACAGAAAGGGGGAGTATTGCGATTGTGAAAATTTTCGAATTCGAGTTTTCGACGGAAATACACGTTTTAAGGTCCCCTGAGTTCAAAGGACCAAGTCTCGCAAAATGGTCTGTGTGTCTGTGTGTATGTGAACAGCCCAGCTCAAAAACGAAAAGTCGTACGATACTCAAATTACGTATTTAAGGTAGGTATATGGCTGTGATGTTACAGCAACTTTTTCGTCAATATCGACTAACCGGAAGTGCCACTTTATATAATCGATCTTACACTTTTTTACAATTTGCTCGAAAACGGCTCTAACGATTTTGATGAAACTTGCCTAAATTAATCTTCATAAAGGCCTTTAACTTTTCATTTATGTAGTAAATCACGGAGGAATTTCAGGAAAAAAGTTATGCTGAAAAGAAAATTTTATTTGCGCATAGCTTAAAAAGTATGCATTTTACGGTAAATTATCTATAGACTTTTATGAAAGGTAATTAAATTATCTAAAAAACAATAAAATAATCATCACCAGTATGAGCAAAGATACAGTGTATTTTATGAGGAGCGCAGTACCCTAGATGAATAACCAAGCGCATCCGAAAGGAGATGGATGCGACCGAACCTCCTTCAACCAATCCGTAAATGTGTTGTTAACAGTACGCTCTGTAATAAAGTAATTTAAGAATACAAAAGCGGAAATTAACTTAATAATTTCTACTTTCACATTATTTAATGGAAAAAAAATGTTTCCATGGAAACTAAATCAGAAACTTTTAAAATATATTTGCAACTTGACAAAGTTAAAATACGAGTATATAGGTAGTGTACATGGATTATTGTACTAAAATTGTTTAAGAAACTTTTTTATTGTACTTAAGTGGGAGAAAATTTGTATACTGCTGAGTTTATTAGAAGCAGTGTTTATGTGAACTCGTTAAAATTGTATTAAAAAGATAATTATTATAGGACGGTAAGGGAAAGTTGTGTGATGCGCGCACCGCACCAGATTTTTTTTGCTAGTTTTCAGGTTAGCTTAAGGTGATTTTTCGTAAACAATTTGTTTCTATATCTTTTGCATTTGATAACTTTTTTTTTCCTATCAAATTTAAATTTACTAGTCTTCTAACTGTTGCTGATGATCTGAACCAGTTGGAAACGGGTGTGGAGATTTGCATTTTAATATTAAATTTCCTCTCCCCCCCTCCCTCCATCAGCATTACACATGTTACGAATATAGTATACGTGACGTTTCCTTAGAAAGAATTCTTTCTGAGTATTGCAATATGTGCGCGTTTCAAAACAACATATTTAAATTCCATCCGTGCCTCGTGCAGTGTGAATCGCAAATTCAAATGAGACAAGAAGGAACTTGAAATAGGAAAAACGAAGAAGATAACCTTATAAATCTGTTCCGAGAAAATTCCGAAGTAAACAAATAGTGGAGAGGTATTTCTCTCTCCTCCTCCCGCTCTTCCCTATCGTCCTTGATGGGCAAAAAGGATCAATAGGCAGGACTTGTTCCCCCGTCGTCACCAGTACCAGTGCCGTCCTTGATGGAACCAGGTCGATAAAAAGGTTCCCGGGACCGGCTTCTTTTTGCTAGGAGACCTTCAAGGACCTGTTCTGGACTAGGAGACGGCCTGGGGCCTCAGGGATATTGATCCTGGTCCTGGCTAACGGTACTCCTCGATTCCATCACAGTCTCCAATCCATTTCCAGAAGGATACTTTCCAAAATTATTTTTAAGAAATCAGACCTAATTTTATAAATCTTCACTAGTTTGGATACTTTTATAATGATATTTTTTAAATTTTAAATAAGTTATTATTTTTAATTTCTTCAGGGTTTGATACTGATCCTGATTTTCCACCTAAAAATGAAATTCATAATCATTATATATATATATAATTTTGGACTTAGTGATTCTTGTACGAATGGCGATAATATACATGTATTAGATACATATATATTGTCGGCATTCGTACAAAAGTCACCAAGTCTAAAATTATAATTAATTCATATTTACAATTAATTTTTTCATCAGTTGACATCCACATGATGGTATAGAAGGATCAATCTAATTAGGGATTAATAAATTATTTGCCACTTGTGAAAACTAGTTTCGAATGTTATACATTCATCCTCAGCTCTAAAAACACCCAAAAAATTCAAAAATAAGCAATTCAAAATATAGTTTGGTATTATTAAACATAGTAAATTAGATTAATATTAATTAAATAGTCTGATGACCATTTAAACCTCGGTAAGTACCAACATGTATTTGATTTCTTGTCTTAATTAAATTCATAATTCAAAAATGTTTTATAATACTGATTTATATTAATCTAATTTAATATGTATAATAATATCAAACTATATTTTGAATTGCTTATTTTTCAATTTTGTGTGTGTTTTTAAAACTGAAGATGAATGTATAACATTCGAAACTAGTTTTCAATAAAACAAAATTATAGAAGTGGCAAGTAATTTATCAATCACTAATTATTTTGTACTTAAAAAAAAGTGTTACTTTGCGTATAACATGAAAAATGACATTTCAACATCTTCCATGAGGCTACAGAAATCTTTTTTTTTTTTAAATATATTTTAATATAACTTTTTATAGATAAAATAAATTGATGATTTACTTTTGCCTTGGGGTCGTTAATTAACATTCTTATATCATGGGCTTATCGCAACTACTCATTAAAAGCGACACAACTAAAAGATGCGGTATTTGATATAAATCAACTTACTTATATTATTATAAGTATATATATATATATATATATATATATATATATATATATATATATATATAATATTATATATATATATATATATATATATATATATATATATATATAATATTATATTATTATTGTTATTAGAGTATTAGTTTTAAATTTGTTTTGTTCTAGGAAGAATTAAAAGTATTCTTATAAGATTCGTGAAGTGAATCTTCCGTGTATTTTCTTATAAATCTAACATCTTTAATTTATATTGACTACGTTTCGGGACAAATTATTCCATATATATAATTATAATAATATTTAAATATAATTATTCCATTATCACACTCAAATCTGAAGATGAGGCATTTGCCTGGAAACATAGTCAATATAAATTAAAGATTTATATGAAAATAGGTACCTGGAAGATTCACTTGACAAATCTTATAAGAATACTTCTAATTCTAACTAGAACATTAAACATTTTACAACTAATACTGTTTTAATATAAGTAAGTTGATTTATATGAAATATCGCATTTTTGAGTTGTGTCATTTTTAATGCGTAAGTGTGATAAGCCCATTATATAAAAAATGTTAATTATTGACGACCCCAAGGCAAAAGTAAATCATCAAATTTTTTTTTATATTTAAAAAGTTATAATAAAATATATTAAAACAAAAATATAATTGAAAGAGATTTCTGGGGCGTCATGAAAAATCTTGAAATGTCATTTTTTCATGTTATCGACGAAGTAACACTTTTCTTAAAAGTACAAAATAGGTCAATCTAGTTTTTCAATCCATTTTTTTATAGATTTGTGGTCGGATATGATTAGTATTAACAATAAAATATTTGATGTTGACAACACATGACTTCCTTGGACGCCTATTAAACTATAAATCGGTGGCTCAAAAAGTGATCCTCAATTTGGTTACTAGTTTCCGAAGATTGCAATATCTCAAAAACGATACTCGGCGTCGCGACATCCATCTATTGTCACACACACCCATAAATGGGGAGGCAAACCAGTATTTTACACTCAATTTTAACACTTAAAACAAGTAATAAAAATGTTTAATTGGATTGGAAACCAAATTGCGTTTCTAACCTTTATTACTGAAACATATGATTTATTTATTTAATTTTAATATAATTTTTGATGTAAGGTTATTATGACCTTCAAGTAAAGTACCCTTTTCGGCTCACCGATTTTAACCAAAATCTATTAAATACATTCATATTGATATAAAAGTCCTATTTACCAAATTTGAGATGTTTTACATTATATTTTAATATAATTTTTGAGGAAAGTCTAATATGACCTTCAAGTAAAGTACCACTTCCGGTTTTCCAATTTAAACCAAAACCTAGTATGTTATTTAAATCAATATATAAGTTATAAATATTAAATTTGAGAAGTTTTGCATAGTATTTTAATATAATTTTTGATGGAAATTAATTATGACCTTCAAGTAAAGTACCACTTCCGGTGATCAAGCAGTGAACAAAAAGGGAGGTTCACAACTAGATTTTACAACAATCCTAAATACAAAATTTCAACTTTCTACGGCTAACCGTTTTTGACTTATGCGAGAAACGAACGTACTTACGTACAGACGCCACGACGAAACTAGTCAAAATGTATTCAAGGATGGTAAAAATGGATATTTCCGTTGAAATCTGAAAACCGAAAATTTTCGCGATTACAATACTTCCTTTACTTCATACAAGAAAGTAAAAATTTATATCAAAAAAACTTTACTGAGTGAAATTTTATATTTCACAAAAAAGTCACTTTGCAGTGACTCAGTTTTATAGTATTCTTTAAGTTGATTTTTCTCAAATACTACATTTTTGATTTGTGTGATTATTTTTTTTTTTCGGGGGTGCAATATGGATTCATGATCAATATACTCAGTTTTTCGCTGGTTATTCAGTTTATGGGTTTGCCGATTATGTTAAGATATGCAACATTCTCTCCATGCTAACTTTGAATTTGCCATATACCATTCCAAACATTCATTTGTGTTAATCCTAGATAATATATTTTGGATAGCATTTTTTAATCAGTTGGGCTCTTCGTTATGAAAATTATTGTAATCGAATTAACACACATCACAAGAATAATAATAATTATTTAACTCATTTAGTTTTGTAGACAAGAAGAAATGTCCAGAAATCTGCCTAAATAAATATTGGAAGCTCATTTGCAATGTTATCATAAATTCTACAATTATCATATCTACTCCATTTGTTTTATATAATTGATGATGTCAAACTGTAATTTATTTTTAAGGTTCAAAAGTTTTCTGGGTGCGAATTCGAGGTCCATTTTGTTGACAGAAATTGTTTTTATTGTGTTTTTTTATTCAATTCTTTCTGAAAGTTCATTAGAACGAATCACATTTTATTTTTAAAAAGTACGTTTTGGCGGCGTGTTTTGAGATTTAGCTAAATTTCAAAGGCTACCCTTGGCTACCTGCAGCAGTTTAGAATAGGATATAATCTGCTACCCACTCCAAAGCTTAAACCCATTTTTACTATTTCTTACAGATGGTGGAATTCTTGAACAGCTATTGAATTTTCACAGCTCTAAACCCCCATAAATTCTTAAGATATGAAAGTTCAAACTTTTTGTTTCTTACAGATGGTGAAATTATTAAGCCTATGTTGAAATTCGGTTCTTTATTTCGAATAATGAATCTTTGTAATCGACCAAGAAAAAAATATTTTAACCCCCTAAAAAAAAGCTGTCCGTTTCCTGTACACTATCCACGAATTTTCTCTGAGATTATTGTGCCATTTTTTTTTTTTTTTTAGATTTGACACCAAAGTCACAGATCATCTTGGTATGATCCACGGAACTCGACATTACCATTCTCCATTTAATTTCAAAATAGCGGTGGATTAGAGATTTTGTACCTCCGTAATTCGGCCATTTACGGAAAAAAAGATTAAAAAAATGATTTTTGTTTATAACTTTTGAATAAAAGTACAAATAAAGTTGGTAAAATTGCATTTTGAATGTCCCGTATATTGCTGATTTGTCCTAAAATGGATACCTATATAATAAACTCCACACCCACTCAAACACACTAGTTAGTATAGTTTGCTTCCCAATCATTTCCCGATTATCCTGTAAGTCGTCTGTAAATACCTCGAGACTATAATATACCAATGACAGTATATTAGAATGACACAATATTACAAATGATGAGTTCCATCACGAATTTTTATTCGTATTTTCTCCGAATAAAATAGACTATTGCAGTGGGTCGAAGGTCGGCGGTGAGCGGCGGGACTGCGATTTCTATCCGTTTCATAACCCCTAGAGCACGATTATGGAAGTTTTGGAGATGTCTGATATATATATATATATATATATATATATATATATATATATATATATATATATATATATATATATATATATTTATTTTTCTTTTATTTTTTCCGCTTCTACAGTAACCCTATGGAAGGGTCTTGTAGTTACAAAACTTACAGGCTCCATGCTGCAATAGGCATCCTATCTGTATAGTAAGGTTTTAGTAACGTTATATAATTTAACATTGATTATTGAAAAAAAATATAAATATAGCAATTCACAAAACAATAAAGTATAAAAAAAAAAAATAAGAAAACAAAAGACAAATAAACAAAACAAAATAAACATCATAAAACAACCATATCTTTAATTAAACTTGAAAAAATTGACAATCAAACAAACCAATTCAATCAGTTGGCATCCTGACATGATGGTATAGAAGGATCAATCTAATTGGTCAGTTGACATCCGCATGATGGTATAGAAGGATCAATCTAATTGGTCAGTTGACATCCGCATGATGGTATAGAAGGATCAATCTGATGAGAGATTGATATATTGTCAATCTCCTAATTGATAATTTATCAATCCCTAATTAAAATAATTCAAGTAAATAATATACAAAATATAATAATTTTACAATTACACTAAAATATACAAGTAGTTAATATCGACGTCCTTTTTTGAAAAAGGCGTAAGCGCCATTTAGCAAACTTTACAGGAAACACATGAATTTTTCTCCTGATAATAATTTTTTTTTTTCAATTTTATTCTTTATTCGTGTAGAGTAGAAGTTTATTAAGGTGGCAAAATCTTTATAATTACAATATATTTTAAAGGATTCTAGCACTAGCTAAGGCGCTGAATGACTACTGAGAGTTGTTAATATTTGGTGCTTACGTCATCAACAATCGATTTTTAGATCAATTTTTTTTTTCAATATATCGTGACCGGGAATCGATAGAGGTGGTGTTTACGTCACAAAATCAATTGAAACCTAAATTTCGAATTTCAGGCGCTTAAGCCTTTTTCAAAAAAGATACAGTATTACTGTAGTTTTTTAAAACTCTTAGTCCCGCATAAAGTGAACCCATTTTTAGCCTGTCGGTACATCAAAAGAGCCAGTGAAATAAAACTTTCTCTTACTATGACGGTGTTTACGGTACCTTTTTCTCAAATGAAATAAAAAAAATCTCAAGAACCCTTCAGAGAATGTAATAAATGGAAGGGGCTGTGACAGTTGGCGAGGGTCAAGTACCCTGGAGTGGCACCGGGCTGTCTGGGCCTTCTCCAGGTGCTAGACTGCATGTCGCCATCGCACCTGGTTCTCTTCAGGTGAGGTGCAAGCTCTGAGGACAATGATGGTGGCCTGGCCCTCTGGGGGCAGGGGACAACGAAATTCAGACAAACAAACAATAGAGCTCTTTGTGCTCCTTAAGACCCAAAAGTAACTACCAACTGTAGCGAAACTAAGGAACACCTCGAGGCGAACACCCTATTTTTCTTTCTCCCCCCCTCCCCTAGATTTCAGATATTTTACTAAAAAAATACTAACTACTAAATATTTGTTTGTTTTTCCAACAAATCTTGTTCTGTACACCTGAGCCTTAAATATATCTGAGTGATTAACAATAATTTAATATGACATCAACTTCAGAGCTCCAACTGCCATCTTTATCACCCTAATTCGTCAGACAAAAGCATATATTGAAACTTATCGATATTACTTGTGACATGTTTTTAAAATTTTATTTAAAAACAAAAATGTCGGCCCTTAATACTGGTATATACGTTCCATCTATATAGGCTATAATAGGCTGGCACAACCTGGTCTATCAGCAATTGTAATTGGCTATAAAACCTATAAGTATTTACTTGCAAATGGGCTTAAGAAATCATTAATACGACCGTAAGGTAACCTAAACCTATTATAAGTATTCGAAATATGATGAGAACATCAAGCGCCATTTTCTCGAAACTACAGCTTTTTGAGTTGTGATCCAAGGTAGCGCTATGATTTAATCAGTTAATGAAAAATAACCTAAGTGATAACATACTAAAAAGTAACTGGTTGTTCTAAAGGAGAAAAGAACCCGAATCTTTAATTGTAATATCATATGATCAGGTTCGCCTAGTTATTTGAAAAGTATATCTGATAAGCAGTACCATCAAGTTTGGGAATCCCAGATATAAAAGTTGAAAATGTAGATAATTGATCGCTGTGACGTCATCAGACGTTCGGCCATAAACCGAACTAGCAGTAATATAATTAGGGATTGATAAATTATTTATCACTTCTATAAATTTGTTTTATCGAAAGCTAGTTTCGAATGTTATACATTCATCAGTTCTAAAAACACACAAAAATTCAAAAATAAGCAATTCAAAATATAGTTTTGTATTATTATACATATTAAATTAGATGTAATATAAATCAGTATTATAAAACATTTATGAATTATGAATTTAATTAAGACAAGAAATCAAATACATGTTGGTACTCACCAAGGTTTAAATGGATTATATCAAACAGAAAAGTTTGAAACCTTGGTGAGTACCAACATGCATTTGATTTCTTTTCTTAATTAAATTCATAATTCATAAATGTTTTATAATACTGATTTATATTACATCTAATTTAATATGTATAATAATACCAAACTATATTTTGAATTGCTTATTTTTGAATTTTTTGTGTGTTTTTAGAAGATGAATGTATAACATTCGAAACTAGTTTTCAATAAAAACAAATTTATAGAAGTGGCAAATAATTTATCAATCCCTAATAGATCGATCCTTTTATACCATCATGCGGATGTCAACTGACCAATTAGATTGATCCTTCTATACCATCATGCGGATGTCAACTAGCAGTAATATGTGTACATGAAAAGGTTGCGTCCCGATTTCTTTGAGGGCCCGAACCAGGGTACTCCTTGAAGGGACGTGCCAACCTAGTGGGTTCATCCGTTCTCGACCGCTCTGCCTCAACCATTATTGTCCTGGGAACCCAGGACTCCTCTGAAGACAGCCGCCTCTGAAGAGAACCAGGTGTGATGGCGACATGCAGTCTAGCACCTGGGGAAGGCCCAGACAGCCCGGTGCCACTCCAGGGTACTTGACCCTCACCAACTGTCACAGCCCCTTCCATTTATTACTTTCTCTGAAGGCTTATTGACAATTTGTATTTCATTTTAGGAGAGAGGTACTGTTGTTAGAATGGTTTGTTTTTTCCCCATATTCCTTTGAAGTCCCGACAGGACAAGAATGGATTTCCTCGTGGAACTAGGCCTAGAAAAAAGCAGGGCACAATGCTGTATTGAACATTACTAGTAAAATTCACCTGATATTTTTTTAGTTTCCCTTACCTATATTTGAAATATATGATAAGGAAAAGTATTGCGATCTTTATTTTTTTTTCTCGTAAATAAATGATTATAAGTAACTTGTGCAAGAAATTTCTTAATTTCAAAGATAATTTTAAACTGAACATAAACAAATTTTGAATTTTATGTCACATGTCGCTAGTTTGGAGGAAAACCGTACTAAATCCGAAAGTTGTTCTTTTGAGAAAATGGCGCTTGAATATTTTATCTAATTTCTATTGATTATTATAGGTTTCCTTACAGATGTATTAATAATTTCTTGAACCTTTTTTAAGTAAATGCTTGAAGGTAACTTGTCTTAGGGAATTTTTGCATTCCAAGTATTATTTTATGTCAGTTGGCATCCGCATGATGGTATAGAAGGATCAATCTAATTAGGGATTGATAAATTATTTGCCACTTCTATAAATTTGTTTTATTGAAAACTAGTTTCGAATGTTATACATTCATCCTCAGTTCTAAAAACACAATAAATATTCAGCTGAATCGAAATATACGTTTAAGGTCCACAGAGTCCAAATAACCAATGAATTTTCTAGCTCAAAAACTTTTGTTTGTTTGAGGACAAATGTAATAATCGAAAAAAGTTAAAACTTGTCTGTGTGATCCAACTTTATCAGCAGGTTGGAATTGATATCTTTACAACTCATACTTCACCTAAGCGAACTCTCGTGGCTGGTTTTTGATACATTAGTGGGGTCTTTTCCGTTTCGAGTAACGCAGTTACTAATCGGTGATTTATGTGATAATGTCTATTATTTTGCATGCTTAATTTTAAACATCTGTTGTTATTATCAACTAACCTCGTTGCCTGCTTTGCTTACACTACAAAGTTATAGATTCTGGAAAAAGACACTTCTCTACACTTGTTACTGATTTTAACACCGAGGATAGTTGTGTTCGTTATTAAATGGATCAGAGTATCATACCTCATAGAACATTGTGTCCAAATGGTCACGATATGGAGCCTCTCCATCTGTAATTTGGAGGTATATAAGAACATGTTATGTCTATATAAACTGGAACGTGGTTTCAAGGCTATAAGTTACCGTTTAAGAGGTCACTATGGTCTATATATTCTTGGGCAAACGAGTATTCTACAATTAAGTGATGCGAAAAGGTGTTACAAACGAAACCTGAAGATTTGGATCCATAAATCTATTTATATTGCATATTTATTTTATGGTTTCACAATGTAAATAAATGTTTATTTTTGTTGGTCATTGCATACATTATTAATAACCTAAACTTTAGCATCATATGTTAAACTAGTGATCATATAAATCACCGGTTAGTAACTACGGTACTCAAAACGTAAAAGATCCCATTAGTGTTTAGCCCCCAAAAGGCAGGGTTCTTACAAGTTCAGGATTTGTATTTCGCGAGACGATTACGCATTTACACTAAAACGTAGTTAGCCCATAATACCTTGCTTGTTTCGTTTTTTTTCCTGACCCTTTAGTTAGTTTAGAGATAGCTCTTATTTTTTCTGCTGATGTGAGACGTGCTGCCTTTGGTAGGCATTATGTGATCTTGTCTTTTCTGTCCTGGTGATGCCTGATTATATAGTTATTTACTGCTATTTATGAGACTTATATCTTTGTTTTTGGAATCTTCGAATTATATCTGACAATAACTTTTAGTTTTCGCTATATTTTATTAATATATCCTCTTATTTATTTAGAATATTTTGATCGTATTCTTTAAATATGATGCTGGGCTTTAAACCTGCGGAGTTGGCTTACTGTCGACAGTTTTCCTCATTTTGTTTATATGTCACTGGACAACCTTCGGCTGCGTATCACCCATCAAACGTATTGCAACACTTCTGAATTTATAATCGATGATTCCCTACCTGGGGGAACATTATTATGCAAATGTGGTTTCGCTTATTTTGAAATATTTAGGTAAATTAATATCACAAGCGTATTTAAGAATTCTGGGGAGGCAAAACAGGTATCAGGTGCAAACATTGGTAGTTAGGGCAAATATATACATATATGTATGTATGTGTATATATATATATATATATATATATATATATATATATATATATATATATATATATATATATATATATTGGGAGAGAGAGAGAATAGAATAGAAAAATAAACTTAATTCTGAGACTAGGTCCCTTAAAAGTATGTGCAAGTAAAAAGGAAAACATAATTTAATTGTACTGACAAAAAAAAAAAAAAAAGAAAAGAAAAAACAAAAAAATAAAGATAAACCGAAGAAAATTAAAATATAAAAATAACGAAACAATCCAGAATATATACATCTATGTCTTAATTAAAATAATTAACTAATTAAGAAGGGTTTTTGAGTACGAGCTATGAAGAAAGATTTAAAAAGGAGAAGGTTGTAACCTGCTGATCGAATATCAACCAAATGTAAAAGTTTAAAAACAACATTTAATTCTAATTTCAATTGAAGGATAATACCATTTATTATTATTATTATTCTAAGGCACATGACTGGCAAAATAATTATTTTATTTTATTTGTTCTTCTTTTTCAAAAATTTCGTGGAGGAGGGGGAAGAAGTATACCTCCACCAGACAGATCCCTCTGATCCACTCCTCTGATTAATATATTAATATATATCTGGCCATTTTCACACAAGTAGACAGTTTTAAACTGATATATTTTTATTATATTGTATACTTACAAAAAAAATAATACCAGTCTTACCCGGATAGCCAGTCTTGAAATACATCAGCATTCAGGATAAAGTCGAATACAGGTATCAAATGTGGCCAAAGAGCAACATGTTCTGATAAAGTGCAGAGACACTGTTAATTGAGTTTTTACCTGTAATTCACTATACCTGTAGGAACAGTTTGTTGTTTCCGACTACCAACAAAATTATATAGTTGTTTTTATGTGATTTTCACTGAAATCGCAATGAATCAATACTTCATACTGAAATAAATTTCGTGATAAGTTTCATCTCCTCGTCAGTATTTTCATTTAGAGCTGGGCAAAAAGTACTCTTGAGTAACGAGTACCGAATATTTTACTCGAATACTCTCACTCACTAGTCGGGATTAGATACGACTAGGGATGAAAGGATTGTAGGTCAGTCTTCGCTACTTCTTCCATCCCTAGTCGTATCTAATCCCGACTAGTGAGTGAGAGTATTCGAGTAAAATATTCGGTACTCGTTACTCAAGAGTACTTTTTGTCCATCTCTATTTTCATTCCTCTGCTATTTTTGATTCGCATTAACAGAGGGGAATAAACTGCCAGAGGAATGAACACTAAATCTTTTTTCAAATACAGTTGAGCGTCGATTATGCGAACTAATGTTGTCAGTGGTGGTTCGGATAATCAAAAGTTCGGATAATCGAAATGCACGTACTCGCACACTATATATATATATATATATATTAATTTATTTTATATTTTGTTATATATAATAAGGAAAAGGAAGATCTAAAACAATAACTTTGTAAAAAAAAACACATGTTTGTTTATTTAAATAAATATAGTATGTATGCGCATAGTGAAAAAAACCAGTGTCATAAAGTACATATAAATTGTTTAACTTAGTCACATGTACACAATGAAATGAACAAAAATATGTATTTACGTGTTTGCAAAAAAATCATCAAAGTGTATCTAATCAAAGCTTTAACAAAAATAATGATGTGCCATATAAAATGTCATGATAAAATTGATTAAAATTACACTCATAAAAAAAAAAAAAAAAAAAAAAAAAAAAAAAAAAAAAAAAAAAAAAAAAAAAAAAAAAAACGTTCCGATAATCGAACGTTCGGATAACTGACGTCCGGATACTCGACGCTCCACTGTATTGTTAAATTTAAGAAATTACTAGGGCTTTGCTAATTAGGAAAACTTAAATAGTGTCATGCAAGTATTCGTTATGAATAAATAAATTAAGATAAAACTTAACTCTTTAAAACTGTTGGGTCCAGTGGGATGAATACCAATAAATATAACCGTTACACCTCCTTCTGGAAGATTAGGTTTTATGCTGAGAGTAAAGTAACCGTTATGGATGATAGTGGAGAGATAGGCTTTTCATTATTTTGCCGCCCAAGCAGATCGGAGATAATCTATATTAGAAACTTGCCAGAAGAATGAACTAATAATCTATGGGGGGACAATTCAGAATCTGTTTTTTCATTTCAAGCATCTTTTATTGGCCAAGTATTTTGACAATTCTTCTGAAATTGTACATAATTTAAAACGCAGTTAACAAAAAAAAAATATTTGAAATTGGTATAGCAGATAGGCACAGTACCTGTATGGTCAACGGACTCAGAATTGGAGACATCACAGGGGAATGAAGCCGGATCATTTCTTGGGTATGTTTTGGTACATGTATGTATAATTTAAAAAAAAACTCTGCAAATTATTACACAATGGTTTATTATTTCCACTTATTTATTCCACAAAAATATCTATTCTGTCAAAGTAAAAAATATGAAGCAGTAGGCACCAAAGGAAAAGAAATTTGAAGCTTGTCACAAGATGTCCGCCGTGAGAGTGCCGAACTGTGTTAATTAAAAAAACTGCGTCAATGCAAGTAGGCTGTGATGTAAAATGATACAGAGGGAATATTTGATGTGCACTTCACTAGATAAAAAGTAAAAACGAAGTTCATTAAGCTATATCTCAGCTAATAATGGTCCGATTTAAGTGAGCCGAGTTATGGGCTTATTAGATCTTTAATCGGTAATTATACAGATTTTTTGTTTTTCAATTTTTTTTTTTTTAATGTCTCGTTATGCTGATTCCAAAACACCTTACATTTTCTCTCTATCTTTATAAATGACCGAGTTATGGGTATATAAGATCTTTAATCGGCAATTATCATAGATTTTTTGTTTTTCAATTCTTTTTTCTTTTTTGTTATTTTAATACCTTGTTATGCTGATTCCAAAACACCTTACATTTCTCCTCTATGTTTTTTAGGGATTTTCGTTAGCTTTCGTTTAAATACTAATTAAATATTAATTTTTGCGGACGGATTTTTGTTTTTCAATTTTTTTTTTTTTTTTGCATGTCTCGTTATGCTCGTTATGCCAAAACACCTTACATTTTCTCTCTATCTTTATAAATGACCGAGTTTTGGGTATATAAGATCTTTAATCGGCAATTATCATAGATTTTTTGTTTTTCAATTCTTTTTTCTTTTTTGTTATTTTAATGCCTTGTTATGCTGATTCCAAAACACCTTACATTTCTCCTCTATGTTTTTTAGGGATTTTCGTTAGCCTTCGTTTAAATACTAATTAAATATTAATTTTTGCGGACGGATTTTTGTTTTTCAATTTTTTTTTTTTTTTGCATGTCTCGTTATGCTCGTTATGCCAAAACACCTTACATTTTCTCTCTATCTTTATAAATGACCGAGTTTTGGGTATATAAGATCTTTAATCGGCAATTATCATAGATTTTTTGTTTTTCAATTCTTTTTTCTTTTTTGTTATTTTAATGCCTTGTTATGCTGATTCCAAAACACCTTACATTTCTCCTCTATGTTTTTTAGGGATTTTCGTTAGCTTTCGTTTAAATACTAATTAAATATTAATTTTTGCGGACGGATTTTTGTTTTTCAATTTTTTTTTTTTTTTTTTTTGCATGTCTCGTTATGCTCGTTATGCCAAAACACCTTACATTTTCTCTCTATCTTTATAAATGACCGAGTTTTGGGTATATAAGATCTTTAATCGGCAATTATCATAGATTTTTTGTTTTTCAATTCTTTTTTCTTTTTTGTTATTTTAATGCCTTGTTATGCTGATTCCAAAACACCTTACATTTCTCCTCTATGTTTTTTAGGGATTTTCGTTAGCTTTCGTTTAAATACTAATTAAATATTAATTTTTGCGGACGGATTTTTGTTTTTCAATTTTTTTTTTTTTTTGCATGTCTCGTTATGCTCGTTATGCCAAAACACCTTACATTTTCTCTCTATCTTTATAAATGACCGAGTTTTGGGTATATAAGATCTTTAATCGGCAATTATCATAGATTTTTTGTTTTTCAATTCTTTTTTCTTTTTTGTTATTTTAATGCCTTGTTATGCTGATTCCAAAACACCTTACATTTCTCCTCTATGTTTTTTAGGGATTTTCGTTAGCTTTCGTTTAAATACTAATTAAATATTAATTTTTGCGGACGGATTTTTGTTTTTCAATTTTTTTTTTTTTTTTTTTGCATGTCTCGTTATGCTCGTTATGCCAAAACACCTTACATTTTCTCTCTATCTTTATAAATGACCGAGTTATGGGCTTATGAGATCTCTAATCGGCCGCCATTTTGAAACAAACAGACAGATTATAATGTCGAGTTCCGAGGATCATCCCGGGGTGACCTGTGACTTTGGCACCGAATCTCAAGAAAATCGGTCCAGTAGTCTCGGAGAAAAGCCGCGGACGGACGTATATTTTTTTATTCGATATTTGGATTCTACGTATCTTGAAACGTAAAACCTCAAATTTTGAGGGGGGAGGGATTAAAAAAATTTTCCTTAGTCGATTCCAAAGGTCTATTATTTAAAATAATAAACCAAAAAAAAAAATTGTGGACTAAAATCGAAAGAAGCCTGCTTGCTATACCTAAATTTTATCTCTCACAATTCTAAGATATTTTAAATTAAAATAAACACAAAGGTGCCCATTTTTGTTAAAATGATCCATAAGGCCAATATACGAATAATAAGAAATAGAATGTAATTTTACAACTTAATATAATTTTGGGAGTGCAAAAAGTTTTATTACGATTAGAGAATATAATCCTTGAGTCCTAACCATGGTATATATGTTTGGTATATGATCTCTCTCTCTCTCTCTCTCTCTATATATATATATATATATATATATATATATTCATACCGTGATTAGGACACAAGGATTATATTAAAATTAAGAAAATAATAAAATTGAGATAAAATAATTAATGGCGAATTATTTATTAAAAAACAAAATTAATGAGATTGAACTGGAATAAATTAATAAATATTGGTCTTTGTTTTTTTTTTCGCTCATCTTTTTTTTCGCATCGGTCTGTTAGTTTTTTTTTTACTTAATAAAAGTTTTCCTGGCTTAATTTATAACCCTAATCGATTTCTGTGGCCGAAAAGCCCTTATTCTAAAACCTTAAGCGAAACCTGTCCGCGAAATTTCGAGATTTATTTTGCTGGCAGAAATCGCTCATATAGGGTACAGGATATAAAAATGAATTATTTTAATTATTTAAAAATTAATTAACAAAAAATTGTTTGTGAATTAATTATCACGGTTTCTTCGATCCTTGCATATTTAAAGAACTTTAAAAACATTTTAAGGTTTTAAATACAGTGTTCTTATTCCGTTGTTGTCTCTTGAAGACTGTTGACCGAAAAAAGATCTTATTGTCGGTAGATCTCTGGGACTCCGGAGTGGGGTTCTGTGTAGGGTCTTCACTTCTACCCTAGAGGAACAAAAAAAAAAAAAAAAAAAGGAAGAAAAGACAAAGACAGGCGAAGGCAGCTAAAGAGAAAGAGATAGCTCTGATGGAGAAGAAGAAAAAACATGAGAGGAGTGGATGTGTCGGAGGGGCAACAAACACACACACACACAAACACACACACTCAGCCTCTTCGATACAGGCACACACACACACACACACACACACACACACACACACACACACACACACACACACACACACTCAGCCTCGTCGATACAGGCACACTCCATTAAATCCTATTCAATCGCGGTTACTTTTATTTTTTTGATTCCCTTCTTGTGTGCGAGCCTTGAACCTGCTCATAGCTCGGCAACGGTGATAAAAAAAAACATAAAGAAAAACTCTATTAGATCAGGTTGGTTATTCGACCGGATTATCTCATTAGCTTGTTGATCGGGTGTCTGGTGTTACACTTGGGTTCGGTCCTGGGGCACTGGTTGATCGGGTGTCGGGTGTCACACTCCGGTTTAAGTCCTAGGGCAATGGCAGATACAGATCTACAATCTGACGCTTCAACAAGGCACAGTGAGCTCCCGTGCCTTCCTCATAAAAACCTTTCAGTTGGGTTTCATACTTTCCTTATCAATTTCGTTATCATCCAAGTCCAATGCAAAAATATTTGCTGTATCCTCGCTCATCTTTTTTTATATGTATATTTACCTTTGTAGGATATTAAATTATCATTTAAATGCACATATGGAATTTTCGAGTCATCTTTCAAAACAAAATGTATACTTTTCCGTTATGAGCGAATAAATTATTCTTTTCTTCATAAGTATTTTTACCTGATAGAAAAATTAATAGTGCTTTCAGGAGAAGATTTTAAGGTAATTATTTATTCTGTTATCATCCGTGGAACGACCCTCCCGGGGCTCACCAAGCCTTTATAAAATGGGTACCCTTAATTGGGAGAAAAACCTGGCGATTGTGCATAATCGGCCAAATCTCCTGCTTGCACAACCGTTGGCTTTGAAACAGTGCGGTCCTTATCAAGTACTGAAACCAAGACCCTTCACGGATTTTAGTGGTACAGGTTTTTTTAGGAGAAGTTTTGAGGAAAGTTTCATCAAAATCGTTAGTGCTATCAGGTCATCCCATAAGTAATATTTTAAAAAATCTGTTTATGTTTAAGTTAGTTAGTCTGTGCTGAAATCTCGATTAAAATGGATCTCCCCATAAACCACTTATGCCATATTATGCTTTGGCAATCCGATAAAGGAGAAAATTCTGCTTTAACTTATCACAAACTTGTAGGAATATATGGAGAAAACATCATTAGTGAACGGCAAGTCCTAAGAGGTGGTTTGAAAAGTTTCGAGCGGGAAAACGCAAACTTGAAGACGAGTCTCGGACAGGTCGACCAACAGAGCTTGACGACGAACTCCTGCAGGCTACTGTTGAAGAAAATCCTGTTGTAACATTTGAAGAATTAGCAGAAAAACTTGGATCGACACATTTCTACTGCCCACCGTCATTTCCCATCAGATTCATTTCAATTGAAATTTAAACAAAGACTAACTAACTTTCTCCAACAAAAATATGATAAACAGAAGAGTACATAATGCTATAATAAACAAAGTATGCAAACACAATTCAATTGTTAAGGAGGCATTAATACTATCTAGATAAACAGACAGATTTTTAAAAACCGACTTGATGGGATAACTTGATATTTCATCAAAATGTTTTTCGGCTATTGCGCACAGAGTTGCTAGCATATTTGGTACAGAGGCATTGGAGAACAAAATCCTATAAAATAAATGTTTTTTTTTTTTTTTAACTCAAGATGTTCAGAAACGCGTAGATTTGTTGAAAACAGCTGATCGAAAATTTGACCTGGTTACCTAAGTGATAATGAGAGTAAGAATTTAAACTTATACTGATAATTTTACTTGCTTAGCATAGTAATTACCTAAGTTGAGGAATAAAAATTATTTTATTGAATAATCAATGGTTGACTGTAGAACTTTATGAAGGAATAACATGGTCCAGGAGGCGATCAAAAAATGGAACACAAATAGTAAAAACTATTTATTAAGGATCCGACGTTTCGACCCACTTTGCAGCTCTTCTTCAGGGCTTGAAGCTCCAAGGGAGGAAGAATAATTTGACCGCATCCCGGACCATCTCATTCCTTCAAAAATTATTTTACCTTAATCCTTCACAATCTACTTCCATACTTTTCCCTTACAGATCTTTTTCCCTTATATCCCTATTCTCTCCGATAATATTAAAAAATTCCTACAATCTATTATTCCTACCTTACGTCTTGGCCTGAAGTCCCATAATAAACTTTCTTACCTTTTTACCAACTTAAAAGATCCTACCCTCCCCCCCCCTCCCTCAAGTGTAGTTAATCGAATTCCGTGCTCTATGCCTGATTAAAAATTATTTTAGAAAGAATAATTATGGCCCGGGTGGCGGTCAAGAATAAAATAAAGTAGTTATAACTATTTATTTAATGCCGACGTTTCGACCCATATTGTAGGTCTTCATCAGGGCTCTAGGGGCTATGAAAGATGAAATAAGACTGAACTGAAAGTTAGCTAAAACCATTTTATTTTATTCTTAACCGGCACCCGGACCATCTTCTTCCTGATATACCATACGGTGTCGATTATCAATACACAATTATTTTTTTTAATTTTTATGAATATTGACATGCTTACAACTGTTTGCCGGTTGAATGGACGGGAGCTATGCTTTCTTGGTAGACTGTTCATCCGTGTAGACACCATATTTCCATAACTTAGAGAAAGCGTTCGATTCCCTTAAACTACCCGACCTGGAGGGAAAAAAAATATTGAAATATGTATCCGATTACCAGTAGTTTTTATTACAGTTTTTTTTAATTTTATTTTTTCACCAGCCAAGGGTGAACTTGATTGAGTATGAGATTGTTTTAAGTTGAAGTTTGGTACAGAGAAGGAGGGGGGAGGGGTTCTAATGAATATATCTCGATTTAAAAATTTCGCTCACGTTGTAATAAGGTGATAACTCAGAAATTATGATTTTTGGATTATTACCACAATGATATGAACTTTTGACTATTAAAGTGTCATTTCTGAACTATTAAGGCCAAACCTGCAATTCTCAAACCAATCGATTGGCACTCTCTTAATTTGAGAACTAAATTTTTAAATTTCCTATACTTCGAATCGCAGCAAAGGGTCATTCCACAAAAAAACAACTAATTTACAAAACTTTATTTATCAAACACAATAATACATATTATAGTAAATTTGCTTCAGAAAATAATTAATTGAAATTTTAAAGTTCATCCAAAATCAAATGTTATCTATTTCACGTATCAACAATAACCGTTAGAAAATTGAAAATAAACCTAACATTTTGCTACTAAATAGTGTATCCATGAAAAGTAAGAAATTTGGACAATATTTTTCAGTTGGAAGCATATTTTTCTTTACTTATAATTAGATATCCAATGGTTACATGGAGCTCAACTTCATTCTCAATTCATCTTTTTTTAAATTAATTTCAGATCGTTTTTATTAATCTTATAAATGATATTCAATAACATTTTTTAAAAAAATTGTTATCCCTCATTAAACGTGTTAAAAAGATTATTTAATCCATGGCTTTTTTTTTTAAAAATAATAAAGTCTTTATTTAAAAATTTATAGAAACAACAATTATTATTTTACATAATTACGGATGTCACATCTTTACAATCAAGCAATTTTAGATTTGATCTTTAACATGAAAATAAAATTTGATTTAAATTATATGTTTAACATAATTTTGAGTAGAAAAAATTAAACAAAAAACATACCCCCCCCCCAAAAAAAAAAATAATAATAAAAAAAATTTAATTAAATATAAATAAATAGAAAAGATGAAAATAATAATAATTTAAATGAACAATATTAACTTACATTAGTAATACATGTTTTGTTCTTTTATGAGTGTAGCGTTTAAGAGGGGATTTGTTATAGTTGTCAATTTCTTTAATTAATGGATTTTCAGAAGCTATTGTTTTGCTGAAATATGTAGCAGTTTGTTTTAAGACAAGTTGTTATATTGAAGGGAGTTGCAAGTCTTGGTGCATGGTAGATATTTTTGTGTAGCCAGGGTAGTTGTTTATATTTCTCTTAGATAAATTTTGTATTCTTTACAGTTTTCTGTAATTTGTTAAACAAGTTGAACTCTGGCGTTGTATAAATGATTTGTACAGAATTAATTTATTTTGAGGTCTTAATATGGATTTTTTATTAAAATATGGGAACATTTTGAAAATATTTTTTTTTTTCTTTGTCTGTCTTTCTATTGGTATGTTCTATGAATGTGAGAGATCTGTCCAGAGCTAGGCCAAGGTACAATTTTGTTTGTTCTCGTAATATTGGGAACCCCTGCTCTAGCCAACATTTCAATTCAATCAAACCAACGGTTGACCGAAACGTAGATGGGAAGATTTTTATTTTGTTGGGGCTCAGTCTATATATATCAGCAAAGATCAGTGTATATATCATCGTTGTTATATGATAAATATGTCATTTATTATACAAAAATACAATTCCTGATAAGATTGCTCAATAAGTGAGTATAAAATAGCCGAGAGTTGGAGACCAGACTGCTGGCCGCCTCGTACCGTTAGCTTCACCTTAGCCAGGTAGCTTCGGCTTCCAGCTCCAGCGCTTGTCATCATCCTTCCAGGCAATCATTATAAACCATATACAACAACCACTTTATTGGATATGCATTTTTGTCGCGAAAATTTTCGGTTTTCTGATTTCAACGGAAACATTCATTTTGATCATACCTGAAATCATTTTGACTAGTTTCATCGTGGCATCTGTGCGTTCGTTCGTATCTCGCATTACTCAAAAACGGTTAGTCGTTGAAAGTTATAATTTTGTATTTAGGATTATTGTAAAGTCTAGTTGTGAACCTCCCTTTTTGGTCACAGCATCATCACCAGAAGTGGTACTTTACTTGAAGTTCATAATTGATTTTCATAAAAAATTATATTAAATATATAATACAAAACTTCTCAAATTCGGTATACAAGACTTACATATTAATATAAATAACATACTTTATTTTGGTTAAAATTGGCAAACCGGAAGTGGTACTTTACATGAAGGTCATAATTAACTTTCATCAATAATTATATTAAAATATAATGCAAAACTTACCAAATTTGTAATATAAGACTTAAATACCATCGATATAAATAACATACTAGATCTGGGTTAAGATTGGCTAACCGAAAGTGGTAACTTTATATAAACTTTCATCAAAAATTATATTAAAATATAATCCAATACATCTGAAATTTAGTATATAAAACATTTATACCATCATAAATTATATACTTAATTTTAGTTGAAATTGGCTCGCCAGAAATGATACTTCACCTGAAATTGTTTCGTTTTTTACTTCTCGCCGTCTTAGAAGGTAGTAATACGAATCGTGCTAAAAATCACAAATCGATTTTGATCAAATTAACTAACTAATCGATTTTGATCGATTAGCACGTTCCAAGATCCGTATTTACCGTTTTTATAATGGTGTGTGTTTTTGGATGAATGTGTGGATGTGGTATACACTTTATCTCAAACACTAATTAACCAAATGGTGTGAAATTTTGTACTTCAGTTTTCTTTACAGTCGTACTTTGTAGCTTCAAGCAGATTTTAGTAAAAAAAAAAAGGTGTTTAAATATAATCGTATTCTTTTCAAATTTGATATTAGAGACTTTAACGCCATTTCAAATAAAATATTTCGGTTACCAGCCACCAATCGAAAGTTGTAATTTACTTTTCGCTCCAAATAAATTTGTTGAAAAAGACAAATTTAATTACTTAATTTTATTTATTTAATAATAATAATTTATAATAATTAATAATAATTTATTTAATTTTAATTACTTACAAAAAGATAAATTTAATCGAATTCTTTTCAAATTTAGCATTAAAGACTTTTATGTTATTGGGAATAATATTCAATAACCGGAAGTGGTACTTTATTTGAAATTCCAAACTGCTTTTTAATATTGAATTGGCGGAAAGTCATGTTCCGGTCTCATCAAATTTTTAAATGGTTCTCTATCAATTTTAGAAATAAAAGCGTCAAATATAAGTTTTAGAAAACAAAATTCTGAGTCTAACACATCCAGAAATACGACTCCAGGGCTCCGTCGCACTGTGGAAATTTTTTTCGATTTAGTGACCAAAATTCTATAACTCGACTAAAAGACGATAAACTAATAAATTATTTTTTCAATTATGAGCATGGGATATCCTTTATTAGTACAGGGTTGGTGTGAGATGTGTTGCCCATCAAGTTGATGTCTAGATAAATGGTTGATGTGAGATCTTCATATATGTGATTTTTGGTGTATGTCCTGACGATGCCTGAATTGGCGAAACGTTGACTGGTTAGTTGTTTGTCCGTATTCTTCAATTGTTTTCTAGCATATCTTCTTTCTTTATAATTTGTTGGGAAGTCCGTGTAATTATTTTATTATATGGTAATATATGACTTCCATGTAATCAGTCAGTGACCTTAGACTTCCAGCTAATGTACAATAATAAATGCTGAAATTTTTAAATATAGACAATGGTAGAGAAATGTAAGCTGAGAAAGAAATATTTCTGATGATGAAGTATTTTCTCGAAACGTCAATGAAATAAAGGAGAAGAGAGATCAAATAAATATCGCCTTAAAATAGATTAAACTATATTACTTATTTAGTTTATGTAACTATGTCGCCTGATATTTTCGTAATATTTGTTTCGAAAATATTTTTCATTTGCATTTTTCGAAACTTTCCCTGACTCGTCCCAAACCGCCCGAACTGGTTATGAGATGAGATTTATCGAGTGCGTAGCGAACCGAAAGTCTCGACTCTCTAGTCTTTTGTTTCTTCGGCCCACTTCTCTCTCTTAGGATCCTCCTTTGTAATAATCGATATAATTTATCGATTGCATCTGAGAATGTTACGGTAACTATGACAACGTCGGAGATATTATGTCGTTGGTAACTTTTTCAAAGTTATAAAAGAGAACAGAAAGTTTCAGATTGCAATTGTTGTTGTGGATAGTAGTCGATTTTTATATTTGAAGCGTTACATATTTACTTACTCTTTTAGCTTGTTTACGATACTCATTCTAAAAAAAATATGGGCAGAATAATGGAAATACGATAATAATATCATAATCACTAAAATTGGACGTACAGAATAAGAGTCGAGTAAAATGTTGTTGTCAAACATTTTGATAAAGTTTTTATTATATTAAATTGTTAATTTATACTTGAAGATAATATATTATTTCGAAAGGCATTTGTATTTTTTAAAATTTTTTTTAAATAATTTTCAGTTGGAATTAATCTTATTGCATTGAATTATTCTTATTAAAAAGCATTGATAATGTATGGATTGATAATGATGCACTGTTTATTAAAATGTAAATTTGTTTACTAAATAAATTTGCATGAGTTTTTAAATCGAGTAGTTTCATATAGGGATGTTGAAAAAATATCGATATTTCAATATTTAAAAAAAAAAAATATGTATCGATATTTTTTCTCTTCGATATATCGTAATATCGGTCGGTACCAAGAATAACATATAACAATTGCAAGTATTTGTTTTTTAAACAACGTAAATTAGTCTGGTGTTGTAGAGGCTGCAACGTTAATACGTACAAAATTATACAATTTGTATGTTAATGCCGAAATTAAGCGTATTTAGGGTTTTTGCTTATAAATTACAACTAATAATAATTTTACATAACTATTACGGAATATACTTAATTAATTATAAGAAAATAATAAGAATTTTAATTGGCATCCGCATGATGGTATAGAAGGATCAATCTAATTAGGGATTGATAAATTATTTGCCACTTCTATAATTTTGTTTTTATTGCAAACTAGTTTCGAATGTTATAAATTCATTTTCAGTTCTAAAAACACACAAAAATTCAAAAATAAGCAATTCAAAATACAGTTTGGTATTATTATACATATTAAATTAGATGTACTATAAATCAGTATTACAAAACATTTATGAATTATGAATTTAATTAAGACAATAAATCAAATACATGTTGGTACTCACCAAGGTTTAAATGGATTATATCAAACAGAAAAGTTTGTAATGGTTTCTTCTCGCATTGAACTAACAATCAAAGAAAGGTTGGGTGTTAAAACGGTTTAAGGGTCGGGGTTTTCCAGTAATTCTGGCGAGTAATTGGTTTTTCTGTTATAGATGGGAATAAATTAAAGATTATTTTTGAATTTTTGTTTGTTTTTAGAACTGAAGATGAATGTATAACATTCGAACGTAGTTTTCAATAAAAACTAAATTATAGAAGTGGCTAATAATTTATCAATCCCTAATAACAATTTTAAGTAACATAAAAAAATGAGCTATTATTATTATTATTATTATTTAAGAAACATAGTTATAATTATAATAGAAAAAAATGGGATAATATTTTAATATTCAAAGTATTTCAGAATATGATATAAAAAATAACATAGAATAGAATAAAATATAAAGAATAAAAATAAGTTATAAAAACAGACATGAAGAATGAAATTAGAAACATATAATAAAATAATAATAATATTCGAAACTGTAGGTAGACTGTTTTATAATTTATTTACAATTGTTTTATAATTTATTTACAATTGTTTTATAATTTATTTACAATTGTTTTATAATTTATTTACAATTGTTTTATAATTTATTTCCAATTGATAAATGTGGATTTCCAAACACAGTCTCAATTCATTATATTATATTTTATAGGTAGAGTAATCGCCGTTGCTTGCATAATAATAAATGAAAATTAAAATTACTACTGTATAATATGATGATATGCATAATGAATAATTAGCTTGTTTTAATCTTGACATTATTCAATTATATTCCATTTCTCACTTTTATAACTCAATAAGTATTGTATGTAAAATTTGAATCTCAGACAAGCTTTAACTTTTTTTGGTGATTACACTAGTATAATAATACTCCAGAAACAGGGGTATTTTGTACTTGACCCAATACTGCTTCTGCTTGAATTGTGAATCTTCCAGATACCTTGTACACACTTATCCCTTAAGGCGGAAGTGCGTACTAAGTACTATTCAATTAAATTATCAATCTCTATTAAAACGGACGTTGTTTGTAGCGTAAAAAGGGGAAAAATCTAGCTTCAAAAATAAAATATTTACAGTATGTAAACAATAGTGTGCACTTGCTCCTCATTGAAAAACTATCAATTTTTTGATATGAAATTAAAAAACACATAAGTTTGTTTAAACTCTAGTAAGAGGGAAGTATGTTACGCCTCTATAAGATTTGGAGCATACCGAACTATAGTCGCCTCTCCTCCCCCCAGCTCTCAGGACCAGGTGAACCCTCTTCGAGATAATTAGCGGTGTGTTCGCGTGCCACTGGACCATTGTGCCGAGTCCAAACAGGTGATCGCAAGAGATCCGCGCGCAGGTAGATGCGGCTAGATGAAAGGGACGGGCCTTCAGAAGTGGTCACGTGGCCTGCGACCTGCCTTGCGCACAATGCGCATTAAACCCTGATTTATGTTGGCCGAGGAAAGGTACCCTTGATAGTGGGTACGAGTTCTGGAGGTTCCTGAACTGGTCCATTCGGCCCTGCATAACAACAGCCTGTGGTTAGATTCAATAATCCTACTCCGGCTCACCTATTAATTTTTAATTACTACCTGAGCAAGTGAAATATGGCAGGTGAGGGCAGACCACCTGGTGAGTATCCTCGCTATTGAGGGATTCACTGCTTCACTAACCCACGATTATTGGAACAGGTTCCGCCTTCGTAATCAACTTGATAATAATTCCTGAGGATACAGTTCAGACTTAAGAAATACTGGAGATTGGTCGAAATGTACATTAGAAAGTTCTGATAGCATTGTCAGGGCAGGATCAGAACAAGTTTGGACTGCATACCAATGTTGTTGGCTCGAGGACAATTAGTTGTCCGTTTCAGGATACTTAAGCGGCATGATTACCTCCATAGAATTGGAAACGTCGGAAGCCACATGCCCCCTGTGCCATAAAGAGGAGACGACCGCTCGCCACAATGACTTACGTATTTCTCCAGCCATGGAAGACCTGCGAAATTCACTCTTTGAGATCTAGAATAACTTTTCGAAAAAATCTATTTTATAACGGATCGCAAGGAAAAGTATGAAGGCAAGTTCGAAAACCTAATGAACGATCACCAAATCAATAAAATCCACCCCTCTCCTCTCGGAAAATAAAATAAAAACAGAATATTTAAAAATAGCTTCTACTAAAATAAACTACAATTTGTTTTGTTTTTTTACAAAAATTTTTACAAGTTATCTCAAAACGACACTCGGTGTCGCGACGTACATCTATTGACATCCACAGTTTCAGGTAAAGTACCACTTCCGACTATCCAATTTTAACCAAAATCAAAAGTTATATTATTTGTTTTGATATAAAAGTCATATTTAATTTATTGATATCAAATATATTAAATTTGATATGTTTTGCATTATATATTAATTTAAATTTTGATGAATATTTATTATGACCTTCAAGTAAAGTATCACTTCCGGCTAGTTAATTTTAACCAAAATCTAGTTTATTATTTATATTGATATAAAAGTTTTATATGCCCAATTTGAGATGTTTTGTATTATATTTTAATATAATTTTTTTTTAAAGTCTATTATGACCTTCAAGTAAAGTATCACTTCCGGCTAGTTAATTTTAACCAAAATCTAGTTTATTATTTATATTGATATAAAAGTTTTATATGCCCAATTTGAGATGTTTTGTATTATATTTTAATATAATTTTTTTTTAAAGTCTATTATGACCTTCAAGTAAAGTATCACTTCCGGCTAGTTAATTTTAACTAAAATCTAGTATATTATGTATGGAGAATAAGGTATAAGTTAAGCGGGTTCTTCCGCTTAAAATGTTGAAACCGTGGATTAACAATACTTTGTCTAATGACATAGGAAGAAAACGACATATAAATATCTGATGTGGAAAACACATGAATTCCTTGTACGCCTATTAAACTATAAATCGGTGCCTCAAAAAATGATTCTGAATTTGGTTACTAGTTTCCGAAGATCGCAGTATCTCAAAAACGACACTCGGCGTCGCGACATCCATCTATTGACACACACAAACAAATAGCCATGAAAACCAGTATTTTACACTAAATTTTAACACTTAAACAAGTAATAAAAATGTTTAATTGGATTGGAGACCAAATTGCGTTTGTAACCTTTATTACCGAAACATATGATTTCTGAATTTAATTTTAATATAATTTGTGATGTAAGCTTATTATGACCTTCAAGTAAAGTACCCTTTTCGGCTCACCAATTTTAACTAAAATATAGTAAATACATTTACATCGATATAAAAGTCCTATTTACACAATTTGAGATGTTTTGCGTTATATTTTAGTATAATTTTTGATGAAAATCTATTAAGACCTTCAAGTAAAGTACCACTTCCGGTGATCATGTAGTGACCAAACAAGGAGGTTCAAAACTAGTTGTTACAAGAATACCAAATACAAAATTTTAATATTCTACGGCTAACTATTTTTTGACTATGTCAGATACGAAGGAACGTACGTACAGACGTCACGACGAAACTAGTCAAAATGGATTCCGTTGAAATCTGAAAACCGATAATTTTCTGGATTACATTACTTCCTTTACTATGTATAAAGAAGTAAAAAATGTGGAAAGAATATGCCGAAATTATCTCAAAAATCATTATTTTTATTAAATAAAAAATTAATATATTTATTAATTAATTTTTCAATAAAATAATAAATAAAATAGAATTAATTCTATAATATTGAAATGATAAAGGTTACAATAGACTTGGAAATGCCCCCAAACTTTTCATCGAAATCGGTTCATTTTTATCTTAGACGAAGACCAAAGTAAGACATTAAAAAATAATTTCATCAATCTTAGCTTGTGGAAAATTTTTTAAAAATATTTTAATATATAAAATAAATCCTTTAATATAATAATATAAAAGTTTAGTGGCAGAAAACAATTGAGGAGCTTGCTGTCAAAAGTGGACACTCCATTTCATTTTTGCTTAAAAAAAAATTTTCCATTCACTTTTATGTGTTGAAAAACAGACTTGACTGAAGTGAAGCTAGTACAGTTAATTAATTAAGTACAGCTTTGGCATAATTGCCAGAACTCATCGAAAACTGTTTAAATTAGAAATAGAGATGTCCACTTTTAATAGCAAGCTCCTCAATTGTCAGTTCCAGAATCGATAGTTGCGCAGCAATTAATTAATCGATTCTAACGAATTGGAGGGGTGCTATATCAACCCCTCTTATTCCAATTAAGCAGTTGTCTAAAACTCATTTCCTCTCATCAACGTAACTACACTCATGGTAGCACTGAGCCTAATTAAGGTTATAGGTTTTAATTAAGATATTTATGACTTATTCGTTAGAATTAATTTATTTTTCAGTACTAACAAGCTATGGGCTATATACAGTAACGTTTTTGAATCAATTATCAAAATATCGTTATTGATTGTATTTAACATTGTTATATTGTAACGTTTTTTAAGCATCGGTTATTCGGTCACAGTTTTCTGTCGTGGTAGCATTGTATCAAAATGAAAACATTGCAGTAGGGCTTCATTGTTTTTGAAAATTGGGCTTCTCGCGGATTTTGAACATTTGATCGTATTTCCTCAATAAGCAGGGAAACTTTTCATACTCGTGTAAGAATTTAATAACGTCGAAACGTAGGATAGAATCAATTTCAAGTTCAGACACAACCGAAACAATAAATATGGATAATGTTTTACCGAACAATCAACATTACAGTTGATCTAGTAGGTAATGTTTTAGTAACAGTTCACTGTCAATGAGTATTCATGTAGCAGTTAACGTAAGTCAACTGTTAACTGGTTTGATCTCACTGTCATTTTACTTTCTCTTACCTATATATGAAATATATATGATTATTTAATATATATATATATATATATATATATATATATATATATATATATATACATTTATATATACATCCCTCTGTCAATGGGAGTTAGTTATTCCAGTAGCTGCTACTTTATTTTGTCACTCCGTTATTTATCAGTACCAGTGACTAAGTATCATATTGATACATTCCAACTAATTTGAGATATCCGCTTATGAACTGATCTAAAGAGCTCTTTTCAATCAAGGAGTTATCTGTAATTTCGGAAAAAAAGCTGGAGTTTAGTTGATTGAATCACTTTGACTTGATGATATTGAGATGTAACAGTTAAAATTCCCTCTTGCCCTCCATATATTACAGAGTTTGTATAATTTCATCATGAAATTTTGAATACCTTAGTTATGGAATATGAACTATCATTATCATTAATTCACAATGGGAAAGGATATACAGTCGAACCTACATATATCGATCTTAAATAAATCGAAAATGTCGATATATCGAACTTTTTTTAGGAACCTTGAATTTTTATTAGAAAAAAATATTCTGTATATCGAATAAAATTTCTATATATCGAGCGAAAATTTTCATTTGAAAAAATATAAAATGGTGATTGTCGTCATAAAGAGCCCTTATTTTACGTACAAAATAATGGGTAATAATTAAATAAGAAAAAAAAAATGTTTCAATAGTTTGCAAAGTAAGGGAAATTTATGGAAGATCTTGTTTCAGAAGAAACACAGGAGTACCTAAATTCTCCGAATCTCTTTCCTAACAACAAGAGAGTGGAATTTTCATTTTAAATTCAGTTTAACTTCGCCTTTATTATTGTGAACATTGCTCCTAAACATGATTTCGGCGATGAATTATACACAAATAAACATTAAAAACTATCTTAATTTTTATGTATGCTCGTATATTTTTAATACATGTCCTTATTGAATTATAAATGTATATTTGTAAAAAATCTGCAATCAGAGATGTAATTTGTACAATTTTTTTAAAATAATTCTTTTTAACAATTTTTCAGATGATGCTTCAGTATTGTTTTTCTTTAACCCTAAATAATTGCCTTATGTCGATATACAATGAAAAATTGCAATTTATATATCGAAATTTCCATTTATCGAATTTTTTCATGGAACCTTCATGTTCCATATATAGAGATTCGACTGTTTTTAATGATGGATTCTGAGATAATAATAATAAAATTATAAAGGTTAATTTATATCGATTGCTTTGTTTGCGTTTAAAAAATGAGTATTTTCTCTACCCATCCCACCGACCTCTGGCGGTCGTTAGCTGAACCTACATAATTTAATTAGCGACATACAATAGCCGGTCATTAGGAGTTACAAGAGGACTATATTCCGATCTAAGAGGCATTGCCTTGAGGCCCAGATAATTAAGACTTAATTATTAATTAATTAAGAAACGTGATAATAACAAATGGAAAATAAAAAGAACATTTAAAAAAAACTATTTTAAAAATTAAGGGAGTTAATCACTTATCATTAATTTAGCTTCGTTTACAAAGTGGCAATTCACTATCAATGCCAGATGTATGCAACTGTCGCCGTTATATATATATATATATATATATATATATATATATATATATATATATATATATATATATATATATATATATATACACTTTGGAATTCAATATAATATTAAAAAATCCGTGAGCAGCAGAACTCCGTCACTAAAATCGTATTTTCACTAAAATACAAAATATTAAAAAACCGGGGGAGTGAGAAAAAAGTTGAGATCCAGTTCCCTAACATTCCGAAATTTACCCATACTTTTATTATATTGTTCTGCCTCTCTGCTGACCTTCGATACAGAAAACTCTACATACCGAATTTCAGTTCATTTGACCCAATGGGGGGCCGCTGGAGTTGAAATATCTTTAGTGTATATATAATAGCCGTACCGCCAACCTTCGACCCAGTGCAATAGTCTATTTTTTTCGGGGATAATACGACTAAAAAAGGTATTGAAACAATTCAAATAACCATATCTTTGCTAATACTGGTCCGATTTCGATGAAACTTCTTTTGTTTTATAGGTAATTTAATTCCCTTCCAAACGAAACAGCCCAAATGCCCCTAGCAATTTGGAGGGGTTTTAGAGGTGCGCATATATTTATAAAAAAAAAACGATAAACTCGGGGGCTAAGGGAACCTTGTTGAGACCCCAAAAGAAATCAATTCAATTCCAATACAAATTTTCAATTCTATAAACTAATTTGGTGAAGCTGTAAAGATGCGCAAAACTTTAAAAACGCCGAAATTTCAGGTAAACATACCAAAATTTTGACTGGAATTTGCCCATTCTATAATGCTATCGTCGTTCAGCCTGGAAGAAAGTCCTACATACCGAATTGAATATATATATATATATATATATATATATATATATATATATATATATATATATATATATATATATATATAATCTCAGACATCTCCAAAACTTCCATAATCGTGGACTAGCGGCTATGAAACGGATAACCGCCGATCTTAAACCCAGTGCAATAGTCTATTTTTTTCAGAGAAAACGCAACAACAAAAAATCATAATAAATTAAAACATTTAAATAATTAAAAATATTAGAAATATATTAATACTATTAAAAGAAAGTTTAAAATAAGTACCCGAATAACAAATATCCTAAGTTAAAACAAATAATTTTAATTTCACAACAAATTGAACAAATAATGCACTAATAGGAATATTATGTTCTAGCGTAGAGTAGTTTTTACCATCCATAGTAATTTAGGATTGATTAATTTTCATTCATTTTTTGGTTCAAAACGCACGAATTGTATTTTGATTTGTTTTTGTACATTAAAATAAAGCGCTGAATGACAGCGCCACCAACCGGCCACATCAAGAATCATTAATCCCCCGTATACCGTATAGAGATTTAGGTAGGGGTTTATACTATATAATACAAAGCATATTGCTGGAGAACTATGGGTGATACAAAAAAACTAAGGCCAGATTTAGATTCAGCACATAAAAATCTATAAAGATCAACTATTAAAGTTAAAAAAGTTTTCAAAAATTTATTTTTTGTTGGCCTGTGTAATTTACCATAAAATGCATACTTTTTGAGCTATGCGCAAATAAAATATTCTTTTGGCTATAACTTTTTTCTCTGCATTTTCTCGGTAATGTACAAAACATATTAAAAGTTAATGTGCTTTAAGGAGAAGAAACATTAGGCAAATTTCATCAAAATCGTTAGAGCCGGTTACGAGAAAATTGTAAAAAAATGTAAAATCATTGATATAATTGACACTTTTGGTTAGTCCAATACGCTCTATTTTTGCTAATACTGGTTCGATTTCCATTATTCCTTTAATATTTTTTAATTACCTTTCACATAACTGTCTGCATAATTAGTATTATGTACTCAAGGCTAATGAGCTGCTAGAGCACGGCACCAGTCATGGCGGGAAATTTGAATTTAAGCCTCGACCTAACCTCAACAACCATCGAGACCTCCCCCCCTTTTTAGTCACGTGACTTAATGTTTACATTTTATTCAATCTTCCCAATATTTACCTTTATCTAACTATTATTTTTTTTTTTTTTTTTACATTTCTTATAACTTTCTTAATGTTAATACATTTTCTAGCATATATATGTAGTGATATATTTTTTTCTCGATTAAACGAGGCTATCTTAAAGGATCGGAATTTTTTTTTTTTTTTTTTTAAAAGAGATAATCCGACGCATTATTGGTTTAAATTTTATTAATTACAGAAAGGTCTGGAATGTTTCTACCTTTGAGCCGATAAATATGTATCAATTATTTACCAGAAAGAGAAATCTATCCTGTTCTTGGAATAACTCAGGTGATTATCATATCTGTAAACTTTCATCTTTCTATTTTTTTTTTTTCTATCATGGATATTTCGTTATTCTAACAGACTTGATATAAGTTAACTTCTATTCTAAAGGGAATGCCTATTAATTCACAATAATTTGTAATGTTATTTTTCTTCTTATCTTCCTTCCTCAGATGACCAAGAGAAGATACAAGCGGTAAGGAACGGGGTCATAGGAAAGGGGACAAGCCAATTAAGAAGTTGGTGTCACATTTCGGAAGGGCATGCCTCGAGTTCCTCAGGTGATTATCGGCTCTTACTGTATCAGCTGTTTACACTCAGGTAATTATATACATACCTACATAAGTATCTAACTATATATATAGCGTAGTAGGTATGCGTGTATATATATATATTATAATAATATCTTTATTTTTGAACATTTACAATATATAAATGAGCTTTCAAGGCTTAAGAGCTTATATACACTCCACATCAAAACTACAATGGAATCTAGAATATAGCCAACAAAGGAATATATGACAAAAGGGAAAAATAAAAAACCTCTAATATATATATATATATGTTAAGATATTGAATATATATATATTCAATTAAGAAATTTTGTCCAATGGGTAATATTATTTATATTGAAATAAAAGTCTAATTTACCGAATTAGAGATATTTTTCATTTTGTTTTAATATAATTTTTGATGAAAGTCTAATACGACCTTCAAGTAAAGTAATACTTTCGGTTTGCCAATTTTGACCAAAATTTATTATGTTATTTATATTAGTATGTAAGTCTTAAATACCTAATTGGACAAGTTTTACATTATATTTTAATATAATTTTTGATGAAAATCATTTATGACCTTCAAGTAAAGCACCACTTCCGGTAATCATACAGTGACCAAAAAGAGTGGTTCAAAACTAGATTATATATTAATACTAAATACAAAATTTTAACTTTCTACGTCTAACCGTTTTTGAGTTATGCGAGATACGCACGTACGTACAGACGCCACGACGAAACTTGTCAAAATGGATTCAGGGATGGTCAAAATGGATATTTCTGTTGAAATCTGAAAACCGAAAATTTTCGCGATTACAATACTTCATTTACTGCGTGCAAGGAAGTAATATAATGCAAAACATCTCAAACTTGATAAATTAATATAGATATTGAATATATATATATATATATATATATATATATATATATATATATATATATATATATATATATATATATTCAAATTGAAATTGTTAGTGCAAAATGGATAATTTCATTTGTTCCTTTCACCCGTGGATGTCAAAAGTCGACAATAAGACAATAAACCTGTTTTAAGTAATACATTTCTGTTTTCATTCATGCATTTTCAATATTTCTATTTTTGTGAAAAGTCATCTCTCTCTCTCTCTCTCTCTCTCTCTCTCTCTCTATATATATATATATATATATATATATATATATACTACACACACACACATACGTACATAAGCACACCCATATAAATACTGCATAAATAAAGACTTACCTGAATATTCTAATTGAAATTCTGGAGCAAAGAAACATCATTTTGAAAAAAAAACTTAACCCGAGATATGCGAGTAATTTTTTTACGATAAGTAATTTTAAATTTTTCATTCAGTTTTATTTTCTTCGAGGTCTCATTAGCTTCATATGTAAAAAACTTGTATTTTTATTTTTATAATTACTTAGTGGTTAGGAAAAAATGGCAGATTTCCGGTTATAGAAGTATAAAAGACAATTTTTGGGGGTAAATGAAGCAACAAAGGCAATCTTTTAAGGCTAAGGAAAAATAAAACTGAACGATCAATAACACTTATTTGAAAAATTGTACAAATTACATATGTGATTGCTTGATATGAGATTTTCTAATATATAGAAGTTCGATATACACAGGTTCGTTTGAATGTGGTTTAAGCATAATTTTGGCTTTACTGATTTTCACGTTGTAGTATTCCTTTGAAATGGGATTGTGCCCAAAGGGAATATTTTATAAAATAGCCAATAGTTTTACGTAACGTTTCTCAACAAGACAATAATTTCATGTAATGGCACGTTTGATTTTCTCAAAATGAGTAAATTTGGCTTTATTTTTAGGTATTAATACATTTTCTTTTTAAATGCAACATACAATACTGAATCCATGAATGATATTCAGATATGAAAGACATTTTTTTCTATGTATAAAAAAAGTAACTTTATTTAAAAAAAAAATATTAAGTACCCTTTAATTCTTGAAATTAGCTTATCCTATCCCCTCCTCCTCGACCATGAATGGATAACCTGTCTCTAATTACGACTCAAGAAGTATGGCCATCATGCTTGTAAAAGACATTTCAAATAGTAAATGTCCTGGCTGGATGATGAGGCGGGAGGATGGAGGATGAAGGATGAAGGATGAAGGATGGGTAGTACTGAGGACAGGAAGGATAGGACCACCCTGCTGTAATATACCCGCATCCATCAACAACAACCACTCGCTATAATATTTCTACCCTCCTCTCCCACACTCCTAGGGCTGGGTCTTCTTCTCGTAGTATCTACTAATGATATAATAATATATACCTTGGGACCTCTCAATAGAGGACAAACCGTTGTAGAGATAGAGACCAACACATTATTATGACAGAGGCGCTGTCCCACTGTACTGGGTTGCTATACACACAGCATACTTTTTACATCTTAATAGAGAATTTTTAGGAACTTATAATGAATCCATTTTGACCATCTCTGAATCCATTTTTGACTACTTTCGTCGTGGCGTCTGTACGTACGTACGTACGTTCGTTCGTATTTCGCATAACTCAAAAACGGTTAGCCGTAGAAAGTTGAAATTCTGTATTTAGGATTGTTGTAAAATCTAGTTGTGAACCTCCCTTTTTGGTCACTGCTTGATCACCGGAAATGATACTTTACTTGAAGGTCATAACTGATTTTCATCAAAAATTATATTAAAATACTATGAAAAAAATCTCAAATTTAGTAGTTATATCTCGTATATTGATTTAAATATGATACTAGATTTTGGGTCTAAATTGGAAAATCGGAAGCGGTACTTTACTTGAAGGTCATAATAAACTTTTATCAAAATGATATTAAAATATAATGTAAAACATCTCAAATTTGGTAAATAGGACTTTTATATTGATGTGAATGTATTTACTATATTTTGGTTAAAATTGGTGAGCCGAAAAGGGTAACTTTACTTGAAGGTCATAATAAACACATCAAAAAATATATTAAAGTTAAATTCAGAATCATATGTTTCGGTAATAAAGGTTACAAACGCAATTTGGTTTCCAATCCAACTAAACATTTTTACTACTTGTTTTAGATGTTAAAATTGAGTGTAAAATACTGGTTTTCCTCCCCATTTGTGTGTGTGTGTCTCAATAGATGGATGTCGTGACGCCGAGTGTCGTTTTTGAGATACTGCAATCTTCGGAAACTAGTAACCAAATTCAGGATCACTTTTTGAGCCACCGATTTATAGTTTAATAGGCGTACATGGAAGTCATGTGTTGCTTACATCAGATATTTTTTTTTCTCTATACCATAAACTCTCTGCATTTGGGTATCATGACTTACTAAGGCCTCGGATTTCTAGGAGGGAAGAAATCAGTTGTAAAATTGGGTTGGGATGATGTTAATTTGAGAGAGATTAATTTTTGGTTATATTATTTCAGTAATAGACCTTTGTAATCGACTAAGAAAAAAAAATTAATCCCTTCTTCCCTCAAAATTATTGGTTTTACGTTTTAAGATACGTATAATCCAAATATCGAATAAAAAAAAATCCGTCCGTACTGGACCGTTTTTATTGAGATTCGGCAAGGTCATACCTCACTCCAGAATGACCCTCGGAACTCGAAATCACCATCCGTCTGTTTGTTTCAAAATTGCGGCAGATTAGAAATTTTATAAGCCTATAACTCGGCCATTTATAAAGATAGAGGGAAAACGAAACGTGTTTTGGAGTCACCATAACAAGGCATTACAAAAAAAAATCTATATAAATGCTTTTGGTTTATTATTATCAATAGACCTTTGTAATCCACCAAAAAAAAAAAAAAATTAACTCCTCTCAAAATTTGAGGTTTTACGTTTTAAGTTACGTAGAATCCGAATATCGGATAAAAAAAAAATCCGTCCGTCAAAAGTGATCAATCGAAAGATGATAAAATTCCCTACAAAAGAAAAAAAAATCATTTAAATCGGAGCACTATTAGATGAGATATAGCGTAATGAACTTCGTAGACTAATTCTCCGGCGCAACAGGTTCTAGGCCTCGTGACTTATCTATTGGGCTTCTGACTTCCTCACATCTCTCTACTCCATCCTTCCTTGGATTATTTCTCCAGTTTCTTTAGCTTCTTGGTCTTTCCTCCTTCTTTTCTCACTGAAGTGCACATCCAATCTTTTCCTCTGTACCATTTTACCCTCTGATTACATATACTAACCATCACAGCCTACTTGCATTGACTCAGTTTCTTCTTAACACTCCCAGTTCGGCACTCTCACGGCGATCATCTTGGGACAAGCTTCAAATTTCTGCTCCTTTGGTGCCTACTGCTTAATTTCTTTGATGAACTTAGTAGATATCTTTTATAAAGTATTCTGCACATGTTCCTTTCCCGAAACACTCCAAATGCTCATTTGAAAGATAATCTAATTATCTGAACTGTAAACCAAAGCAATACGAAAAATCCTGTGAATAGACAGACCAGATATTTTTGAAATATTACTATTTGGAAATAATAAACCATTGTGTAATAATTTGCAGCGTTTTTTCTTATGTTTTGCTTTAGCGGTTTTTGTTTAGTTTTAGTTTTCTTTCTTTTTTTTTTTGCTATATCATAAACTTTCTTTACGTCCGCTTATAAAAAAAAAAACATGAATTCATCACGTTGAAAACAGCCTCAAATTAAATATATACGAAGCACATGAAATAATAAAATCCTTCAAATCCAACCCACCCATAACAGAAAAAACAATTACTCACCGGAATTACTGGAAAAACCCCGACCCCTTCTTCCATTACTAGTTCAGAACGAGAACAAACCATTACAAATTTTTCTGTTTGATATAATCTTCTTAAACCTTCATGAGTACCAACATGTATTTGATCTCTTGTCTTAATTAAATTCATAATTGTTTTATAATACTAATTTATATCACAGTTAATTTAATATGTATAATGATACCAAACTGTATTTTGAATTGCTTATTTTTGAATTTTTTTTATGTTTTTAGAACTGAAGATGAATGTATAACATTCGAAACTAGTTTTCAATAAAAAAAAAATTATAGAAGTGGCATATAATTTATCAATCCCTAAATAAACTCTCTGTATCTGGGTATCATGACTTATTAACATCTCGGATTTCTAGGAGAAAAGAAATCGATTGTAAAAGTGGGTTGGGATGATGTCGGACAGAGAAATTAATTTTTGGTTTATTATTTTCAATAATAGACCTCTGTAATCGACTAAGAAAAAAAAAATAACCCCCTCTCCTCTTAAAATTATAGGTTTTAGTTTTCAAGATACGTAGAATCGAAATATCGAATAAAAAAATCCGTCCGTCTGAGGCTACTGGACCGTTTTTCTTGAGATTCGGCAACAAGGTCATAGCTCACTCCAGAATGATCCTCGGAACTCGACATTACTCTCCGTCAGTTTGTTTCAAAATGGCGGCAGATTAGAAATTTTAAAGCCCATAACCCGGCCATTTATAAAGATAGAGGGGAAACGAAAGGTGTTTTGGAGTCACCATTACACAAGGTATGACAAAAAAAAAATCTTTATAAATGTTTTTGGTTTATTATTATTTTGTAATCGACTAAGAAATTTTTTTTTAACCCTCCCCCACTCAAAATTTGAATTTTTATGTTTCAAGATACGCAGAATCCAAATATCAAATAAAAAAAAAAAATCAGTCCGTCAAAAATGATCAATCGAAAAAATGAGAAAAGAAATCGATTGTAAAAGTGGGTTGGGATGATGTCGGATAGAGAATTCAATATTTTTTTTATTTGTTCTGTGCCTTAAAAACGAATGGCGCCTTCAAATTGTTATGTTATATATAATTTGAAAGCATAGAATTGAAGTATTTTTGATCTTATAGTTTGAATTTTACTGTTGTTTTACAACGTATTTGTATTTTTTAGAATCCTGAAGTTCTGCATTGTTAGTCCGAATTGGCTTCTGTAATTAATTATAATTATTAATTATAACGCAGGCCAACGATGAAAAAACTTTTGTATTGAAAAAACTTATTCCTATAGTTTTTAGAGTGCTGAATCCAAATATGATATTAAAAAAGCTGTATCACCCACAATTTTAACTATTAAAGCTGTTCAATTCTTTAAAAATCGCTTAATTTAATAAATTTAACTATAAAATGTGAAAAAAAATTGTGGGTGATACAGCTTTTTTAATATAATATTTGGATTCAGCACCCTAAAAACTATAGGAATAAGGTATTCTCAGTACAAAAGTTTTTTCATCGTTGGCCTGTGCACTCGGAGTTAGATGAACAAGATGATGAAGAATTGCAATGTTTTACAGAAAATGTAGAGCCTATACTGTTTACTCAAATCGAGCTTAACGACTTGGTTAGGGACTATAACCATGCTTATCATGTAACATAGTGTTTCATTAATTCCCCCGTATACCGTATAGGGGTTTATACTATATAATACAAAGCATATTGCTGGAAAACTATGGGTGATACAAAAAAACTAAGGCCAGATTTAGATTCAGCACATAAAAATCTATAAAGATCAACTATTAAAGTTAAAAACGTTTTCAAAATTTTTTTTTTTGTTGGCCTGTGTAATTTACCATAAAATGCATACTTTTTGAGCTATGCGCAAATAAAATATTCTTTTGGCTATAACTTTTTTCTCTGCATTTTCTCGGGAATGTACAAAACATATTAAAAGTTAATGTGCTTTAAGGAGAAGAAACATTAGGCAAGTTTCATCAAAATCGTTAGAGCCGGTTACGAGAAAATTGTAAAAAAAAATGTAAAATCATTGATATAATTGACACTTTTGGTTAGTCCAATACGCTCTATTTTTGCTAATACTGGTCCGATTTCCATTATTCCTTTAATATTTTTTAATTACCTTTCACATGACTGTCTGCATAATTAGTATTATGTACTCAAGGCTAATGAGCTGCTAGAGCGCGGCACCAGTCATGGCGGGAATTTAAGCCTCGACCTAACCTCAACAACCATCGAGACACCCTCCCCCCCCTTTTTAGTCACGTGACTTAATGTTTACATTTTATTCAATCTTCCCAATGTTTACCTTTATCTAACTATTATTTTTTTTTTTTTTACATTTCTTATAACTTTCTTAATGGTTATACATTTTCTAGCATATATATATTAAATAATCATACATATTTCATAAATAGGTAAGAGAAAGTAAAATGACAGTGAGATCAAACCAGTTGACAGTTGACTTACGTTAACTGCTACATGAATACTCATTGACAGTGAACTGTTACTAAAACATTACCTACTAGATCAACTGTAATGTTGATTGTTCGGTAAAACATTATCCACATTTATTGCTGTGTTTTGGTTATATCTAAATTTAAAATTGATTCTATCCAACGTTTCGACGTTATTAAATTCTTGTGCACTCGGAGTTAGATGAACAAGATGGTGAAGAATTGCAATGTTTTACAGAAAATGTAGAGCCTAAACTGTTAACTCTAATCGGGCTTAACGACTTGGTTAGGGACTATAACCATCCTTATCATGTAACATAGTGTTTCATTAATTCCACCATATACCGTATAGGGGTTTATACTATATAATGCAAAGCGTATTGCTGGATAACTATGGGTGATACAAAAAAACTAAGGCCAGATTTAGATTCAGCACATAATAATCTATAAAGATCAACTATTAAAGTTATAAAAGTTTTCAAACAATTTTTTTTTTTGTTGGCCTGTGTAATTATTATTGATTTTTTTTTTAGACATCTTTTGAAGTATTTAAAAAAAAAAAAAATTAAGAAGCTATCTTACAACACTTTCTGTTCGGTCTGAGAACGGAAGGACAGAAGGTAAACTAAGATAAAGCCATTGCTTAGAAAGTAAACTGACAACTGGACCGCTCCAGCAGCTGCCAGATTTGACAGATACGAAACCTTAAAAGTCATCCTGACCTTTGCAAAGTAAACTTGGGGCTGTTGTTTTTTAGCTTTAGGTCTAGCTCCATGTTTTCTTTAGCAACTACTTCTCTTTCAGATTGTCTTCATGTTGTCTTGAAGAAGAAACCCAATTAGTTTTTAAATATGTTTATAAATTTTGATAAATATTTTATAGGTATTATGGTATATTAGGCGTTTTTTTTTAAGTGTGAGCTATCTGTCGGAATATATGGCAATTAAATGGCCGCAGATGGGACAAATGACAGATAAAATAATACATCGAAAAGATATATGCGCTAGAATTATGGACTACCTGTGGAATCGTTATTTGGGTAATGGAAATTAATACTTTATCTCCAGATTCAATTTAAATTGTTTAAAATTAATAGAGAACACGAATCAATTTTGGGCCGTGTACCTCCATAGAGGAGTAAAATATCAATACTTGTTTGGCTAATGATGATATTAAATCCCTAATCTAAATAATATCCCAAAATAATATCCTTATTTAAATAAGTAGTTAAGTGACAAACCCAACGTTAACATTTATGGGATATTATTTAGATGATGAAGGAGGGACAAACTATCCCCGAAACGTCTAAAAGAAATAGAAAAAACTACTTTTTTATTTTAACTACTTTTTTTACTACCTTTTTTAATTGACTTCGAGGCAAATTGATTTAAGATAAAAATTATTAAATAATTAATGGAATAAGCTAGTTTTGAAGAGCTGGAATGATATTTGGAATGTGAGTCCTAGCTTAGTAGTGAAGCGACAACTGTTGGAATAGGCTTCCTGTTTGCGGGTCTGGTTAGTGACTGTCAGGCAACAATCCTCTGACTGTTCATTCTAACAGCTGTCTTGTCTTTTCTCGTCTCAGAGCAAATGAACTGACTCCTGTTGGAATAGGCTTCCTATTTGCGGGTCTGGTTAGTGACTGCCGAGGAACAGTCCTCTGACTGTCAGGCAACAATCTTCTGACTGTTCTAACAGCTGTTTTGTCTTGTCTCGTCTCAGAGCAAATTAACTGACTCCTGTTGGATTCGTTTGTTTTAGCCTTTTAGTCCGAGGAATCGGTGTGCAAGCATTTGACTCATTATTATCAAGCCAAAACTGTCTACTTAGCTTCGTAATAGCAAGTCCTACAAGAATAGACTATAGATGAACTATGTACATGAAAAATTAACAATAATTATGGCGTGGTAACTACCGGGTGGGGCAGAAATAGCAATCGCTTTCTTAAAGGCTTTAAAAAAGATGTACATAACTCATCCCCTTATAGTCCTCATTCTGCACCTGCTCTACTAGATACTACTACTACTAGATACTACTACTACTAGATACTACTAAACAGGAGAAATGGTAAAGCCTTGTCTGGATGCCAGGACACAACGATATATCTGGCAATTTCTAAGCCGATTCATTGATTCCTCAATCTGATCATTTAGATATCCCTCATAATGACATGCATTCATTGGTGATATCGCAAATAAGAATTAGCACCTGATTAGCCAAAAAGTGTGGTGTGGAATTAGATTTTACCAACAAAGAACTGTTTTGAGAACGACATTTATTAAATTCACTTGGATTCTAGTTAATAAAATAACACGAAAACCAATGCGAATCCATAAAATAAAAAAATCTGGTGTGGTGTGCGCATCATACACCTTTCTCTTACCATCCTATAGTAATTATCTTTTTAATATAATTTTAAAGAGTTCACATAAACACTGCTTCTAATAAACTCAGCAGCATTCACTTCTTTACATCTTCTCCCGCTTCAGTACAATAAAACAGTTTTTTAAACTATTTTAGTAGAACAATCCTGTACACTACCTATATATTTTAACTTTGTCAAGTTGCAAATATATTTTAAACGTTTCTGGTTTAGTTTCCATGAAAACATTTTCTTTCCATTAAATAATGTGAAAGTAGAAATTATAAAGTTAATTTCCGCTTTTATATTCTTAAATCACTATATTACAGAGCGTATTCTTTACAACAGATTGGCGGATTGGTAAGAGGAGGTTCGGTCGCATCCGTCTCCTTTCGGATGCGCTCGGTTATCTGTCTACGGTCTTGTACTCCTCCTAAAATACATTGTATCTTTGCTAATACTGGTCCGAATTTGATGATTCTTTTATTGTTTTTTAGATAATTTAATTACCTTTCATACAATTTTGTACATATTTTACCGTAAAATGCATACTTTTTAAGCTATGCGCAAATAAAATATATTTTTCATCATAACTTTTTCCCTGCAATTCCTCGGTTATTTACTACATAAATGAAAAGTTAAGGGCCTTTATGAAGAATAAATTAGGCAAGTTTCATCAAAATCGTTAGAGCCGTTTTCGAGAAAATTGTAAAAAAGTATAAAATCGATTATATAAAGTGGCACTTCCGGTTAGTTGATTTTGACGAAAATGTTGCTGTAACATCACATACATATATTTATCTTAAATACGTAATTTCAGTATCGTACAACTTTTCGTTCTTGAGCTAGGCTGTTCACATACACACAGACCTTTTTGCGAGACTTGGTCATTTGAACTCAGGGGACCTTAAAACGTGTATTTCCGTCGAAAACTCGAATTCGAAAGTTTTCGCGATCGCAATACTTCTCCTTACTATATACTTCGTATATAGATAAGGGGAAGTAATAAAACGGAAATACAGAATAAAATACTTCTTTGTGAGACAAGACAAAACTTAACATTATCTATAAACATTATCTATATATTAACCAAAGCAATTCCCAAATTAAATAAAAAAAATTTTTTTTTTATAGAAATCTAAAAGGGAAACATTCTTTTCAGGAAAAATTCCAGGTATAATTTTGAGAAGAGACGATGTGTTTCGAATAAACTAAATTAGTCAGTTTTCGTTGTTAATTAGAGCTTTTTATCGCTGATAATTGAAAAAATATTGGAATAAAAACGAAAATTAAATTAATTATTAACTTTGTGATTAATGAGATATCGATAATTAACATCGATTAGCAGATTTCGGGCTTTGGCAGACACACATTCCAGTAGCCTATCTTTGAGCATTGGATGCCTGAACCCTGACTCGATAATTTAGCGACTAATCGATAATGACGAGCTGTGAGGACACATTACACTGAGGCCCCCCTCTCCCCCTCCACCCCGAATACCCGCATATCTAGAAGTGTCCCCATTATCCCGGTATGCTCGCTGAGTGCACAGTAATAACAGTTCATTAGGTCGACTACTTAGTCCTTAGTCCTTAGGTCCTACCAATTCCCACCATCTTTTCTCCTTCTCCTGTCCCACTAAATGACTAAATGACTCCTACTAAATTTATTGCCTTTCAATTTTTTTTTCTCCTGACCCTGCCTTCTTTGATAACTATTATTTTACTAATAATAGTTCTGTTTTGGATTCGTATTCCACTTAAGTGCTATCACAGCTGAAATATGCTTGCGCATTTTTGTCTTTGAATTCTTATAATACCATTTTTATTTTTTTGTTCGTTTTTTATTTGTTGGCAAAAATCGAGTTACCAATATTAAGCCAATGCTTTTTGTAGAGGTTTATTATACTAATTCATGACAGTGATTTTTAAATATTATTTTAATATTTTAAATATTGTGGATTTAAGAGAACTGGCCGATGTACGCTTAACAATAACAATTCGTAGATCACCATATAACTAAATTATATAATTTTTATTTCTCCTTCAAGAAATGAATAATGTCAAAACGTTGGGTACAATCAATTTCAAGTTCATATATAATCGAAAAATACAGTTGATAAGTAAGGTTATGCTGATAGGTAGGTAAGGAGTGACAGTTAACTATCGTATATATATATATATATATATATCGGGCAGGAAAATCGGCCTCTATGTCATTACAGAGAGTGATTTTCCTCAATTAGTTGTTCAGGAAAATTATCCATACTTTGTATCCTTCGTATACGATTTGAAGAAAATGTTAGGACCAAACTATTTTAATAGACTCAATTAAGAATGGACACGCAATAATAATGAAGAGCCTCATCGGTAGGTAATTCTTCCGAAGCCCGTAATGCCTAGAGGCAAGGTAGGATGAAAAATAATATATATATATATATATATATATATATATATATATATAGGGGATCGGGGTGGCCGAACGGGTCAGCACTTTTGCAGCAAAAGTGCACCTACTCACAAACACAAAGGTTGTGAGTTCGAATCCCGGCACCGACACTACTTTAATTTAATTAAAGTAATAATTCAAGAAATTTATCACCCCGCCCCCCGGGTATGTGAGGCCCGTCAGCCTACTGGAGGTTACTCGCACAGACCGGGCGTAGGAGTGATGATCCTACCCCGTGTACCTTAATTGTGAATCGCGTTGTGGTTTTCCAGGACATAAAATAGTCGCCCGGAGGCTTGGTCCATGGACGGTCTGTCTCGGGGAAAGAAATATAGGTTCTCGTGCGCCTGCTGACTCCGAACAGGCACAATCCGTGGATCTAGACCGATTTGTCACTGTCCTTGAACCCGAGTGAGTCGGTGGGAAGGACACTGCCGAATTGGCCCCACAGGGACCGGTTATGGAGCAATGGGCAGCCTGCCGCTGCACCATGGAAACCATGGTTCGCAGCAACGTGAGGTTGGGTGACCCCCTCCAGGTTGTCTCTTCTCCCGCAAGCAATAAATGTCTGTAAGAACACCACATCGCGCGGCCAAAGATCTACAAGGTCTATAGAGCCAACCGGAAAAAAAAAAAAATATATATATATATATATATATATATATGTATGTGTGTGTGTGTGTGTGTGTGTGTGTGCGTGTATATAACTTTATATATGTATTTATATTGCTGGGTCTTCAATAATTAATATTGTTGGAAATACACTTTCTATGATGTTGTTGACGTGAGGTATGTAATGCTTTCTAAGTGAGTAATAAATAGGGCATACTGCAATTAAATGATACACAGTTTCATATGTAATCATGTTACAAATCTTACATATTCTGTCGGATTGATCTTATAGGCATGACATGAATGGAAAATTCCAAAAAAGAAGCAAAGAGTCTCAAAAATAACAGAAAATAAGGGTTTTTAGTGTAAATATCCATTTTTTTATGATCAGCTGTTTTTAGTATAATTTTTCCCACCTGTTGTCATATAACCTCCCTTATCCCTCAGTATGTGTCTGGGTGTTTTGGTGTGGGGTGCTGTCTCTGGTTAGTGAGGTGTGCTGTATTTTGTTCTTTATTAGATTTTTTTTTCTTTTTATTTTATTTCTTTCTCTCCTACGTTCCTGATGATAACTGAATTAGCGAAATATCGACAGATGATTTATTTTCTGTTATTTTTGAGACTCTTGTTGGCAGATTCTTGTTTGGCATTTCCCAGTTATGCCCTAACAATTATTAATGTCTCATTCTGAGTTTTTGCTCTTGCATGTTATAGCTAATGATTTGTGTGAGTAAATTTAATATTATATTTTCCAGATAGGCGGGCTTGAATTATTATTTTTGTCATGTTAAACGGAATATTGGTTGGGAGCGGAGTAGCTCAGTGGTAAGGCACTAAGTTACAATGCTCCCAGTCCCGGGTTCGAGACCGGCTGTGGCAGATAATTATTTATTCTGTTATCAGCCGTGGATCGACTCTGTGGGATCGGGAGAGCCTCCTGGGGTTCACCCAGCCTCTATAAAATGGGTACCCTTAATTGGGGAAAAAACCTGGCGGTTGAGTGTGATCTCGGCCAAATCACCTCCTTGCACAACCGTTGGCCTAGAAACAATACGGTCCTTAACAAGTACTGAGCCCAAGGCCCTTCATGGGTTGTAGTGGTGCAGGTTTTTTTTTTTTTTTTTTTTAAACGGAATATTGTCAAGGTGGTATTTGTTGTTAAATTATTGTATGATTAATTTTACGTTTGAAAATTTTCACTAAACGGAATTCTTTTCCGAAGGCTTTATCAATAAAGTATCAGTCTGACAGAAAATTAGAATATCGAGTGAATTAAAAGGACATGCGTTATTATCAATGAGGTTGTAAGCTTACAGCAATAAATCTGCCAATGATATGTTAAGTAGATTTGTATGTAGAAGTGAAAAGGAAAAATAAAGATAAACATTAAGGAAGGAATTGTCGTTGAGAATCAATTTGCAAGTCAAGAGAGACCAGCATAGTTTGTAATAGCGTCATCGCTTAGAAATTTATTCACTCGAGAAAATATTTCTGTGACTTACTGCAGCAGGATTTGGCTTCAGTCCGGATTAACCGAAATTGTGTAGATAATAAGTTTCTTATGCGAACTTCTTAATTACAATAACCAAATGACCTATATTGTGTTGAACATGGGTTGGCATGAGGGAGCTAGCACACAGTGGCTCATCCTCACGTTCAGCAGAATTATATTGCCAGGCCATAGGAGCTCTCTCGTCCAACTCCTCTTCAGCCTTCGCCGAGCTACATTAAACATGTCAATTGTTATCAAATATTTGATTAGAGATTGATAAATTATTTGCCACTTCTATAAATTTGTTTTATTGAAAACTAGTTGCGAATGTTATACATTCATCTTCAGTTCTAAAAACACACAAAAAATTCAAAAATAAGAAATTCAAAATATAGTTTGGTATTAATATACATATTAAATTAGATGTAATATAAATCAGTATTATAAAACATTTATGAATTATGAATTTAATTAAGACAAGAAATCAAATACTCGTTGGTACTCACCAAGGTTTAAATGGATTATATCAAACAGAAAAGTTTGTACTGGTTTCTTCTCGCATTGAACTAATAATGAACGAAAGGTAGGTAGAATGTTTATACGTAAACGGTTTAAGGGTCGGGGTTTTTCCAGTAATGCCGGTGAGTAATAGGTTTTCCTGTTAAAGATGGAAATAAATTTAAGATTGGACTGTTGGAGATATTTATTTGGTCATTTAAGTAAAAATATGGATTGGATTTGAAGGATTTTATTATTTCAAGTGCTTCATATATATTTAATTTCAGGCTGTTTTCAACGTGATGTATTAATTTAACTCCTGAGTCTTTGATGAATTTATGTTGTTTTTTTTCATTTAAATGAATTGCAAAGTTGGAATTCTCTTAGATATTTTGTATAAATTTGTTAATGTGTCCATGTACAAGGTTGTTACCTAAGTCCTTGTGCATGAACGCAACCCTTAATTCCAACTCTCATAATTATCCTATAAGAATGTGTTTATCCCTACTATTTATGTTAATGTTTACTTTGACTAATTCTTTAATTCATTGTGACTTGAGTTGGCTTTATGGGTTCATTTATATTTTTAAACCGCACGTGCAATGCCAGAAGAAAAAATCGTAATTCGCGGTCTTTTGAGAAATTATTGGAACACAGTTAAGCGCAAAGGCAGTCGACGAAGATATTGAAAAAAATTGTATAATGTTTTAAGTATTCTCGACTTTTTGATGGTATTTCATATTATACCACGTTCACACCCGATATAATATAAAACAGCTACTCACGTTCCTGATTATGTGCAGTAAAATATTAATTTCTCGTAGTGAAAAATACTATATCTCTAAAAGTTTTCATCGGATCCTGGTCAAATATTTACTGAAGGACCTCAAGGTGTACTCTTTTAATTAAAAAAAGAATCATAGAATGTGGTTCAAGAATGACGAAGTTATGAGAGAACATACATAAAAACCATCGGATTCCGATAAAATTTATATCGGGCCCTGGTAAGGTAGACCCTTTTGATTAAAAATATCTTACATGGACAACACATGGCTTCCTTGTACATCTATTAAGTTATAAATCGGTGGCTCAAAAAGTGATCCTGAATTTGGTTACTAGTTTCCGAAGATCGCAGTATCTCAAAAACGACACTCGGCGTCGCGACATCCATCTACTGACACAAAAACACACACGTACTCTTTTTTCGGGAGGTCTCATTACGTTATTATATTTCGTTTTCTTTTTGTAGGCAACAAGTTCTAAGAGATTTTTTCGTGTTCCGTGACAACATTAGAACTGTCAATGTCACTAGATAAATCATTGGAACGGTTTCGACATTTTAAGCGGAAGAGCCCACTTAACTTACATCTTATTCTCCTGCTGCAGACTTATTCAGCTCACAAATGGGGAGGAAAACCAGTATTTTACACTCAATTTTAACACCTAAAACAAGTAAAAAAAATGTTTAATTGGAGTGGATTTGTAACCTTTAATACCGAACCATATGATTTATGTATTTAATTTTAATATAATTTTTTATGTAAGTTTATTATGACCTTCAAGTAAAGTACCCTTTTCGGCTCACCAATATTAAACAAAATCTAGTATATTATTTATATTGATATAGAAGTTCTATTTACCAAATTTAAGATGTTTTACATTATATTTTAATATAATTTTTTATGAAAGTCTAATATGACCTTCAAGTAAAGTACCGCTTCCGGTTTTCCAATTTAGACCAAAATCTAGTATATTATTTAAATCAATATATAAATTATAAATACTAAATTTGAGAAGTTTTGTATACTATTTTGATATTATTTTTGATGGAAATCAATTATTACCTTCAAGTAAAATACCACTTCCGGTGATTAAGCAGTGACCAAAAAGGGTGGTTCACAACTAGATTTTACAGCAACCCTAAATACAAAATTACAACTTTCTACAGCTAACCGTTTTTGAGTTTTGCGAGATAGGAACGTACGTACGAACGCACGTACGTACAGACGCCACGACGAAACTAGTCAAAATGGATATTTCCGTCGAAATCTGAAAACCGAAAATTTTCGCGTTTACAATACTTCCTTTACTTCATACAAGGAAGTAATAATAACAGAAATAGGTTCAAGACTGCCTGCGCATACACAGAGAATAATTAAGAGAATTCGGTTAATAAGTCCCAAGTAGGTTACTGTATTTATGGTATCGGGTGGTTGTCTATGTAAACTGGACGGCATACAAAGATTTTTTTGTATTTGTTATATATAAAATGGGTGGGATTGTTTTTATAAGAAGAAATTTAAATAGAAACGTGGTTGTTACAGTATCATAGAAACAACTTCGGTAGTTCATTCATCAGAGGTCTTAAGGACCCCTGGGACCATCGAGGAAGCACTCAAAGGTGGTCCTCATGAGGAACAAAAAAAAGAAAAGAAACTGGTTGTTGTTAACATCGCTTGTTTAACATAAGTTAACACAGTCATTAGGAGATGTTTGCCTTAGCTGAATTAAAACGTCAATGTAGGCGCTTGAGCGTTGGGTCCTGATTGACAGGCCTCCACCAATTACCCGACGGCTCACCGCGGCCCAGAAGTAAGGATAAAAAAGGACCCGGAGAAGAAAGGATAAAAAGAAAAAAAAAAAAGGACGGGAGAATATAAAATGAATATTCTCTTAGGCCCTGGGTAGAACTGATGATATATAAGGCATGTTTGTTTTAGCTGGGTGGTCTTCAGGAGGAGGAGGGGGGGAGCGCTTTGTTCTCAGCAGTCCTCATTAACCTTCAATAATAACGACCAAGTGTTTATTATTTTTATTCATTATATATATTTTAGTTTAACTTTCGCACTTGCTAATTGACATACCAGTAAATGAGTTAAATGACGAAAATATTATCTGCTAAACAGTATACATTGGTATATCCTCATGGAATGGATGCTAACTAATGAGATCAGCTTTGAAGATCTTTCATCCAGCTTCTTTTAGCGGCCATATACGGAGAAGTATGTCTTGGATATTTCAGATTACTGGTTGATGATACTGTTTTACCGTTTGACTTAACTTTTATTTTATTTTCCATCCTACCCTGTTTTTAAGGTAATACGGATGTTTGCAGGAGCATATGATGTTATGCTGTTATATAAATCGGATTACAATGGCCTGCTGCAAATACGGATGTTTGCAGGAGCATAATACGGATGTTTGCAGGAGCATAATACGGATGTTTGCAGGAGCATAATACGGATGTTTGCAGGAGCATAATACGGATATTTGCAGGAGCATATGATGTTATGCTGTAATATAAATCGGATTACAATGGCCTGCTGCAAATACGGATGTTTGCAGGAGCATAATACGGATGTTTGCAGGAGCATAATACGGATGTTTGCAGGAGCATAATACGGATGTTTGCAGGAGCATAATACGGATGTTTGCAGGAGCATAATACGGATGTTTGCAGGAGCATATGATGTTATGCTGTAATATAAATCGGATTACAATGGCCTAAGTAGCTGTATATTCGGTACTCCTCAGTTTGGCCACCATCTTCATCTTCTTCCCTTCCTCGGCCTTTCTCCGAGGCTTCTATTCCGATTTTCTTGAAAATTGGCCGAATGGAGATTTTATACTGATATTTCAATTTTATTCATCTTGTTCTATTTTGGTTTTCTAATTATAATTGATTTTTAAAAAATGAACATATTCTTTTTAATCTTCTTACTTCCTTGTACGCAGTATTTCAACGGAAATATCCATTTTGACCATCCCTGAATCCATTTTGACAAGTTTCGTCGTGACGTCTGTATGAACGTTCGTTCGTACTTATCTCTCATAACTCATAAACGGTTAGCCGTAGAAGGTTAAAATTTTGTATTTAGTATTATTATATAATCTAGTTGTGAACCTCCTTCTTTGGTCACTACATGATTACCGGAAGTGATACTTTACTTGAAGGTCATCATTGATTTTCATCAAAAAGTATATTAAAATATAATCCAAAACTTCTCAAAATAAGTATATAAAACTTGCATACTAATATAAACAACATAATAAATTTTGGTAAACATTGGCAAACCGGAAGTGGCACTTTACTTGAAGGTCATATTGAACTTTCATCAAAAATTATATTAAAATATAATGTACAACATCTCAAATTTGGTAAATTATACTTTTATATCAATATAAGTAATATAATAGATTTTGGTTGAAATTGAAGATCCGAAAGGGGTACTTTACTTGAAGGTCATAAGAAACTTACCTCAAAAGGTATATCGACATTTACGTATTACAGAGATGATATGGTTCGGTGATAAAGATTATAAACGCGATTTTTTTCACTATAATTAAACAATTTGATTACTTGTTTTATATGTTATAATTGAGTATAAAATACTTCTTTTTTTGCCTCTATTAGTGAGCTGAACAAGTCTGCAGCAGGAGAATAAGATATAAGTTAAGCGGGTTCTTCGGCTTAAAATGTTGAAACCGTGGATTAACAATGCTTTGTCTAATGACATAGGAAGAAAACGACATATAAATATCTGATGTGGAAAACACATGACTTCCTTGCACGCCTATTAAACTATAAATCGCTGGCTCAAAAAGTGATCCTGATTTTGATTACTAGTTTCCGAAGATTGCAGTATCTCGGCGTCGCGACATCCATCTATTGACACACACGCACTCACACAAATGGAGAGGAAAACCAATATTTTACACTCAATTTTAACACTTAAAACAAGTAAAAAAAAATGTTTAATTGTATTGGAAACAAAATCGTGTTTTTAACCTTTATTACCGAAACATATGATTTCTGAATTTAATTTAAATATAATTTTTGATGTAAGCTTATTATGACCTTCAAGTAAAGTACCCTTTTCGGCTCACCAATTTTAACCAAAATATAGTAAATACATTCCTATCGATATAAAAGACCTATTTACCAAATTTGAGATGTTTTACATTATATTTTAATATAATTTTTGGTGAAAATCTATTATGACCTTCAAGTAAAGTACCACTTCCGGTGATCAAGCAGTGACCAAAAATGGAGGTTCACAACTAGAGTTTACAACAATCCTAAATACAAAATTTCAACTTTCTACGGCTAACCGTTTTTGAGTTATGCGAAATACGAACGAACGTACGTACGAACCTACGTACAGACACCACGAAGAAACTAGTCAAAATGGATTCAGGGATGGTCAAATGGATACTCAGTTGAAATCTGAAAACCAAAAATTTTCGCGATTACTTTACTTCGTACAAGGAAGTAATAACGGAATAAGATCTTCATAAACCAGAGCGTATGTGAGAGTGGTACTGCAATCTTCGGATGCTAGTAACCAAATTCAGGATCACTTTTTGAGCCACCGATTTATAGTTTAATAGGCATGTGTTGAATTCAATGAAGTCATGTGTTGTCCACATCAGGTTTTTATTTATTTATTTTTTTGCGCCTGTCCCTCATTCCACTGTAAAACATCTGGTCACTTTATATTAAGGTACTCTGCTTGAGCCCTTAGACTCTCCTGGTGACTGTCACTCGGACCTCGTAGACACCTGGTCCTCCGATCCTGGACTATAAAGGACTTGTCCTGGAGGAACAAAGACAGGACGAGGATAAATGAACTGATTAGCATTAATTGCTCGTTAGGAGACTCCCCATGGTCCCTGGTCTCCATCGATGTTATCTCTCTCTCTCACCAGATGGCTATCTCTTCCCTCTTCCAGGTCATTTCTGCGCCGTTTTTTCTTTTTTTTTTTTTTTCTTCTACCGTTTCACAGGTGTCACATTTCGTTGGATGCCACTTTACGAAGTAGCCTCTGAGCTTCTCCTTTCTTCACAGTGTTCCCAAGGTGACCTTAGACATAATAGTTACGTCGAAGTCTATATCTAAATCCAGAGGTCATTTTTTTTTTTGGGGGGGGGGGGGAGGGAGGGAGAGGACTATCAGGATGATCACAGAATTTGAGGTTCTCGTAGAGAGCTCTGGAATTACAGCATATATTTCTTTAGGAATTGATAAATTATTTGCCCCTTCTATAAATTTGTTTTATTGAAAACTAGTTTCGAATGTTATGCATTCATCCTCAGTTCTAAAAACACACAAAAAATTCAAAAATAAGCAATTCGAAGTACAGTTTGGTATTATTATACATATTAAAATTAATTGTAATATAAATTAGTATTATAAAACATTTATGAATTTTGAATTTAATAAAGACATGAAATCAAATACATGTTGGTACTCACCTAGGTTTAAATGGATTAATATCAAACAGAAAAGTTTGTACTGGTTTCTTCTCGCATTGAACTAACAATGAACGAAAGGTAGGTAGAATGTTTATAGGTAAACGGTTTAAGGGTCGGGGTTTTTCCAGTGATGCCGGTGAGGAATAGATTTTCCTGTTAAAGATGGAAATAAATTTAAGATTGCACTATTAGAGATATTTATTTGGCAATTTAAAATACAGTTCGGTATTATTATACATATCAAATTAGATGTAATATAAATCAGTATTATGAAACATTTATGAATTATAAATTTAATTAATACAAGAAATCAAATACATAATTCTAATTAATACATAATAATTTCTAAGTATAATAATACCAAACTATATTTTGAATTGCTTATTTTTTAATTTTTTGTGTGTTTTTAGAACTGAAGATGAATGTATAACATTGGAAACTAGTTTTCAATAAAACAAAATTATAGAAGTGGCAAATAATTTATCAATCCCTAATTAGATTGATCCTTCTATACCATCATGCGGATGTCAACTGATTCCGGTATTCATATTTCAACAGGAATACCCATTTTGACTAGTTACGTCGTGACGTCTGCACGTCTGCTCTCTTAACTGAAAACTCTTAACCAGAGAAAGTTAAAATATCGTATTTAGGATTATTATAAAATCTAGTTGTGAACCTCCCTTTTTAATCACTGCATGATTACCGGAAGTGGTACTTTATTTGAAGGTCATTATTGATTTCCATCAAACATTATATTAAAATATAATGCAAAACTTCTAAAATTTGGTATTTATAATTTATATATTGATTTAAATAAAATAATAAATTTTAGTTAAAATTGGCAAGCCGGAGGTGGTACTTAACTTGAAGGTCATATTAGACTTTCATAAAAAATTATATTAAAATATAATGTATATGTATATGCCACTAGATGGATGTCGCGACGCCGAGTGTCGTTTTTGAGATACTGCTATCTTCGGAAACTAGTAACCAAATTGAGGATTACTTTTTGAGCCACTGATTTATAATTTAATAGGCGTACAAGGAAGTCATGCGGTGTCTACGTCAGCTTTTTTTTATTTTGCAATCTATATTAATAAAGGAATATGGGATGGGATAGGAATATGGGATGGGATAGGACTACAAGTTCTGCATTATAAAAGTTCTCGTTGCAGCTTTTTAGTGAGATTATAATAAAAATAAAAGTTTTCAATTTTGTGTCTTGAAAGGGTTTCTTATCTTAAAATGTTATTTCTTTAAATAAAAATTCTGTAGGTGATTTAATTAAAAAATATATGTTAAATAAAATAAATTGAATTATCCAACGAAGAAATATACAGAAATTTGGAAGATCTTGAAACAATCATCAGGACCAAGAGACTGAGGTTCTACGCCCACATGGTCAGAATGAGCAATAAGAGGCTGAATAAAAAAATTTTCGACAGAGTCTTAAGCTATCAGAGTATAGGTGGATATATCAAACAAATAAAAGAGGAGCTGGATAGGCTAAAAATCAAGGATAAGGACTGCTTGGATAGAGAGCTTTTCGGAAAAAAAACTTAAAGGAGTTGGGATTCTTGCGGGGAGGAAGGAGAGACGAGGGAGAAAATGGACTAAGGAAGAGTGAGAGGAGCAGTCCAGGAAGATGAGAGACTATTGGAGTAGAAGGAAGGCGGAGAGTGTGTAGAAGATTAAGTGTGATATTCGCGTGGTCCTTGCTGGCAGATTCGTGTAAAAAAAATAAAAATTAAAAGGTAATTGCTTTTCTATTTGTTCTTTTATTTCGAATTTTATTTATTATCCATGTTTTTTGTTAAAAGACTTTTTAATTGTTTCAAAAATACGACTGTCTCCTGAGTTTCCCCCTCTTCCCGAAAATCCCTCTCAAGCTTTATCTCATAAGCATGTGAAAACTTATATTTAAAATGATCTAGTTGGAACTATAAAAAAAAAATTTTGGCTCGAACTAATTCTAGGTTGTTGTGCATAGAATACGTTTTATTTAAATTTCAGTATAAAATCTGCACATTAAAATTATTCTTTAATATATGGACCATCATTGCCAATTACTTTAACCCCTCTTTCTACTAGAAGTTGAATTTGGTTGTCCTTGGTTTTCAAGGCGAAAAACTCCTCACTTCCTGATTTGACATTCCTGTTGTTTTTGATGAAATGGTACTTTCAAAAAATGTATCATTGGCTGTAAAAGACCATAGCCAAACAGTGCGATAAGGAGGGTGGGGTAAGATGCTAACACCCTCCTTTTCAGGTGTTCACCCTCCACATCAGTGAACGATGGGCAGGAGCATTGTCTTACTAAAACATCACTTTAATATGATTGACTCCTCTTTTAAAACTATATCTATATGCTCTTTCGAGTTGTTCACAGTAAAGCTAAACGTCAGTAGCACTGCCATCTGGAGTCAGATCAAAGTGCAAAACATCCTCATAATTCCACCAAACACAAAGCATTACTTTGAAGGCTGGTTATTCACAGAATTGAACCGCCTGACCCAAAACGCTACTGTAACACGATGCACCACATTTTCACCTTCCACCGCACGAATTTCCTCAGCAGCTGCCTTCGCATTTAATCCTTTTTTCCAGTATTGTCTCAGAAGACCATGAAGGACAATTTTTTCTTCCAGCTTTTTCAATGGAATTTGTGAAATGGAATTAAAGGTAGAGACCGTTGGTATACATAATTAAATAAAGGATTAGTCAAAGTAAACAAGGATATATGCATTGTTTACATCAGTATTGAATAAGGATTGAAATGGAGACTTTAATGTCAGCAATGGATTAAAGCAGAAAGACTTTTGTAACAACCTAGTATTAATAGAAATTTTATCAAAAAATTTTAATGATATTAGTTCTTAAGGACTTTTTTGTTAATGCTTTAATTGTTAAAGTTCTTGTGAAACAGTTAAACTGAAACTTTTTGAAAAAGTTCAGTAACTGTTTCGTGAAACAAGAGCTGAGAAAGGTTACATTGAAAAAGCTTAGTGATAAAAAGAGAAAATACAAACATTGTAGAAGTAAAAAGGTTTTAAAAGATAATGTGTTAAATTAATTATCTGGACTCTGGATTCGGTAGACTCTCCTGGGGTTCACCCAGCCTTTATAAGCGTATTCTTCATTGAAGTGTGGATTAACGCTGTTGATCATAATCAGGTCTATTTGGACATAGGAAATTGGACTGAGAGTCTTCACTAAATCATTGAATAACTTCCTTGTTTAATCCTTACAATCTAAAATCCTTCGTGAAGCCCTTATTACGTAACAAACAAAACTTCCCATAATGGCTTTGATATACCATATGTTACAAATTTAAATACCTATCCTCAATTCCTATTCATAGACATTACTTTCTGATCTTGCTTCTTAATCGGTTCATGACACTAACAAAAATTTAACATTACAAAATTAAAATAAATGATTTTAAACGATAAAAAACCGTTTTTAAATTAAACTTGATAAAGACCTTTACAAACCTTTTTAGATCTATTAAAAGCGTTTTTCTTAATTTATTTTTTCACTTTGCGTACCAAAACTTTTTACCGCATCGTCGTTCCAATAAATAAATTAAATTCATTTTTCCAATTTTTATATATACAGAAACTATTATATATACAGAGCATACATAATAGAGGAATAAGTTATGTTGGCGATTTAAGTATTTATACACATAAGTGCCTAATATAATAATAGGTATTTGTTACTTTAGACTATTATCAAAATGCTTGGCACATGCGCAGTACGATTTTTCCATTTTAAACCCAAGACCCCGCTACTTCAAAACATGATTTTAACAAACTTTATAAAAATCACTAGATAATTGTGCCCATAATTATGAAAGTGGTCTAAATCAAGATTAAAAAAAAAAAAAAATGAATTTATCACGTATTTCACACGACATGATTTTAAACTAAATTTATTCAATGTAATTTTTACGATATCGTCAAAAATGAACCTTTTGATAGTAGTTGTAATTACAACGTTATATGGAATTCATTCAGTGTTAATTATGAAAGTGGTCTAAGTCAACAATTTAAAGAAATTATATAAACATAACTTAAATTATTATATACACCTAAAAGAGGAAGACCAAAAATATACGAAAATATTCAATTACTTCCATTATACAACACCACTAGACCAGTAACGGAAGAATAACATAAAGATCTTATGTGTTTACTACCATACATCCTTCCATTTTTTCAGAAACATTTTAAAAATCTTAAAAACTCGAAATTATGATAAGAATGGATTACTTGTAAAGAAATGATTAATAAATGTTTATAAATTATTTCGTTAAAGTTGTTGTTTCAAATAAAAATCACTATTTTTTATTACTTTAAATCAATTATAGGACATTCAGTTAATTTTGAAAATGGTCTAAATCAATTCAAGCTTTAAAAACAACATTTTCCTATGAAATTAACACAAAATTTCATATCTATAATAAATTTCCATTAATCAAGACTAATAAAATTATAAATTGAAATGTCGCATAATATAAAAATATTTTTTAATTTATTCAAATGCGATTCATTAAATATCTCGAAACAAGAAATATATGACTTAGACCACTTTCATAATTATGGGCACAATTATAGATTGTTTAAATTGCGTTGCGGATACAGATTTTTATTATATAAACGAATTTAAAATTTACATAAAATACTAAAAAATAATAGCCTATTTTTAGGCTACTAATTGTTAGTACTAAATAACATTTTAAGGTTCTTCAACATTGGGCTCAAATGAAAACATATATAAATATTTAATGTATCAATATATATTTTATCATAATTTTCTTTTTATATATATATTTTACATCGCTGAATTTACAAATATTTTTTTACAAATAAATATAATTCTATAAACATATTTACATGGTTTTATTCATTTATTTTCTTTTTTTTTTTTTATAATTTTAATAACAATTTATATAGATTGTTGGTAACAATGTTTTAAGAAAACTTAATAATTAAATTAAAAATAAAAATTAATCATAATATTAAATACATCAGGTACATAGTGTGTTACACTCTTGAGTGGAGATATAGGACTTTCTACCTATAAGCAAGTTTATAAAATAAAATTTAAATCAAGTCAAATTACGTTGTTTAGCATCTTGCATGGTATGTGATATGGAAGAAGTAAAAATAATATAATTATAATTAAATATAAATATATATAATATATAAATATATAATATATATATATATATATATATATATATATATATATATATATATAAAAATCTTGTGGGTCTCATTAAAGATTAGGGCTATCAATTAGTTCAACTTTCCATCAGGTCTCCATTCAAGATTTTTATTTTTAGATTTTAAATTAAAATAAAAGTTTTAAACTTAAAGATTTCAAGATAAAATCTGAAGAAATAATAATTTAACCAGGTATATAAATACCTTAAATAAATTCTTATAACTAGTCAGACTAGGCAGGGCTCCCCAAACTTCATCCTATTTACAATAATTACTATTTACAAATAAATAGTATTGTACATAATATACAATATTTACAAAAATAAATTTAGCAATGTACAATCTGCAACCACAGCTCGCAACCATCATGTTCTGGTTTTTCATGCTTATATTTCATAAATTTCACTAAAAATATTTTTCAATATCAATTTAGTATGAATTAGATTTTTGAATAAAAAAAAATGTATTTGTCATATTTAATTGAAAAAAATCAAAATCTTATTTAATTATAATGATAACATTGGTCTGCCATCAAAGGAAATCTTTAAAGTGAGTCTATCGGTTCTTGTTAAAGTCCACTAGATCTCCACTAAAGGGTTGTGTTCTTTTAAAGTTAAAATCTAAAGAAATAAAAAAAGAGAAAGAAACATTGATCAAGATATAAAAATGTCCCAAATAAATAGTTCCGGTAAAATCTTTATAATACTATGATCGTGAGACTAGGCAGGTCTCCCTACTCCCTACCTCACTCCTATGTACAATATACAATATTTACACAATATACATCAACAATATCACAATAGTTGGGGGCAAAAGTGCACAGTCCTATCTGCAACCACAGCCCACCACCGTCATGTCCTGGTAGTTCTTGAGAACTACCTTCCCCTCGTCGAGGTACAGCATGGAGATGGAGGAGAGCTGAGTGGGGACGCAGCAGGCCTTGGGGACGGCATTGGGGTTGACCGAGTGGACCAAGGTCTGGACGATGGCGTGGTTGGTGGAGTTGAGGTGGTCCGCCAGAGGGAAGGGACAGTCCCCGTGGCAGTAGTAGGCGTCGTAGCCAGGGGGCGCCACGATCCAGTCGTCCCACCCGACCGCCTTGAAGTTGACGTACAGCGGGTGCCGCCTGCAGATCTCTCTGCCGTCCTTCCTCCTGTGCTTCTTCCCCTGAGCTGCGGCTCGCTTCTTCCGCGACAGCAGCTGCTCCAGTCCTCGCGGCCCGGATCTCCCGTCGTCCGAGTAGAGGAACATCCTGTGGAGGTCCCTCTTGACTCTTTGCGGAGTTCCTTCCACTTCCACCAGGAGGCCGTGATTGGTCCCGCTGGTCCACCGCTCTACTCCAGGGGTTACGTCCAAGAGGACGCTGCCGTCCTTGTCCACCTTATTGGTGTCCATTAACCTGAGGAGAGGACCGTCGCCGCCCTTCCTTCCGGGTCGTAGGATGTCGTAAACAAGAACTCGCTGCCCCGCTTCGAGGCCGGACAGTCGCAGTTCAGCAGCAGTCGGGGTTTCTGACGCCAAGACCTCGGCGACATTGAAATTCAGCCTGAATTTCCGCCTTGCTCGGTCATCTTCTTTACCTGCAATTTGAAAAACAAAAATATATTAATTAATGAAATTATTCTTATAAATTTATTATCTAATAGGTATAAATAAAATCTTTAGAGTTGCTTTTAACTGAAACCAACACAGAATGCTGGCTTTGAGAACATCTCTTTATATGTGAGTCTAACTTAATAGCGTCCTAGTTAGTCAATGCTCCGAATGATAGTGCCTTCATAATAAAATACAGAGAATTAACGAAATATTTTTAACAAGAGATAGAAATGAAAAATTCTATAACATCAAACCGGTTCAATTTCCATAACCTATAACATCAAACCGGTTCAATATCCATAACCTATAACCTATAACATCAAACCGGTTCAATTTCCATAACCTATAACATCAAACCGGTTCAATTTCCATAACCTATAACCTATAACATCAAACCGGTTCAATATCCATAGCTCCTGGTTCTGCAACCGGTTATGTGCTACTTGCCGGACAAGTGCTACTTTTATTTTGAACAAGAGATAAATTTAACCATCCCACGTTACTTCACTGTATCTTATCTTACTCTAAGGCGTACGCAATAGTTATGCTCTACTCCGACTTGTTAAAATTCGAATCTATTAACTCAGACGCAGTCAAAGCAATGCTTTAAAGAAACAGGTTTTGATTCAGTCCGGTCCCAATACGAGTTTTGTACAAGGCACACATAAAATCGAATTCACTTTTTTCAGTAAATTCTTAGATTCCGGATCGGCCTCTATTAGTTCTTGAGGCCGGTGAAATAAATTTGATAAACTACTGAAAATGTAATAAGATAAATCTTTTTTGGTAAAAGATAAAAACAAAGTTGCCGGTCATTGACTCGGGCTCGATAGAGAACGGCCAGGTGTCCGCGGCGGAGGAACCGATGTAAAGGACACTCAATAATAAAAGGACGAGTAAAGGACAGAGTCCTGAACGGTGTGGGAATTACAAGAGCGACAAAGTGGTCACATTAGGAGAGAGTTATAGAACGGCGAGTCTTATCGCTTGTCCGTCGTCCTCGTTGAAGTCTTAGCCGCTGAGAGGAGAGGGAGGCCGACGCGACCTGTCCGCTTCGTAATGTACTGACACTGTTCCGCGAACACTAGCGGTGACATATCGGACAATTAGCGCGATCTATATCATCCGACGCGATATATCCTCGAGGCGGTTCTCGGAATAGGTGCTAGATATGTTCGACACTGCTCTGTTCGTCTTGTCATCGGTGATTCATCCCATAAAGCTAGTGTTGAAACAATTAAGTAAACAAGTAATATTTTTGTTATTTTGGTTGCAGCTGAGCTTGGATTTCACCAAGTTATTCTGGTTTTTTCATTGATTTTGAGTACCAAAAGACTCAGAACAAGGACTGATGGTTGGCTGATGACGGCGCACGATGAATATGTTTACTAGTTTTATTGTAAATTAAGTAAGGTAGATTAAGTATGATAGACGGGCTCACCTATATGTGTGAAGCTCCTGACGGTGTTGGCCGACCTGGTGTGTCGGCCTGGAAGGGGAAGATCCAGAGTATCCAGAGTATCAGGATTCAGCTGCCGGCGGTAGATGTCGAGAAGCTCCGGGGGCACCTGGAGGCCCGGGGCCGGGGGGCGAGGGCGCCGCTGCAGGCCGAGCACCCTGAGGAGCCCCTCCTCCGCCGGGCTGGCCCTAACTATCCCTGCCGCCGCCCACAGCACTACCATCACCAGCAGCGCCATACTCGATCACGCTCCTGAAACAGACCATAATCTCTTTAATACAATGTTACATATAACAGGTTTTAATGCCGTTGGGCGTTAATGCAATATGGATATTCAATGAAAACTTCAGATCCACATCGGATCCTACTGGAACAATTAGTAAATATAATGGCATTCATTCTCAAAAAGCATGATATAATTGACAGAGAGGGAAGGTAGCCCAGAAACGAACGAAGCGTTGGTGAAGTAAATTGTCGATTTTTTCTAGTTTTTTCAATTCATTTCCGACGTTGGTGGAATATGGAATCAAGATCTAAAATAATTTAAAAAAGATTTTATCATGTTTCCTTTATCATGTTTCCTTTAGAAATGGTCTTAGATTGATTATAAGCTTTTTACTTTAAAAAAGTATTTTTATTTATTTTTATATCGTAAATTTGATGATTGCATGCGTCATCTAAATAAAGAAGTAATTTTTATCCGCCTCAAAAATAATCTAAAGACTAAATAATAAATATTTAAGGAACAGAATTACGTTAAATGGATTGTAAGCCCCATAAGTCGGTTCTCGAATTCCCTGTAACATAAAACTAAACCGAAGCCAGGGGCCCGCTCAGTATACAATGCCAGCGAATCCTCCTATTGTATATTGATTTCGTATTATAATAGTAATAACAATTCTTTGAAATATTTAAAATATTTCTTTAAGGTAATAATAATGCAGATATCATTATCGCAGATGTAATGAAAGAGAAGATGATTGGGGTATGCCATCAGAAGAGAAACGCACTGTAAGATAAAAAGATAAACTATATTACTTGTAGGTCTGCCAACGTTTCGGCCTATAAATATAAAATAGTACAATAATAAAATTAAATAATTTTACCGTTAAAATTAAAATATAACTGACTAAAACGACGGAAAGGTCACGTTACACAAGAACAAAGAATACTATAAAAAAAAAAAATGAAAATAAAAAAAAACTGTTGCGACATTCTATATAAAATGATACTGTTATCTACAACAGAGGTCCTCAATAGTTCATCAAATATTTGTTTGAATGAAACTGTTTCAAAAATTTGTCCTTAAAAAGTTAAAAATATTTTTTCTTTTATTTTCGTATTTTTTTAAATGTATTTAATTGTTTTGCGATCATATATAGCGACAAAACGTAATCCTGGAAACCTTACTTATATTAAAGTACTTAATTATCCTGAACTGTATCATGACCTTCAATCATAACCTATACCCGTGTTAATAAACGTATTTTAGTTAGGGATGTTGAACAAATATCGATATATCGATATTTTTGTCCGATATGTCGATATTAAGATTTGAGTATCGAAAAGCGATATTTTTCTACAAAAAAAAATATGAGAAAAAGTATAAAATAAAATAAAATCCTACAAAGACAACGGGTTCTACAAACAAAGAACCATAAAAACATACGATGTGGTGTGTTCGTGTGACAATTTATAGTGGCTGTGTTCTAGGAATGTCTTGCTAATACAATATAGCTATATCTTGACAATATCGGTATAAAAATATCGATATTTACTACGATTTAAATATATCCTTAATATTTTTATAAAATAAAAAAAAATATTCAGAACGAATTGGAGGAAGATTAGGAGCTAACCTGCTTCTTGATATCTAAATCCTGCTTGAACGAGCTTAATAAAAACATTATCTTAATGATATCGGCATTGAAAAATCGATATTATATAAAAAAAATATCTCATTAGTATCGGCACAAAAATATAGATTTTATAAAAACAATAACTCAATTATATTAGGACAGAAATATCAATATTATAAAAACAATGTCTTAATGATATCGGCTGAGAAATATCGATATTATACTTGCATGAACACAACCCTTAATTCCAACTCTCATAATTATCCTATAAGAATGTTTTCGTTCCTACTATTTATGTCAATGTTTACTTCGACTAATCCTTTAATTCCTTGTGACATGAGTTGGCTTTGTGTAGTCATAAAAATGTTTTTTAAAACGCATGTGCAATGTCCGAAGAAAAAATCGTGATTCGCGGTCTTTTGAGGCATTACTGGAAAAAAGGTTTAAGAGCAAAGACAGCCGCCGAAGAAATTTGTGCCATTGAAGGAGAGCCAATTAACCATCGAAATATTGCCGCACAACCCAGATCAGGTCGTTGATGATGACGTTCTTCTTGAATGTGTGAACCAGGACCCAAATGCAACTACTCGTGATTTATCGGCCGTAGTAGGGACTCGAACCTTTACTGTGAACAGCTAGACAGAGTTTATGCAGTTTTAAGTGCAAAGTAAACAAGAACCAAGCCATTTTGACAATGCACCTGCACATGGTTTGACCAAGAAAATATTATCGGAACTGCAAGGGGTAAACGTTTTGCCTCATCCTGCTTATAGCCCGGATATTGCACTATCAGATTTTGTTACCTTAGATCAATGGCTCATTTTTTAAAAGGTCGGATCTTTGATAATTACGAGGAAGTAAAGAGTTCTTTGCCTCAAAACGAAAGGAGTGGTACCGGCATCAAATCCAATTACTGACAGAAAGATGGGTGAAAGTAGTTATAGCTATACTAATACACAAGGACTTTTGTATCAACCTAGTAATAACACACATTTCTAAAACCCAGATATTATCTATCTACAGGCTAAATACTAGAGTATATTCGGTTAGCGAGAGCTATAAATAAAATATAGTTGAAATGCATAAGGCCTTGTGAATAAAAAGTTAAAACAATGGATATAAAGTGATCGGCTTCAATATATATATATATATATATCTATATAACCTGAGGATTTGCAGTAGCAATGCTGGCTGTCCCGTGGGTCTCGCTGCGGACTAGGACGGACCGAACTCCCGCCGCGATCTGACACACATCCAGGTGTACAGAGCTTGATATGGGACACCTGAGACAAAGCGGATTCGGCTGCCGTTGGGGGCAGGCCGGCTGCTTTCCCTATAGAGCCGATATCCGATAATTAGCGAAGGTGGCGGGGGAGTCGAGAGGACTCCAATAAAGGACAATAAAGGAGCATAAAGGATTATAAAGGAGCTAACTCTCTCCCCTAGAGAGCCGCCACGGTTGTCCTTTATAGTCATTATAACTCCTCCATTGTACTGCGGTAATTAGGCTTTGTTAGTCGGCAAACAAGATGGTCTTAGTTCCAAAGCAGTTGGGGCTAATAGTTCCGGGGTGCCACGCCTAGGGCTTCTGTCAACAGTGGAGTCATAACTGTTAAAAACAAAATACAATCCAACCTCGATATATCGAATCCCTTGATAAATCGAAGTTTTCTCATTCCCCTTGAACATGCCTATCTCCCCCACGTTATTTTACCTCTACATATCGAAGGACTGGTCAAGAACATTTCGATATTTCGAATTTTTATAATATGTTTAGCTTGGCACTGCACCTCTATATATCGAGTTGTCGTACGCATGATGGTATAGAAGGACCATTCTAATTAGGGATTGATAAATTATTTAGGATTAAAAATGATTTTTTCTTAAATGACAAAATAAATATCTCCAATAGTCCAATCTTAAATGCATTTCCATCCTTAACAGAAAAAACAATTACTCATCGGAATTATTAGGAAAACCCCGATCCTTCCCCTCAAAGACAAACTTCCAAAAAAAGCGGAATGTACGAACTAAATTGTAAAGATCACTAAATCAGAGATTAAAGAAACATATACGTGCATATAATAATAAGACAGATAATTCCAAATTTGCAATTCATTTAAATGAAAAACAACATAAATTCATCAAATACTCAGTAGTTAAATTAATACATCACGTTGAAAACAGCCTCAAATTAAATATATATGAAACACTTGAAATAATAAAATCCTTCAAATCCAATCCAGATTTTTTGCTTAAATGACCAAATAAATATCTCCAATAGTCCAATCTTAAATTTATTCCCATCAATAACAGAAAAAAACAATATTTATCGGAATTACTGAGAAAAACCGGACCATTACCTACCTATGTACCTACAAACACCTCACCTCTCTTCCATTACAGTAATTTCCATTACTAGTTCAGTACGAGAACGAACCAATAAAAACCTTGTCTGTTTGATATAATCTACTTATCTTGGTGAGTTCCAACATGTATTTGATTTCTTGTCTTAATTAAATTCAGAATTCATAAATGTTTTATAATACTGATTTATATCACATTTAATTTAATATGTACAATAATACCAAACTGTATTTTAAATTGCTTATTTTCGAATTTTTGTGTGTGGTTAGAACTGAAGATGAATGCATAACATTTGAAACTAGTTTTCAACAAAAATAATTATAGCAGTGACAAATAATTTATCAATCTCTAATTCTGTATATCGGAGTTCTTTTGATCAAATCAATATGATTTAGAGGAAACTCAGTTAGTTTTTTGACCCTGTAACCCCCACTTTAAGACGACTTTTGTTTACAATTTAGTGTGTGTTATTGTCATCAGAAAAAATGTACGTGTAAGAAACTTAGTGCCATAAAAACATTTGCCTAAATTTAATAATCAACTAAGGCTTTGTTTTTCTATACATATATTATTACTGTAATAGTATTAATAGTAATATTTTTTTATTTTGTTTTATTGACTAGTATTACAATCTATCACAGCAAGGAAAATGGTGATCAAAGGGTTCATTATAATATTTTATAATACAATAACATGCAATTTCTCTAAATGCAGTTAGTGTACAATTATTTTTGAGTGAACCTCAATATATCGAATTCAGTCAAAAATCATCTCGATAAATCGAATATCGAGGTTTAACTGTATAACAAAAAATTTTATTTACCCAACATTGCTGAAAGGTCAATATCTACATATAAGCAAAACTGAAAAGAGATTTGTTTTTCGCCTTTAAACTCTATAAAAAATTGAAAACAAAACCATTACCAAACTTCAGTTTTTTTAAGTACATTCTTAAGCTATCGCAAAACAGAAATATACTAAGTCAATATTCTCCAATCTTAAAACCACCTAGTCCATTAGTCAGATGTAAAAAAAAAAACAAATTTTATTTATTTTATTGCGTCTTATTAAATTGAACTGTTTTTTAAAATTAGAATAGGGAGATTAAATCAATATCACCATGCCCAATGTACCATATTTCAACTGGGTAAACAGGAATAATTTATTCATTACAAGCAGCTGCAAGAATTCGACCAATATGTAAAATAGATAAAATTTCGATTTAAGGATAAATTGATCCTAAGTAGCAAAAATGCAAAAAGGATATCCTGTTTGTTCAAGGGTCGCCCACGCGAAAATCGTCATCTTAAGAGAGGCTCTTGGAAGGAGAAAGTTTTTTTGTAACAGATAGAAATTACTTCACACTATATACAATGTTTTATGCTTTGTATATAAAACGCATTTCAAAATTAGATAAATTATTTTTCAACGTAAATGAATCTTTTGAATGGTATTGTTAGGTTAATACAGTAAAGCCTTTTGATGAACGTGAACAATATTAATAGAAAATAAATTCAATTTTAAGGATTAAAAATGCCAAAATAGTTTATAGAAAAAATAAAATAAAGATATCAATTTTAAAAAGGAATCAAAAACATGCCTGCATAATGTGCATAGTTTCAAACATTAACGAATTTATAGAGTAGATAACTAAAATTTAATTATTTTAAAAATATGGGGAAGATTCCAAACAAAACCTTAAGTCTCTCAAATAACGGTAAACGACTAACCAGTCAATGATTCGCGAATTCAGAGATCATCAGGACAGAAAAAACCAGATCACATATGTGCAGAGCAAATACAACACATCTCACATCAACAGTCTAAAAAAGACGCATCAACTAAAGACAATATATCACTCCAAAACATCGAATCATATACTGAAGGAAAATAGAGGTAACATATATCAACAGCCGAGGAAGCACAAAACAGGAAATACGCGTACCAGTCAATAAAAAATAAAAAATAAGAGAAAAAGCATTATAATAAAAAACAGCTGATTAAATCCAACCAATTAAACATAAAAGGCAAGATATAGTTAGATTTATCATACGTATTGTCTCAAATGCTTACCGTTACCGAACAAAATTGATTCTAATTTCTATCAACTATCAGTCTTATAATTAACAGCACTATACAAATTCTGTGCAATGTGCACAGCCTCAAATATCTGTCTCTTAAAGTCATTACTCTCTTTCTCAATTACTCAAGCCTTATCAAAATCGAAGACATTATTATTGCCAACCAGACATTAGCGAGTACCAACATGTATTTGATCTCTTGTCTTAAATAAAATTCGTAATTCATAAATGTTTTATAATACTAATTTATATTACATTTAATTTAACATGTATAATAATAACAAACTGTATTTTGAATTGTTTATTTTCGAATTTTGGTGTGTTTTTAGAACTGAGTATGAATATATATATATATATATATATATATATATATATATATATATATATATATATATATATAAAACATTCGAAACTAGTATTCAATAAAAACAAAATTATAGAAATGGCAAATAATTTATCAATCCCTAATTTGATTTATGATTAAATTACCAAAAAATGAAGGCTATCTTTTTCAGCCTTATGTAAAATTGTGGTCTCTGTATATATCAATATATATATATATATATATATATATATATATATATATATATATATATATATATATATATATTTAATTAAAGAGAGTTTTCGAATAATCAATGATTATTGTTGTGTTATTTTTTTTTTCTACAAGGTTTTTTTTTATCAAGATTGTATTACTTGTTTAAAAATAAATAATATTTCGGATCCATTCTATTCTCACCTCAAGATGTAAATTTAAAAATAACAATATTAGTTGCAAATTACACAAATCTGCTATTGGAATATTCCTTATAGGATGTTCTAAGATATCTTCTTTTTTTTTGTTCATTCTATATACGTAAAAGAGAGTGACATGTTAATGTTATCAGGTTGTTTACCGAGATGGGACAATCTGTTGGCAAGATCGAGTCGAGTTTACATAACCAGGTTCGACTCGGGTGGGGGAAGAGGCCAAGCTGTCTGCCACCGTCTCTTCTCAGCACCCTCAGGCTATATAGCTCCTCATTTATCGTACCAATGGGTAATAAAGTATCAATATTTAGGTGATAGATTCCTATTTATTTAGGTTTAGATTTATTATTTTCAAAAGAAATGGGAATTAACTAACAAAATACAGCAGAAAGTAATAAAAAGTTTAACTTATGAACTGTTATTTTTTATTAAAAAATACTCTAAAGCTGCTAAAACGAAGCTTACAAAGCTGGAAATTAATTAAATCGTACTTTTATAAATAGCTACATATAAAAATATTATTTACCTACTTTTAACAAATAATGAACTATTATTAATGCAATCAACCCCACTTTAGAAGATGGCTTCATATCAATATGGCCTGTGCTACCGAAAGTTAAGTATATTAGTGTATATATGTGTGTATATATATATATATATATATATATATATATATATATATATATATTAATTAGTGTATTTAGTGTAAGATTAGACTTAATTTTTAGTTCGTCACTTAGTTCGTCTATAATATTCTTAAATATAAAATAATTCAATTGAATTAAAAATATAATTCTAGATTTCCTGAGATTATTCACACAGTCAATAGTTTTTATTCTTTTTGTTAGTTTTATTCATTTCGTTATTAATGTTAATATTTTTTTTATCTTTAATTAATTTGCCTTGAGGCCAATTAAAAAATTAAGTAGTTTTTTCTATTTATTTTAGACGTTTCGGGGATACTCCGTCACCCTCTTCAGGATCTAGTACAACCATAGATGTACTTGAAGCTGAATAGGGTGACCGAGTTTCTCCGAAACGTCTAAAATAAATTGAAAAACTACAAAGTTTTTTAGTTGATCTCGAGGCAAATTAATTAAAGATAAAAATATATTTCTTATTTTTGTCCTAAAACGCGTACGAATTTTTAGTTTTAACTTTTTTTGCCTTTTGATTCTGTATAGAATTTTAAAAAGTCTGTTTTATTTACTGCTTTCTGATTACTTTATTAATGCACAAGGATTAATTTACTTAATACATAAATACCGAGTTTTCCTTCCTTTGAAGCACCATTAGAATAAACGACAACTTTTCATTTACTGAGACTTTTCGGTTTATATTTATAATACTTGATTATAGATTTAATATTTATCTATTTAGGTTAGTACTTAGGGAATTAATTACCTTTGAAATAAAAGGTACGTATCCTATCATAACTCGCTTAGACTGTAGCGAAGGAGATAGCGGCTAAAGACGCCCCGCAGTCTGAGCGAGCGCTTGGTATCCTTGGAGGAACCGGTTCCAGATGTCCTGCGGGAGCTGGCTATCTTCGACAACTACTATAGAGGTCCTTGCCAAAATGCTAACCCCACCACCTCCCCTCTCCGTCTCTATATCCTCCACGATCCCCTCCACGCCGCGGTTTTTATTCCCTTCAGGATAAATTATCTGCGCCATTCGGCCTGAGGGGGTGATGGAGCGCAAGGTGTGGGGTCTTGCGCCAGGTGCACGATGACCTGTCGGTCCATGGATGGATATATATTTTTTTGAATTTGGAACTATTTGGTGACTGCCCGAAATCGGTCTGTGAGGATTAATTTTTATTTCCTGCCTTACCCTGTTAATAAATCTAGGACCTACTCACGCTGGAGGATAAGTTATCATTGATAATCCGACTAAGTTGAATTGCATAATAGCATTCAAACATATTTAACTAAGGAAAAAACTTATAATAGTTTATCCCCTTCTTTATAACAGTAATTTTTATCCACCTGTCCGCAAAATGATTGTCAAACAGTCCCAATGTAACCTTTTCTACTTAAACCTCGGTGAGTACCAACATGTATTTGATCTATTGTCTTAATTAAATTCATAAAAGTTTTATAATACTGATTTAATTTAATAATACCATACTATATTTTAAATTGCTTATTTTTGAATTTTTGTGAGTTTTTAAAACTGAAGATGAATGTATAACATTCGGAACTAGTTTTGAATAAGAACAAAATTATAGAAGTGGCAAATAATTTATCAATCCCTAATTAGTTTGATCCATCTTTTTTTTTTTTAAATAATTCGCCATTAATAATAAATAATTATTATTTTAACGTAAATGAGTGAAATAAATATAACGTTCGTATTGTTTTTCATCCACGCTAATTAATCAAAAAAAATAATTTTTCCGATATCTTTTATGATAAATTGATTTAAATGAAAATCACCAAATGATTTTTGATTTTCGACAGAAAATTTTGTTAATAATAATCACATTCTTTTCCCTTCCTATCTACACATTAGCTAATATTTAAAAAAAAAATGTAAATCCATTCTTGAGAACGATAGTTTTACGAGTTTATATTTCTAAAAATCCAAATAATTACTCATCTAAAGAGAATCTTTGAGTAATTAATATAGGCCGAAACTTTTTAAGTTAATTAATTTAAAGTTTAAATTAAGTTAGTAATCAGGGGTGACGATGAAAAAATTGTTCCTCTTTGATAAAATTTCGAATAAAAGTCAATTTAAAACAACCAAAAATTATACAATTTATTTTTATACAAAAAAAAAAAAAAAAGCCGTTCAAATCGCTAACGAAGAGACCTCTAAACTAAAGATGTTATATATTGTTAGAATATTGTCATAATGTTGAAACACGATATCATTTAAAATAATTATATTAAAAAACAGTAAGTTAAAAAAAAATTAATAAAATTATTATTATATAATGACGATAAGTGACTTATAAATTCTCAACACGAACCTTTCCACTTGTACTTTATGAAATAGAACCCAGGAAGACTTTTATATATTATATTGAAAAAGTAAAATTATATTTTTTTTTTTATTTATTCAAATTATTACAGATATATGTATTTTAAAAAAAAATAACATATACCTAAAATTAAATACGAATTTAATAAAAATAGAAGATGACATTAACTTTTATTGCTAAATCGTCAACTTATTATATGTCATAAGGATGGCCATTATTTAAAAAATATTAAAAATATCGTGGGCATTTATACTTTGGGGAAATTTTTTTTCAAATTATGTTTGTTATAAACATTCACTCCAGTGATTTATTAACGCGCTAACTGTAGGACATCTGTTATCAGTGAGACCTGGGTTGTTAACAAACCCTGTTTGATAAGGTCAAGGCAGGTCAAGATTAGCTTGGAGGTTTGTTTATCACTGGAATGCACTTAAGTTCAAAACTAAAGCCTCTTAATTACAAACTTAGTTCTAGTATAACTTTTAGCCTTTACTTAAGTGCAAAATGTTCAAAGATTCTTGGTCTCTTTAGATAAGGAGTAATTTAAAATCAGATATAAAAAATTTTCCAATCAATAATATATTCGATATTAAAAAAATCGATGGTCTGAATAGATCATTGTTTTTTATAAACGATAAAATGAGACATTAATTCGCGAACAATCCAAGATAGTGCCATCCAACTTTTTTTTTGCTCATGGAAACTTTTGCTCAGACATGCAAAAACTAGATTCCAGTTAAGTTTCAGGGCATCTGATTAAAACTACTTTTACATTTAAATACTGCGATTTCCTTTATATATTATTCAATTCTTCCTAGTACACACTATTGAACTTGTATATGGATCAACTTTTCGATGCCCTCCCGAATCCGGTGATGGACGGTTCCCTTGGAAGCTTCTGTACATTTTTCATACTAAGTCTCTTCGTCCAACCCTTATAAAAAAAACGTGGCGTTTTATACATAAAGTAAATTTAAAATATATATCGAATTCTTAGGAAATAAGAATATTTTAATGATCGAAAGAACTTTTTGGTATAAAAAAGGAAAACCGCACAGATTTTGTTAACGTCATATATAATGTATGTATGTATGTAAAAGGCTTACCTTTGAAATAATTCGTAATATATTTGAATGAGTCAATATCCAATCACGTGAGAGAGAGGTGCCGCCAAGAAGTCTGGTTCGAGAGAAGCGTCGCGATGTTTTCTGGAAGGACTCTTGAAGGATCTGTTTCTGGTATGTCCTTTGGCTCCAGCCTGTCTTCGATAACTACAGCCCCTGCCAAAATGCTAACCCCACCATCTCTCCCCACCGCTCCTTACCTGTACCCCCTCCCATAACGAACTTATTTCTTTTTAGAGAAATTATCTGCGCCATAGTACTGCGGGGGTGAGGAGGCGCAAGGTGTGCGGTGTTGCGTCAGAACGTGCGGCGCATGATGACCGGGTGCAATGGATTTCTCCTTATAATTCGTGGTTCTCATTCGGTTCCATGTGTTATGAATCGTTTACTGTAATTTTAATCAGCTAGAAAATTATCGTTATTACAAGTGTGGATTTAGGTGGATGCAAACCAGTGAGCAATAATTCAGAGGACAGCGCAGATTTTCACTAAAGATCCAAGAAGAAGGCCTGTCATACCATGAATAAAGTAAATATATAAATATCTATATGAATATAAGTAAAATATATTAATATAAAGAAAAAGAAATTTGTGGAACAGCTGACTTTCCATATTCTTCTTTTCATTTTAACTTGCTATTTATTTTATATTTATTATTTTTCTAATTATTTGATTCATTCTTATGCTCTTTTGTACATGTGTATTTTCCATTTTCTGATGATCAGCTGTGTTTAATTTAACCTTTCCCAGCTGATGTGTCATCTGCCTTTTCCTTCAGTATATGTGTAGATGTCTGCATATATCTGATATTAATTTTTGTGTCCTGATGATGTCTGAATCGCCGAAACGTAGACTGGTTAGACTGTCATTAAGCCTATGTCCACACTCAGTTGACATCCGCATGATGGAAAGCAAATTTGAATTGCTTATTTTTTAATTTTTCTGTGTTTTTAGAACCGAAGATGAATGTATAACATTCAAAATTAGTTTTCAATAAAAACAAAATTATGTAAGTGGCAAATAATTTATCAATCCCTAATTATGTCCATACTGATCTATTTTCGATGCGCTTTCGTTTTCGAAATCGCTACCTAACCCTCTCATATCTTAAAAAAATTTTAGTTCCTTTTATAATTTTTTTCATTATTATCACTTCCTATTTTATTCGTCAAATTTTTTTTAATATTTAATATTTTAATAATTCTTTTTTATTTCGAAAATATCCCAAAATAATATATATAGTTATATATATATATATATATATATATATATATATATATATATATATATATATATATATATATATATATATTATTTTTTTATTACTTGAGATGAATATTCCAGCCATATACAGGCCATTTTTAAAAATAAAAAATAAAGATTTGCTTATTTGTGTTCTTTTTATTAGATAATTAATATATTTTGCATCATTTACTAATTTTAAATAATCGGATTTATTAATTAATGAGATAAATAATAATAAAAATAATATATTTACTCGGTAAAAAAAAATGGTAACAAACAATTTTGTTAACAGTATATTTAATGTTGTCTCTTCCCTTTTACATCAGTGTCACAGCTAATTAGGGATTGATAAATTATTTGCCACTTCTATAATTTTGTTTTTATTGCAAACTAGTTTAAAATGTTATACATTCATCATCAGTTCTAAAAACACACAAAAATTCAAAAATAAGCAATTAAGAATACATTTATATTACATTTAATTTAATATGTATAATAATACCAAACTGTATTTTGAATTGCTTATTTTTGAATTTTTTGTGTGTTTTTAGAACTGACGATGAATGTATAACATTCTAAAGTAGTTTTCAATAAAAACAAAATTATAGAAATGGCAAATAATTTATCAATCCCTAATTAAATTGATCCTTCTATACCATCATGCGGATGTCAACTGACCAATCAGATTGATCCTTCTATACCATCATGCGGATGTCAACTGACCAATCAGATTGACCCTTCTATACCATCATGCGGATGTCAACTGACCAATCAGATTGATCCTTCTATACCATCATGCGGATGTCAACTGACCAATCAGATTGATCCTTCTATACCATCATGCGGATGTCAACTGACCAATCAGATTGATCCTTCTATACCATCATGCGGATGTCAGCTGACCAATCAGATTGATCCTTCTATACCATCATGCGGATGTCAACTGATTATCAGCTGACAAGATACAAACAGCTATTACGATAAAAGTCAAAGGTCATTCCTTTCAAGCTAAACTTAATAACGGTTAAAATATAACAAAATACTAACCAGCACGCCTCGCAATGGTCCGAATAGGGCTGAATTGCCCAAATTCTAAAATTTGCTATAACTATTTGTTGAAATCAAAATAATGATATAGTAATTGATTATTTTTATTTATTTTAGATTTAAAACTAATTTAACTTATTTTTTAATCCTTCAATCTTTCTTCCTTGGCAGGTTCTTCTATGTTTTCATCGATTCTACCGTTTCCTCCTTCTTTCCTCAATGGGCATACCACAAGGTAGCGTCTTAAGCCCTCTATTCTACTCCATTTACACCTCTGGCATCCCCGAGCACCCTTGCGCCACCATCTGTACCTTCGCTGACGACACTGCCATTCTTTCTTCCCACACGAATCCTTCTTTTGCATCTGTTGCTCTCCAAAAGCATTTAATCGATTCAGAAAAATGGTTCCACAAATGGAAAATCAAAATTAACCTCACAAAACCGAGCCACGTAAGCATCTTTAACCACTATAGACAACAACTCAGTAACTACGAAACGGTAGCTTGGACTATATTCGGACAAAAGACTTACATGGACCACACTTACAAAATTAAATATCTGATGTGGACAACACATGACTCCCTTGTACGCCTATTAAACTATAAATCGGTGGCTCAAAAAGTGACCCTGAATTTGGTTACTAGTTTCCGAAGATTGCAGTATCTCAAAAACGACACTCATCGTCACGACATCCATTCCGTTATTAAATTTCGCTTTTTTTCAGTAGTTAACTAGTTCCCAAGATATTTCTTCGTGTTCCGTGACAACATTAGAACTATCTATGTCACTAGATAAAGCATTGAAAATCGACAGTTTCGACATTTTAAGCGGAAGAACCCGCTTAACTTATAACTTATTTATTATCATGCTGCAGACTTGTTCAGATCACAAATGGGGAGGAAAACCAGTACATTACACTCAATTTTAACACTTAAAACAAGTAATAAAAATATTTAATTAGAGTGGAAACAAAATCGCGTTTGTAACTCTTATTAGCGAACCATATGATTTCTGTATTTAATTTTAATGTAATTTTTGATGTAAGTATATTATGACCTTCAAGTAAAGTACCACTTTCGGTTAGCCAATTTTAACCAAAATTTATTATGATATTTATATGAGTATGCAAGTCTCAAATACTAAATTTGAGAAGTTTTTCATTATATTTTAATATAATTTTTGACGAAAATCAATAATGACCTACAAGTAAAGTACCACTTCCGGTAATCATGCAGTGACTAAAAAATGAGGTTCACAGCTAGATTTTACAACAATCCTAAATACAAAATTTCAATTTTCTACGGCTAACCGTTTTTGAGTTACGCCCGTACGTACGAAACAACGTACACACAGACGTCACGACGAAACTAGTCAAAATGGATTCAGGGATGGTCAAAATGGATATTTCCGTTGAAATCTGAAAACCGAAAATTTTCGCGATTACTATACTTGCTTTACTTCGTACAAGGAAGTAAAAAGACAAGATCTGACCAAACGATAGAAATAACTATCACATCTTCCGGATTACAGACCCTCACTAAACTTACGAAACAGACTAATCTACATTACATTACTAAGATATATTTGGACATACGGAGCAGAACTTTAAGGTTCGGCAAAACACCTCCACACACAAAAGATACGAACAACATAATCCAAAATTCTTAGAAAAATTGTAAATGCCCCATGGTTTATTTTGAATTACACTATCCACAACGCAATGATATGGGCATTCATCAGCTCTACTCAAAATCATCCCAATCCATCAGTTCTGTCTCTTTCATCCTCCTTGTTACCTGCTCTACCTGGACGAAGGTTAAAAAGGCAATGGCCAAGAGACCTTCTGGTTCACCCATTATGCAATATAAAAGATACAAAAAAAAAAAAAAAATCAAAATTCAAGACAAGCAGTAAGTTCGAGGACATAAAAGCACATCAAATTTGCTTGATGTGGTGTAACGCATTTGCAAATACAATATAAAACAATAAATAAATAAATTAAACTAATTGAGGATAGCACTAATAGAAATTAAATCAACAACAAAAATAATTAATATTATAATTATTAATTTTTCAGAGACACAATTTATTTAAATTATAAACATTTTTTTTAAATATTCAGCATTTCAAGCATTTATTCAAGTAATTATTCGAATGTTTTACTTTTTTCTATGAAGAACTTGTTAGCTTCATATTTGTGGATCTGGAATTAACATAAGGCTTTAGAAAGTTTTTTCATTCGTTTTAATTTTATTCCTTTTTTTAGAATGAAATTCATCATTTTGAATATGTATTTCAAGCTTCAAGAAATTTAGTTTTAAATATAAAATAAATAAAAATAATCAATTACCATATCATTATTTTGATTTCAACAAAAGTAGTGTAATTATTTTCCTGATAAAAAAAAACCTGTTGCTGTGCTGGTTAGTATTTTGTTATATTTTAACTGTTATTAAGTTTAGCTTGAAAGGAATAAACTTTGAGTTGAAATTCGCATGATGGTATAGAAGGATCAATCTAATTAGGGATTGATAAATTATTTGCCACTTCTATAAATTTGTTTTATTGAAAACTAGTTTCGGATGTTATATATTCATCTGCAGTTCTAAAAACACACAAAAATTCAAAAATAAACAATTCAAAATACAGTTTGGTATTATTATACAAATTAAATTAGATGTAATATAAATCAGTATTATAAAACATTTATGAATGTAATATAAATCAGTAATATAAAACATTTATGAATGTTTTATAATACTGGTTCATATTTAGAATTAGATAGATTGCATTTTAAAATAATTTGGGAGCTAAAACAATGAAATCGATAAAATGAGTTTCGGCCAATATTCTTCAAAAATAGGCCTAACCATAGTCCCCTGCAACAGCTTTAGGTGTTTATCTCGCTGTTGTTCAACTTTTTTTAATAATATTAGTTATAGATATAATATGTAATATATTTCAATACGTTTTTTTTATTTTTGTGAAATATTTATACTTAATAAAGAATATAAGAAAGAAAGCTATTTACAATATTTTTTCGTCAATCTTCATTCTATTTTTTACTTCATTATACGAAGTAAAGGAAGTATTGTAATCGCGAAAATTTTCGGTTTTCAGATTTCAACGGAAATATCCATTTTGACCATCCCTGAATCCATTTTGACTAGTTTCGTCGTGGCGTCTGTACGTACGTTCGTATTTCGCATAACTCAAAAATGGTTAGCCATAGAAAGTTGAAATTTTGTATTTAGGATTGTTGTAAAATCTAGTTGTGAACCTCCCTTTTTGGTGACTGCTTGATCACCGGAAGTGGTACTTTACTTGAAGGTCATAATTGATTTTTATTAAAAATGGTATTAAAATACTATGCAAAACTTCTCAAATTTAGTATTTTTAACTTATATATTGATTTAAATAACATACTAGATTTTGGTCTAAATTGGAAAACCGGAAGTGGTACTTTACTTGAAGGTCATATTAGACTTTCATCAAAAAATATATTAAAATGTAATGTAAAACATCTCAAATTTGGTAAATAGGACTTTTATATCGATGTGAATGTATTTACTATATTTTGGTTAAAATTGATGAGCCGAAAACGGTACTTTACTTGAAGGTCATAATAAGCTTACATCAAGAATTATATTTAAATTAAATACATAAATCATATGTTTCGGTAATAAAGGTTACAAACGCGATTTGGTTTCCAACCCAATTAAACATTTTTATTACTTGTTTTAAGTGTTAAAATTGAGTGTAAAACACTGGTTTTCCTCCCCATTTGTGTGTGTGTCAATAGATGGATGTCGCGACGCCGAGTGTTGTTTTTGAGATACTGCGATCTTCGGAAAATAGTAACCAAATTCAGGATCACTTTTTGAGCCAGCGATTTATAGTTTAATAGGCGTACAAGGAAGTCGTGTGTTGTCCACATCAGATATTTTTCGCCCCACAAAATCCAATTCAAATTCATTCTACAGTCAACCATCGGTAACTCCAACTTCAATGGAATCAGAAATAACTTCGTGCTATGATATGGTATGTTAGAGTTAAAAATTGTAATTGTAACGCAGTATCTTTCAAAAAGTCATTTCAGAGATTTGATATCTCTGTGGTCAGAAAACTTCTTCTTTATTTTAAAAATACACTAAATGTGATAATTTTCTTAATTTTAATGTCATCAAATGCAGTATATGTAGTCCTAGAAAATAGTTTATTTAATTGAAATCGAGTAGCTTGTGACTTTTTTGGTTAGTAGATACTAGGCGTTCACTGAAAAAAAAAAAAAAATTAAAATAAGAAAATCTTCACATTCGTAAAGCCAATATCAGCTTAGAAACCGAAATTCGGTTTCGGTTTCGGCTGAAAGTTCGGTCACTACTATAAAGTAATAATAATATAACATTCACTCTCACAATTTAACCACAAACATTCTTAAAATCAATATACTAACTTTCCATACAATTTTAAAGCAATTCATTGCAACCCATAAATCTGTCATGATCTAATATATTTTGACAAAATGTTTATCTTTTTCTCTTAACCTTATGCTCGGCATTGCTTAAACAACTTAACATTCCATTCATCAACGACAGGAAATTTCGCGACTCTTTTTCTTTTGCGTAAAAGTCTACCTTCGTTTGCCTGTCTTTAATGTTCAAAAAATTAAAAATAAATAGATGTTCACATACATACGTCACATAAATGTCAGTATAACAGAAGCCGAAATTAGGTTTTAGCTAAAAATTAAGTTTCGGTCTGTCACTAGTTTATAATTTCCGGGCGTTCCTGCTTGCTGCAGACCCACCTCCAAGTAATCTGGGTCTTCCAATAAACGCTAAATAAATAAATAAAGGATACGACAGGCCAGTAAACCTGTAGGAGCATCTTCCTATTGTCACCATACCTTCTGGGATACCTGTTATAAATCAGGATGGTACCAGGAGCATGTTCTGACTTGGTCGAAGGCTCGCTCACCACTCTGCCCTTCAATAGTCAAACCTATTTAAAAATGAATATTGCACTTTGATGTACGAATTTTATTACTTTTATAAGGAAATAATTATAATTGTATGGAATATTTGGAGTATTTTGTAGTTATTTAAGAACCTTGTAAAACGCAAGTAATTTAAAGAAAATATCTCTGGCAAAGATCTTTGACGGACGTCGCATTCTAGGTCGAATTACAATATTAGACTTGTGTCTAAGGGTTGTTGCCAATGCGCCCTAGGAGCCGAGAAAAAAAATATTTTATGTAATTTAACAATTTTTGTATTATTTTTGTGCCTTTCCTTTGTATGGATTTCAAAGTTATTATGTACCAATCGATTTGTTTATGAAGACGCTAGATTTAACTTGTAACCTTTCAAATTTCTTTATTGCTTATGTTAATGACGTTTCGGATAGAACTAGTCCATATTCAAATCGACTAAGAAAATCTACACTAAATTATTGCCAACAATTACACAGGCCAACGATGGAAAAACTGTTGTACTGAAAATACCTTATTCCTATAGTTTTTAGGGTGCTGAATCCAAATATGATATTAAAAAAAGCTGTATCCACCCACAATTTTAACTATTAAAGCTGTCCAATTCTTAAAAAATCGCTTAATTTAATAAATTTGACTATAAAATGTGAAGAAATTGTGGGTGATACAGCTTTTTCAATATTATATTTGGATTCAGCACCCTAAAAACTATAGGAATAAGGTATTTTCAGTACAACAGTTTTTCCATCGTTGGCCTGTGCAATCGGAGTTAAATGAACAAGATGATGAAGAATTCCAATGTTTTACAGAAAATGTAGAGCCTATACTGTTTACTCAAATCGAGCTTAACGACTTGGTTAGGGACTATAACCATGCTTATCATGTAACATGGTGTTTCATTAATTCCCCCGTATACCGTATAGAGGTTTATACTATATAATACAAAGCATATTGATGGAAAACTATGGGTGATACAAAAAAACTAAGGCCAGTTTTAGATTCAGCACATAAAAATCTATAAAGATCAACTATTAAAGTTAAAAACGTTTTCAAAACAATTATTTTTGTTGGCCCGTGTTACTGTACAATAAACAAATCTTAATAAATATTATATAATAAATAAATTTTCGGTATTATCCAAAATTACTATTTAAAAATTAAAAATAACTTATCTTCATTTAAAACATCTCATAACACCTAAGTACCAATAACACCACTTCAAGTAAAGTACCACTTCCGGTTATCCAATTTTAAGAAAATTCTACTACTTTATTTTAATTAATATATAAGTCTGATATACCATATTTGAGATTTTTTTCATTCAATATAATTTTTGATGAAAGTCTATTAAGGATTCCTTTTTTAAATTATTTTCTGTACGCACGTTCGTATCTCGCATAACTCAAAAACGGTTTGCGGTAAAAAGTTGAAATTATGTGCCATATTTGGGATTTCTGTAAGATCTAGTATTGCCCATCCCTCTTTGGTCACTGGAAGTGGTACTTTCCTTGAATTTCTCAATAGACTTTCATCAAAAATTATATTGAATGAAAAAATCCCAAATATGGTATATCAGACTTATATATTAATTAAAATAAAGTCCTAGAATTTTCTTAAAATTGGATAACCGGAAGTGGTACTTTACATATATTTCAAAATAGAGTATTTTCTTCCTTGTACGCAGCAAAGGAACTATTGTAATCTCGAAAATTTTCGTTTTTCAGATTTCAATGGAAATATCCATTTTGACCATTCCTGAATCCATTTTGACTAGTTTCGTCGGGACGTCTAGTTCGTACGTGCGTATATCGCATAACTCAAAAACAGTTAGCCGTAGAAAATTAAAATTTCGTATGTAGGATTATTGTAAAATCTAGTTGTGAACCTCCATTTTTGGTCACTGAATGATTACCGGAAGTGGTACTTTACTTGAAGGTCATAATTGATTTCCATCAATAACTATATTAAATTACAATGAAAAACTTCTCAAATTTAGTATTTATACTTTATATATTGATTTAAATAATATACTAGATTTTGGTCTAAATTGGCAAACCAGAAGCGGCACTTTACTAGAAGGTCATAATAATTCCAATTTAATAATTCATAAAAGGTCATAATGAATACATAAAAAAAAAATATAAAAATTAAATACTGAGATCATATCGACGTAATTTCTTGAAAAAAGGCTTAAGGGCCAAAAATTCGAAATTTAGGTTTCAATTGATTATGGGACGTAAATAGCTCCTCTGTCGATTCCGGCTCACGATATATCGAAAAAAAAAATTGGAAATGGTCTAAAAATCTAATATTGATGACGTAAGCACCAAATACCAACGACTCTCAGTCGTCAATCTGGCTTTAACCAGTCCTAGAAGACTTAAAAATATATTATAAAGGTTTTGCCGGATTATTAAACTCTTACTTTATACAATAAAGTGTAAAAATAAATATATATTGCTATTTGGGGAAAATCGTTTCATATGTTTCCTGTAAAGTTTGCTAAATGGCGCTTACGCCTTTTCCAAAAAATGACGTCGATATTATAGCCATTTTCGCTTTTCTTGGTGCATGGTATTATTCAAAATTTTTGAAAATATTTAATAGCATCTTCTTCTGAGGAGGGAATTTCCCAAATTTTGATCATATTTAAACTCAAATGAAAAAAAAAAAAACAATAACAAAAAACAACTTAACATAAATAACACTTTTCAAAGCAAATCGTACTTATTATACAAAAGACAATTAACTTGTGGGTAGGTTATACAGCTTAGGTTATACAGTAGGTTATACCGCCAATATATGATTCGTTTAGTTCCAAAATGAACCCTAAACGATTTTTTTGGAAGTCGCGGTCCATTTAAAATTTAAATGCTGTTTAATTATTAATATAATAACACTAATATAATCAACGATTTTTAGAAATATGTGCTAGAATGAATATTTTTCTAATATATTTCAAAATAAAAATATCTGATATAATAATTAGAATAGAAAATATAGCTTTTCCCGGCACAGAAAAATTTTTCAATGATTATTAAGGGTTCATTTTGGAAATAAATAGGGTTGGAAGATCGAAAGTAAAATATCGATATTCGATATTTTGCGATATAGCAAAACCAAATATCGATATCCACCGATAAATGCTAGAAAAATATCGATATATCGAAAGAAAATAGATGAAAAACAAAGAAAAGTGCATGAAATGAGTATAATGTTAAACTGTGAAGAAATTTAAGGAATAATATAATTATTATTATTTATAAAACAATATTAGCCATAAATCATAATAAAAAAGATTATAAAGAAAAGAATTATACGTTTTATAAAATATTTTTATTTTGAAGACAGCCAGATTTCATATATTATACTCTTCTAGGTATTTTTCAATAATAAAACCTTCAAAATTCTAAAAAATTTATTTATCTTATAACGCTTCTGTACATTCTGAAAACATTCATCTAAATGCATGAGATTTATTTCATATAAATCTCAGTACCATCATCATTTATATAATCATCAATTTATCTTTACATAGGATTAATTAACATTATTTGTATATACATCTTATCTACTAATTATTGTTTGGTATAGATTACTAAATATGGACGTCTAATAGAATGGACGTCTAGATTTTATGACCTGACTTATCTTAGAAATCTAGACTTTATTTGGAAGACAAAAATAAATACGAATTATCGAGGGGACTGGATTGCAGTGATTTTATACGAAGTAAAGGAAGATTTTCAAGAGACCAGAAAATCCATAGGATTTATAGGAATATACGTATTATCGGGATATGTATTATCGATATTCTACTGTAATATAGTTTAACATGTCGATGTCATCGATATATCGTTGTAAAATATCGATAGAAAATATCGGGTTTTCAGCTCCAATATATCCATAAATCGTTTAAGCGTTTCGATATTCCAACCCTAGAAATAAACGACTCATATGTGTGATTAGCTTTCCGTAAATAGCATTATTTATTATTAATTATTGTAATTAATAAATTATTGTAACGTTGCTCTGTAGTTTCCTGCTAAACACACCTGTAGTTCTCAACCTCCAGGTAATCCGGATATTTCGGAATACCCATCCCTTGATGGAGGTTCTCAAGGATCCGACAGGCCAATAAACCCAGAGGAGCATCTTCCTATTGTTGCCATAACTTTGGGGGTAGGCACATGCTGTAAATAAGGATGACACCTGGTGCAGGTCATGACAAGCAGGATTGCAAACTACTGTGCTAGTCCACCATTGGCTCAAACAAACTGAATTAATGCACCTGTATGTACGAATTTCTTCACATATCTGAGAAAATATATCGTCGCATTAGAAATGTTTTTTAATGATTAATTGTATTTTTATTACTAACCAACTGTTACTCGCGGTTTTATCCGCGTTAAATTTGGTTGAACTTCTAAAATACAAAATAACCTTTTAAATAGCAAGATGATATCCGCTGATGGTGTAGAAGGGTCAATCTAAATAGAGATTGATAAATTATTTGCCACTTCATTAATTTTGTTTTTATTGAAAACTAATTTCGAATGTTATACATTCATCTTCAGTTCTAAAAACAGACAAAAATTCAAAAATAAGCAATTCAAAATACAGTTTGGTATTATTATACGTACTAGCAATTATCGGTGGACATCTTTGCGATAACGCAAATTATCGAATATCGATATTTTACTTTCGATGTTCCAACCCTATTTATTTCCAAAATGAACCCTTAATCATCATTGACAAATTTTTGTGTACCGGAAAAAACTATATTTTCTATTCTAATTATTATATCAGATATTTTTATTCTGAAAAATATTAAAAAAAATATTCATTCTAGCACATATTTCTAAAAATCGTTGATTATATTAGTATTATTATATCAATAATTAAACAGCATTTAAATTTTAAATGGACCGCGACTTCCAAAAAAATCGTTTAGGGTTCATTTTGGAAATGAACGAATCATATATTGGCTGTATAACATACTGTATAACCTAAGCTGTATAACCTACCCACAAGTTAATTGTCTTGTGTATAATAAGTACGATTGGCTTTGAAAAGTGTTATTTATGTTAAGTTGTTTTTTGTTTGTGTTTTTTTTTTTTCATTTGAGTTTAAATACGAATAAAATTTGGGAAATTCCCTCTTCAGAAGAAGATGCTATTAAATATTTTCAAAAATTTCGAATAATACCATGCACCAAGAAATGCGAAAATGGCTATAATATCGATGTCGTTTTTTTGGAAAAGGCGTAAGCGCCATTTAGAAAACTTTACAGGAAACACATAAAATGATTTTTCCCCAAATAATAATATATATATTTTTTAAATTGTATTCTTTATTGCATACAGCAAGAGTTTATTGAAATGGCAAAACCTTTATAATTGAAATATATTTTAAAGGATACTAGCACTGGTTAAAGCCAGATTGACGACTGAAAGTCGTTAGTATTTGGTGCTTACGTCATCAATATTCGATTTTTAGACCATTTCAATTTTTTTTTTCGATATGTCCTGAGCGGGAATCGATAGAGATGGTGTTTACGTCACAAAATCAATTGAAGCCTAAATTTCGAATTTTTGCCGCTTAAGCCTTTTTCAAAAAACGACGTCGATATGATCTCTGTATTTAATTTTTAAATATTTTTTTAAATAAGTTTATTATGATCTTCTAGTGAAGTACAGCTTCTGGTTTGCCAATTTAGACCGAAATCTAGTATGTTATTTATAACTAGTCAAAATGGATTCAGGGATGGTCAAAATGGATATTTCCGTTGGAATCTGAAAACCGAAAATTTTCCCGAATACAATACTTCCTTTACTTAGAACAAGGAAGTAATATAATTTCCCACTCATTAAAAGTTTTTGTAAACAGACTCAAATTGATATGAAGTTGCCATGACAACGGCACGTACGCAAGATATCCATGCGGTCTTATATCGTGCGTTATCTCAAAAACGGTAGGTTTTTAAGCTTTAAAACGCTGGACCAATACGCTCCACAGGAAAGTATATGATCTTGATGCCCGCGTCAAAATCTTTAAAACCCAACTTATCCCGTCTCGATCCGCCGACTCTCAGTCGTCAAAGTTTTGAAACCTCCCAGTTTTTTCATCACTTTTATTTAAGCCCTTCTAAGATTTTAAGAAACAAAATTGGAATGCGTCACCTCAGCGTGAATTCCCTTTCTTTCGATACCTCATTCGTCAAAATCCATCGCTCCTGAGAGCCGGAAAGGGGATCTATACTACCGTAATAATATATAGTAGTGATAATATGTAATTCTTTTATACCTAATTTGAGAACTTTTGCATTATATTTTAATATAGTTTTGAGTGGAAATCAATTATGACCTTCAAGTAAAGTACCACTTCCGGTGATCAAGCAGTGACCAAAAAGGGAGGTTCGCAACTAGATTTTACAGAAATCCCAAATACAAAATTTCAACTTTCTGCGGCTAACTGTTTTGAGTTATGCGAGATACGAACGTAGATACGTACAGACGTCACGATGAAACTGGATGGATCAAAATGGATTCAGGGATGGTCAAAATGGATATTTCCGTTGAAATCTGAAAACCAAAAATTATCGCGATTACAATAATTCCTTTACTGCGTACAAGGAAATTAAAAATTAATTTTTATTGATATCCATAGTTAGTGATTGCATGAAGAATAGGATTTTCCCACTCAAGACGACTATCTGACAACATATTAAATATTTTTTTTAACACTTCAGCAAATATTAACCACCATTATAAATAACCAAATATATACAAGACGGCTATACAAACATCAGGTAATCCCATCACACAGCCTTGTCAAGGAAGTCATCAAGATTATGACAGGCCCATAAACTAAAAGGAACATCTTCCTTTTCTTCTAGAACCCTTCCAATTCGGGGGACGGAGTTCGCTGTAAATAACCTTCAAGTTTCCTGCCAGACTGACTGCTTTCGAAATATTCAGGATCTGATTTTTTTTTTTTGCAATAAATTATAAATTGTTTTTATTTTATTTTTACTAATAAATAAATAGGCTGTTTTAAATTGTATTAATGTTAACCTGGGGGGAATGTTGATTCAGGGGGGGAAACTGGACTCAGATTAAGGTACCGAGACATGGGGCCATGCCAAACCCAACGGATCTTTAAGATGAATGTATAACATTCGAAACTAGTTTTCAATGAAAACAAATTTATAGAAGTGGCAAATAATTTACCAATCCCCGATTTTAAATGTAATATTTCGTTCGAAATTTGTCGCCCTCGAAATTCTATTCCCCGGGACAAGTGCCCGTTTTGTATCCCTCAATGTACCAGGGAATAAACGGTCCTTTCAAAGTGTTGTTATGAAAGGAAAAAAAGAAAAATCAATTGCAAAGAGTCATCAATAGCTTTTCCAAAGAAATGTATATTTGAACTATCGATGTTTGAACTATCGATATTTAGGAGCCTCGTTCGTAAGTCCTTTACATTTTTGAGTTAGCTTCGAAATATTTATTCAAATATCATTACGAAGTTACGATGTTTAGCTCGATAAACCTCTGGCATTCGATATCAGTAATCGATAGGAACATATCGAAATGGACTCGGCTATGCGGGAGGGTTGGGAGGGGGGGGGGACGAAGAAGGTGATTTTTTTTTTAAATCAGACGCAGTTGAAGAGATCGACCTTGCGATGAGAACTCGTTCCCTCTCCTCGTTCCTTCGCCGCGGCAGACAGAGCGTCCTTCCTCTGGGAGATCGCTTCGCTCCAAGAATGCGGTGATGCAAGTCTCGCTTGGTGGCCAGGTGTGCTCCGGATAACACACCGTTCATTATGCATCTTTTTTTTTTTATGTTGCATTCCTCATGTCCCTTCCTAATTATCCAATTCTGCGTTTTCTTTTGCAAGGTCCGCCTCTATTGCGTTTTATACCGCCGTTCGAACACGAGGTGCAGCCTATCCTAACCTTGAAAATGTCCAATTATTTAGAGATCGATTCCTTTTGCATAAATATTTCAGCAACAGTTGGGAAACTTAATCTATCCTTATGGAAACAATATTATGAATTATGCTCTCAATTTGTTTATTGAAGTTTTACTAGGTTCTTACAAAAGTCTATGTACATTAATCCATTGCTGACATTAAAGTCTTCATTTGAATCCTTATTCAACACTGATCTAAAACGATGCATATATCGTCGTTTACTTTGACTAATTCTTTATTTAATTATGTATAGCAACTGTCTCTGCTTTTCATTCCATTTTATAAATTCCATTGAAAAAGCTGGAAGAAAACATTGTCATTCCTGATCTTCTGAGGCGCTACTGGAAAAAAAAGGGAGCTGCTGAGGAAATTCGTTCAGTGGAAGGTGAAAATCTGGTGCAGCGTAATAGAGAAGCGTTTTGGTTCAGGCGGAATCACATTATTCTGAATAGAGGTATGGAGTTTCTATTTTCTTGCGACATTTTCCTGGGCCTTATTGCTGTTTTTTTAGCTGCATTTGCTCGTATGTTTATATAATTAATTATTCACTCTGTATTCAATGAAGTCTATTTTATATTACGTTATAACAGTTGCAAAATATTATTCTGTATCCACATCCGGGCTACGTTGAAGCTCTGTTGTTCCATCTTGGTCATTGCTCAAAATATCTTGTTTATTGTCCGAATTTTCAGGTAAACATTCTGTCTAGAAATAAACGAATCATATTTGTGAATAACTTTCCGTAAATAGCATTAATTATTGTAATTAATAAATTATTGTAACGTTGCTCTGTAGTTTCCTGCTAAACACAACTGTAGTTCTCGACCTCCAGGTAATCCGGATATTTCGGAATACCCATCCCTTGATGGAGGTCTTCAAGGATCCGACAGGCCAATAAACCCAGAGGAGCATCTTCCTATTGTTGCCATAACTTTGGGGGTAGGCACATGCTGTAAATAAGGATGACATCTGGTGCAGGTCGTGACAAGCAGGATTGCAAACTACTGTGCTAGTCCACCATTGGCTCAAACAAACTGAATTAATGCACCTGTATGTACGAATTTCTTCACATATCTGAGGGAATATATCGACTCATTAGTGATGTTTTTTAATGATTAAATGTATTTTTATTACTGACCAACTGTTCCCCGCGGTTTTATCCGCGTCAAATTTCGTTGAGCCCCTGAAATATGGCATAACCTTTTAAATAATAATGTATAATATGTTTTCAGTCTATTTGTTTCAGACATGTTTAAGAAACAGGGTCAAAACGGCAATAAAGTTACACTTAAATAAGTTTCACATTTTTTTTTTATCGTTTTCACACAATAATTTCACACTTTTTAAAATTTATAAATTAAGGAGAAGTTGGTCAGAGGGTGCGGTTAATGAAGAAAAACACACTAATAAGTGGAACTTATTTGTATATACTGAATGTTGAATATTGTGTACCAACGTTTCGGTCTATGTTGTACCTTACATCCCGAATTCCAGCTCATTTGACACAGAGTGGGCCGCTGGAGGTGCTCAAGTAATATATAGAACATAAATGGAAAAATCCAAAAAAGAACCGAATAGTCTCAAAAATAACAGAAAAAAAATAATTTGTCGATTTTCCCATTTATGGCCTAACAATTATTTATGTCTCATTTTGAGCTTTTTCTCTTGTATATTAATATATTTTGTGATATGGCCGCGTATCCATTGTTGTCTTTATAAGGACCTTCCTCCTCTGTGGATATAAACTTCCCCTTTCCTCTTGTATTTGGTTGATCTTTTCTTTTTAAATTATTTAATTTATTTTTATGATCTTTTGTACATTTTTAAGTTTATAGTATGAATATTTCCTTTTTTTTTTTTATGATCAGCTGTTTGTAATTTAACTTTTCCCAGCTGTTGTCATGTAACTTCCCTTTTCCCTCAGTATGTGCCTGTGTGTCTTGGTGTGGGGTGCTGTCTCTGGTTTGTGATGTTTTTGACTCTGGATGTCAAATGTGATGGATTTTGTTTTTTATTGTTTTTTTTTTCTTTCTCTCCTGCTGTCCTGATGATGCCTGAGTTGGCGAAATATCGACAGGTGATTGTTTTTAATTTATTTCTGTTATTTTGGAGACCCTTGGCTTGTTTTTTGGATTTTTCCACTTACGTCCTAACAATTATTTACGTCTCATTTTGAGCATTTTCTCTTACATATTTTATATATATCAGATATCTCCGAAACTTCCATAATCGTTCTGTCGTGGCTATGAAACGGATAGAAAATCAACTATGCCCCTCTCCGCTGACTTTCGACCCAATGCAATACTATTCGGGGAAAATACGACTAAAATTCCAAAAATAATGAAAATTTGCTGAAGATGGACAGACGAGAGACCGAAGACAGTGAGTAAATAGCTGGGATTATCCTCGCTCTTCCAAGAGGTCTGATGAGTTGTAATTTTCTGTAGATCCAGCGACCGATTTTCTTGGCCTCGTCAACAGCGACCGAACGAGTAAAGGAGGAGAAAAGGAAAAACAAGAAAAAAGAAGAAGAGGAAGAAATGCGGCCTGACTGGCTTTTATTTTAGGAATGGAATGACCGTTAGTCCAGTTCAAGACTCATCTCGTCGTGTCCTCTAAGGTGAATCCTCGTCATCCACCTCTGGATCGTCCTGAGTATTATCATACGTACTTAAAATCCTGGCTTTACTTCAAGTATTCTGTTGCTCTACACTGGAGACAAATAGTACTCGAGATTGTGAAAGATATTTAAAAAAAATATCTGATGTGGACAACACATGACTTCCTTGTACAACTATTGAACTATAAATCGCTGGCTCAAAAAGTGATCCTGAATTTGGTTACTAGTTTCCGAAGATTACAGTATCAAAGACACTCGGCGTTGCGACATCCATCTATTGACACAAATACAAACAAATGGGGAGAAAAACCAGTATTTTACACTTAATTTTAACACTTAAAACAAGTAATAAAAATGTTTAATTGGATTGGAAACCAAATTGCGATTGTAACCTTTATTACCGAAACATATGATTTATCTATTTAATTTAAATATAATTTTTGATGTAAGCTTATTATGACCTTCAAGTAAAGTACCCTTTTCGGCTCACCAATTTTAACCAAAATATAGTAAATACATTCGCATCAATATAAAAGTCATATTTACTAAATTTGAGATGTTTAATATTATATTTTAATATAATTTTTGATGAAAGTCTAATATTATCTTCAAGTAAAGTACCGCTTCCGGTTTGCCAATTTTAACCAAAATTCATCATGCTATTTATATTTATATGTAAGTCTTATACACCAAATTTAAGAAGACAATACTTCCTTTATTTCGTACAAGGAAGTAAAAAACAAAAAAAACTTCTTAGGTGCACATAACAGAATAAATAGGTTTATTTTTTACTTTCCCTTACCTATATTATATTACATTAAATATATAATAAGAAGCATTTAGATCGTGAAAAATGTAGAATAAGTACACGTTTTAAAAAGTTCAAATAGCCTAGTTTCACAAAAAAAGGGTGTGTGTTTGTGTCGCTGTGTATGTGAACAGCCTAGTCTAAAAACGAAAAGTTGTACGAAACTGAAATTACCTATTTAAAGTTGACATACTCCTGGGATGTTACAATAAATTTTTCGTCAATATCGATTTAGCGGAAATCCCATTTATCAATCCCAATTATATAATCGATTTTATACTTCTTTTTTAAAAATGTCTCGAAAACGGCGCTAACGATTTTGATGAAACTTGTCTAAGAGTATCTCCTTAAAACCCTTTAATTTTTCATATACCAAGTAATTAACAAATGTCAAATGCAAGAAAAAAAGTTATAGTGAAAAGAAAATTTTATTTCCGCTTAACTCAAAAAATGTCATTTTTATGGTAAATTATGTGTAAAATCATAGGAAAAAAAAAATCGAAATCGGACAGGTATTAGCAAAGATACATCGTATCTTTCAAGGACTACAAATCATAGATAGAAACCCGAGCGCGCCCGAAAGGAGACGGATGCGACCGAACCTCTCCCCACCAAATCGCCAGCCTGCTGTCAACAAAGCGCTCTATAATAAAATAATGTAATATATAAAATTCTAAATTAACTTAATAATTTCTTTAGGTATAAATAGTGTCTCTTCTTTAGGTATAAATAGTGTCTCTATAATAGGAAGAATATTAAATTAATAAATTTGTATTCGAATAATTAATAATTTAAATATGTAATTAGTGGAAATTTTAAGCGTATTATAAATTCACTATTTTATTAAAATTATTCCCTTTTTATTAACATTTTTACATGTTTAACAAAATTAATAGTAAAAAATAATAACAAAATTGTAAGTTATTCATATAAATATTTTTGTTACATATTTTATACAATGCATATCGTTAATTTTTACTGTACTGTGTTTACTTACCAACAATTATTGTTATTATTTATTATTATAGCACAGCCTAATAATTGTGTGAAAAACTGTGCAGTCCATCGTACGACCAAGTGACTGAATTTGGCGTGGAGTATTGGAGTTTAGGACTCCATTAGGATCCTATAATGAGCTTTGCATCATTCCAAAAAAAAAAAAAAAACACTCAGGATTTCACACTCACGGTCGTTCTACGTTCCATTTGGCTTGGAGCGGTTGGAGTGGAGTGATCGACAGCACTCCTATCCCTTCACTCCATCGTTCCATTTGGATCGATCGCCAGTGGCCTCCTTGAGATACTGTTAGTGAGTTCGGCCTCACAAGATGCCTGCGAACGACAGCGGTTTCGACGGTGACCTGGAAAATAAGAACAAGGCCTAAAAGATCAGAGGCAATTCGACGAGGTGTCCCCATTCCTCGTTCCTACTCTTCGGTAATTCGAGCAATTGTTAGTAAACATGAGAGCAACTCTCTCGGAGTCACGGTTTTCTAGTTCAGGGAACTAATACTAATGAGCAGTTCCAGTGACTAGTATCACTCTACTTCCGATATGCATTTAATTATTTGAAAAATCAATACACTTAATCATTTTCTTACTTGATAGACTACAATATAATTTCAAACCATGAGGATATGAGAAAATATGCATGTTTAAATCAGCCCTCCTTTCATAGTGTTGGTACGATAGGTTAAGGAAAGAATTGTAACAGTTAATTATTTTTTATTTCCCGATTTTTATCTGTTTTTATTCTCTTCAGGAATTCGCTAGAAAACAAATCTTACAATTTCCAAATGTATTATTATTTAAAAATTCAGAGGCTAGAATCTAAAAATCTTGTGCTGTGCACGTATCACAAAATTTTCGCGTACCACCCTATAATAATAATCTTTGAAACATAATTTTAAAGAATTCACATAAACACTTCTTGAAATAAACTCAGCAGAATGCACTTCTTGAAGTCTTTTCTCACATAAGTACAATAAAACATATTTTAAACAATTTTAGTACGACAATTCTGTACAATGAATATTTTTGGTTTGCAACGGGGAAGAAAAAAAAATATTTTACTCTCAATTTTAACACTTAAAACAAGTAATAAAATTGTTTAATTAGAGTTTAAAAAAAAAAATCGCGTTTGTAACCTTTATCACCGAACCATATGATTTCTGTATTTAATTTAAATATAATTTTTGATATAAGCTTATTATGACCTTCAAGTAAAGTACCCTTTTCAATTCACCAATTTCAACCAAAATCCATTATATTATTTATATTGATGTGAAAGTCTAGTTTACCAAATTTGAGATGTTTTACATTATATTTAAATATAGTTTTTGATGAAAGTCTAATATAATCTTCAAGTAAAATATCATTCCCGGTTTGCCAATTTTAACCAAAATTCATCATACTATTTATATTTATATGTAAGTCTTATATACCAAATTTAAGAAGTTTTGCGTAATATTTTAATATAATTTTTGATGAAAATCAATAATGACTTTCAAGTAAAGTACCACTTCCGGTAATGATGCAGTGACGAAAAAGAGAGGTTCACAACTGGACTTTACAGTAATCCTAAATACAAATTTTTAACATTCTACCGCTAACTGTTTTTGAGTTATTCGAGATACGTACGATCGAACGTACGTACAGACGAAACTTGTCAAAATGGATTCAGGGATGGTCAAAATGGATATTTCCGTTGAAATCTGAAAACTAAAAATTTTCACGATTACAATACTTCCTTTACTGCGTACAAGGAAGTAAAAAATTGCATTTTCGATAAATAAAAATTTATATGAGAATTTTTAACACGATTATTACTAAATAGTTAAGTATATCGCTGACTAACCGCTAATCGCTAATTGTATTACCTCTACTGCCGAACAAATAAATAATAAACTTGAGTAATTTTATTTTATTTTTGTTAAATATTCTGTGTATTACAAATGGATAACAAGATAACATTCAGACAAGATCCTGGTGATCATAAAGGAAGATACGCGTTTTATATAATTCGTGAATCAGCCTACCATTCCTGGAAGATCTCTCCTGGAGAGAAGTTGATGAGCATAACTGCTGTTTATTAGTCGTCTAATAAGGGCAATATCGCCGTGCCTTGGTTAGTTCAATTAGGCTCAGCCTTCCCGCGAATTCCGCTCAATAGATCTTGAGAAGGCTTTCGATCCTCTTTGCTGGCGGGGTCTAGGGCGAAGTAGTTTGTCTAGAAATTGTCTCGATTTTCACGAACGCTCGTTTGTGATTGCAAAGACTAAAAATTGTACGATTCGTACAAATCGGAAAATAATAAAACATTTTTTTTTTTAAATTCGTTGTTTGCACTACAATTTTAGTTGGCATATCCATGATGGTATAGAAGGTTCAATCCCTTAATCCAAGTTTATCATAATTGTACTTACTGTGTTGGAAAATCACAGGACTGCTAATTGCCAATCTATTTTACGATGTATCAATACGATATTGATATATTTAATATGATTGAAATAATTGAGTAATTCAAATAATCAAAGATAGGTAAGAGAAGCTTGTTTTGCTATTGTCCCCATTAGAAAAGTCTCCTTCACAGAGTGACAGTTTTCTGTCGTGGCATTGTCCTTACCTACACGATGACAGTAAAACTGATGACAGTCAGTTGGAAGATGGATGCTGAACAGCTGACTGAACTCTACACTAAAAGAACAGCTGATCTCAAGGTTATTTTATCAAAGGGAACTCATTTATTAAGAAAAGATAACTAATTTAATGTAAACTAAATTAATAAAATTAAAGAAATTGAAGAGTTTGCTGCAAAAAGAAGATAGATAGCTTCAATTTTTCAAATTTTAGGAAAACAATATATATATATATATATATATATATATATATATATATATATATATATATATATATATATATATATATATATATATATATATATAAAGCCTTTAGATTCAAATTTCTAAGATATATGAAAACAATATTTTTCATCAATTTCTTTAATTGTAGTACTTTAGTAGTACTTTAATTAAAGGTCATATTAGACTTCCATCAAAAATTATATTAAAATATAATGTAAAACATCTCAAATTTGGTAAATAGGACTTTTATATCGATATAAATATATTTACTAGATTTTGGTTAAAATTGGTGAACCGAAAAGAGTACTTTACTTAAAGGTCATATTAGACTTCCATCAAAAATTATATTAAAATATAATGTAGAACATCTCAAATTTGGTAAATAGGACTTTTATATCGATATAAATATATTTACTAGATTTTGGTTAAAATTGGTGAACCGAAAAGAGTACTTTACTTAAAGGTCATATTAGACTTCCATCAAAAATTATATTAAAATATAATGTAAAACATCTCAAATTTGGTAAATAGGACTTTTATATCGATATAAATGTATTTACTAGATTTTGGTTCAAATAGGCGAACCGAAAATAGTACTTTACTTAAAGGTCATATTGGACTTCCATCAAAAATTATATTAAAATATAATGTAAAACATCTCAAATTGGGTAAATAGGACTTTTATATCGATATAAATATATTTACTAGATTTTGGTTAAAATTGGTGAGCCGAAAAGAGTACTTTACTTAAAGGTCATATTAGACTTCCATCAAAAATTATATTAAAATATAATGTAAAACATCTCAAATTTGGTAAATAGGACTTTTATATCGATATGAATGTATTTAAATATATTTTGGTTAAAATTGGTGAACCGAAAAGGGTACTTTACTTGAAGGTCATAATAAATCTACATCAAAAATTATATTTAAATTAAATTCAGAAATCATATGTTTCGGTAATAAAGGTTACAATCGCAATTTGGTTTCCAATCCAATTAAACATTTTTATTACTTATTTTAAGTGTTAAAATTGAGTGTAAAATACTGATTTTCCTCCCCATTTGTGAGATCAACAAGCGCAATCAATATTATAATTGATAAGGTAGATAAAGTGCGACTGTTCACTGTCAAGGCTATTGTGACAGTTAACGTGAGAATAACTCTCACGACAACCATTGACAGTATTGTCACGACAAAGGCTTTCAGAACGGCAACTGTCATACAGTTTACACGATGGCAGTTACTGCCACGGCTGTAAACAGGTCTTAAGGCTTAGAAATCCTCCAATAATTTCCTATAGTATTTATTATATAAAAATTCTAAATACAAGAACGTCATTTGTTTTGTTTTTAACTATAAAATATTCGAGTCCAAAGGTCTAAGGCCGCTTCTAGATACACTATCAGGGGAAGTCCCTGTACAGGACTATCGCGGCCGAGAGAGGAAGCACAGTACTGTCTGTTTTATGTTTAGAATTATATCTCTCTCCGTTTAATCAAACAGTGGCCATCTATTCTTAGAACCAAATTAATTATTCCTTGGTATCATTTTAAAAAAATAACTTTCCTTAGTTGGTTCCAATGTTCATTCATTTGTTCGACATAAGTACATATAATATATATATATACATATATATATATAAAGTCGAATCTCTATATATCGAACTTTAATAAATCGAAAATCTCAATATATCAAACTTTTTTTAAAAACCTTGAATTTTTATTAGAAAAATATCTGATGTGGACAACACATGACTTCCTTGTACGCCTATTAAACTATAAATCGGTGGCTCAAAAAGTGATCCTCAATTTGGTTACTAGTTTCCGAAGATCGCAGTATCTCAAAAACGACACTCGGCGTCGCGACATCCATCTATTGACACAAATACAAACAAATGGGGAGAAAAACCAGTATTTGACACTCAATTTTAACACTTAAAACAAGTAATAAAAATGTTTAATTGGATTGGAAACCAAATTGCGTTTGTAAAACTTTATCACCGAAACATATGATTTATGTATTTAATTAAAATATAATTTTTTATAAAAGTCTAATATGACCTACAAGTAAAGTACCGCTTCCGATTTTCCAATTTAGACCAAAATCTAGTATGTTATTTAAATCAATATATAACTAATAAATACTACATTTGAGAAGTTTTGCAAAGTATTTTAATATAATTTTTGATAAAAATCAATTATGACCTTCAAGTAAAGTACCTCTTCCGGTGATCAAGCAGTGACCAAAAAGGGAGGTTCTCAACTAGATTTTACAACAATCCTAAATACAAAATTTCAACTTTCTACGGCTAACCGTTTTTGAGTTAAGCGAGATACGAACGTACGTACAGACGTCACGACGAAACTAGTCAAAATGGATTCAGGGATGGTCAAAGTGGATATTTCCGTTGAAATCTGAAAACCGAAAATTTTCGCGATTACAAAACTTCCTTTATTGCGTACAAGGAAGTTTAAAAATATTCTGTATATCCAATAAAATTTCTATATATCGAACTACAAAGTCCAATTTAAAAAAAAAAAAAAAATTGATTGTCATCAAAAAGAGCCCTTAGTTTACTTACATAAGAATGGGTAATAATTAAATAAGAAAAAAAAAATGTTCCACTGGTTTGCAAAGCAATAGAAATTCAGGGAAGATCTTGTTTCAGAAGAAGCACAGGAGTACCTAAATTCTCTGAATCTCTTTTCTAACATAATATGATATTTTCATTTTAAATTCAGTTTAACTTTGCCTTTCCTGTTGTGAACATTGCTCCTAAATATGGCTTCCGTTATGAGCTTTATACAAATACTATAGACGTTAAAAGCTAAGCTGTTTTGCGGAAAAATAAATTAATTTGTATGTTTGCATATTTTTAATGCATGTCCTTATTACATTATAAATGTGTATTTGTAAAAAATCTTCAATCACTGATGTGTTAGTACAATTTTTGAAATAAGTACGATTGATCGTTTGTTTTTCTTAAATCCTAAACAATAGCTGTAATTATTTTTAGCCTGCAAAAGGTGAATGATTGCGATCGTTATATATATATATATCGATTTTTTTTCAAGGAGCCTTCATATTCGATATATAGAGGTTCGATTGTGTGTATATATATATATATATATATATATATATATATATATATGTGTATATGTGTATATATATATATATATATCTGCCATACGAGTATGTATGGCACTATTGAGCATGAAGATTTTTGGCCGCGCGATGTGATTTTCTTATACAGATTTTATTTCTTGTGGGATCAAAGGCTGTCTGTCAGCTCTCGTTGGGCCTCGCCCTTCACACTGACTCACTCGCGTTCAAGGACAGTAACAAATCGGCCTAGATCTACGGATTATGGCTGTTCGGGGTCAGCAGGAGGAGCACTAGGACTTATATTTCTTTCCCCTAAGCAGACTGTCCATGTATCAAACCGGATACTAGCCGGCCGGAGGCTATTTGACATCCTGGAAGACCATCAAGGTAGGATCATCCTGCTCCTACGCCCGGTCGTTATAAATTGCCTCCATTAGGCTCACGATTACCTATTGCGAGCGCCTTAGCCCGTTCGGCCAGCCAGGGAGAGCTAAGTTGGGGTGATTGACTTAAAAGTGGAGAATACAAAAATATTACATTATTAAAAAAAGTTTAAATGTATTGTGAGAAGATTATTTTACCATAAATTCACTGTTATCATATGCTTACAGTATAAATATCATTTTTAGTTAGGACAGGAGTATTTTATACTTCTAAAATGGGGACCGAAGAGACCTCGGGCATACGAAGACTGGGACATCACTGCTGCCACCCCGACCCAAATATATAAATATATATATATATATTAAATACTTGATCCACTACCGTCTCACCATAATAGTCTAAAAAATACTAACAAAGAAGAGAAAGTAAATGACTAAGACAATTCATCACATAATACCTATTATATTAACTCCGCCTGAATTGGAGAAACGTTGACGGGATAGTTATTTACTTGAGGTTAGTTATTTGAGAGACTTAAGGCTTTGTTTTGGAATCTTCGAATAATATTATACATGAATATAATCTTAAAGAAACATCCAACAGCACCTTGTAATGCACTTTCAGTTTGATATTACATTTGTTTCCTTAATCAAAATTGAAAAAATATTATATATATATATATATATATATATATATATATATATATATATATATATATATATAAATATATATATGTACTATACAGTTTAGCATTGTAGCTCCGAACGTATTATCTACATTCAAAATTCAATTACACCACTCCATAGCAAAGGTAAAAGAATTAATTACACTAACTGGAGAATTCAACAGGTAACGCGCGGCGGAGGGAACCGCGTCGCAATTTTAGTTCGACTTGACAACTTTTACAACTTCCGCATTCTAGAACTTTTGAAGTAAGAACATAGTGAAGATACGACGTTCGTTTAGGTTTTAATCGATAGTTCTTGTCTAGATATATCGATTGTTTCTTATATGCATACATAAATTTGAAGTGGTGATCCCATCATCTGCATACCCCACTTCTGCTTACGACACCTTCTCCTATTTTGATATTAAGGTTTCTCGTTGGCTGAGAAAACCCCACCTCAAACTCGTTTCTATATTCTGTTCATTCTAATCATTCTTAGGAGACAACACCTCCGCAATAAAGATCACTTTTCTTGTTTTTCCTCTTCTCAATGAAAACTGATCAAATAGGCAGCAGGTAAGTTACTCCATTGTCGGTAGCCCTGTTACATCACAATCATAGAGCTCAATTGAATAAACTATTTTGTTTGAGCTATCAAAGACCGGTCGGTTCTTATGATTTATTGATGAGAAGAGAATAGGAAGCCGCCATTGAAGAGGTGAGGAGTACAGGCTATTGAGAAGGCAGCGGCTCTAAGGAAGCTTGATCAAGGTGCTTTAGTTCCGGGTCCACGTGTCAGCTGACGTAATCCTCCAGCTCCTCTTCATCGGACCAATGAAAGAGCTCGTTGTCAGCCTGGAATGCTTCTTACTGGAGAACTTGCTCCGGTCCTTTCCCACGCCTCTTTGTCTCGCTGTATCTCATTGGCCATTCGCTGGTTCCAACCTTTCTTTCAACCAATGTGTATTCGTCTTATCACTTCTCTATATATAAGACGGTAGTATAGATCCCTTTTCCGGCTCTCAGGAGCGATGGATTTTGACGAGTGAGGTATCAAAAGAAAGGGAATTGGCGAAAAATAATTTCAATTCTTAAATTCTTACTAAGTAATACCTTGTTTACAATTTGGCAGTTTTCTGTCACGGTAGTACTGTCACTACACTGTGACATTACGGTAGTACCCTTGACTATTCGCTGATCGTAAACCTAGAGACTGTCCGATAGGAAAAATGGCGGATGTTAAACAGCTGACTGATTAAAAGAACAGCTGATGTCTTGATTATTTTAACAAACTTAATTTAAATAACTAAATTAATAAAAATAAAATATCTCTGAATATAGAATTAAAGAAAGTTATAATAATTATATACTAAAAAAATAAAAAAAAAATAAATTATATAGGAGTAAGTTTCGTTGACCTTAGATATAAATTAAGGAAGAAGTAAGAAGGGGGAGGGGTGCGAGCAAAGACAAATACACTAATAAATATCACTTATTTATATTTTGAGCCAACGTTTCAGCCTAAGTTTTAGGCCATCATCAGGGCTAAAAAGAAAAAAAACAAAATAACAACATTGAAAACGACAGAGGCAGCACAAGTAACAGTAAAAAATAATAAAAAACAGAAATGACAAGCAAGATAAAAATAAATGAAGTATAAAAAAAAAAAAAGATGCCAATATAATTATTAAAAATGAAGAATTAAAGTAAAGTGAAAAGAAGAAAAGGTTATGAATTACAAGTACATAGTAAGATTATGAATATAAAATAATGAATTTCGTACATGAAACAATAAAGTACATTATACATGATATAATAGTATAAGATATAATATTGGTAGTCATTTCAATTAATAGTGTTCATATATTTTATTATATCATATCATGTAATGCACTTTATTGTTTCTTGTACGAAATTCATAATTTTACTATGTACTCGTAATTCATAACCTTTCCTTCACTGTTTTTACTTCACTTTAATTTTTCATTTTTTACAATTATATTGACATATTTTTCTTTTTTTACTTCATATATTATTATATTGCTGCTCATTTCTGTTTTTTATCATTTTTTATTGTTTCTTGTACTGCCTCTTTCATTTTCAATGTTGTTATTTTGTGTTTTTCTTTTTAGCCCTGTTGACCGCCTAAAACTTAGGCCGAAACGTTGACACAAAATATAAATAAGGCCTACTTATTAGGGTCTTTGTCTTTGACCGCACCCTCTGACCAACTTCTTACTAAATTATATAGTTTTTATTCCTCCTCTTAGAATTGAATTACATCAAAACGTGTTGGATATAATCAATTTCAAGTCCAGAAATCATCGAAACACAACAATGTATGAGAATAGTAACTGTCGCGACAGTTACTGTCAACTATAACGTCAAGCCTGCTAGGTGACATCACTGCCACGACAGTAAATGCTGTCATGACGGCAACTGCCATGCAATCTATATGATGACAGTCGCAGTGATAGTTGCTGCCATTTCGTGGTAGTGACAGTAACAAATGCCAACCATTGTAAATTAAATAGTCCAACGTATCTAGGATTATACCTGTTGTAATTTCTGTGTATCGGATTTAACTTATACATTTTCATACATGTTCTTATTAATTAATTTTCCCTTTGAGAAAAAGTATATTACTCATTGAAACAGTGTTAACATAGAATGTGGACATTGTTTCATTGGCTTATTTAATTTTTATTGAAGTTAAACTTCATTAATAAGATTAAAATAAAACTTAATTCCACTGTAGTAAAAATAAAAAAATGGCTTGTTCCACTTTATCTGAAGACCACAGATTTATTTCAATCTTGAAAAGTAAGGAACTAGATTAATAGTATTGTTATTTTTGTGAACAAACAAACTTCCCTTAAATTATCTTTATTAATTGTCTACATTAATATATATTTTTTTTTACCCACACAACCAACGTTTCGAAATCTCTTTCATCTTCTGGGTTTTCCATTCTTTTTTTCTTAATTATGCTATTTTTTCTAATGTAAAATAATTAGCAGTACTTTTCTAAGGTATATTTTTTTCCATAATACATTTTTTCGTTTGATGTGTCTACTACTAAATTTTTTTTTTTAAGCATTATTGCACTTGAGATTGTCTGCTAAGACTATATCAATGTCACTATATCAAGCTGTTAATAACAAAAATAACAAAACTATTTAACCTAGTAATGAAAAATGTAGTAAATTTATAATAAAGAAAGGAACTAGTTATTTTTATACCTGTTATTTTTATTACCTGTTATATCAGCCTGAATACCAGTTAAAAGAAAATAGCGACTTGCTATGTCGCAGACCAACCCTAACTGTAGCACTTTTAGAAAACACTGTTCTTCGATTTACTTATCTTTGAGTGGATTCGATAAATAGATACAAGGGATTGGCTTTTAGGTTCCTGCCTTGCTGGTTAGTATTCCTTTAACAGCCAACTTTGCAGTCCTATAGATAGGCAATCTGTTATTTAACAATTTTGTATTTTTCAACTGCTAATTTAGCTTTTACTATCAATAAAAATAATTATAAATTCTCAAATACTAAATTACCCATTGTTTTATAAGTACAAATGATATTACTTAAATTAGTTGACATCCGCATGATGGTATAGAATGATCAATCTAATTAGGGATTGATAAATTATTTGCCACTTCTATAAATTTGTTTTATTGAAAACTAGTTTCGAATGTTATACATTCATCCTCAGTTCTAAAAACACACAAAAAATAAAAAAAAAATAAGCAATTCAAAATATAGTTGGTATTATTATACATATTAAATTTTATAATACTGATTTAATATGTATAATAAAACCAACTATATTTTTAATTGCTTATTTTTGAATTTTTTGTGTGTGAGAACTGAGGATGAATGTATAACATTCGAAACTAGTTTTCAATAAAACAAATTTATAGAAGTGGCAAATAATCTATCAATCCCTAATTACTTATATTAATATCACTACAATACAACACATGTAGGAAACAATGTTACTCGACCAAAGATGGTTCTACAAGGTGATGTGTTCAGAGGTTATTCCTTCCAGTTAAAAGTATCTACTTTATAGAGGCTAGGTGTGCCCCTGGACGTTACCCTTGGCCAGAGTCGATTCATCGTTGATATAACAAACAAAAAATTATCTGCCTCTGCAGTTCTCGAACCCGATTCCTAATTTATTTTTGGTTTATTTTTATTTATCCGAAAGCTCTAGATCCCAAATTTTGTCAATAGCAGTATTCAAAACGGATATGTCCCGGAACAAATCAAGAATATTATAATGTAATCATTATATTTATTTCTATTTTCCATACAAACATAACCAAATAATCCTTTTAGGTCCCTCTATGTATGTATATTGCACCCTATACATGTATAGGTCCCTATACATTGACCAGACACATTAGATAGAGGGTGGGGCAGAAATAGCTAACCCATATTAAAGGGCTGTCTCTACAAAAAAAAAAAAAAAAAAAAAAAAGTTTTTATTTTCAAGAAGTACATTGAAAATACTTTTATTTCAGTGGGTTTTTTTGTAAGCTTACGTCTTCAAAATATCGGCCGTTATTAACTAAGCATTGCCTAAGACCCTCACGGAAATTTTCGTTCATTCTTCGGGACGTTTCTGGGAGTGGAAACTCCCAACTGACGTTGTGCGAGTCCTGGAACTACATACTCTCTGCACCGATTTCATCCAACTTAGCATTGTCTTTATGGCATTGGATAGTCTCCACCATGTGCACGTAACGGTCGGAGCTCACAGTTTTCGTTACACCTCCTTCAAAAATTATGAGCCGATAACATCGAAGGTTCATTCCATGCCACTTCATCCAGTTCATGACACCCATATTTTACATTTTGATGAAATTTAGTGTGCTTTATCCTTTCATTTAGATAATATTATATACTTATTGTTCTGTCTCAACTAGTTTTTTTTTAGAGCAACGTAAAGTTTTGACAAAACCGATCTTTTTTACATCCTCTGAGGTTTCAGAGAAAATTGCTAGCCCAATGAAGAAAAAAAATTGTAATATTGTTGTTTACTAACCAAATGGTATAAAATATTCAGATTATATTTAAAAAACTGTGCTTATTTCAGACAAAAAACAATAATCAATGTATAATATTTACAAAAAAAAATATTTATCAAGCTATAAAAATTTTAAAATAAAATATGGTGCTTTACAAATACATAATTATGAATCAAAGGCGGTATATTAATCAAAGAAATGTATTATTTTATTAGTTCTAATGATATTAGTTATCATAAAAATAATAATAAAAAGTAATTTTAATTATTACAGAATAATAAAAATAATGGTATTTGTCTTGCTTTATATAGGAAAAAAATAATTTCTATCAATTTAAGAAAATGCGGTATTTTGCAAAAAAAAAAAAAAAAAATATGATGAACCATAGCGGTATGTTAATAAAAGAAAAAATTTTTTTTTTATTTATTTATTTATTTTTTTTTTTTTTAGCAGTTCCAATGACTTTAGCTGGATAATAATAATAAACACTGAATAATAAAAATAATGGTATTTTACCTGCTTGATATAGAAAAAAAAATCTTTCAAATTAGTAAAATTTTAAAGTAAAATATGGTATATCACTTTGAATTAAAGAGGAATTCAAAGAAAAAATTTTATTTCAATAATGTTCAATCGGCCTTTGTAATCGGCATAGAAAAAACAAAAATTAGCCACCCTCAAAATTTGTTGTTTTACATTTTTCAAGATATGTAGAAAGCAAAAATCGAATTGGTACCTAAATAACAAAAATATTATTTATACGTATTTATATTTTTTATACGTATTTTATTTTAAAATTTTCCGAATTTGATACCAAATTCTATGAGGTAACTAATATCATTTGATCCACTAAAAAAAAGTATTTATTTGATTAGCATACCGAATTTGATTCATTATAATCCTTTATTAAAATACCGTATTTCACTTAAAAAATTTTCTGATTTGATGGCATTTTTTTTTCTATATTAAGCAGGTAAAATACCATTTTTTTTTTTTATTATTCTATACGGTAGCTAATATAATTAGAATTACTAAAAAAATTATTTTTTCAATAGCATACCGACTGTATTTCACTTTAAAATTTTCCTAATTTGATAGAATTAGAATATCATTGGAACAAAAACATGTATTTATTTGATTAACATACCGCCTATGATTCATCATAAGTATTTTGTAAAATACCGTATTTTACTTTGATATTTTCCTAATTTTATTGAATTTTTTTTTTAATACCATTATTTTTATTATTCTATATGGTAGTTAATGTCATTAGAACTACTAAAACAAAAAGAAAAAATGCATTTCTTTTATTATATACGCCTTTGGTTCTTAATATTTTTTTTTAAAAAACAGTATTTCACTTTAACATTTTCCTAATTTGAAAGAATTTTTTTTTATATATTAAGCAGGTAAAATATCATTTTTTTAATTATTCAGTATGCCAGCTAATATCATTGGAACAAAAACATGTATTTATTTGATTAACATACCGCCTATGATTCATCATAAGTATTTTGTAAAATACTGTATTTTATTTTGATATTTTCCTAATTTTATTGAATTTTTTTTTATACCATTATTTTTATTATTCTATATGGTAGTTAATGTCATTAGAACTACTAAAAAAAAAAAAAAAAAAAAAAAAAAAAAAAAAAAAAAAAAAAAAAATGCATTTCTTTTATTAACATACGCCTTTGGTTCTTAATATTTTTTTTTAAAACACAGTATTTCACTTTAAAATTTTCCTAATTTGATAGAAATTTTTTTTTCTATATTAAGGAGGTAAAATATAATTTTTTTTATATTATTCTAATATATGGTAACTAATATCATTAGAATTACGAAAAAATGTATTACTTCGATAGCATATCACCTTTGATTCATAATATTTTTTTTTATTAAGCACCGTATGTATAATACTTTAAAATTTTCATAACTCGCTACATAATTATATAAAATAATTTTAGTTGTAATTTAAAACTCTTATGCAAATTGTTTACGAACCCGCTTTATTATACTAATACTTTTTTTAAAATTTTAATATATATTTTTTTCCTTTTTAAAAATTGTATTAGATTAGTTGCATCTAGTTTTGGGGTCTTCTCTTTTTAGGATATATGTAACATTTATTGAACAATACAAAATATTTATAAAAACAATACTACTGCAAGGTTCATTAAATATAAAAATTTATTTGCCAAAGATTGATCGAGAATATTTTCGGCTATATTCTATGAATATCAAATATAAAATCGGTAATATTAATTTAAATATCGTTGTTAAAATTACGATAATTATATCTTTTAATCGTTATTAAAATTAACAGTATCTCTTTGAACTGCTAATTGAAATTAACATGTTTTATATTATATTTATAATTGTAGTTAATTATTTTTCTTATATAAAAAAGAGAGAAGACGTATTACCAAGAAGACAATTCCAGAGACGGTGGTAAGAGGCGAGGTTCCATTGGTACCCCGTGCCAGTTTTCCAGTTGCTAGGATACGGGTGAGGGGGTGTGGCTAGGGGTAGCGGCGGGTTCCCATTGGCCACTCGAGGCCACACCCCCTCAACCCCTTCCAGCGGGCATCGGTCAACATTTTACTCTCAACAGTCAACATTCCTACTTTATTTTCATTGGTCATTTTTTTTATTCATTTCGGCTGTGTGTGGTTTTTAATTTTTTTTTTTTTTTTTCCCTTCCACTCTATACTTTTACGAGCTATAAAAAGTTTGAGTAATGCTTCTTGAAAACCATTAACCCTTTCAACAGTTCCTTTAGACGTTTTCACGTGTGTGTTATGCCGAGAATTCATTCTAATGCTAATTTCATCACGTGGTGATAATGCGATTTTGATGAACGTGGGATCTATTATATATATATATATTTGAGCCGGTAGAAATTAAATAAGGTGTTGGCGAGTGCATTTAGGAATGGTAGAAATGTCTTGGGAGGTGGCCACTGACGATCAATCCAAATGGAACGATGGAACGGAGCGACTGGCGTGAAGATGATTTCAATGGCTCTACTGACGATAACTCCACTCCATTGCACCGTTTTTTACCGACAGGTAATAATTTATGTTCCTACACACCATTTTCAAAACTATTCCCAATTGATAAAAGCTCTTATTACACTTCCAGGAATTAATCAGAAACATTATTACTCTTATCATTATGAAAATTATATTAGTAATCAGAAGGCTGAAATTAGCAACTTCGCTGTCCGCTATATATTTTGGTACCTGACACCTTTTTTCAATAAAATGGAAAAAGTTAGTAAACACATATTTTCTAATATTTACAGTCTACGATTATTTCAATTTACAGATTAATATGTCTCTTGAGACTTAATGGGTTATAAAATAGGTACCTATTTTTACAGTTGCAAGAAAATTAATAAATTTAATCTTAACTCAAAACAAAAAATATAAAAAATAGTGGAAATTTTTGGCATATTGTAAATTAACTTTAATTGAGTCTATATTCATTATTTAATTATTATAATTATTGTTTATTTATTTATTTTTTCTTTAAATAAATAAATATCTGTTGCCATTGTTATATATCCATATCTTTTTATTTATTTATTGTTTATTTTATTAATTGCGATGCTTAGATGTGCGTGTCTAAAATGTGAGAATTTGATTAATTTTTAATTAGTTTATTTTATCATAAATATAAAAGAGCAAAAACTCATAACATTAATTGCTAGAAAACAATTGGAAGATGTCAAACCACAAAGCCTCATATGTCTTTAAAATACCAGTCTATAGATAGATGTGATTTTTTGGTGTATGTCCTGAGGAGGCCTGAATTGGCGAAACGTTGACTGGTTAGTTAATTTAGAGACTTGAGGCTTTGTGGTTTGAAATCTTACAATTGTTTTTATTTTTATTTATTTAATTTTTTTCTTTCAGTAAATCTGTTGCCATTGTTATTTTATTTATTGTTTATTGTACTAATTTTGATGCTTGGGTGTGCGTGTCTAAAATGTGGACATTTGATTAATTTTTAATTTATTTATTTATTTTTTTTAATTTATAAAAAAAAAGGAGGTTATTTTAAATTATGTAATAGCTAAGGGTCACTGGTAAGTATGGGACAGATTAGAGAGTGATAGAAGATTTATAGCAAACAAAAGGAAAAAAGAAATAGATGTGTTAATGTGTTAATGTAGAGATGACTATAATTATATATATATATATATATATATATATATATATATATATATATATATATATTATGTCTAGCATTATATTGAGGAGTATGCTCTGTATATATCAACCCAAAGTATTTGGGCAGCAATGCTTTAAATAAAGCATTTCTCTCTCCACTAAAAATGTTTATTTCCTTTTAAATAATATTATATTTTGTAAGTTAATTATTAGTAAAAAAAATTAACAAAATTGTAAGTTGTTCAATCAATATCCTACATTTGAAATAGCTATACTATACATGTATTTACTCGCCAATAATTTTTTTTATTATATACCAACTAGTTGGCCCGTAAGAACAATTCGCTTGGTATATTGGTCAGTAATAACTCAACGCATAAATTCCTTGAAAACTACACATCGAAAATTTGACAGTACTTTCTTTACATAGTTGAGGTAAGAAATTGAAAACAGGGCTGGTGCTTTTAATACACTGTATCTTTGCTATGGTCTGAATTCGATGTTTTTTTGTTTTGTAGGGAATTAAATAACCTTTCAATTGTTATTAAATTTGTTTCCTTCAGTTTTTAGAGATGCGCTCTTTACTTCTTAATTTTAGCCCCTGAACATGGCAAAATGGATTTATTATAAAATTGAACTTCCAAAATTTATTATCACTACTATATATTATTACGGTAGTATAGATCCCTTTTCCGGCTCTCAGGAGTGATGGATTTTGACGAATGAGGTATCAAAACAAAGAGAATTTCACAGAGAAGTGATGAATTCCAATTTTGTTTCTTAAAATCTTACAAGAGCTTAAATATAAGTGATGAAAAAACTGGAAGGTTTCAAAGATTTGACGACTCAGAGTCGGCGGATCGAGACGGCATAAGTTGGGTTTTAAAGATTTTGACGCGGGCTTCAAGATCATTTACGCTCCTGCGGAACGTATTGGTCCAGCGTTTTACAGCTCAAAAACCTACCTTTTTCAAGATAAGGCACGATATAGGTCCGCGAAACGTTTGCGCCATCTTGCGCATGTGCCGTTGTCATGGCAACTTTATATCAATTTGAGTCTGTTTACAAAAACTTTTAATGAGTGGGAAATTATACATTGTTTTCCATGTCCAACCCTAAAGGCAACTGTTAAGTATGAATACTACACATAGAAAATGGTATAGCTGGATCTAATTGCCTAACTGCTAAATTGAAGAGATGATTTCCAGTGGGGTAAGCTAATTACATATTAAGTATGAACTGTAACTTCAACATAGTCATTACAAACTATGTAGCTTCACCAAATGTGTGTTAAATAAACTTTTTTGGTAATATTATATTGTTTACAAGAATAAATATGTTTTCCTAATATCGGTTATACTTCTAATGTATTAGGATTGATATCTAATGCGAGAATTCTCGCTCGGGTATACTAGTATATAATAAAACCGAATATTCCAAGGGTGGTAATATCTAACAATATCATACAATGTGTGATTATTTCATTACAATAAAAGTTTACATTACCTTTCATTCTTATCCTTTCTTCCAGTTTGTGCAAATTCTTCAACGGTGTCTGAGGATAAGCTGTTCCTCCTAGGATGTCCCTGCTAGGCCGAAGATAATTGGAAAAATGTCTTCTGGAGAAGTCGCACCCGAGGACTACGTACCTGGAAGTCTGGCGCCAGTATGGATGGAAGTCCAGAGGCCAACCTCACAGTCCTGCATCCACTACCTAACACAATGTGGTGTCAATATTTGAAGAATATTTCCATTAACAGTTCTAAAATAGGTGTGTTTAGCGACTCCGAAACCTATCAAGATTTACTGTCAAAAATTGTGTGAAAACAATTATGAAATTCAACTTCTGGTCGAAAGTGGTAAAAAATATTGGAATGCATTCTTAAATAAGTGTAAAAAAATATTTGTATTAATTGCGAGAACAGCCAGCGAGAGAGGAAGAAAATCTATCCCCTCCACATATTCAATTGACCTGACGAACAGTTAAATTATAATTAGGGATTGATAAATTACTTGCCACTTCTGTAATTTTGTTTTTATTGAAAACTAGTTTCAATTTGTTATGCATTCATCTTCAGTTCTAAAAACACACAAAACATTCAAAAATAAGCAATTCAAAATACAGTTATATTGTAACTTGCTTATGTATTTAAAATTGTATTTTAAATTGCTTATTTTTGAATTTTTGTGTGTTTTTAGAACTGAAGATTAAATGTATAACATTTGAAACCAGTTTTCAATAAAACAAAATTATATAAGTGGCAAATAATTTATCAATCCCTAATTAGATTGATCCTTCTATACCATCATGCGGACGTCAAGCAGTTAAATTATAGATGGCACTTGTTTTCATTTCGCCATAAATGTGAAAATTTGTTGCAAACAATTTGAATGAAAACTATTATTGATGAGATCCATAAATATATCTTTGAACAAAATTGTATAAGGTTCATTTCACTATCAAACCTACCTTTCAAAGGTACTGTCAAACAATCAACCTGTATATAGAAAATCTCTATATTTCGAACTTTTTTTAGAAACCTTGAATTTTTATTAGAAAAAAATATTCTGTATATCAAACAAAAAATTCCAATTAAAAAAAATTATAACATGTAATTTTCATCAAAAAGAGTCTCTAGTTTACGTACATAATAATGGGTAATAATTCAATAAGAAAAAAAAATGTTGCACTGGTTTGCAAAGCAATGGAAATTCAGGGAAGATCTTGTTTCAGAAGAAGCACAGGAGTACACCTAAATTCTCTGAATCTCTTTCCTAACATAGAGTGAAATTTTCATTTTAAATTCAGTTTAACTTTGCCTTTTTTGTTGTGAACATTGCTCCTAAACATTTGGATTTTGGCGAAGAATTATACGCAAATAGGCTATAGAAGCTATTTTGCGCGAAAACAAAAATAAATTAATTTGTATGTATGCATGTTTTTAATACATTTCCTTATTAAATTATAAATATACATTTGTAAAAAATCTTCGATCGCAGATGTGATTTGTACAATTTTTCAAATAAGTGCTATTGATCATTCGATTTTGGTTTTCTTAAACCCTAAAAAATTACCTTTGATACTTCTTTAGCCCTAAAGAATACCTGTAATTGTTTTTAGCCTGAAAAAGGTGAAAAATTGCGATATTTTTCTATACATCGAAATTTCCATTTATCGAATTGTTTTCAAGGAACCGTCCTGTTCGATATATAGAGGTTCCGCTGTATTTGGTAAGTTTTTAATTTCAGCACTTATTCCATGGATGGAATCCTACAAGGGATGTACGTTGAGAAGTACGTTTATATATGACAGCGAGGCACGTTTATATATGGTAGAGAAGTACGTTGAGGCAACCTGTTTATTTCATGCGGAAGATTACCACTAAGAAGGTAACAAACCACATAGACAAACTTTATAGATAATCTGATTTAGCAATGTAGGTAGTTTACAATTTTTTTCCCTTTTTGTGGTAGTACAATTAAGTATACGATCCAATAATTGATTTTCGCCCTTACTGAAGAACGTTTAATGTGAAAATATGATTTAAAATTATGGTCTGATTTGGCCGCTATAATATTTGTCTCGTAGTTTTAAATTTTAGTGCTCCGAATCCTCCCTCAAATGTTCTTCTTCTTTACTACTTATTAGTCGTATTTTCTCCGAAAAAAATAGACTATTGCAGTGGGTCGAAGGTCGGCGGTGAGCGGCGGGACTGCGATTTCTATCCGTTTCATAACCCCCTTTATGGAAAATTTGGAGATGTCTGATGTATATTTATTTATATATTTTTTTCCCGCTACATTTGAGCACCTCCAGCGGCCCCCTTTGGGCCTGTGTATATATATATATATATATATATATATTTTTATACTTCCCCTCCCCCGCTATTTGAGCACTTTGGGTCAAATGAGCTGAAATTCGGTATATAGGACTTCCTTTCAGGCAGAACGATACCATTATCGTTGGGTAAATTGGTAAATTCCAGTCAAAATTTCGGTATGCTTACCTGAAATTTTGACGCCCCCCTTTGTGTGTGAAATGAGCTGAAATTCGGTATGAAGGGTTTTCTGTACCGAAGGTCAGAAGGAGAGGCAGAAACCATATAATAAAAGTATGGATAAATTTCGGTATGTTAGGGAAATATCTTTTGTGGGTCTCAACTATTTTCTTACTCCCCCGTTTTTATAATTTTTTTTTTTTTGTAAAGTGAAAGTACGACTTTTGTGACGGAGTTCTACTGCTCATGGATTTTTATTTAGTTATTGTAAATGGCTGTTAGAGATATTAATTATCATTGATTAGAAATAAGAATACATTGTAAAGATTTGTCATTTGTCTACTGTATGATTAATATAGTCAGTGTATGATTAATATATTCTTCAACAAGCACCATCTCTGCGTATTGGTGTCATGATAATCTCATTGAGGAAAATCTTGGTTAGTACCACGCAACTTATTTCCTCTGCTATCGCTGTAATTTCATTTTTTTTTTTTATCTTCATAAATGGTCAAGATATGGTCTATGAAACCTTTAATCGGCAAGTACCTTCCGATATATATGTATATATATATATATATATATATATATATATATATATATATATATATATATATATATATATATTTTCCGCTTCATTTGAGCACCTCCAGCGGCCCCCTTTGGGTCAAATGACCTGAAATTTGGTATGTAAGGCTTTCTTCAAGGGAGAACGATATCATTAAAGAATGGATAAATTCCAGTCAAAATTTCGGTATGTTTACCTGAAATTTCGGCGTTTTTTAAGTTTTGCGCATCGCTACAGCTCCACCATATTAGTTTATAGGGCTGAAAATTTGTATGTTAATTGAGTTGGTGTCGGGGAAGTATCCTTTGGGGGTCTCGACTTGGTCCCCCCACCCTCCTGGGTTTTCCGATTTTTTAAAACATTTGCGCACCTTTAAAGCACCTCCAGCTTGAGTTAGGTAGCTCAAAACCTGTTCCATTCGAAAAGAAATTAAATTACCTATAAAACAAAAGAAGTTTCATCGAAATCGGACGGCTATTAGTAAAGATATGGCTATTTTAACTGTTTCAATGCCTTATTAGTCGATTTTTCTCCGAAAAAAATGTGTCATTTCATATGTAAATTTCGGTATGTTAGGGGACTGCCTTTTGTGGGAAAATGCGACTTTAGTGACGGAGTTCTACTGCTCACGGATTTTTTTTCACTCACCAGAGGTATTCATGCAGCCTGTTCTAATGCGTTAAGTGTGCTAGAGTCGATAAACTGACCAAGCGTTTGTGTGCTTCGAGTAAATATGGCCGCTAGCACACTCGACCCTATGACTGTCTGGGATCTGGTAACTCTGTGTTAGATTGTAAACACACAGAGAAGATTATTGTGAAGTTTTCTTTTAAAGTGTTTACTTCCCTTTTTTGTAAGTAAAATAGAATGTAAATAAAGAATATAGATGGAATCGAAAAATCGTTGGATGATAGAGTACAAATCTTCTGTTACCCATCATCGCATTCTTCATCTTCTGAATTTTCACATATGCTTTATAGAATAGAATAGAATTTTATTTGTTTTTGGGGAGTTCCCGATACAAATAGAGCCTGGCTTGGCTAAAAAGTACAATAAACATTATTAGTGTTAATAACTTATATACAGGTATTAAATACAATTTTAGAAGTGTTACAAGAAAGAAGAGTAATTACAATTAAAATGATATTTTTATACTTATATTTTGATTATAACTAAAATTAAACTGTTTGAAAATACAACTTTTAAAATTAAATAACTATTTCTCGTATTTATGATATAGGATAAATATCCTATAATACAATGTATAAATCCTAACCCTAAAATAAATGTATAAATCCTATAAATATACGATAATACAAATGTATTATTGAGTGAATAGACAATATTGCTTAGGATGGACTAGCATTTACATGTTATTGCTTATCTACAGATTTTTTTTTTCCCCAAGATGTATATGAATAGTTTTAAGTGCATATTTAGTTAACACTTAGTTATTCGCTACTATAAAAAATAACTTATAATAAAAAGAAAAAGAAACAATAATAAAAAGATAAAAAATAAAATATCTGATGTGGACACGATCTGATGACTTCCTTGTACGCCTATTAAACTATAAATCGGTGGCTCAAAAAGTGATCACCGTACCGTACCATATCTAGTTTCCAAGATATTTCTTCATGTTCCGTGACAACAATAAAACTGTCAATATAACTAGATAAAGCATTGGAAATCGACAGTTTCGACATTTTAAGCAGAAAAAACCACTAAACTAATATCTTATTCTTCTGCTGCAGATTTGTTGATCTCACAAATGGGAAGGAAAACCCGTATTTTACACTAAATTTTAACACTTAAAACAAGTAATAAAAATGTTTAATTGGATTGGAAACAAAATTACATTTGTAACCTTTGTTACCGAAACATATGATTTCTCTTTTAATTTAAATATAATTTTTGATGTAAGCTTATTATGACCTTCAAGTAAAGTACCCTTTTCGGCTCACCAATTTTAACCAAAATATAGTAAATACATTCATATCGATATAAAAGTCCTATTTACCAAATTTGAGATGTTTTACATTATATTTTAATATAATTTTTGATGAAAGTCTAATATGACCTTCCAGTAAAGTACCGCTTCCGGTTTTCCAATTTAAACCAAAATCTGGTATGTTATTTAAATCAATATATAAGTCATAAATATTATAAATTTGAGAAGTTTTGCAAATATATTAAAATACTTTTTGATGGAAATCAATTATGAACTTCAAGTAAAGTACCACTTCCGGTGGTAATTTTCCCAACTCTTTTGAATTTGAATTTTTTTTTAAATGTCCTGGATGCGCAGAGCCTAGAGTAGGGCGAAGAGGGCAGTCCCGCCCCCTCCCTTACCGTACGCCGCTTAAAGAGGGGCTCCAAAATGCCAAAAAACAAAAAATAATTTTTTCACTTTTGTTTTTTTACTCGAAAAAGAATTTTTTTTTTTATATATATATAAGTCGTTTTTATATTGTAATCATGAAATAATTTATATTATAAGCAGATAGGGACGAAAGATGCAGATATACAAGAAAATATTGATGCTTTCCTTTCGATAAGATTAGCTTTTGGTATCGATAACACTGATTCGATATCATTTATATAAATACACAAATATGTGGATGGAACACTAGCGCTGATGTGGCGCTTTCCGCAAGAACCGGACCGTACTTATACACAGACATTTGATTTGCCTAGGCTTGGCAAACGTGTAAATGCACCCTGACCCTTCTACCACCTCGATGATTGCGTAATCTTTCTACCAAATTTGTAAATTTGTACGGTTACTTTCCAATTTTGGTTTACTATCATTATACCTTCATATATTTATGACAGATTCAGAGTTTAATCTAGATCCCGGACAAAAGTCCATGTACATGAAAACAATCATTAATTTCAAGTATAATAATCAATCCTATAAGAATGTTTTTGTTCCTCCTATTTATGTCATTGTTTACTTTGACTAATCTTTTAATTCCTTGTGACTTGAGTCGGCTTTATGGGGTCATTTACATTTTGAAAACGCACGTGCAATATCAGAAGAAAAAATCGTGATTCGCGGTCTTTTGAGACGTAATTGGAAAATAGCTTTAAGCGCAAAGGCAGCCGCCGAAGAAATTTGTGCCATAGAAGGAGAGTCAATTATCCATCGAAATACTAACGCATAATCCAGATCAGATCGTATCGGCCGTAGAATGGATTAAACCTTTACTGTGAACAGCTAGACAGAGTTTATGCAGTTTCGAATGCAAAGTACCCCGCTTTGGTCAACATGAACCAAGTCATTTTGCAACACGACAATGCCCCTGCACATCGTTCTCGTTTGACCGAGGAAACATTATCGGAACTGCAAGGAGTAAACGTTTCGCCTCATCCTGCGTATAGTCCAGATATTGCACAATCAGATTATGGCTTGTTTAGATTAATGGCTCATTTTTTAAAAGATCGGATCTTTGGTAATTACGAGAACGTAAAATTTGGATGTGAAGAGTTGTTTGCCTCAAAACCAAAGGAGTGGTACCGGCATCAAATCCAATTACTGGCAGAAAGTTGGGTCAAAGTAGTTGAAAACAATGGACTTTACTTTGAAGAGTATTATTGAATAATGTTTAATAAATGTAATCTGAAATAAAGCTATACTAATGCTTACAATGACTTTTTTAGCAACCTATTAGATGAAATAAGAAGAAGTGAGAGAATATTATTGTTGAGCGGGGAAGTTGAGAGTGGTCACCTTTTACCTGAAGATCAGTTCTCAGGTGGGCTGACGCAGTAATGGCCCAAATTTGCGGACTCGGAGGACGGGCACTCCTGAAAATATTTTCTCAGACAAAGGCTATTAAATGATTCCTTTCTACCTGCTCCAGGAAGTGCACTCGCTCCTGGAACGCTATCTCCAGCACAGCCTACGCATCCTGGCTTCGGCTAACGATCGCAGTAAAAAAATCTTCAAACTGAATTAGTTTTACTTAGTTAAAAATCATATGTTTTTTTTATAAATTTTTTTATATATATATATATATAATAAGTGACATTTCAGGATTACAATACTGCCTCTTCAGACAATTTAATATAAAAAAAAAATATTTATACATATTAATCAATCATTATCTTATTTCTACATATATATCGACGTCGTTTTTTAAAGGCATAAGCGCCATCTAGCAAACTTTACAGGAAACACATGAAACGATTTATCCCCAAATAACAATATATTTTTTTTTTTAATTTTATTCTTTATTGTATACAATAGGAGTTTATTAACCTGTCAAAACCTTTATAATTAAAATATATTTTAAAGGATTCTAGCACTGGTTAAGGCCAGAGTGACGACTGAGAGTCGTTAGTATTTGGTGCTTACGTCATCATTAGTCGATTTTTAAACCGTTTCTAATTTTTTTTTTCGATACATCGTGAGCGGGAATCGATAGAGGTGGTGTTTACGCCTCCTTATACATTTAAAACCAAAATTCGAAATTTATTTTTTAATTTATTAGGACGTGTAAACACCACCTTTATGGATTTTGACGAGTGAGGTATCAAAAGAAAAGGAATTTCACGGAGAAGTGACGAATCCTGATTTCGCTTCTTAAATTCTTACTAGGGCTTAAATAAAAGTGGTGAAAAAACTGGGAGGTTTCAAAACTTTGACGACTGAGAGTCGGCGGATCGAGACGGGATAAATTGGGTTTTAAAGATTTTGACGCGGGCATCAAGATCACATACGCTCCGTAGGAGCGTATTGGTCCAGCGTTTTAAAGCTTAAAAACCTACCGTTTTTGAGATAAAGCACGATATAGGTCCGCACGGGCCTCATGCCATCTTGCGTACGTGCCGTTGTCATGGCAACTTTATATCAATTTGAGTCTGTTTACAAAAACTTTTAATGAGTGAGAAATTATATATTGTTTCCCATGTCCAACCCTAAAGGGCACTGTTAAATATGAATACTAGACATAGAAAATGTCATAGCTGGATCTAATTGCTAAATGCTAAATTGAAGAGATGTTTTCCAGTGGGGTAAGCTTTAAGTAATTAATAAGTATGAACTGTAACTTCAACATAGTCATTACAAACTATGTAGCTTCCCCAAATGTATGTTTTAAATAAACTTTTTTGGTAATATTATATTGTTTACAAGAATAAATATGTTTCCCTAATATCGCTTATACTTGGAATTAGGGATTAGAAGATATCTAATGCGAGAGTTCTCGCTCGGGTATACTAGTCACTACTATATATTATTACGGTAGTATAGATCCCTTTTCCGGCTCTCAGGAGCGATGGATTTTGATGAATGAGGTATCAAAAGAAATAGAATTTCACGGAGAAGTGACGAATCCTAATTTTGTTTCTTGAATTCTTACTAGGGCTTAAATAAAAGTGATGAAAAAACTGGGAGGTTTCAAAGATTTGACGACTGAGAGTCGGCGGATCGAGACGGGATAAGTTGGGTTTTAAAGATTTTGACGCGGGCATCAAAATCATGTATGATCCTTTGGATCATACTGGTCCAGCATTTTAAAGCCTTAAAACCTACCGTTTTCGAGATAATGCACGATATAGGTCCGCACGGGCCCTATGCCATCTTGCGTACGTGCCGTTGTCATGGCAACTTTATACCTTTTAAAGCCAGTTGAGACTGTTAACAAAAACGTATTAATAACTGTGAAAACGTTTTGTAAATAAAATATTGTTTCCATGAATGATAGAATACTACAAACAGAAAGTGGTTACTGTACGAGTCTTATTGCTTAAATGTTAAACTGAGGGGGTACTGTCCAGTAGGGCAAGTTAATTACTTAGTAAGTCTTAACTATTACTTGAACATAGTCATTATAAACTATTATAAAGCTTCACCAAATGTGTGTGTTAAATAAACTTTCTTGATAATATTATATTGTTTATTGCTTATACTTCGATTTCATTAAGGATTCATTAAGATATGTAATGCGAGAGTTCTCGCTCGGGTATACTAGTATATATTAAATTAGATGTAATATAAAACACTATTATAAAATATTTATGAATTATAAATTTAATTAAGACAAGAAATTAAATGCATGTTAGATACTCGCCAAGTTTTAAATGGATTATATCAAACAGAAAAGTTTGTACTGGTTTCTTCTCTCATTGAACTAATAATAACTTTAGTTTTGAATTTTTTGTGTGTTTTTAGTACTGAAGATGAATGTATAACATTCGAAACTAGTTTTCAATAAAACAAAATTATAGAAGCGGCAAATAATTTATCAATCTCTTATTTCTTTTCTCACCTGTTTTTGAATTACCTATATATTATATCTATTTAGTTCTTCCCAAGTAGAAATGAGATTACAAAATATGGTGGTGACAAAAAAAACATTAAGAACTCTTTTCAATGTCTTATTGCAAAAACGTATAATTTGTACAAAAAAAATAAATAAAAAAAAAATAATAATTAGTATTTAATTATATTTTCCATTACAATTACTTTAATTGTGTTAAGTATTTGCAATTACTCCTTTCAATTACTGTATTTGAAGTTGAGACTCTCAATTACAATTACTTCTTGACGATAAGTAATTACAGCTACAATTACAATTACTTCTTGAGGCTAAGTAATTACAATTATCTGTAATTCAAGTCATAAAATATTGGTTCTATATTTAATTTTGGCGTATTTTTTTGTAAATTTTTACTTGATTCATTGATGCTCGCCATTTTGAAACTCTTAGCACATTTATGGAAATAAATTTTTTCTAGTGTCATTTCCGCGTTAAGTGATTGCAATCACCAATTACAATTACTTAGAACTTGCAGAAATATAAATAATTGTAACTGCAATTACTTTGGCGCAAATTGTAATTGCGATTGCAGCTCACAATTACAGTTTTTTGTAATTGTAATTTGATTTCTTCAATTCCAAATTACAGTAATTGTAATTGAAATTACGTTTGAACCAACACTGCTCTAAATCCAAATCACTGGTTTTAGGGCATATAAAATGGTACAAAACGTATTGAGAAAAATAATTTGGGATTGGAGCCATTTAAGTTATATTTTAGATAGATATCTTTTTTGGAACTTTTAATAAATTCTAAATTAAACTATAAGATATTTATCCTGACATTTGATAGCAGTTGACTGTTAGGCGATAACATGATAAGATTCATCTGTTTTCTTTTAATATGATTTAACTCGCATTTTAGATTTCACGTTATTGCGATCTATTATAAGGAAAACATTTAATCTTTCTCGTTTATATTTATGTTCATATCCGGTCCGTAAACACTATCAGATAATATTAGCAGATTAATTCACAATCAATAGGATTAAATAACATTAACAAATCGAATATTCAAGGATCGAATTATATATTGAATGTTTCGGAGGAATTAATCACACTCAGTAACAAACCAATACCATGATATACTTAAATAAAGGACCAATAAATTTATTAGGAATTGATAAATTATTTACCACTTCTATAATTTTGTTTTTATTGAAAATTAGTTTCGAATTCATTTTCAGTTCTAAAAGCACACAAAAATTTAAAAATAAGCAATTGAAAATACAGTTTGGTATTATTATACAAATTAAATTAAATGAAATACAAATTAGTATTATAAAACATTTATGAATTATGAATTTAATTAAGACAAGAAATCAAATACATGTTGGTACTCACCAAGGTTTAAATGGATTATATCAAACAGAAAAGTTTGTACTGGTTTCTTCTTGCATTGTACTAACAATGAACGAAAGGTAGGTAGGATGTTTATAGGTAAACGGTTTAAGGGCCGGGATTTTTCCAGTAATGCCGGCGAGTAATTGTTTTTCTGTTATAGATGGGAATAAATTTAAGATTGGACTATTGTAGATATTTATTTGGTCATTTAAGCAAAAATCTGGATTGATTTTATTATTTCAAGTGCTTCATATATGTTTAGTTTGATACTGATTAATTTAACTCCTGAATCTTTGATGAATTTATTTATTTATCTCATTTAAATGAATTACAAAGTTGGAATTCTCTGTATTATTATTATATGGACGTATTATGCTCCTTTAATTTAGTGATCTCCTAGTTTTTCCCGTGAATTTGGCAAATAATTTATCAAACCCTAATTAGATTCATCCTTCTATACTATCATGAGTATATTAACCAATTAATTTATCTTTAGATATTTGTTAACTTGATTGAAACAAAACATTAAACAAAATTACATAAAATTATGAGGATTTATACAAATATTGTAACGTTCTAAAACTAAAATCAGCTATGGATACAATGAATAATAAAATGGTTTAAGTGCTGAAACGTAGAGATATGTAGCATCAAATGTGTGGTACTAGCAAAGGACTTATTTATTTAAGAAGTGGTCTTAGAGATTTTCAATTAGTCATCCGGCAGAGTTGGGTAATGAAAGATGAAATTATAAGAGAATGTTGTTTTGTTCCTAAAGTGGACCCCTCATTTTGTCTCGATAGCAAAAGTTATTTTTTAATAAGTTGAATGTTTAAATGATAATTTAGAATTCTTTATAATTAAAAGCTAAGGATTTATTAATATTGTGCTACGTATTATAAATACTCTTTATATATTTTTTTTCCAATCTCCATTTTTGCCTATTTCTTGTTGTTCGCTAATTGCTAATTTCTTGACTTTAATCCTTCTTCTGTATCTTGGATATATTTTAAGGTAGGATTGATATGCCTAAATATTATTGATATTATATAAAACTGTCATCATATCTGCTCACTTGTGAATTATAGATACTGATATAGAAAAGGTCATATATATATATATATATGAATTAAATGAGAGGTAATACAATTTATTAGATAAATAAATGTTGTCGTATAATGCAGAATTTGACACCAACACAGTCTAAAGAATGAGGATCCATTTTACGGCCCTAAGGAGGAGTCCAATTAAGACGCAATTTTTTATGCCCTTGAAAAATAATTTACTATTTCCTTAAAAAAAAAAAAAATCCCAGAAAATGTTTTTATCACAGAGCATAATAGCTGAATAATTTTGTTTTCAGATAATTTTCGCCATACACTGTATAAAAAATTAATTCTTTGATAAATAATTTAATTTTCAAATCACCCCGTTTCTCTCGCATATCTTGTACCTGCATTCATTAAACGTTGACTGGTTAGTTGTTTGCTGCTGTTTAAGAGACTCAAGGCTTTGTGTTGAAATATTATATCTAATAATATAATAACAATTATATAAATATATTCAATTCAATAATGAACCTTTGTAATCGACAAAGGAAAAGAATTTTACGTTTTAAGATACTTTTAAGATATTTAAGAATCCAAATATCGAATAAAAACCAATCCGTCCATCCGCCGCCCGCCGCCCGCGGATTTTCTCCGAGACTAATTGACCGATTTTCTTGAGATTTGGCAAATAAGTCACAGGTCACTCCTGGATAATCCTCGGAACACGACATTTCCATCCGTCATTTCATTTCAAAATAGCGGTCGATTAGATATTCTATAAGCCCATTCATTACTCGGCCATTTATAAAGATAGAAGAAAAATGTAAATTGTTTAGAAATCAGCATGTAAAGGTATTAAATTAAAAAAAAAATCCTATATAAAAGCTTTTGGTTTATTATTTTCAATAATGAACCTTTGTGATCGACCAAAAAAATTTTTTAATCCCTCCCCGCCTCACAAAATTTGAGTAAAACCTCAAAGATATGTTTCAAGATATGTAGAATCCAAATATCGGATAAAAAAAATCGGTCCGTCTACCGTCCGCAAGATTTTCTCTGAGATTATTGGACCGATTTTCTTGAGATTTGGGAACAAAGATTTGGAGGTCTTTCCTTTTCCTACTGAAGTGTGCCTTCAACAATTTCCTCTTTACCCTTTCACCTTCTATTCTGACCATCTTAGCCTACTTGCTTTAAGGACACAGCAGATATCTTTAAAATATAACTATTTTGAAATAATAAACCATTGTATAATAATTAGGGATTGATAAATTATTTGCCACTTCTATAAATTTGTTTTCTTGAAAACTAGTTTCGAATGTTATACATTCATCCTCAATTCTAAAAATTCATAAAAATTCAAAAATAAGCAATTCAAAATGTAGTTTTGTATTATTAAACATATTAAATTAGATGTAATATAAATCAGTTTTATAAAACTTTTAGTTAGTTCAATGCGGAAGAAACCAGTACAAACTTTTCTGTTTGATATAATCCATTTAAACCTTGGTGAGTACCAACATATATTTGATTTCTTGTCTTAATTAAATTCATAATTCATAAATGTTTTATAATACTGATTTATATTATATTTAATTTAATATGTATAATAATACCAAATTGTATTTTGAATTGCTTATTTTTGAATTTGTTTTGTGTTTTTAGAACTGAAGATGAATGTATAACATTCGAAAGTAGTTTTCAATAAAAAAAAATGCATAGAAGTGGCAAATAATTTATCAATCTCTAATTAAATATTTATTGTTTAAATAATTTTAAAAATTTAATTTTACATAAAATATTTTTATTAGAATAATGTAAAAATGTGGAATGATAATATGGTAACGGAATTTCGATATTCTTATCTAGAATAAGGTAATTTGATACAGTTCTCAATTTCCAGAAGATAATTGAGAATTCTCTTTAAATCTTAAATTATTCTACGAAATTTTTAACGATTTCTCTGTTAACTTCTCAGAACCCCACCTAAATCGGGAAACCCCTTCCTTGGATATGAGAAAAACAAACTGTTTGAAATTAGATCGATCGGTTCGCCCTTGGGTGGGGAGGGCAAAGTGGGGATGGCTTTGGAGTCTCTCTGTCTCTAGTCTGTGCCTTCAGTGCCTAGTGTTCGCGACGGTTAGTGCCTTCTACAGTATTCGCCGTCTGTCTTGTTCCGAAACGTCCTAGCGCGATAGTGACATGAGGAAACGCCATCTTGTACGCTTCAACGTCGCAGCGAATCAGGAAAAATCAGGTGAGTCCTCAGAAATATCCCTCGAGTACAGGCGTTATCGCATGAGCGAAACGAGCAGTGAAAACTTTTTTTCTTTTTTTTTTTAACACATATCTACAGCTGTAAATATCAAATAACACTTAAAACCTATCGATAAAGTGACATTCTACCACTCAAAAAAAAAAAAAAAATATATATATATATATATATATATATATAAAATTAAAAACAAACATGCAGAACTTAAAAAAAAAAACACTGATAACATTTTTAAAAAATAAACTACGAAAAAAAAATGTGTGTAGATAACCGACTCTCCAATGTGCAGACATCATAAGATCATGTATTTTAAATTTTAGTGTAAATAATTATTGTTTTAAAATAACTGAATAGTTACTAAAATCCGATAAATAAATTATTGCAAACACAATTTATATATTTTTTTTTATTATTTTTACTGTTGTATACAAATTTTCGTATAAGAATCTCAACTTGAGCTTCAAATCCATCAAAATCTTCTCTTGATACATGTTTACATATTTCCCCTTAAAAAATATAATTAAATATATACACATAAAAATCGAAGATACAGAAATGAAAATAAAAATTATTTTATCACTGATAACACCATTCAATAACAATATGGTTTAAAAAATAAATTATAGAAAAAATGTGGTTACCTTTCTCTTCAAAATGAACCGATTTAAAAATAAACACTTTTGTATGTATTGTTTAAATTATGTAACTAAAAAAAAAATGTTGAAATACTAATAATTATTGTTTTAGAATATATTTGCAAATGGTTGACCAAACCAAATCAAATATAAATGTAAATACTTTTATATTTTTAGTAATAAAATAATTTATTTTACAACTAAAAATTATATAATTTGTATTCAGTATACAAGAGAACCTGCTGTATATTCTGATCTTGAAGAAATCTGATATATAGATTTATTGTGATATGAAATAGTAAATACAATTGCAGGTTTTAGAGTCGGAGGAATTATTTTAGCCCCCCCCCCAAAAAAAAAAATACATTAATAAAATAGCAACGCGTTTGCTATGCAAATTTTAAATGATATAAACGAAATACATTTTTTTTTTCGTAATCTTTTTTTGCATTCGTATTGTTTTTTAAAAATGTAAAAAAATTGGCTCGATGCATAGAAATTTTTTTTTCTAGACATAATTCGATTTTCATAAAAAAAAAATCTTATGTATACAAATTTTTAAGATACTAAATATATCTCCCAACTTATTGTAATGTTAATAATTTAAAAAAAAAAAATAGTGTTTAGACAGGTAATTAAAAATTTTAATTTAATTTATTTATTATAAAAACAAATTCAAATATTTTTCTCTTGAGAAACTTCAAATAAAAAGTAAATAAAGAGAACTTGCGAATTTTAAATTAGTAAAATAAACATATAAGCTTGCCACTGAATCTGATAGCTGGAATAGGATTAAATTATGGAATATTTTTAAGATAAGTTTTTGTAAATCATCTCTTCAAAATAATAATAACAAATAGGGTTTTAAAATAAGCAAATAAATAAGAAAAATATCAAATAATTTTTATTAGAATTAAAAATGTAAAAAAATAAATGAAATATAATAATTGAAGATATAACAAAAAAAATTAAACCAGAAATAAATAAATTTAAAAATTAATTATAAATTTTAATTGAAAGTCTTTAGTGTATTGTTTGTTAGAATAACGAATTTTCAAAGACTGCTGAATTAGAAAAAAAAATATACTGAGCTCTGGGTTGGGAACTTGAAAATTCTGCAGATTCGAATCTAAACACTCGATACAATGAAGAAATGGGCATTCTTTGTTTTAAACATCTTGATGGTTACGATTTAATAATTAGAAAAAATAATTAATTGTGTAGAGTTTATAGATTCCCAGCGAGGAACAATAAACAATCAAATTAAACATTTAGTAAACATCCATAATATCAATATGCTTTGTTTATCATTTTAGAGATCCAAATGATTCTGTATATAATTAAATTTACTTAAGTATATATATATAAAAAAAAATCATAATTAGTACAGAAAAAAAAAAGGAATCTATTACTCATTATGTAACAGAACATAAGCTAACATAATAATCTTTCATTATGTACGTTTATAAAATTCAATTAAAAATTATCTAAAACAGGAGTTTCAATTTATTTTAATTATAAAAATAAAATTTTCATGATAGTATTTTCTTAACCTACCAAATAATGAATATTATTATAATATATATTAATATAAAAATAACTATAAAATTATAAAATATAATTAAAATTGGGTCTAACGATTAGAATAAATGTTTTAGCTTAAATATTATTGATTTATCTCTGTAAATTGGATCTAGGCCATGCCACAACTCTGATAAATTTTAGATAATTTCTCATCCTTATAATATTTCAGAATAACATATTTAAATTCATAATGACTAATTATTATAGTTTATTTTAATCATACCTAACTATGCCGCAAAATAATTAATTAAGAACTTAGATATATTTTAAATTTCCTAGGCGGTTGAAAAGCCCAAATATTATAAATAAATTGAAATTTTTAACATACTTATTTTTCATTATATATTTTGACTACTAATTACTTAATTATTATTAATATTTTCCCGATGTGTGGATGCGAAATTGAATTAAATGTATTTCTTCTTTCGTATTATTTTGCTGATATTTGTACTTAACGGATATAAATGATCAAACTATAAATCTGTTAATGAGCGATTTTTAGAACAGATATTATTTATAGTGTATTATTATTAATTATTTAAATTGTATTTTATATTCTTACCATGCCTGGTATTAATATTGTTTATTAAAATAGCAGCTATTAGAGTACTTTATTATACTTTTGAGATAGATTTTAATTAACAGTTTACCTAAAAACATGATATTTCTAAAATTTTCTTTTCGTTTATCAAATGAATAATTAAAAAAAAAAAAATTAATGCAAGCCCCTCCACTTATGGAGACACACACGAAAGAAATGTGTTTTTTTTTAACAGAATGTTTCTCTCAAAACTTTTTTTTAAATATTCTGAGCAGTGGGGGGGATCTAGACGTTGAGAGGCCCTGGGCGATACGATATTTCCCTCTGGATAAACCCCCCATTCTGGCCTATTCAGTATAAAATAGTGTTATGGTGCCGTTTATAATGATTATACTTGGATGCCTTTTTTTATATTACACATGGATACGATTTTCTTTTTTTTTGTAAATCAATATTTTACAATTTAATAATTAAGGATTCTGAAACAAATTTATGAAAATAAAAAAAAAAAATGAAAATATCAATATTTTTATTTGACATCCTAATCTATTTGAGACATTTACTCATTGTTATAATTACCGCTATAATTATAGCTTTTAAAATACGACTTATATTGTAGCTTATCTTATAAACAGTTATTTGATTATTTTATGTAAATATTTAAAAGAATTTTTAAAAAGCAGTCTTATTATTATTATTTTATTTTATGTTTTTAATTTCTCTCGCCCTGTCTTGACATTTTTTTTCTTTAATATTCTGATCTGTTTACATTTTGAGTAAATTCGCATGTTGATATTTATAATAATAAGGCTTGTTAGCTAACTTATGCTGATGCAAATTAAACTTTATTAAAGTTATTAATATTTATAATAAAAAATTATTTAAAATTCAATTACAATTTTTTTATGTTTATATAAATATTTTTGCAGTTTTATGCCAGATGTGTATATTGCAGTCTAAGATTAAGCGTCGAAAGTTAGACTAGTTTCAACTGATAGAATTTGAATATGTTCCTTCTTAGATTTTTCTTTAAAAATATTTTCATAAGTAATTATTTATTAGTTTGATATATTTCTCTATAATATATTCAATATATATAAATTTAAACGTAAGATATCTGTTTGTTTAATATTGTGATAATTGGTTTTCTTATAACTTCCGAAAAAGCAATCTTAAAGTTAAATTCGAAATTTAAATTTATTTGATAATTTGATTAGCTTCCATAAAGAGGGTCCCCGATCCTTCAATCAAGAACTGCATACAATTTCAACAGTTTATTTAATTCACCAGTAATACCGGTGAGTAATTGTTTTTCAGTTATAGATGGGAATAAATTTAAGATTGGACAATTGGAGATACAGTAGAGCGTCGATTATCCGAACTAATTTTGTCTGTGGTGGTTCGGATAATCAAAAGTTCGGATAATCGAAATCGAAATTAACGTACTCGCACACGCTATATATATAAATAAATTTATTTTTTATTTATTAATTTTTTTATATATAATAAGGAAAAGGAAGATCTAAAACAACAACTTTGTAAAAAAAAACATGTTTTTTTATTTATATAAATATAGTATGTATGTGCATAGTGAAAAAACCAGTGTCATAAAGTACATATAAATTGTTTAACTTAATCACATGTACATAATGAAATGAACAAAAATATCTATTTACGTGTATGCAAAAAAATAATCAAAGTGTATCTAATCAAAGCTTTATCAAAATTAATGCTGTGGCATAGAAAATGTCATGATCAAATTAATTAAAATTAAACACATAAAAAAAAAAAAAAAAAAAAAACCGTTCCGATAATCGAACGTTCGGATAACTGACGTCCGGATAATCGACGCTCCACTGTATTTATTTGGTCATTTAAGCGAAAATCTGGACTGGATTTGAAGGATTTTATTATTTAGAATATTTTAAAGATTTTATTATTTGTTTTTAGAACTGAGGATGAATGTATAACATTCGAAACTAGTTTTCAATAAAACAAATTTATAGAAGTGGCAAATAAGTTATGAATCTCTAATTAGATTGATCCTTCTATACCATCATGCGGATGTCAACTTATTAATAATATAATGAATATAATATTTAAATATTTTGTGAAATGAATTAATAGCTGGTAAGAAAACAATCTCTGTTCCCGGGCAGTTGAACGACCTCAAGCCAGTTATCAGCTGAATTATGTTGATTAAATTATGAAAGTTTGACACAGCCCCATTATTTTTTTAAATATAAAGTTGACTAAGGATGATTCATATTTCTTACATAATTCTCAATTTATATAATATGTTGTTAATATGTTTTTATTATCGGATATTCAATTCTATGCTCACTGTAAAACAATCTATATAAATATATAAAAATCAGCCTGTCTATTATCGTAGTCTGTCGATTTCGAAGCGGGTTTTCACTGTGCCATTGTCCTTATTATAATATTTATATTATCTAATAATATTTTGTTATGATATAAACTGTTATTCAGTCAGATAATAACATTTTTTTCAGAAAAATCATCTTATGCTCATCTTGTCTGAACCTCTCTCCATGGTGATTTACATTTCTCCTTGACAGTTTTTTTTATACGTTTGTCCGCAATTATCCAGCAAAATAGGATAGTAGGGGCAAGTACAGACCTCTGTTGTGTGACAAGTTTGCTTGATGTATACATACCCTTCCTATCATGTTTTGCCAAGGCAACTATAGACTAGCTAATTAAAACTAAATTTTTTTTTTTTCGATACGTTTATAGAATTATATTCCACATTCCACTTTCGTTACTGTTACTTAAGATTGTAAAATATGAATCTGAGACAAGCTTTAAATTTTTTCGATGATTACTATTTTTTACTCTCCACAAATTGAATAATGAATCTTCAAGATATCTTGTACGCAATTACCCCTTAAGTCAGGGGCAAGTGCGTACTAAGTAGTATTCAATTGAATTATCGATCACATCAAAATAGACGCGGTTGAAGCGTCGTTTTGGATGTAATATTAAAACATATCGTCTAAGGAACAGTTACAAAGACAAAAAAAAAAATCGAACTTAAAATTTTTTTTTTTTACAGTCCTGTCAAACTTTATAAAATATAGTGCGGACTTGCCCCAGATCATCTTACCTATGAAATATAATAATTATTCTATCACAACAAGCAATAAAAATAGTTAAAACACTAGTGAAAGATATATAAACAGCCTTAGACATAAAAATTAATGTGAAGAGCTAAAGAAGATTATAAAGACAGGTTATCTTAGTTTATGGACACTTAGGCTAAGAGGTATACTTTCTACTCGAGCGATGATATATCGATTCAATGGAGTGCCTCTCTGTTGACACAATTCGTGAACATTCTATACATCGATAAATCACATAAATAATCGATAAATCATAATACCTTATTGAGTCACACTATAGTTTATTGCCTCTGTCCTTGATAAAGCTTTACCAATATTCTGCATATTCCTCAACTGCGATTACTATTCAGGTATATATATGCTATATAAATATATATATATATATATATATATATATATATATATATATATATATATATATATATATATATTATATATAAATATATAGTATGTGTTACGCAGCAGGAAAAGTTACATTGCCTAAATCGAATCCACTACATGATCAATTGAGAACTTTGTTATCTCGTGTTACTATGGAATTAAAATTGTTTCTGAACAATGTTCAAAAATTTAATTCTTGCTTTTCTTTGGAGGAACAACAATAGCCCAAAATACGAGATGGTCGCAATTTTGAAACAACTTATAAAATTTAGAGTCAAATATTCCATCGAATCTTTACATCATCAAATACCTTATGAAGATCCCAAATTTCAACAAATTTATTCCAATGGACAACATTTTATTTTTAAACTATAAACAATTTAAATATTTATAAATTAGGCTACACTGTTGGAGTTTGATAGAAACCAGTATACCCGAGCAAGAACTCTATAATGCATGAATGAATATATCGTTTTTTTGAAAAAAACAAAACGCCATTTAGCAAATTTCACAAGAAATACATGAAACGATTTTTCCCAAAATAACAATTTTTTTTTTTTAATTGTATTCTATATTGTATAGAGTAGGAGTTTAATAACCTGCCAAAACCTCTATAATTACAATATATTTTAAAGGCTTCTAGCACTGGTTAAGGCCAGAGTGACGACTGAGAGTCGTTAGTATTTGGTGCTTACGTCATCAATATTCGATTTTTAGACCATTTCCAATTTTTTTTCAACAAACTTTTTTTTTTTCAACAAACTCTTAATGCATAGATTTTTTCAGTCAATTATCGGGACCTCTCCGGAAGCTCCGTCCCCGGGCAATTGGTTCCCTCCTGACGGCGGGCCTGTTTATGAGTACATATCCAATGTTAAGGGGACTCGTAATTGTTATACTTCTTATTATCCTATTGTTAATGAAGGTGTTCTATATTGTAGCAAATGCCCTCCCTATAGGGACGAACCCACCCTTAACAGTGAGTTGAGAGTGAGTTTTTGTTTACTAGCTCAGTGGTTGGCGCCTACCTTAGCACCCCCTCCCCCCCCATAAAGGTACTCAGTCACCTCCACACTCTTAACTCAGGTGGGTAAAAAAAATTTCGGGTCTTCTTCTTCACTTCTTGTAGTTCTCGTCAATATTTACTCTTATCCGTGTTTCTCCGGATCAAGCTCTTCGCTGTCGACAGCTGTCACGCGATCTCTGGAAGGGAATTATCGCGCACATCACGCGGCCCCTTCATGTTCTCAACATTTACCTTAATTCTTAAATCAATTTTTATTTTTGTAATAATATTTTAAATGATTTCCACCTCGTAAAATATTTTTTATTTATTCCTTTTATCCTTAAAAAAAAAAAAAAAATCAGGCGCAGATAAGCTCAAGGTTTACTTATACGGGGGTTTAATAGTTTATACATAATAAATTCATATTCATGATTTATTTATTAATTTCATCTTTTAAATCATTTTTCTATTTTTTTATTTTCTGTGTACCCGAAATTGTATAAAAATTATACCTTTTTAAGACATTACATAACCCTAATCCAATGGCTGGAACCAAATCATTGGTTTTAGGCCTTCCTAAGGTCACAAACACATGTATTTTTTAGACCATTTCGTAAGAATTACAAAAATATACTTTGAAAAATAATTTGGAGTTAGGACTTTTTTATACCGGCAGTATAATAACTTCATGTTCATGATTGCTTCTAATAAATTCATCTAATAATTTGTATACCAGAAGAATTCCATTCTTCCAAATCAAATTCCAAACCAACCCATGATGTTTAATTATAACTTGAGAGAGGATTTTCGTGTAATAAAAAAACAGTTAAAAATTCAATTCGTGAAAAATCATGCGCTAAGAATCCAAAAATAGTAAAATTGTGTAAATATACACAATCTTACAGATTTTGGATTTTATAAATAATATCTTAAATATTATCTTAATATCTTAAAAAGCATCATTATTGTTTAATTTATAATAACATGTATGTTTATATTATAAATGAAACAAAAATTATGATTTTTTATGAATAAAAAAGAAATTATGAACAAAAATGTTTCACAATTTGAATTTCTTATTGCACGATGGTTTTTTACTGATAACTCTCCAAGGTTTTTTGAAAAGAAATTGGACTAGTGACCTCCTTGCAAGTAGGAAACATTGGAACGCTTCCAATGGCTGCAGGTTTCAAGCTCCAGTGGTATACCTCACCCCATAGTAAAACCTGACAGTTATTTCGTCTAATATCTTCTCTGTTTATTTTGGATGTATAATTAAACATTTTATTTATTTATTTAAATAACATTAACATTTTTATTATAAAATTTCATCTGTTTTAAATCTGTTTAAATTTTATCTGTTTATTTATTTTTATTCCCCTTTTTATTTATTTATTTATTAATTTTTTAGTTATTGTTATTTCTACTTTATAAATAATCAGCTTAATATATTAATATTAACTAATTTATTTTTAATTGTTGTTATTACTGTACAAGTATCATATTATAACATTTTACAAATTCATCACTGTTTTCATTTTTCTCACTATGTATTTTTAATTATTAATTTTAATGCATTCACTGTATATATGATTGTTTTATTTTTGTATCTTGCTTATTCAGCCCTGAAGAAGACCTACAATGTGGGTCAAAACGTCGGTTCCTAATAAATAGTTTTTAATATTTGTGATCCATTTTTTTGACCGCCTCCCGGACCATCTCATTCCTTCAAAATTAAATATATTTAAAAAAAAAAAAAGATTCTTCCATAAATAAGAAAAAATAATATCTTAATCTCATTTTATCAATAAATATTTTTACTTAACCTAAAAAATTCGCTCTGATTTTCGTCCTATAAACGGAAGCGCCAACTTCATACTACTTCCCCTCATTCCGGTCCTGGTTCTAGAAATACATCGAACCTCGATATATCGAATATGAAAGTTTCTTGAAAAAAAAAAATCGATATATGGAAATTTCGATATATAGAAAGATTGCAATTTTTCAGGCTAAAAAGAATTACAGCTATTATTAGGGCTAAAGAAGTATCAAAATCAATTTTGGGGGGGATAGTGATGTAACAAAAATAATTTTTTAGTCTTTAAGAAAAACAAAACTAAACGATCAATAACACACCTGTGATAGAAGATTTTTTACAAATGCACATTTATAATTAAATAAGGACCTGTATTAAAAATATGCAAACGTACATAAAAATTAATTTATTTTTCTTTTCACGCAAAATAGCTTCTAATGTCTATTTGCGTGTAAAATTCATCACCGAAGTCATGCTTAGGAACGATGTTCACTACAAGAAAGGCTAAGGTAAACTGAATTTAAAATGAAAATTTCACTCTATGTTGGAAAGAGATTCAGAGAATTTAGAAAAAGAAGTACTAATTAGGGAATTAATAAATTATTTGCCGCTTCTATATATTTTTTTTTTTATTGAAAACTAGTTTCGAATGTTATAAATTCATCTTCAGTTCAAGGTTTAAATGGATAATATCAAACAGAAAAGTTTGAAATGGTTTCTTCTCGCACTGAACAGAGAAGAAACCAGTACACACTTTTCTGTTTGATATAATCCATTTACACCTTGAACTGAAGATGAATGTTCAACATTCGAAACTAGTTTTCAATAAAAAAAAATTTATAGAAGTGGCAAATAATTTATTAATTCCCTAATTAGATTAATCCTTCTATACCATCATGCGGATGTCAACTGAAAAGAAGCACTCCTATCCTTCTTCTGATACAAGATCTACCCTGAATTTTCATTGTTTTACAAACGAGTGGAACATTTTTTTTCTTATTTAATTATTACCCATTCTTATGTACGTAAACTAAGGACTCTTTTTGATGATAATTACATTTTATATTTTTTCATATTGGAATTTTTCTTTCGTTATACAGAATATATTTTTGTAATAAAAATCGAAGGTTCCTAAACAAAGTTAGATATATAGAGATTCGACTGTAAATTAAAATTAATCAAATTTCGAGTTAACCAGTCGTTAAGGAAGCAGAGGCCTAACACATTTCATCTTATAATTTTTTTGTTATCTTTTATTTAATCAAAGGGTCTATAATACTTATTCCGGAGTATTAATGCAGATCCGACAGCCTTTTTCTTTTCATCGTCATTAATTAGTGATGGCTTGAAATGAGTTTGAGGAACTGTTCATGAGGAGAGAGATCCATAGAGATAAATGTAAGAAAAGTGTTGCTGAGAAAGAGATTCAAAGGAAGGGGACGTTTAGGGCTAATTGAGCGGATAAACTCCGAGTGATTCATTAATTGCTATCTTGTCTTGTCTCTCAGGGTCCTCTCTTCTCGCCACAACTCCCTCCTTTCTCCTTATTTTACTTATCCACCAGGATCTATGGGTTCGCTTCTCAGGGAAGGCAGGAATAATCGGGGTATATCTTGGGGCAGGTGTATGATCCCGTCAACATAGATAAAGGAAAATATGATTTAACTAGTATACCCGAGCGAGAACATTCGCATTAGATATAATCATTCTTCTGTATTTGATGTTAATAGCTAGAAAAAACGAAATCCAAGAGAACATAAAGGCGGAAAATGCTTGTTATTGTTTAGTTACTTATAATTTACAAAACTATTATCCCTAGATTGATCCTTTTACACCATCATCGTGCGTACGCCAACTGATAACAGACTATAGTGTAAAAATTATGTAGGGTTTTTTTGAATTTCAGAAACTCATCCTCATTAGCGGACGTCAGTAAAAATAAAGAGGCCTAATCTTTTGAATGTTGTTACAATTAGTTCCTTTAGAGCGATGTTGGCAACAAAAGGCTGAACCAAAGGACCCTCAAGAGGTCCTGGGCAGGCCGGACCATTTCGAAACTCATCCTTAAACTGGGCCCATAACTTCCATTTATTTGAGACAAAGGACGTTCTACCTGCGTTGTCTTCGTCTGCATCTTAGGCCTGGGGGAAGCTGGAGTCCTCCATGTACCATTGGTCTTCTCTTCTTGTGGTTTTCTTCTTACAATCTAACCCTAAACAGTTGCTGGTATCCAACATTAATAATTTATTTCTCAATTAATCCTACAACTGTGTTAATTAAAAGTGTAAAAACGTTCCCTATTCAGAAAAAAAATTATTTTATAGTAATTCGTAATTTCTTAATCAATTAGTTAATTAATTAACAGTTTAATCAGTACTAAGTAAAGACAATTAATCTCTTAAGCCTGGTTTACATAGTGACAGTTTTCTGTCGAGGTAGTACTGTCCCGACAGCGAGGTAGTGTGGCAGTGCGGGAATGTCCTCTAACCACTGAATGAACACAAACAATTTTTAATTAGGGATTGATAAATTATTTGCCACTTCTATAAATTTGTTTTATTGAAAACTAGTTTCCAATGTTATACATTCGTCTTCAGTTCTAAAAACACACAAAGAATTCAAAAATAAGCAATTCAAAATATAGTTGGTATTATTACATATATATTAAATTAGATGCAATATAAATCAGCATTATAAAACATTTATGAATTATGAATTTAATTAAGACAAGAAATCAAATACAGGATACTCACCAAGGTTTGTATTTGATTTCTTGTCTTAATTAAATTCATAATTCATAAATGTTTTATAATACTGATTTATATTGCATCTAATTTAATATATATAATAATACCAATTATATTTTGAATTGCTTATTTTTGAATTTTTTGTGTGTTTTTAGAACTAAGGATGAATGTATAACATTCGAAACTAGTTTTCAATAAAACAAATTTATAGAAGTGGCAAATAATTTATCAATCCCTAATTAGATTGATCCTTCTATACCATCATGCGGATGTCAACTAAAGTTTCGTTGAAATCGTTGATGCCACGACCGTAACCGAGTCCCCTTGTTAGTCTAGAACTGATTAATAGCTATTAAAATATGCAAAAATTCTGTCGCTAATGATGAGACACCTTAGAAGTAATCCTTGTCCACCTCGGGGTATGTAGCGTCACTGATTTATCGGCATCATTGTGTATTATAATTTCAAATCCAAACTGAATTATACCCTCACACTTCTGCGAATGCAATCGAACTAGTCCCTTCATCTTCGTGGTGCCTGTTGTAGACGACGGACGATCTGTTCTATATGCAGAGATAGCCTAAGACTGCCAAAGTTGATCTACAAAGACAAGATCCGCAGAGCACAAGGGAGTGCTCCTTTGTCCAGCCTGGAGATCTGCATTCCATCCAGGCCGCTGATATGCTGATGAGACCGCAGGAGTAACATTAGTATGGATTGCCGCGAGCTGTCTCCATGAGGAGAAACAGAACCAACCCAGCATTGTTGTCTCTAAAAGTATTCTTCAGTCTCTAGATTATTTTCTATAAAATCTCAAATCTCTAATACGGGCTTGTAACTGAGGTTAATCCTGACAAAACACGGTGACAGTTACCGCGATACTTGCTGTCATGACAGCCTTATCAACTGTAATGGTGATTGCGCGTGAAAACATTATACTGTACTCATATATCGTTGAGTTTCGATAATTCTATCCAGCTTTTTGACTTTATGCAATTCTTAGAAAAGTAAAACAAATAATTTTTTTATTTTTATTATTTATTATTTCTATTTTCAATGCAAGAGCAAAAGCTCAAAAATAACAGGAATAAATAAAACAAACAAACATCTGTCCATATGTCGGTAATTCAATCAGCAGGGCAGTAGGAGAGAAAAAAAAAAAAACCTAATAAAAAAGAAAATGCAGCACACCTCACATCCATTGTAAAAAAAGTCACTGACCAGAGACAGCACCCCACACCAAGACACCCAGGCACATACTGAGGGATAAGGGAGGTTATATGACAACAGCTGGGAAAAATTAAATTACAAACAGCTGACCATAAAAAAAAAAAAGGAAACACTCAAAAAAAAGATCATATAAAAAAAGATTTTATAAAAGAGATCATAAAAATAAATTAAATAAGATAAAATCAACCAAATACAAGAGGAAAGAGAAAGTTTATATGCAGAGAAGAGGAAGGTCCTTATAAAGACTTGGACTTTTTTTTATTTATTCCTGTTATTTTTGGGACTCTTGGCTTCTTTTTTGGGATTTTTCTATTTATGTCTCATTTTGAGTTTTTTTTTCTCTTACATTTTAATTTATTTTGTGGAATCGCCTTTTATCCACTGTTGTCTTTATAACAACCTTCCTCTTTTGTGCATATAAAGTTTCCCTTTCCTCTTGCACATTTAGTTGATCTTATCTTTTTTAATATATTTTTATGATATTTTATAAATTTTGGGGGTTTTAGTTTGAGTATATCCTTTTTTTTTTTTTTTTTTTTTTTTTTATGATCAGCTGTTTGTGATTTAATTTTTCCCAGCTGTTGTTATGTAACCTCCCTTTTCCCTCAGTATATGCCTGGGTGTCTTGGTTTGACGTGCTGTCTCTGTTTAGTAATTTTTTTGACTCTTGATGTGAGATGTGCTGCATTTTATTGTTTATTAGGTTTTTTTTCTTCTTTATATTTTCTCCTATTGTCCTGACGCTGCCTGAATTGGCGAAATATCGACAGATGTTTTATTTTCTGTCGTCTTTTATTTTATGTACTAATTATAAATTTCTTTAATTTTGTATCTAGATTTATTTTTATTAATTTAGTTCACATTGAATTAAGTTTCACTAAGCACAGGTATTATTTTACCATTCTGAAATTATTTTTGATTTCGAAATAACAAGCTTTACCCACCTTTAACCTCGGCATTATTTTCTCTTCTATACGAGAAAATAATAATTTCGTACATATGTAAAAAAAACATAAAATATATATATTTTATATAAAATATATATATAAATATATAAAATATATATTATATTTTTCTCGACTATTAATACCCAATATGTTTTTTTTACATATGTACGAAATTATTATTTTCTCGTATAGAAGAGAAAATAATGCCGAGGTTAAAGGTGGGTAAAGCTTGTTATTTCGAAATCAAAAAAATTTCAGAATGGTAAAATATCTGTGCTTAGTGAAACTTAATTCAATGTGAACTAAATTAATAAAAATAAATCTAGATACAAAATTAAAGAAATTTATAATTAGGACAAAATAAAAGACGACAGAAAATATATATATATATATATTATTATTTTTTTTTTATAAATTACTCAAAATCAATAGTCAATATAAATATGCATAATAATAATATAATATATGAAATTATATATATATATATATTATATTAATTATATAATTATATATATAAATATATATATATATATATATATATATATATATATATATATATATATATATATATATATATATATATATATATATTATTTATTATATAAAAATGCAATACATATATATATATATATATATATATATATATATATATATATATATATATATATATATTATTTTTTTTTTATAAATTACTCAACATCAATAGTCAATATAAATATGTATAATAATAATATAATATATGAAATAATATATATATATATATATATATATATATTATTTCATATATTATATTATTATTATACATATTTATATTGACTATTGATTTTGAGTAATTTATAAAAAAAAAAAATATATATATATATATATATATATATATATATATATATATATATATATATATATATATATATATATATATATATATATATATATATTGCATTTTTCTCGACTGCTAATAATATGTTTTTCTTCGTTTCTTGTTTTCTTTTTTTAGTATCTTGAGATTTAGTCAATAAATATCCAACCATTTAGTGGCGTTTCTAGATTTTATTGTTCTCATAATCGCGCCTTATAGCGAATTACAGTTTTTTTAAAGAAATTTTACAGTAAATAATTAATATCAAAATTACAAACAAATATAATTCAAATTAATATTTAATTACATGTTATAATTAACTCAAGGTTAAAAGAACAATATGATTAAATTGTACTTACAAATTGATAAAAAGGATGTAGGAAAACTAATTTTTCATTAATTTATATTTATTTATTCACATTTTCCTTTTGAACTTAATCACTACTATGTATTATTACGGTAGTATAGATCCCTTTTCCGGCTCTCAGGAGCGATGGATTTTGATGAATGAGGTATCAAAAGAAAAGAAATTTCATAGAGAAGTGACGAATCCTGATTTTGTTCCTTAAAATCTTACAAGGGCTTAAATAAAAGTGTTGAAAAAACTGGGAGGTTTCAAAGATTTTAATACTAAGAGTCGGCGGATCGAGACGGGATAAGTTGGGTTTTAAAGATTTTGACGCGGGCATCAAGATCATGTATGGTCCTTTGGACCATACTGGTCCAGCGTTTTAAAGCTTAAAAACCTACCGTTTTTGAGATAATACACGATATAGGTCCGCACGGGCCCTGCGCCATCTTGCGTACGTGCCGTTGTCATGGCAACTTTATAACAATTTGAGTCTGTTTACAAAAACTTTTAATGAGTGGGAAATTATATATTGTTTCCCATGTCCAACCCTTAAGGGCACTGTTTAATATGAATACTACACATATAAAATGTTATAGCTGGATCTAATTGCCTAACTGTTAAATTGAAGAGATGATTTTCCAGTGGGATAAGCTAATTACTTATTAAGTATGAACTGTAACTTCAACATAGTCATTACAAGCTATGTAGCTTCACCAAATCTGTATGTTAAATAAACTTTTTTGATATTATATTGTTTCCCTAATATCACTTAAACCTGGAATGTATTAGGGATTAGAATAAGCATTGATATCTAATGCGAAAGTTCTCGCTCGGGTATACTAGTTTATATATATTTATAAATCCGTACCTGCCAATTACGAAATTAACAGATGACTCGGCATAATACTATATTTAGTTGAGAAAGAATGACAACAAAAAAAAAAAAAGGCGATTTGCATGAGGAAAAGTAGAACATTGCTTTAATCTACTTCCATAATTATACAAGTAGATTCCTTATTCACACCCTTTTCAGTCAACTTCTGGAATTTTCCAGAGATTAATTCCAGTATAAGAGTTGTCGCTATTTCTTGTATAAAATGGTTGCAGTGTCTCTTCAACGTATCGTCAAATCGTTTGTAGTACGTCCGAATGTTATTATATACGCATCATGATGTTAGTGTAATTAATCGTAATATCTTAAATGAAAGTTCAAAGACGTATGTGCTGATGCGTGAGGTTAATAGGTATGTTTAAATACTTAATTTCTATATTGATTTTAATTTTGGAATGTAATTTAAACAGTGAGTAAAATAATTTTAATTTCAGATTAAATTATGTCCATTTTTGGTTTATTATTTTCAATAATAGACTTTTGGAATCGAGAAAGGAAAAAATTTTTGTAACCCCCCTCAAAATTTGAGGTTTTACGTTTCAAGATACATAGAATCCAAATATCGAATAAAAAAAAATCCGTCTGTCCGCCGTCCGCGGCTTTTTTAAACTTGATATCTAATTCAAATGTCTACGATGCTAAATATAAAAAAATAAAAATCTTAATTAAAATTAGCGAAGATAGAGCAAATATTTTTTATTTTGCTGTATCTTCCCTACCAAAGCATATGAGAGGACACAGTAGATATTTGTGAATTGGAACAAGTATAGATTATATGTTTATTAGTATATATGTAGATTATATGTTTGGTACTTTTTGTATTTAAACGGAAGCTAATGAATTTCCCTACAAAACGAACTAAAAATCACTTAAATCGGACCATTATTAGCTGAGATATAGCGTAATGAACTTCGTAGACTGATTCTCTGGGCGACTGGTCATCCTGGCCCTAGGCCTCCTCACTTATCTATTGGGCTTCTGACTTCTTCGTATCTCTCTGCTTTATCCTTCCTTGGATTATTTCTGCACTTCCTTTAGCTTCCTTAGTCTATCCTTTTTTTTTTTCCTACTGAAGTGCACATCAAATATTTTCTCTGTATCATTTTACATCACAGCTTACTTACTTTGATACAGTTTTTTTAATTAACACTCCCAGTTGGGCACTCTAACGGCGATCATCTTGGGACAAGCTTCAAATTTCTTTTCCTTTGGTGCCTACTGCTTAATTTCTTTAACTTGGACAGAATAGATATTTTTGAAATATTACTAAGTGGAAATAATAAACCATTATGTAATAATTTGCAGAGTTTTGTTTTAAATGTGAACTCTATGTCATTCTCCTGTGGAAGGTTAGTTTAAGTATTGTACGCTGCCCGTTTGCGGAATCGGTTGTCAAGGTAAACGGGTATACATCTTTCTTCTCTAAGGGTAAACGTGTTGCGACTTTTGATATTATGTAATATTTAAATAACACAGACATGCTTCATGCAGATATAAAGCTTTTATAACTTTTTATATTACACTGAGCAATTATTTTGTGTAAATGTTCAGGGAGTGAAGTTAGATTGCCCTTAGATCACCTATGTTCATATCAACGTCGTTTTTTGAAAAAGTCGTATGCGCCATTTAGAAAACTTTATAGGAAATGCATGATACGATTTTTCCCCAAATATATTTAATTTTATTTTTTATTATATACAGTAGGAGTTTATTAACCTGGCAAAACCTTTATAATTACAATATATTTTTAAGACGTCTAGCACTGGTTTAGGCCAGAGTGACGACTGAGAGTCGTTAGTATTTGGTGGTTACGTCATCAATATTCGATTTTTTTTTTCTCGATATATCATGAGCGGGAATCGATTGAGGTGGTGTTTACGTCCCATGATCGATTGAAACATAAATTTCGAATTTTTGGCGCTTAAGCCTTTTTAAAAAAACGACTTAAATATTTTGAGGAAAGTAAATAATAATTATTGTTTGACAGGCCATCTTTGAGGGGAGGGTTTGCAAGTAAATTCCGTCCCTTAGGGCGAACAGGATTTTAAGATGTAAATTTCCGTAATCAGGGTTTTATTTGTTATTAAGTTAAATTTTATGTACTTTTTAATTAATAAGACTTTATATAAATTACATGAGTAGCTAAAAAGGATGAAGTTGATAGCGTTGATCTGATACGTTTAGTGTTGGTAAATAGCATTTTGAAACAAGGACTGGCCATCGGTTGTGAATATCAAAGAGAACTAACGGCATTACGTGAAGCGAAGTAGTTGCTGAAAGGAATCGAATTGACCTGAAAAAACACCTTATGTAACTGACATCTATAATTCTTCTGGCCAATTTGGTCCCTTCTAATCGTATGAAATATTACCGTAGCGGCCGTATGGTGATAGTGTGGTCAGCAGCAAGATGTCAACTGGAGGGCAGTCAAGTTCCAAAATACTATTTTTTTTTTGGGGGGGGGGGGAGCGAAGATACTTCCTTGTACGAAGTAAAAGAAGTATTGTAATCGCGAAAATTTTCAGTTTTCAGATTTCAACGGAAATACCCATTTTGACTAGTTTCATCGTGACGTCTGTATGTATGTACGTTCGTATCTCGCGTAACTCAAAAACAGTTAGCCGTATAAAGTTAAAATTTTCTATTCAGGATTGCTGAAAAATCTAGTTGTGAACCTCTCTTTTTGATCATTGGTTGATCACCGGAAGTGGTACTTTACTTGAAAGTCAGAATTGATTTCCATAAAAAATTATTTTAAAATATAATGCAAAACTTCTCAAATTTAGTCTTTATAGTTTATATATTGATTTATATAACAAAATAGATTTTGGTCTAAATTGGAAAACCGGAAGCGGTAAATAAAATAAAATGAATTAAATAAAATACACTTATAAAGAATTTTATATTCTGCCAAAGGCAGTATTTAAGTCTAAACAACAATGTAAGAACGGCATTAAATTATTGTATTGCCTCTACTACTGAATAAACAAACAATAACCTAGTGTAATTTCTTTTTTTTTTATTGTAAAATATTTTGTGTATTACAAATGGATAACAAGATAACATTGAGACAAGATCCTGGTGATCATAAAGGAAGATACGCGTTTTATATAATTCGTGAATCAGCCTACCATTCCTGGAAGATCTCTCCTGGAGGGAAGTTGATGTGCATAACTGCTGTTTATGAGCCGTCTAATAAGGGCGATATCGCCGTGCCTTGGTTAGTTCAATTAGGCTCAGCCTTCCCGCGAATTCCGCTCAATAGATCTTGAGAAGGCTTTCGATCCTCTTTGCTGGCGGGGTCAAGGGCGAAGTAGTTTGTCTAGAAATTGTTTCGATTTTCACGAACGCTCGTTACCGACTGTAATGTCTAAAAACTGTACGATTCGTAGATATCTGAAAACAGTTGAAAAGCTTTTTTATTATATTTTTTTTATTGAATTTAAGGACTTCAAAGAAAGTATCTTTTGTTTGCACTACAATTTTAGTTGGCGTACTTACGATGGTATAGAAGGATCAATCATTAATTACAATTTTAGTTGTACTTACTATGTTGGAAAGTCACAGGGCCATTTTCTTCTCTGGTCATTGCCAATTATATCTATTTTATTATATATCGATACAATATATGGTACAACTACAGAGGAGCGGCGCACTATCAGAAGAGTCTAGAGACTGAATCGAGTGTCGTCTCACTAGCGATCTCAGGGTCCATTCTTGTTAACTACGTGCCTCCTTTTTCTTATAAATTTGGTTTTATGCTCACCGCTTAAAGCTGTTTTTTTACAAGCAATTTTTCGATTGCTATGAAAATTCGTTTTTAGTAGTTTTGGGGGGTGCAAAAAGCGAATATCAACTTTGTCTCTCCCTAAAAAAAATATTTTACCCTGCTTTGTTACGTCGCACAAATTTTATTCCGTGTTGCTACACACATTGTGATTTAATTTTGTTAGATTCTAGTTTGCACCTATTTATGATAGTTACTGGGTAATTTCATGTTTTTTAATTATGAACTTAATCATTTATAATCATAATGGATAATATTAACAGTATTTATTTTTGTAGAAAATTAAATTAATTATTTAAAAAAATCAATTGCGATAGTAAAGTGGTAATTTTATGGTTTTTAATTATGAACATATTCATTTACCTCATTTTTAGATAATTAAATTAGAACTAAATTAATGAAATTAATTATTACAAATGTTTATTAATCATGGCCTTGAATTATGAAGATCATTTAAAAAAAAACATTACTTGATTAATTATTATTTAATTGTATAAAAATAAGTGAAATACTTATATTCTTATGTGAAAAAGGGGAAGATGTTAAGTACATTAAAATAAAAAGTAACTTTTTTCTTTAAAAAAACAAAACAAACAGTTATATCCAAATAAGAATCAATTTGCAAACTGTGAAACAGCTTTAAGCGATGAGGATAAAACCAATTTATAAGAAAGTGCTGAAAAAGGAGGCACGTAGTTAACAAGAATGGACCCAGAGATCGCTAGTGGGACGACACTCGATTCAGTCTCTAGACTCTTCTGATAGTGCGCCGCTCCTCTGTAGTTGTACCCAATATATATAGCTTATTGATATATTTAAAAATATTGAAATAATTGAATAATTGAAAAGATCAAAGCAAAGTTAGAGAACATTATCTACAAACTGATGTTGATAAAATGGCGGTATTGAACAGCTGATTGAACACTACACTAAAAGAACAGCTGATTTCATGATTATTTTAACAAAGGAAATTTTTTTTAATTTAAATAAATTAGAAACTTAATTTTAATAACTAATTTAATCAGTTCACATCCGCATGATGGTATAGAAGGATAAATCTAATTAAGGATTGATAAATTATTTGCCACTTCTATAAATTTGTTTTATTGAAAAATAGTTTCGAATGTTATACATTCATCTTCACTTCTAAAAACAAACAAAAATTCAAAAATAAACAATTCAAAATATAATTTGGTATTAATATACATATTAAACTAGACGTAATATAAATCAGTATTATAAAACATTTATGAATTATGAATTTAATTAAGACAAGAAATCAAATACATGTTGGTACTCACCAAGGTTTAAATGGATTATATCAAACAGAAAAGTTTGTAATGTTTGTACCAGTGCTATAATTCTTTAAAATATGTTGTAATTATTAATGGTTTGCCTGGTTAATAAACTCCTGCTGTATACAATAAAGAATAAAATTAAAAAAATATATATTGTTATCTGGAGAAAAATAGTTTCATGTTTTTCCTGTAAAGTTTGCTAAATGGCGCTGACGCCTTTTTCAAAAAATTACGTCGATATAATCAATGTACTAATTTGCTTTATAAAATAAAATTAGTTTGTGTTTAGATAAACTTTGCAATTTATTTTTCTCCAGCATTATTTTCTTGTTTATTACTTTCTTGAACGGAGTAAAGGGAAGTATTGTAATCGCGAAAATTTTCGGTTTCCAGATTTCAACGGAAATATCCATTTTGACCATCTCTGAATCCATTTTGATTATTTTTACTCAAATATAACAAAATGGAGGGATAGTAAAAGTTGAAGAATAACAGAGAGAAGCCAGGAACTGCTAGAAGGTGGTTTCAACCCAACTCGACCCGAGGGTGGAGATATCGATTAGTTATTATCAATATTTCAGATCGATTCTTGGCATCGAGTTGCTAACACGACAACTAGCAAGACTCTCCCTTGTCTATAAGAGGAAAGTAATTACCATCGATTATGCCGGAATAAAATCTCTTCGTTACAATTTTATGGTCTCGTTGAAGATAATGGCTTGAATGGTGAAATAACAAAGCTATTTTGGATTAAATTATTTTATTTTAGTTTTTATTTACCTTAACACATTTTTCTTTATTCAGGATACTAATAAATTGAATTCAGGATCACTTTTTGAGCCACCGATTTATAGTTTAACATGCGTACAAGAAAGTCCTGAGAGGGGGGGGGAATTATAAAAATAAAAAAAATTATAAAAAGTACTAGAATTCTCCTACAGTATCTTTTTATAATATTCCAGTTATCCGTGTTCAATGGATCCACTACTGAGTACTTCGCCTGGACAAGCGACTGACTGGAAATACTGTTCGTCGTTTCTGACAGAAGGTTATAAAAATGAAATCAATTTTATAAAATAAATATCTGATGTGGACAACACATGACTTCCTTCTACGCCTATTAAACTATAAATCGGTGGCTCAAAAAGTGATCCTGAATTTGGTTACTAGTTTCCGAAGATTACAGTATCTCAAAAAGAAACTCGGCGTCGCGACATCCATCTATTGACACACACGCAAAGACATACTCTTGTTTCTGGAGGTCTCATTCCGTTATTATATGTCGTTTTCTTTCAGTGGGTAACTAGTTTCCAAGAGATTTCTTCGTGTTCCGTGACAACATTAAAACTGTCAATGTCACTGGATAAAGCATTGGAAATCGACAGTTTCGACATTTTAAGCGGAAGAACACGCATAATTTATATCTTATTCTCCTGCTGCAGACTTCAAAGCTGACAAATGGGGGAGAAAACAAACATTTTACACTCAATTTTTACACTTAAAACAAGTAATGAAATTGTTTAATTAGAGTAGACAAAAATCGCGTTTTTAAAGTTTATCACAGAACAATATGATCTCTGTATTTAATTTTATATAATTTTTTAAGTAAAGTACCCCTTTCGACTCACCAATTTCAACCAAAATCCATTATATTATTTATATTGATATAAAAGTCTTATTTACAAAATTTGAGATGTTTTACATTATATTTTAATATAATTTTTGATGAAAGTTTTTATGACCTTTAAGTAAAGTAACGCTTCCGGTTTCCTAATTTAGATCATAATCTAGTATGTTATTTAAGTCAATATATAAGTTATAAACACTAAATTTGAGAAGTTTTGCATTATATTTTAAAATATTTTTGATGGAAATCAATAATGAGCTTTAAGTAAAGTACCAGTTCCGGTAATCATGTAGTGACCAAAAAGGGAGGATCACAACTAGATTTTACAGAAATCATAAATACAAAATTTCAACTTTCTACGGAAAACAGTTTTTGATTTATACGAGATACGAACGTACGTACGTACAGACGCCACGACGAAACTAGTCAAAATGGGTTCAGGGATGGTCAAAATTTACTTCGTACAAGGAAGTAAAATTGAAATCAAATTTTAGTACTTCCGCTATTTTGTTGGGATTAATGGTAAAAATGTCCTGAATTAGTATTTTGTGTAAATATTATTATGTATGTTAAAAAAAAAAATTGTAAGATTTACAACGCAGTTTCTTCTAACTTGTTAACAACGTAGCGCAACCATTAATCAATGTAGGGTGATATAATTCATCTGTTAGCATTATCTCGCGCGTATTATTGCCTTTACTACTAATTGCGGATTCTGAGAAAGTATCCTACTATTTAGTACGTGGAAATTGCAACGTGGCTTCTAATCGATGCGACCTTCGACTCGATGTTTTGCGATAAGAATTAATTGAAGCCGGTTGGAGGAGAAGCGAATCCGCCCTACAGTCTGCCCGGGACGGTGAGGATTCAGAGACCTCAGAGCTTCGGGTTCGCTCTCAGGGTCGGCTAACCTCACTAGCGATAACCTCACTCCAACCCATTGACTCATTGATCACGTTCAGTAACAGTGCCAACCTTCTCTAGATTATATTTTATATTTTATTTTATTATAGATGTAATCTATACTTGTTCCGATTCACAAATATCTGCTGTTTCCTCTCATACGACTTTCTTTATCGCTTTGGTAGGGAAGATACAGCGAAATAAAAACTGTTCGCTAATTTTAATTAAGATTTTTATTTTTACTTCCTTGTACGCAGTAATCGCGAAAATTTTCGGTTTTCAGATTTCAACGGAAATATCCATTTTGGCCATCCCTGAATCCATTTTGACTAGTTTTGTCGTGGCGTCTGTACGTACGTTCGTTCGTATTTCGCATAACTCAAAAAGGGTTAGCCGTAGAAAATTGAAATTTTGTATTTAGGATTGTTTTAAAATCTAGTTGTGAACCTCCCTTTTTGGTCACTGCTTGATCACCGGAAGTGGTACTTTACTTGAAGGTCATAATTGATTTCCATCAAAAATTATATTAAAATACTTTGCAAAACTTCTCAAATTTGGTATTTATAAATTACATAATGATTTAAATAACATACTAAATTTTAGTCTAAATTGGAAAATCGGAAGCGGTACTTTACTTGAAGGTCATATTAGACTTTCATCAAAAATTATATTAAAATATAATGTAAAACATCTCAAATTTGATAAATAGGACTTTTATATCGATATGAATGTATTTACTATATTTTGGTTAAAATTGGTGAGCCGAAAAGGGTAGTTTACTTGAAGGTCATAATAAGCTTACATCAAAAATTATATTTAAATTAAATACATAAATTATATGTTTCGGTAATAAAGGTTACAAACGCAATTTGGTTTCCAATGCAATTAAACATTTTTATTACTTGTTTTAAATGTTAAAATTGAGTGTAAAATACTGGTTTTCCTCCCTATTTGTGTGTTTGTGTCAATAGATGGATGTCGCGACGCCGAGTGTCGTTTTTGAGATACTGCAATCTTCGGAAACTAGTAGCCAAATTGAGGATCACTTTTTGAGCCACAGATTTATAGTTTAATAGGCGTACAAGGAAGTCATGTGTTGTCCACATCAGATATTTTATATTTAGCATCGTAGACATTTGAATTATTTTTTAAATGAGCATCTAGATTCTTCCGGGAAATGTATAGATATCAAGTTTAAAAAAAAAATTAATCAAAGGCCAATCAGTTTCTAAAGGAACATGTACAGAATATATTGGTAGAAGTGACAAATAATTTATCGATTCCTTATATAGAGAATAATTAGTTAAATATGTCTGTACAGTTCAATACGCTTTATCTTAGCTAATATTGGTCCAATTGAGATGGTTCTTGTTTTTGTTTTGTAGGGAATTTAATAATCTTTCGAAAAGACAAAACGCGGGAAACTACGCATCGAAATTTTGACCCAAACACGTTTTTCGGATATTGCGCAGCCGCTATTGCGCACAGAGTGTCCTATTAAGGGAATAAACCCTACATAACTAAAAAATTAAGCAACAAAATCGGTCCACCCGTTCTTTTAATAAATTATAACTCTCACACACAGACCAATGGCAAAAAATGCTTTTTTTCGACTCAGAGGATTCTGAAACACATATGTAAGTGTTGTTAGGGTTTAGTTCATTAAATAAACAAATTACAGAAGGAAAAATCAATATATTTAAAATCTTTTAACAAAAACAACATGCAAATTATAAACATAAATTAAAAGAAAAAAATCAAATTAAATATTCCCCTTAATTGACTATAAAAATTAACTTTTTGCATGCCAAAGAAAACATAAAGAAAATTTAAATAAACCTTACTACTCTGTTGCGCAACCAATTCACTAAAATTATAACAAACAGACTGTTTTACTATTTTTTACATCAACTACAAATTACTGCACATGCTTAAAACGATTAGTTATACAAATATATACATAATTGGGCAAGCACACACAACACATAGATAGTTGTAGATAGACCCGTTCAAAACTGCACATCGAAATTTTGACACGATTACAATATTTTCCTTACCCAGTAGCGGAGGGGATACCTAAGAGGTCAGTGAATCTAGTTGGGATGTGCATTTCAGAAACTACAAATTTTCGGGAAATACATTTTTAGGACAATCAAACAAGTACTTTATCACTCAGGTATGTCAATAACTTAACTCAAGAGAAATACTTACGCAACCAACACGTACGAAGTTGTTATAGTGGGCTTGACAACCAGATTTAGATTCATTTAAAACACTACAAATATTCCCGATGACATCCGTAAAACGCTAGATAAGTTGTGGGATGAGAGATCTCCTCGTGTTACAAGAACGCAAATCAGTTGTCATCCGCATGATGGTATAGAAGGATCAATCCAATTAGGGATTGATAAATTATTTGCCACTTCTATAATTATGCAGGTGTTGTTGAAACAGGTGTTTTTGTTGCCTGTTGCATATTTGAGTCTCAACTTGGAAAATAAATAGATGGCATCTTTCCGTTCTGCATTCCTCAATTCTGTTATGACCTGTTTGGAGATAGAATCAAATTTTGAATTGCTCAGTCCTGAATCTTTGGGTGGTTTAATATGCGTTATTGCTTGGCTCGTTTCATAATCACTTGGCACCCCGCATGATGGTATGGTATAGAAGGGCCAATCCCTTATAAAAACGTTAATATTATGACTAAAGAAGTTGCCGAAAGAAATGAGTGGGAATTCATAATTCTCTATTGTGAAGCAGTAATATTTTATAAAAAAATACATTATATATATATATTATACATATATAATGTATAATATATTATACATTATATATATATTAATATTTTATATATAAAATACAAAAAACTGATTTACAAAGCATTGGTAGAAAGTGTAATGCTATATGGATGAAGACATGGCTCCTCAGCATGACCCAAGGAAAAAAATTCCTACAAGTAGAAATTGATTTTTGGAGGAGAGCATCAAGGATATCAAGGATCCAAAGGGTCAGAAATATCGTTATAAGGGAGAAAATGGAAGTAAGACGGAATGTACCAGAGCTGATGGTATCCATAAGACGGATGAACGATAATAGGATACCAAGACTGATAATGGATTGGGAGGCTGTGGGTAGAAGGAGAGGAATGGAAGGATACAGTGGTGGAGGGAATGGCTGGTAGTGGACTGTCGGAGGAGAGCGTGATGGACCGGCAGAGATGGAGGGACCTGCTCGAACAGGAGTTTGGTTAATGATACATTTATATTGAAGAAATTCCTAAAAGAAAAAGAAGTTGCCACTGGACATTCACCTTCCTCGTGCCTGGTTGTCATGGTTACGTTCTTGTAATTGATTCGCTGCTCGTCAGTGTATTCTGACTTTAATAATTAAGAGAAAACAAACTATTAAATATGTCGTTGTTTATTTTGACAATGTTGGTTAGCTCAAATTTCTGGGTAAGCAGTCCTGATGAGAAATTTGAAGTTTTGGTGTATTGCAGGTCAAAAGTAAAGTCTCCTATAAACCATGACAGCAACCATCGCAGCTGCTATCATCATGTAAACTGTAGAACAGTTACCGTCATGAGAGGATTTACATTCGTGGCAAAAACTGTCGCAAGGTCTTTTCTACATTAGGATCTCCAGTTACTTTTTAGTAACGTATGTTATCGCTTAGGTTACTGTTCAGTAACTGATTAAATCATATGACAAGTATAGATAGGTTAGTGCTATTAGTAATTGATACTATGAATTTAATAGAACTGTTCAACTTGTGCAAAAAAAAAAAAAAGTACTGTCATTTTTGTACAGAAAAGAGACTTTATCCCCGAGATAAAACTGTGCGAAGCAGCACAAGCAATGAAGTATGATAACAGTAAACTGAAGTGGATCTGTCACAAACGAATCAGTCAAACTTCAAAGGGCATATGTTCGAATAGATGGTTTGAGGGACCAATATATTATTGGTTTCAGAAATATACATCAGCAAAATTTTGTTATTTATTTTAGTATTGGGGTTCTTTTCCGTTTCGAGTACGGCAGTTACTAACCGGTGATTTCTGTGATATTGTCTATTATTTTGCATGCTTAATTTTAAACATCTGTTGTTATTATTAACTAACTTCGTTACAAGTTTCGTTAGTTGTGTTCGTTATTATATGGATCATATGTATGTTATATGGCGCACATACTAATCGTGTTGAGGGATTGTGGGTGCTTGCCAAAAGAAAATATCTGATGTGGACAACATATGACTTCCTTCTACGCCTATTAAACTATAAATCGGTGGCGCAAAAAGTGATCCTGAATTTGGTTACTAGTTTCCGAAGATTGCAGTATCTCAAAAATGACACTCGGCGTCACGACACCCATTTATTGACACACACACAAATGGTGAGGAAACCCAGTATTTTACACTAAATTTTAACACTTAAAACAACTAATAAAAATGTTTAATTGGATTGGAAACCAAATTGCATTTGTAACCTTTATTATCCTTTATTATTAACCTTTATCTATTGACACACACACACACACATACTCTTGTTTCTGGAGGTCTCATTCCGTTATTAAATGTCGTTTTTTTTCAGTAGGTAACTAGTTTCCAAGATATTTCTCCATGTTCGTGACAACAATAAAACTGTCAATATCACTATATAAAGCATTGGAAATCGACAGTTTCTAAATTTTAAGCGGAAGAACCCACTTAACTTATATCTTATTCTCCTGCTGCAGACTTGTTCATCGCACAAATGGGGAGGAAAACCAGTATTATATGCCCAATATTAACACTTAAAATAAGTAATAAAAATGTTTAATTAGGGTATAAACAAAATCCCGTTGGTAACCTTTATTACCGAAACATATGATTTATGTATTTAATTTAAATATAATTTTTGATTTAAGGTTATTATGACCTTTAAGTAAATTACCCTTTTCGGCTCACCAATTTTAACCAAAATATAGTAAATACATTCATATCGATATAAAAGTCCTATTTATCAAATTTGAGATGTTTTACATTATATTTTAATATAATTTTTGATGAAAGTCTAATATGACCTTCAAGTAAAGTACTGCTTCCGGTTTTTCAATTTAAACCAAAATCTAGTATGTTATTTAAATCAATATATAAGTTATAAATACTAAATTTGAGAAGTTTTATATAGTATTTTAATATAATTTTTGATGGAAATAAATTATGACCTTCAAGTAAAGTACCACTTCCAGTGTACAAGCAGTGACCAAAAAGGGAGGTTCACAACTAGATTTTACAACAATCCTAAATGCAAAATTACAACTTTCTACGGCTAACCGTCTTTGGGTTATGCGAGATACGAACGTACAGACCCATGACGAAACTAGTCAAAATGGATTCAGGGATGGTCAAAATGGATATTTCCGTTGAAATCTGATAACCGAAAATTTTCGCGAATACAATACTTCCTTTACTTCTTACAAGGAAGTAAAAACAAGTTAATGCGTGGTACCTCAAGAAAACTACTCGACTCTTACATGTGTTGAGTTCATCTGGAGGCAAAGATACAGGAATGTGGACCGTTTTCAGAAAATCATTGAGGAGATGAGGCATTTTAAACCTGAAAATTTGGATCTAAAAAGCTTTTTATGTTACATATTTATTATATGGTTTATCAATGTATATAAATGTTTATTTTTGCTGGTCATTGCATACATTATTAATAACCTAAAATTTAGCATCATATGTTACACTAGTAATCACATAAATCACCGGTTAGTAACTGCGGAACTCGAAACGGAAAAGACACAGAATTGATTTATATATTGCCTTAGAATAAATACTCTATTAACCTAAGTGACAGTTACTGTGAACTTGACAGTGAACTGTATCTTATCTACCTATCAACATAACCTTACTTATTTATCAACTGTAAGTTTCGAATATTTCTGAATTTGAAATTCATTTTATATAAAGTTTTTTACGTTATTTAATTCTTGGAGGAGGAAAAAACAACTATATATATATATATATATATATATATATATATATATATATATATTAGTTTCCATGGTGACCTACAAGTTGCTAGAGTTCAGTCAGCTGTTCTACATCCGCCATTTTTCCAACTGTCCCAAGGCTTATAGGGAAGCGTAACCATGGCGACTGCCATAATGTCGTGACAGTACTGCCAATACGAGGCTTAAGTATCCCAAATAATTACCGATTTCTCTCGTTAACATCCGTTACGCAACGAAACCTCGAAAACATGTTCACTCTTTTATAGTTGATAGATTTATTTTTGACAAAAAGGTCACCTTGACCTAAAGAGAACTGATAAGAAGTGCTGTGTTATCAACATTATCAGTTCTCTGGAAATATCTCTAAATATAGAACTCCTATCTCCCGGTGCCCCCTACATTTGCAAATATATTTAAATTATATATAAATTCCCTCTCATGTCATCGCCGAGCTGTGTTTCTAAACGAAATTCCATTATTGATAAGAAAATTGAGGAAATCTGATAGTTGTTTACCTTCAATCAGGCTATCTAAATCGGTAATTGGCGATACTAAATGACAGCGTTACCTTGAAAATGAAATAAACATGAGAGGTTTGGATTAATAGAGATTGATAAATTATTTGCCACTTCTATTAATTTGTTTTTATCGAAAACTAGTTTCAAATTTTATACATTCATCTTCAGCTCTAAAAACACACCAAAATCCGCAATTAATTGAAAATACAGTTTGGTATTATTATACCTATTACATTAAATGTAATATCAATTTGTATTATAAAACATTTATGAATTATGAATTTAATTAATACAAGAGATCAAATACATGTTGGTACTCACCAAGGTTTAAGTAGATTATATCAAACAGAAAAGATAACATTGGTTTGTTCTCGCACTGAACTTGTAATGAAATGACTGTAATGGAAGAAAGTTTAAGGGTTTCCCCAGTGATTCCGATGAGTGATTTATTTTTAAAAACAAAATTATAGAAATGGCAAATAATTTACTAACCACTAATTAGACTGATCCTTCTTGATACTATCATGCGGATGCCAACAGTTAGGATTATGTTATCAAATTCTTTTTTTTTTTTTTTTTTGGTTGTATTCCATTTTACATTCTCTTGTACCTATTTATAGTTGAATAGTCTGAAGGTTCTTTGCTGATAAACAAAATTATCATTGCTTAAATAAATCTAAGTAAATTACCTTAACTGTACGTCGTATACGTAAGCCTCGTTTATACGGTGATAGTTTTCTGTCGTGGCAGTATTTTCCCGACAGTATTATTACCGAAACATATGATCTTTATAATAAATTTCAATATATCTTTTGATATAAGTTTCTTATGACCTTCAAGTAACGTATCCCTTTCGGATCTTCAATTTCAGTTAAAATCTATTAAATTACTTATATTGATATAAGAGTCTTATTTACCAAATTTGAGATGTTTTACATTATATTTTAATATACTTTTTGATGAAAGTATAATTTGATCTTCAAGTAAAGTACAAATTCCGGTTTCCCAATGTTTACCAAAATTTAATATGTTGTTTATATTAATATGTGAGTCTTAGATACCAAATTTGAAAAGTTTTGCATAATATTGTAATATAATTTTTGATGAAAATCAGTAATGATCTTCAAGTAAAGTACCACTTCCGGTAATCATGCAGTGACCAAAAAGAGAGGTTCACAACTAGATTATATAATAATCCTAAATACGAAATTTTAACTTTCTGAGGCTAACCGTTTTTGAGTTATGCGAGATACGTACGAACGTACAGATGTCACTACGAAACTAGTCAAAATGGATATTTCCGTTGAAATCAGAAAATCGAAAATTTTCACGATTACATTATTTCCTTTACTTCGTACAAGGAAGTAAAAAACAAAAAAAAAAATGAATTAGTAGGTCACCATAAATAATTACCTATATATTTTTATTCTTCCTCCGATCATGCCAAAAACGTTGGAGGCAATCAATTTCACGTTCAGAAATAATTGAAACATATATTTGATATGTAGGTTAGGCAAGGTTGAAATGTCACTGCCGAGGCAATAAGTACTGTAATGAAGGCGACTATCTTACAGTAGTAGTATAGCTTTATTTCAGATTACATATTCTAAAGATTATCGAATGCTACTTTTTAAAGTAAAGTCCATTGTTTTCAACTACTTTCATCCATCTTTTTGTCAGTAATTGGATTTGATGCCGGTACCACTCCTTTGGTTTTGAGGCAAAGAACTCTTCACATACAATTTTGACGTCTACGTAATAATTATCAAAGATCCGACCTTTTAAAAAATGAGCCATTGATCTAAACAAACCATAATCTGGGCTATACGCAGGATGAGGCAAAACGTTAACTCCTTGCAGTTCCGATAATTTTTCCTTGGTCAAACGAGAACGATGTGCAGAGGCATTGTCTTGTAAAATGGCTTGGTTCCTGTTGACCAAAGCGGGGTACTTTGCACTTAAAATTGCTTTAACTCTGTCTAGCTGTTTACAGTAAAGGTTTGAGTCCCTACTAAGGCCTATACGGAGGATAAATCACGAGTAGTTGAATGTGGTTCCTGGTTCACACATTCAAGAAGAACGTCATCATCAAAGATCTATGGGAGACCTGATGTGAGTTGTACTGCAGTATTTCGACGGATAATTGACTCTCTATGGCATAAATTTCTTCGGCGGCTGCCTTTGCGCTTAAACCTTTTTTCCAGTAATGTCTCAAAAGACCGCGAATCACGATTTTTTCTTCTAACGAAGTATTTGCGTTTTAAAAATGTTAATGGTCCCATAAATCCAACTCAAGTCACAAGGAATTAAAGGATTATTCAAAATAAATATTGACATAAATATTAAGAACAAAAACATTATAGGATAATTGTGAGAGTTGGAATCAAGGGTTGTGTTCATGTGCTAGGACTTTTTTAACAATTTAGCAATGTCCTGGCAGTTAACGTTGAAGAGATCCGTCAGTTTAAGCGACTGCCATGCATCCCTGAAAGTACGAGAAGCTATTCATCTTATTGAAATAAATAAAAAAAATAAGAATAAATAAATAAAATCTTTCGCGAGAACATTATTTTGTCGAGAATAAGTTAATCTACTGTTAAGACACTCGGTGATAGTTACTACCATCGTGTAAACTAAAAGATAGTTGTGTCATGACAGGATTTACGGTTGTGCCTGGCAGTTCTGTCGCACTATCACGTGACAGTTGTAACCTGATGACCTGTCGCGATAGTAACAGCTACTGTCACTTTAATTACGACACATGCTAGTATTATATTTTTCATTAGCAGATATTAATAAATTCATGTTAGTACATTTTTTGTTTACGAGCGTAATGATGTGTTCTTTTTTTTAATGGACCCCCCTGCCATTCATGTCATACGTACGACTGCCCTGAATATTGTTCTATTCGTTATCGCTTTGCGGTTAGGAGGAAATCATAAAAGTTTGATAATAAACTGTAAACTATCAAGGGAACAGGAAATTATAGCCCTATTAAATTATCTGCGGTTGTTGTGGACGTGGCTTGGCCAATTAGCCACACCTTGAATATGCAATACCTGCAGCAGCTAAGGACTTGAGAACTGCACTTTCAGTTTAAAAAAAAAAAATAAATAAAGATCTCATAAATTATCTTTAAATCAGTTCATATCAAACTTATCAGGTCATCCCATTAGTAATGTCGGTTTTTAAAAATCTGTTTGTTTATGTTGATATTACTAATCTCTCCTTTACAATTGAATTGTGTTTACATATTTTGTTTATTATAGGATTACATACTTTTCTATTTATCATGTTTTTGTTGGAGAAAGTTGGTTAGTCTGGGCTGAAATTTCAATTAAAATGAATCTGATGGCAAATGACGGTGGGCAGTAGAAATCTGTCGATCCAAGTCTTTCTGCAAATTCTTCAACTGTTACAACAGGATTTTCTTCAACAGTAGCCTGGAGGAGTTCGTCGTCAAGCTCTATTGGTCGACCTGTACGAGGCTTGTCTTCAAATTTCCCGCTCGAAACTTTTCAAACCACCTCTTTGGACTTGCCGTTCACTAATGACGTTTTCTCCATATATTTCAGCAAGTTTCCGATAAGTTGAAGCATCATTTTCTCCTTTATCGAATTCCAAAAGCATAATTTAATCAAAATTTCAGCACAGACTAACTAACTTCTGCAACAAAAACATAATAAATAAGAAGAGTACGTAATGCTATTATAAACAAAATATGTAAACACAATTCAATTGCAATAGAGGGAACTTATGGGGTGACCTGATAATTTTGGTTGATTTTTTTCAATAATGAACCTTTTTAATCGACTAAAAAAAAAAAAAAAAAAATGTCCCCTACAAAAGTTGAGATTTTATGTTTCAAGATACTTAGGATCCAAAAATCGAAATTAAAAAAAAAATCCGCCCATTTGCCGTCCGCGGCTTTGCTCTGAGTCTACAGGGTCGATTTTTTTTTTATAGATTTGATCCCACAAGTCACAAGTCATCCTAGGATGATCATCGGAACTCGATATTACCTTATGTCATTTTCTTTCAAAATGGTGGCATATTAAGGGTTGTATTCGCCCTTATCTCAGCCATTTATAAAGATAGAGGAAAAATATAACGTGTTTTAGATTCATTATACCAAAGGCTAAATTTAAATAAATAAATATATATATATATATATATATATATATATATATATATATATATATATATATATATATATATCAGTCCATGACCCACGGACGGATTTTCAAGAGACTTCTGGGGCGACTTTTATAGCTTTCTAGGATTATCCATTTGGATATAATGAATCATTTTGTTATAATTTGTTTTTATAAAACATTTACTTTGCTTTATGTAGTGTTAATATGAGCATCTTTTAGAATATTGCTAACAGTGCAATAATTATTCTCGAAAAAGAACAGTTTTAAGTTCTTATTTTTTTAATATCTTCATTTACAAATATTTTAAATTACGATGTTTATTACGAGGGAAATTGGCCGCTACGGAGAGCAGTTTCAACGAAATATACACGCAGTAACAGTTAGCGGTAACGATCGGAAAGTGCCGCGGGCAATACCAGCAAAAATCTACCTTTAGGTTTATCTCTGTCCCTCAGCTCACTGATCAAATCGTACACTTTTCTAGTCCATATTACTTGCTTTTTTTGTTTTAAAAAAAAGTTAATCTCCATTTTGTGATCATTAAATCATGAAAAAAATCGTGGCAGTTTTTCATAAAAAAAAAAAAACAGTGCAAGCTCCTTTACAGTTTATAAATAGAAAGACATTAAATTAAGTTCTTATTTAAAGAATATTCTTCCAAGTTGAGAAGAGGTCGTAATAGTTGTAGAAATGTTTCAATCTACGACGGATCGTAACTTTTTTTTTCAAGGTCACACCTGACGTAAGGTAAAAAAAATAATCGTAAATCAATCAGGAATTCATTAGCACTCATTTAGAAGGCAATCCTTTAAAAATTAGCTTGACTTCTTTCAAAGCTGATATTCTTTGATCCTGTAACTATCGACCGCGGAGACCATCGAAAATATTTCGATATCGATTTAAAACTCGATTGGATTTAGTGACGCAGTTCCTGAAAAATAAAAGACGATAAAGTATGACGTGGCTCTTGCAAAACTGTCGCTTGACCTATTCAGTTTTGCTTTGATTGCCAACTCTTGTGATAGTTGTTTTGATCACCGATTATGATAAATGGGATATTTATAAATACTGTGAAAATTATTATTGCCAATACGACGTTATACGGAGTAATATTCATTCAGATTTATAACACTGGGGAACGAAAAAATATTTTTTTCTTGCGACATAGCTATCGGGTGTGAATATAGTTACATCAATGTACTAAGGTACACAATGTATGGTTACTTTGTTCAAATTGACTCTTATTTTGTGTAAAAAAGTCTATGTTAGTTACAGTATATATTGCATTTATTAAAAAAAAACTAGAGTAAATTCGGCAAATCTGATATTTTTCTCGAATTGAGGAGACTGATTCAGATTCCACTTGAAACCCTCCGCCGCAAAATCATTGTTGCCCGAAAATTAAAAAAAAACAACTTTATTTTCTTTCTTTTAATATAAGAGTATTTATTGGCTTAATTCAAAAAGAGGAGAAATTTCAGCAAATCTGAAATTTTTCTTGTATTTAGAAAACTGAAATTCTCTAGAATCGACTTTAAAACTGCGCCGCAAACTTACTCTTGTCCGACTCCCCCCCCCCCTCAAAAAAACGTTCGTTTTTCTTTCAATTTAAGAGTTTTACTGCCTTTACTTCAAAATCTAGAGTCAATTTGGCAAATCTGTTATTTTTCTCGTATCTAGATGACTGGCATTATCCAGAATCGACTCTGAAACCCTGCGCCGCAAAATCTCTGTTGCCCTGTGTAGTTAGAGATACCGGGTTTTCGTACAGTAAGAACCAAAATTTGAAAAAACTAGTATACTCGAACGAGAACTCTCGCATTAGATATCCACCTTTCTTTTCCCTAATACATTACAAGTGTAAGCTATATTAGCGTTACACGTTTATTCGTAAAATATTACCAAGAAAGTTTATTTAACAGACACATTTGGTGAAGCAACATAGCTTATAATGACTATGTTGAAGTAACAGTTTATACTTACTAAGAAATTAATTTGCCGCTCTTGAAAATATCCCTTCAGTTTCACAGTTAAGCGATAAGACTATAAGCAATATAGCAATAAGGCTATATATATATATATATATATATATATATATATACAATTTTTAATCTGCGATTTAGTAAGAATACGACCGTAAATGTTTGCTAAAACAAAATAGAATTGTATACGAGTCTTTTACTCCCTAAATCACTATAATTAATTTTACTAACAACTTTGATGATTAGTATAACCTTCATTTATAAATAAACAGCTGTTCAATGTCATTTAAAAGTAAACGATCTGAATTAATAATTAATCTTGTTAATTATTAATTTATACATATATATATATATATATATATATATATATATATATATATATATATTTGTCCGCAAAACTCGAAAAGTAGTCATTCGATTTTGATGCGGTTTTCACTATCATTAAGACAATTTCTCCCGGAAGGTTCATATGCATTAATTTTTTCGAAATGTTTACTCTAAGAAAAGAAATGGAGAAAAACTATTTTTAATTAAATAGGAAATTTTGTAATCGTTGTCATAACAACTTCATACATGTGGAAGCAAGTTAAGTACAAAAACATTTTAACAAGAGTGAAAGGGTCATTTGTTTATAAAATCGGTAAAAGTGTAAAAACGTGAAATTTTATTGTTGTTCTGACAACTTTATCATTTTGATCCTTTTAAAAAAATAAATAAATAAAATGAGACGAATTTTAAGCAATGTAGTCGATTACCGAGAAAAATTTTTCATCGGCAAAGCAAGTCAGGGTATTGAATTGAATAATGTGTTTCCTCGATGAATCCATGTTCATTATAATAATTTTATTTACTTTCCCATTCATTTCATATAGTCTGATAAAATTCGCTATGTATAAATAATGTGTTAAAAATCAAAGCTCAACTAATAATATCTTTTGGTTTATTATTTTCAATAATAGACCTTTGGAATAGACCAAGAAAAATTTTTTGTAATCCCTTCTCAAAATTTTAGGTTTTACGTTTCAAGATACCTAGAATCCAAATATTGAATAAAAAAAAAATCCGTCCGTCCGCCGTCCGCGGCTTTTCTCCGAGACTACTGGACTGATTTTCTTGAGATTCGGTACCAATGTCACAGGTCACCCCAGGATGATCTTCGGAACTCGACATTACCATCCGTCTGTTTGTTTCAAAATGGTGGCCGATTAGAGATCTTATAAGTTTGGAATCAGCATAACAAGGCATTAAAAAAAAAAAATTGAAAAAAAATCTATAATAATTGCCGATTAAAGATCTTATATACCCATAGCTCGGCCATTTATAACAATAGAGGAAAAATGTAAGGTGTTTTGGAATCAGTATAACAAGGCATTAAAAAAAGAAAAAACTAATCCAAATATCGAATAAATTTTTTTTGAAATAATAAGTTGAAATAATAAACCATTGTGTAATAATTTGCAGCGTTGTTTTTTTTTAAAGTTGTCCGTAAAAGTTTTGCTATGATTATTAAAGTACTTTTAAATATTTATATAATCTATTATAGATATAATCTTAAGGCACTAACAAATAGTCTTTAAAACTATGTGCCTAATGAATTTGTACCAAATAATAATGTTTGTACAACCAAATAAATATAAAAATATTTTTGCAGGATATTGTAATATATAAAGCTCTCTAAAATATCTTAGGTTTAGGACTTATCAAGGTTTGATTAATTGAATATTTATATTCTAGAATTTTTCTCGAACCAGATGTTGAACATAGCTTCTAAAATAAAAGAAAAAAAACAGAAGAAATTAATAACGGGCCAATTAATTGCCTTAATTGGTTGATATCGTGGGCGAATATTTTCGGGTTTATCTGGTTCGAATCGGAAATCATTCCAGGGACACGAATAATCAGAAGCAATGCCGCAATCATTTTTATATATTTAGCATATACTCAAGTATTAATACATACACACAAATATATTTTTATGGTATTTGTAGTTGTAACTAAAAATCGAAATAGAATGATAGTCTCCAATTGCACAATTACCATCATCATACATTAATTTTTTTTTTAATTTTAATATTACAGTTTCGTTACGGTAAAACGTACATTGTTGAAAAATTAATTAAGCTCAAAATCAGCAAATAGAATATTACCATCTAGAAATAACATTAAAACTAGGGCTAAAATTCATAATTATCAACAGCTATAAAAACTGTCATTAAAACGCTGCAAATTATTACACAATGGTTTATTATTTCCAAATAGTAATATTTCAAAAATATCTGGTCCGTCTATTCACAGTACTTTCCGTATTGCTTTGGTTTACAGTTTAGATAATTAGATTATCTTTCAAATGAGCATTTAGAATGATTCGGGAAAGGAAAATGTGCAGAATAATTGATAAGATATATCTACCAAGTTCAGCAAAGAAATGGATAGTAATGTCGAGTTCCGAGGATCATCCTGAGGTGACCTGTGACATTGGTACCTAATCTCAAGAAAATCGGTCCACTAGTCTCGGAGAAAAGCCGCGGACGGGCGGATTTTTTTGATTCGTTATTTGGATTCTACGTATCTTAAAAAGTAAAACCTCAAATTTTGAGGGGAGGGGGGAGAGTTAAAAAAAAATCTTGGTTGATTACAAAGGCTTATTATTGAAAAAAAAATTAATAAAATTATTGATATTAAGTTATATTTTAAAATTATGGACTTAAATTGAAAAATACAAGAGTTAAAACATTAATTGTAAAAATTAAATGTTTTTGTAATAGAGACTAAAAGTCACTATACTAAAATAACAAAGGCTATAAATAACAAAGCTAAAAACATTATTTACTAAAAACGATTATATCATTATGTTATACATCTAAGATAAGGACATTGATCTATCAAATCTACTCAACCACAACAATGAAAAAAATATAATCTTCTCATATCCTCTTTGGTTTGTGCTTTAAATATTTCGAGACCATTAAGATTTTCCATTCCTTTGTGAAGTCTTAATCTTAAATATTAATTAATATTGGGCATTTAAACAATACACGATAAAGTGTTCTTCTAATACACATTTTACACTCTTGTTGTTGAATAATTTTGATTATTATATTATTTACTGAAATCTTTATCATGTATTTATCATATAAATATCAGATCTGCATTAACATCATGGGTCATATTTCATAATAAAGTACCAAATTATATGACCTATGAATTAATACGTATACGAGTATGACACAATGTGAAATATTGAAACACGATAAAATTAAAAATAGTTATTAACTGTTTATATTATACTATTATAACTAGTAAGTCATAGATATACTTGCACTTGTACTTTATTATGAAATAGGGTCCTGGTGTATTAAACTTAATCATAAATTATTGTATTGAAGGCATTCATAAATACTGTGATATTTGGTAACTGTTGCAAAAAATATTTAAATATATTGTATTTAATTTATCTCTAAAAGTTTAATTAGCCAATAGGGTATATGCACGAAAAATATATTTCGTTCAAATATATTTTTTTTGGAATCTTTATTGCTATTCATTAAAACTTAAATAGTTTTTTCTTTCCAAATTTTGGCTAAATAATAAGTTTCAATTATACAAAAATGCAAAAAATACGCGCGAAATTTAAAATATCAAAACGCAATGCTATTGGTTAGACCGCAGTGTGACGTCATATTTCATGTCGGTATAATTACTTCGTTTGGTTGTTGGGTAATTATAAATAGAATTATTATATCACGTTTTTTTCATTAAGTCTAGTGTGAAATGATTAATTAAAATGGCTGAAAGAGGATTTGTTATTGCGCAGTCGAATAATATCCAAGAATAAACAGGATTATGATGTTTTTTTTTCTTTCATCAAATCCAGATATTTTATCTACTAAATTTAAAGGAGTAAAAGCTACAAGATAATATTGTGATGATTAATTCAGTTTTGAAGCATCATTTCCGGTATTAATTTGGAAAACTCAACATAACCTATAAATGCAGATTAAATAATTTTATTAAGAAATGCAACCAAGTATACGAATTAGGGATTGATAAATTATTTGCCACTTCTATAAATTTGTTTTATTGAAAACTAGTTTCGAATGTTATACATTCATCCTCAGTTCTAAAAACACACAAAAAATTCAAAAATAAACAATTCAAAATATAGTTGGTATTATTATACATATTAAATTAGATTAATATAAATCAGAATAATCTAGTATAATATTTTGAATTTCTTATTTTCGAATTTTTTGTATGTTTTTAGAACTGAGGATGAATGTATAACATTGGAAACTATTTTTAAATAAAAACAAATTTATAGAAGTGACAAAAATAATTTATGAATCCCTAATTAGATTGATCCTTCTATACCATCATGCGGATATCAAGCAAGTATATGAATACGTATTATTTTATCGAACGATTTCCGTCTAGATCCACAAAAAAAATATTAGATATAAAAACTGAAACATATGCACCTATTTAGCATATGTTTCAGTTTTTATATCTAATATTTTTGTTGTGGATCTAGACGGAAATCGTATGGTTACTGATTATTTTGTATTACATATAATTTTCTCTAGTCAATTCAAACTATAACGAAGAATGTAATACTAATTATATTGACATAAAAACATTTATATACAAATAAAAAATATAATGTTATAAAAATACGTTACAAATGTCGGATCAAAACTTTTTGAGGTTATGATCCTTTTTTTTTTTTTTAACATAAAGCAACAAAATTGTAAATTAGATTGTATAGGAAACGATATATTCATTATAATAACTTCAAAATAATGTAAACTAGTTATTGGAGATAACTTATCTCTAAATACTTTATAAAAAAATACTTTATACTAGCACTGTTTGTTTTATTGTTGTACATAGACACAAGACAATACTTATACACTTACTTAAGACAATACTTTTCCGCTCTTGTTCCATTTTACTAATCACAGAATTAGATCAAGTTTAACCAGAATACAAAGTCGTTTAAATAGCCTTGTTGTCATGCAAAGTGGCGTCACATATACCCTGCGAAAAATGGCGCAAAGGAAATATTAAAAAAAAAAATTAATAAGAATGTTTTTATGAATGATTAAATGTTTTACGTAACTTTTGATACGAAAATAATTTATTTTTTAATAGTTCTTCTAGAATATGGTGGCATAATAGATATTTAAGTTAAAAATTAAAACAGGCCAATTGAACATCGACATATTTTATTCAAAATTTGACAACGTTTCGGCCATTTTCAAGTCTATAAGAAACAATATTAGTTTATTAAGTCATTATATATATATATATATATATATATATTTGTTTTGATATAAAAAATAATTTAAAAAAATTACTCAATTATTATTAATTTATTTGGCTACCTACCTTCCATGTAACGTACCTTATATTTTTTTATTAAACATTAAAAACATGTCTGGTCATTTTATTTATATATTTTTTTTTGTACTATTTATTTTCTAAAAATAAATTATCATAGAATAAACACCTAATTATTTTCATTATTAATGCAAGGGATTTTATATATATATATATATATATATATATATATATATATATATATATATTTGATATTATTACGTATAATCACCTTCATTGAGAGTCAGTGATATTGCTTCTTTCAGATTTGAAAATGGCTCAAGATGGCCGAAACGTCAAATTTTGAATAAAAGATATTTTAGTGTCCAATTGGCCTGTTTTAATTTTTAACTTGGAAAATAATTTATTTAAGGTGTTTTCAAAAATCATGCATATGCCTTACCTTATTGAGCGTATATTTCATGATATTGCATCCAATGTTGGCGAACCTTTTCCGAAAAAGATCAAAAAAGCTGGAGTGGTTTTACAAAGATAAATTACACATGTAAATATATTTATATCTATATCTATATATTTGTAAATATTTACATGGAAGAGTCGGGTCAAGAGGAATTAATCTCTTAGACAGTGTTGATGATCTTTCTTGATCGATCGGTTTTCCATTTCCAATTCTTAGAATAAATAACAAAATGGAACTAGTTATATAAACATTATTTGTTCTCGTTGTTATCTTTTTTAATAAATCTATCAACAAGGAAATTCGTTTTAATATCCACTCCGAGCACTGTTTACAATGAAATTCATATTTAATTTTTTTTTTATTTGGATATTCCATTAGTGTCGAAACATATTTTTTTTTCTTGAAAGAATGACATACATACATAATACATACATATATATATATATATATATATATATATATATATATATATATATATATATATATATATATATATATACATATATATATATATACATATATAAATTAAAAAATATATATTTTTTTATGGGTATTAGTTACCTATAGTTAGAGATGCGATAGCTTATAACATGGAAATTGCAATATTATCCCGTAGACTAAATTGCAATATTATCCCGTAAACTAAAGCCCAGACTAATACAAGACATTCTTTTGTGAAGTATATTATTATTTTATCAGTATGTACATCATTTATATTATTTATTTATATTAGTAATACTATTATTATTTTTTTAAATAGTCTTTGTTTTGTTTTTTAAAATTAGTTTCTTTTTTCTTTTAATTGTACATTTATTTTATTTTTGCTTATTTTTATCTTCTTTTTTTTCTTCGTCTTACAGTATTATTTTTTTAGTTTTTCACTTTATCGTTATAATTGGATTTTCTGTAGTAGTTAATTTATGAATTTTATTAATCTAAGATTATTCCATAATTATAAACAGTATGAGTCGTTGGAAATGTCTCTTGTTTGAGACTATATCTCCCCCTTTGCCAATTTTTAAAAATATTATTAAAATATATAACTGATAAAAACCCATGTAAAAAAAAAATAAAAAAGGACTCAAGAGGATTAAAGAATATTGTTACTATTACTTTTATAATATAATTATTATATTATATCCAGCTTGATTTGCCTTGTAGTAAGACGAGCTCGGCCAGCCTTCACTGCTTTATCTGGGTTTTTTTTTTGCATTGTATCTTCATTTGTATCACAGGATCAATTCTGCCGAGTCTTGATTATAAAATTGTTTAAGGGATAAAACAGATTTATTATTCAATAATGTATGATATATATCGGGCGTAGGAGTGATTGACCCTACCCCGTGAAACTAAAGTGAGAATCGCCTTGTGGTTTTCCGGGACGTAAAATAGGCGTCCGGAGCTTGGTCCATGGAAGGTTTGCTTCGAGGAAAGACATATAGGTCCTCGTGCGGCTGCTGACTCCGAACAGCCATAATCCGTGGATCTTGACCGGTTTGTCACTGTCCTTGAACCCGATTGAGTCGGTGGGAAGGACACTGTCAAATTGACTCCAAAGGGACCGGTTACAGAGCTATGGATAGCCTGCCGCTGCACCATGAAAACCATGGTTCGTACCAACGTGAGGTTGGGTGACCCCCTCCAGGCTGTCTGCTCCCGCAAGAAATACATGTCTGTATGAATACCACATCGCGCGGCCAAAGAAGTATGATGTATATTATAGGATTGTAGTAGGTCCATGGAACAACCGAATAATTAAATAAAGAATTGAAAGTCCGTATCTTAGAGTATTCTAACATCCTTGAGATTAGCTGTAAATTTACATCCGCAAGATGTTATATAAGGATCAACATAATTAGGGATTGATAAGTTATTTACCAATTTTATAGATAGAATCAAATTTTGGATTACTCAGTTTTGAGTCTTTGGATGGTGTAATATGTGTTATAGCTTGGCTCGCTTTATAATCAGTGGACATCCGCGTGATGGTATAGAAGGATCAATCCCTAATTATACATGTATGTATTTCTAATTATTTACAAATCCTGTGTATCTGATAATAATATCTAAAACTTACTCGACTAAAATTATCTCGTCTACTGCTTCTAGGACACTTCCTTTTGTACAAACAAGACATTGGAAGTTGAGAATACAGAAAATAAAACGAAGTGGAATGGCATTGATTTCTGGAGCGTGGGCAACATGATATTCTCTATTTATAGCCTTAGAAAGTATTCCAATCATTTATTTTTCATCAGACTGAACCTTTTAAATATTAAGGCCTGCTTGAAATATTCCTTGTAATCTCAAGAACTTCTGTATGGCTTTATTTTTTTAATAACTTTGAAGCCAAGGGCGTAACTAGGCATTTAGGGACCCGGAGGCAAGGACGCAAATGGCCCCCTCTCCATCTTCCCCCCTGGGCAAATAATGAAACATATTTTCCTCGAGCCTCCCCTCCCACGCTTCATAAATTTGTTCCCAATAAAACAGAAAGGTATTAGATTTTCGTCCTTTCTCTGTAAAATAAATATAGATAAATATAAAATAAATGAATAGGAAATTATGACTTGAAAAAAATTATATTTGTATTCTAACCTTCTATCTGTCGGAATACCCTCATCAGCAAGAAAAATAAAAATTAATTAATATTTTTATCTCCTACAGATGGAACTTTAGCTCAAATTTTTGCCATGACATATATTTTATTTATTTCTTTTAATTTTCTCCTCTGACCATTTTATTTACAAATATTACTTTCCTTTTCTTCTATTTTCAATTGTTCTTTTATATATTTGTATGATCAACCCACATATATAATGATAACCCCTCCCCATTGCCTTCTCTATATAACTATTAATGATATTCTTAATAATTTCTTCTACAGCGCCTCCTTAATTACTTTGATACTTTACTAAGTCACTCCTCCACCTCCCTTTGAGCTTCAAGGTACTAAATTTTGTCTGTTTATTTATTTGTATTCGCCTTTATACCTATTTAATAGGGTTATTAATTTTTTAGTTATTGTTATTTCTCTTTTAGTTTATCTATTATTATTATTATATGGCCACTTTTATTAATAATCAGCTTAATGTATTAATATTCACTCATTTATTTTTAGTTGTTTTTATTGTTCTATCAGTTTCATTTTACAAAATCATCACTGTTTTAATTTTTTCTCACTGTCTTTTTTAATTATTAATTTTAATTCATTCACTGCATATATACGATTGTTTTATTTTTATTTTTGTATATTGTTTACTCAGCCCTGAAGAAGACCTACAAAGTGGGTCAAAACGTCGGTTCCTAATAAATATTTTTTACTATTTGTGATCCATTTTTTTGTCCGCCTCCCGGAGCATATCATTCCTTCAAAATTAAATATATTTAAAAAAAGATTCTACCATGAATAAGAAAAAACTAGTATACCCGAGCGAGAACTCTCGCATTAGATATCTTAATGAATCCTAAATGATAATAGTTGATACTTAATAAGTAATTAGCTTGCCCTACTGGAAAGTACCCCCTCAGTTTAACATTTAAGCAATAAGACTCAACTATACCACTTTCTGTTTGTAGTATTCTATCATTCATGGAAACATGAAAACGATATTTTATTTACAAAACGTTTTCACAGTTATTAATACGTTTTTGTTAGCAGTCTCAACTGGCTTTAAAAGGTATAAAGTTGCCATGACAACGACACGTAAGCAAGATGGCATGAGGCCCGTGCGGACCTATATCGTGCGTTATCTCGAAAACGGTAGATTTTAGGGCTTAAAAATACAGGACCAATACGCTCCATAGGAGCGTATATGATCTTGATGCCCGCGTCAAAATCTTTAAAACCCAACTTATCCCGTCTCAATCCGCCGACTCTGAGTCGTCAAATCTTTGAAACCTCCCACTTTTTTCATCACTTTTATTTAAGCCCTAGTAAGAATTCAAGAAACAAAATTGGAATTCGTCACATCTCTATGAAATTCCCTTTCTTTTGATACCTCATTCGTCAAAATCCATCGCTCCTGAGAGCCGGAAAAGGGATCTATACTACCGTAATAATATATAGTAGTGATAGTGATAACATAATCTCATTTTATCAACTAAATTACGGTCCAAGCAATCAAAAAGCAGCAATAAATAATTTTACTTAACCTAAAAAATTCGCTCTGATTTTTCCGCCGTATAAATGCTGCCGCCCGGTGCCAACTTTATACTACTTCCCCCTGGTTCTAGAAATACTTCGAACTTCTATATATCGAACGTGAAAGTTCCTTGAAAAAAAATCGATTTATGGAAATTTCGATGTAGAAAAAAATTGCAATTTTTGACATTTTCAGGCCGATGACTATATTTCTTAAAGACTCGGCTATTCTGACATCCACCAAGCCGCTAGGTCTAAGAACACATGGATGATAGTTTAACATGGAACCTTATAACTTTCAGACATTTTTCGTAAAAATGCAACTGCGATTTTTCGGCACTTCCTAATGCCGTAACAACCGTAACGTTACTACATAACAACCGAATTACTATAAAAAAAAATAGCCAAAACAAAAACTGGAATTTTTCAAATTCTTAAGTTTAAGATGGGACCGACATGTTCACCTCCAAGCTCTCTGTCCCTGGGGACACAACGGCGTAGAGACAGATCGGTAGCCTGGCGCCACACCCAAGGGAGGGCTCCCAACTGCAACAATACTGGAACTGTACTTCCAGTTTTAAGAGGCTTTCCTTAAAACTCGATTGCTTTCTCTATTAGTTAGGAAAATTCGTGAGCGGACACCCTTAGATCGTCCGAGGAAGTAAAATCTGGTGCGGTGTGCGCATCACTCAACTTTTCCTTACCACTCTTATAATAATCTTTTTAACGTAATTTTAAAAAGTTCACATAAACACTACTCGAAATAAACTAAGCAGAATGCACTTCTTAATGTATTCTCTCACAAAAGTATAATAAATTAGTTTTTTAAATAACTATAGTACTACAATTCTGAACACTAAATATTTTTGGTTCGTTAAGCTGAAAATTTATTTTAAAATTTCATTAAGTTTCCATGGAATCATTTTATTTCCATTGAATAATAAAAAAGTAGAAATTATTAAGTTAATTTCTACTTTTATATTATCACAATACATTTTTACAGAGCCTATTATTAACAGGTTGGCAAGGCTTGGTGGGAGGAGGTTCGGTCGCATCCGTCTCCTTCAGGACGCGCTCGGCTTTCCATCAAGATTCTTGTAGTCACTATGAAATACGCTGTATATTTGCTAATACTGCTCCAATTTTTATGATTCTTTTTTTGATATTTAGATAATTTAATTACCTTTCATACAATTCTATAAACAATTTACCATAAAATGCATACTTTTTAAATTATGAACTAATAAAATATTATTTTGTTCATAACTTTTTTCCCTGCATTTCCTCGGTGATATACTACATATATGAAAAGTTAAAGGAGAAGAATTTAGACAAATTTCATAAAAATCATTAGAGCCACTATCGAGAAAATTGTAAAATCGATGATATAAAATGGCACTTTCGGTTAGTCGATTTTGAAGAAAAAGTTTCCGTAACATCCCATGAATATACCTACCATAAATAGGTAGTTTCAGTTTCGTATGACTTTTCGTTATTGAGCTAAACTGTTCACATACACACAGACCTCTTTGAGAGACTTGGTTATTTGGACTCAGGGGACTTTAAAACGTGTATTTGCGTTAAAAATAGAATTTGAAATTTTTCAATACTTTCCCATACGGTGTATTTTATATATATATAGGTAAGGGAAAGTAAAAATGGAAAATGTTAGAAGAGCCAACTATCAACTATGAAAGTCAAAAACTAGATGAGAAGTATTCCCAAGAAAGGAGAGCAGTGGGACTAGCTCGGACCACATTCCAGGCGTGCTTCACTTCTCCAGAACCTGGAATTCCCAGCCGGGTTCCTCTTCCAGCCCGAGTGTTATACGGTCTAAGGCAATGGAAATATTTTAAAAAATGATAAATGGTTGAAAAGGAGTTGGACGAGGGATCTCCTTGGCCTTCTAATGATCCGAAATATTGTCAGGAGGAGGTTATCCGTAGGTCTCCATCATGCTTTACAAATAATCATTTTATAATTATGTAATCAAACAGATTCGATGGTTGTCTTTAACCTGAAGGCAGGTATGAATTAAAAAATTAAAATAAATATATATATATATATATATATATATATATATATATATATATATATATATATATATATACATATATATATATATGCAAATAATAACAGCGGTAGAAAAAGCCTTATGATTTTTAATCGCGAAAATTTTCGTTTTTCAGATTTCAACGGAAATATCCATTTTGACCATCCCTGAATCCATTTTGACTAGTTTCGTCTTGGCTTCTGAAGGTACGAATGCACGTACCTCGCATAGCTCAAGAACGGTTAGCCGTAGAAAATTGAAATTTTGTATTTAGAATTATTGTAAAATCTAGTTGTGAACCTCCCTTTTTGGTCACTGCATGATTACCGGAAGTGGTACTTTACTTGAAGGTCATTATTGATTTTCATCAAAAATAATATTAAAATATTATGCAAAACTTCTCAAATTAAGTATATAAGATTTACATATTAATGTAAATAACATAATAAATTTTGGTTAACATTGGCAGACCGGAAATGGTACTTTACTTGAAGGTCATGTTAGACTTTCATCCAAAATTCTATTAAAATATAATGTAAAACATCTAAAATTTGGTGAATAGGACTTTTATATCAATATGAATGTATTTACTAGATTTTGGTTAAAATTGGTGAGCCGAAAAGGGTACTTTACTTGAAGGTCATAATAAACTTACATCAAAAATTATATTAAAATTAAATACAGTGATTATATGTTTCGGTAATAAAGGTTACAAACGCGATTTTTTTTCCACTCCAACTAAACATGTTTGTTACTTGTTTTAAGTGTTACAATTATGTGTAAAATACTGGTTTTCGTCCCCATTTGTGCAATGAACAAGTCTGCAGCAGGAGAATAAGATAGAAGTTAAGTGGGTTTTTCCGCTTAAAATTTCAAAACTGTTGAATTCCAGTGCTTCATCTAATGACATAGATAGTTCTAATGTTGTCACGGAACATGAAGAAATATCTTGGAAACTAGTTACCTACTGAAAGAAAACGACATATAATAACGGAATAAGACCTCAAGAAACAAGAGTATGTGTGTTTGTCAATAGATGGATGTCGGGACGCCGACTTTTGAGATACTGCAATCTTCGGATTGAGGATCACTTTTTGAGCCACGGATTTATAGTTTAATAGGCGTACAAGGAAGTCATCTCTTGTCCACAACAGATATTTTTGTACGGCTTCTTGGTCAATGAGACTCTCCATAGTCTGAATATAATTGAGCTAAAAATTAAAAAAAAAAACACTTTTAATAAACCATAGGTAGTTGGATAGATTAAAATAAACAAAAAATACAAAAAAAAATGTAATGTAATCGAATGCAGATGAAAATACTATGTATTATGTAGATGAATGATTAAATGATACAAGGAAAAAAGGAAGGAAAAAAAAAGAAAGAAATGAAAAATGTATATATATATATATATATATATATATATATATATATATATATATATATATATATATATATATATAAAATATCCAACTAAGGATTGATCAGTACGCTGTGCATTGTAGCAAAAAAATGTATTTGGACAGCATTGATTTTCAATAAATCATTTCCCCCACCGATGCAAATGATTACGGATGTTATTTTATTGGCGTACGCGTGAAACTTCCGGAAATTCAATTCACGCTTCTCCTTCGTGGCTATATTCCAAGCAATTTCCTCACAGAGCCATTCAGAAAAATTTTATTCTAAGAATATAAAATTCAACAGGAGATAGAAGATATAGATTTCTCAATAAGATAAAATCGATTCCTGTATAAGAGATATGAATAGATGATACACGTTTCTACTAGGAAATTGTATTGATAAAAATTTTCTCAATGACACTCCTAGACATATCAGTTTGACTTCTTGACATGGTTATTGACATTATATTACGCAAGTATTTGCGGTTTATATCGCAAAATAGTACGTCAGATTTACCTACGATACTAAGAAACTTATTTTTTTTTTAATAGAGAGAACTTCGAACATCGATTGATAATGTTATCTGACCGCTTTATGAAGGTTATATAAACAATGACCAACATTAAAAAGAGAAAAAAATGTGACCTTCTGACCTGTTACACATCTTACGCATGTAGAGACATGTTCAGTTGCAATGTCTGGCTTGGCTATAAATACACCAGATAAAAACATATCAAAGTGATAATACAATAACTAATATACTATTAAAATAATAACAATAATAAATACAACTTTTCGATACTTTCGTATTAAGCGGTCTAGCTCATATGTTCTATTATATAGCGGTTATAACCTGACACCATAACGTGATAACCAGTGTCTTCTTCGTATTTATGGCAATTTATATAGCGGCGTTAAAAAAATTAAATTTAAATTACGTATCGTTACGAATATATCTACGTCGTTTTTTGAAAAAGACGTAAGTGCCATTTAACAAGCTTTACAGGAAAAACATGAAACGATTTTTCCCCTAATAATAATATCATTTTTTTTCAGTTGTATTTATTATTGTATTAGGTAGGAGTTTATTAAGATAGTAAAACATTTATAATTACAATATATTTTAAAGGATTCTAGCACTGGTCAAGGCCAGAGTGACGATTGAGAGTCGTTAGTATTTGGTGGTTACCTCATCAATAGTCGATTTTTAGACCGTTTCCAATTTTTTTTTTCGATACATCGTAAGCGGGAATCGATAGAGGCGATGTTTAAGTTCCATAATAAGTCGAAACCTAAATTTCTAATTTTTGGCACTTAAGCCTTTTTCAAGAAAAAATACGTCTATATCATCGGTCTTATACTAAACTTACGAATGTGAAAAATTCTATTTTTCGTTTATGTTATTTTTCGGTAGTATTTCGGTGGATACAGCCTATAGTAAAGTTACGAACCTATTCATTAAAAGTGCTGAAATCGCGGTTGCATTTTGCGAAAAACATCTGAAAGTCCGAAGCCTCCATGTTGAAGTAACTAATATTCGTATTATTATAAATGTAAAATAATAATTACACATAGTAACCATGAGATAAAATAAATACACCACCAACAAAACAAATTTAAATGATCGAAATCGGACTTTCGATAACAGAACAATGTATCAGTTTTTTTGCTCTCCTAAAAAGTAGCGATTTTCACATTCGTAAGTTTACCATGGCAACGACGATATGTGGTGACGATAAAAATTCGGATTCATTGGGATTATTAAAATGATTGCAGCATTAATTAGATCACAGCTGTCGACTTCCGCTCGCTACGCACGTTGAGGGGATGAACAAACCCCCAACGGATTACTTTCAGTTGAGGACGGGGCCTTACCGTTAATTTAAATTTAGTTAATTATGCAATGGAAATATTATGGCCATTCTTACCGCCTTTCTTCGATAGGACAATCCCAAAACTTTCAAAATACTTGAATGCATTTTCTTCCGTAGAAATTTAGAAAAATTCCCAAATTTTTATAATTTTTTGTCAAAAACCGGACGTTATTAATACGATTTGTGGGTTAATAAACAAAACAAAAAACACATAACAATACTTACAGTCTCTGTCGCTTATAATCGAAACCAATAGAATATATTAGGGATTGATAAATTATTTACCACTTCTATAAATTTGTTTTATTGAAAACTAGTTTTGAATGTTATACATTCATCCTCAGTTCTAAAAACACAGAAAAAATTAAAAAATAAGCAATTTTAAATATAGTTTGGTATTATTATACATATTAAATTAGAGTAATATAATTGGCAAATAATTTATCAATCCCTAATCAGATTTATCCTTCTATACCATCATGCGGATGTCAACTGACCAATCAGATTGATCCTTCTATACCATCATGCGGATGTCAACTGACCAATCAGATTGATCCTTCTATATCATCATGCGGATGTCAACTCAATAGAACATATCATCGTTGCCATGGTAAACTTACGAATGTTAAAATCACCACTTTTTAGTAGAGCAAAAAACTTCTATATTCTTCTGTGTATAAGGGCCGATTTCGAATAATATATTTTTTTTTTGTTTATGTTGTTTTTCTTATATATCATATAGTTTCATGTGTATTTATTGTTTTACCTATATAATAATACGCATATTCGTTACTTTAACATGGAAGCTTCAGACTTTCAGACTTTTTTTAGAAATGCAACTACGATTTCAGCAATTTTTAATGCCGTCACAGATTCGTAACTTTACTACAGGCTATATCAACCGAAATATTATTATACGGTCGACCGCTTAATACGTAAATATTTTTAGATCTGCGTTAATGAATTGAAGATCTTATACGTTACATTTCGAGGCTAAATTAAAGCCGGTAATACAGACTTGGAATAGTTGTACAGTTGTTTACGTTTGGCTAATCTGTAAACAATTTGCCTTTACAATAAATTACTTTAGTAAATCCAATCATATATATATATATATATATATATATATATATATATATATATATATATATATATATATATATATATATAAAGTAATGATTTAATTTTAAATTTATTTTTATTTTTCAGGTGAGTTGAGAACTGGAATGGGAAGACTGGCTCTCTGTGGCTCTCTCTATCTAGTAACCTAACGATGTATGTTATATTTATTTTATTCTTTATATAAATATATTTATATGTGTTTGTGTATTTATTCATAGGCATTTATTATTATGAATTATGAATGTTAGATTTCTATAAATTTTAAGTAATTTATTTAGGGAATGGGAGAAGTTCTGTGGGCAACACATTGGATTTTTAAAGATGGGTTTACAAATTTCCCAAACAATGGCAAGGTCGCACAAGCACAAGCCTATAGTTGGGGTATTTGGATTGGATTGCGCATGCGTACATGTGTTTATAGCCAAACCAGTCTTGTGTGTTTTTGAGCCCAAATCAAAAGAAGCTTTGCGAAGTGCTCCATCCACATATTTTTGTGTATTTATATATTTTTTACTTCTCTGGAACACAATCATGTAGATAAGATAATATGGGGTAACTGTGCATTAGATTTTACGAAGTTCGACTTTAAAGGACTGTAAAATCTTTATTTTTGAAGCTAGATTTTTCCTGTTTTTTTTTTAAAATATTTTCCTTAGTTTAACGATTATGTTTAAAAATGACATTTAAGCCCCCGTTTCAAATATGTCCATATTTCATATCTATTCTATTCTTGTGGGAGTTGGGTAGCTCAGTGGAAGGGCACTGTGCTACTAATCTCAAGGTTGTGGGTTCGAGACCGGCTGTGGCAGATAATTATTTATTTTGTTTTCATTTGCGGATCGGGAGACTCTTCTGTGGCTCACCCAGCCTCTATAAAGTGGGTATAGAGAAATTTACAGGGTAAATTGGGGGGGGAGGGAATAGGCTGTTGAGCCTAATCTCGGCCAAATCACCTCCTTGCACAACAGTTGGCTTAGAAACAATAAGGTCCTAACCAAGTACTAAACCAAACACCCTTCATGGGTTCCAAGTAGTACAGATTTTTTTTGTCAGGGCGGATCAATTCAAGTGGGGGCCCTAAGCGGAAAAAAAATTCGGACCCCCCCAAAAAAAAGTTTTAACTTAAATGGGGAGGGCACAGTCAATGTGGGGAAGTCGCCGATTGTAACTTTTGGTAATTCTACATCCAAAAATATTGGACGCGTGTTCCGGCGTTCGTTCTGGGCAAGAAATGGGCACTAGGGCCAAGAAAAAAAAAATCAAATGCTTTAAAAATTACGGTTTATTTATTTATTTTTTTTTATAATATTCTGCATTTACAACAAAACACATTTTTTTTTTTTTAATATAGAATTAGTAATAAATACGCTCGAGAAATTTTGATGAGTTTAATCTACAGAAAAGTCCAAAAACATATTGTCACTTCAAGTAAAGTAGGCCAAAAATATTTTAAAACTTTAATATTTTTTTTCTCGGGTCCTAAGACCCATTAGGACGAACGCTAGGATAGGCGTCCAATATATTTTGATGTAGAACCAGCAAAAAAAGGTTGGCTAAAAATGGTGACCCATTAACAGTGATGTGCCCTTGTTAGAGGCCATAAATTTAACATTTAGTTTTTCATTTTTCTATTATTTTATGGAGGTTTTTTAGAATATTTTTTGTTCGTTTCAAAATCTTTAAATTAAGATGATTTAAGTCCTCTGGAATCATACGCGGTCGCTTAATCCGCCCGTATCATCAAGCTCTACAAGAGGTTTTAGTTTGATGCTAAGAAGTAAACGAGCCACCTCCAGATTATATATCCTGAGAGAATAACACCTCGTCACTGACCATAGCAGCTCCCTAGAAACAATGGCATGATTAGTGAATACTCCATAAAGGTGGAGGCAAGAGGAGGCGAGTTACCTGGAGCCAGGAGGCCCCTTTGATCCGCCGCCATTGGCAATAGTTTACTTAGCTAACTACACTCGGCTCGTTCACTGACGGTCGTTCCACTTGGACCACCTGCTGGGATCCCCTCTTCATTCATTCTACCTCGCTGCATATCGACTATATCTAATCTCTATGAGGTAGAAAATTATAACTATATCCGTTGAAATCTTCTATCTCTACTGAATTTTTTTTTCGTAATATTTTATCAATAAATAAAACGGAAGTAAAATTATAATTTTGTAACACAATAAATAATTTTCAGTTAACGTACGCATGATAGTATAGAAGAATCAATCTTATTAGGATATTTAAAGATTTAAATATTTGCCACTTCTATATATTTTTTTTTATTATTGAAAACTAGTTTGGAATGTTATATATTCATCTTCTGTTCTAAAAACACACAAAAAATCAAAAATAAGCAATTCAAAATACAGTTTGGTATTATTATGCATATTAAATTAAAAGTAATATAAATTAGTATTATAAAACATTTATTAATTATGAATTTAATTAATACAAGAGATCAAATGCATGTCAGTACTCACCAAGTTTTAAGTTAATTATATCAAACTTTTCCTGTTTGATATAAACTACTTGGTGAGTACCATATGTATTTGATCTCTTGTCTTGATCAAATAAAAAAGTTTGTTATGCTAGTGAAACCCTAGCAATAAACAAACAAAAACTTTATTTACTTATATAACAAATCAATAATATTCATGAAACTTTACTAGTGGGGGGGGGGGGGGGAGGGGACATCCTCTTTGGGAAAAATAAAAAACATAATTTTTATTTATTTCACTTCGTTTCAGTAAAAAACATGGGAAACATATTGCAGCAAACAATAACTGTACAAACACAATTAAATATAATGACTATAAAGATAGTAATAACACGTATTTTTTTTTAATTATTAAAATAACAATAAACCTAAAATTCAAAATAACCTAATAAATGAAGTATAAACTTTTTTTCTTTAGCCTCACAATGTAAGAAATATGTACTAAAAATTAATAAAAGTTAACCTAATATAGTGTGCATTGTGAAGTTGTCATAACAACGATTACAAACGGCTACCTCCGTACGCACATACGAGGTTTATTATAAAGATGTGTAGAATATTAAAATTTATTCACTAAACCTAAATTACAAAATATCGAAAAAAATAAAATTTTCTTCATCAAACACTTAAATAAAAAAACACTAGAAAAAGAAATCAAATAAAAATTACAAAATAAAACTCCAAAACTTTTGACAAATCAGTCTCAGGAGTTGAAAGTGTACTTCAAGAGTGAATTTAATTTTTTTTTTAGATCAACTTTACAGTATAGACGTCTTATCAATTGCGGGCGCCGCATTACCGCTCTGTAGCGCCATTTGTGCTAAATTAAATTCTAAAATTCGTATTCATTTGAATTATTATTATTTAATTAAATATTATTTGCAATTATTAGTGCAGACGACTTCCCTGTTAGAGATAAACAAAACCCCATCGGATCCTTTTCAGTTGAGGTAATTTCATATTATTACGGTAATTATTTACCGTAATTTGAATTATTACTGATTTTTAGTAGAACTTTCCCAGACCATTGGTAAGTCGACAGCAATAATAATTTTAAATAATATATAATTAAAGGAGTTATAATTGCAATGAACAAGTATTTTATAATTAAATACAAACCAGTTATCACAGATGGCGTTAGAGAGCGGTAGTACGGCGACGACTTCTGATAAGTCGGCTGAATTATAAAGTTATACTTTTTATTTTATTTTAATGAAACAAATTGTTTAATTACTATCAAACAAGCGTGTTCGATTATATTTTTTGAAATTCATTTATGTATTATTTCAGCTATTATTATTTAATCAGTTGACGTATGATGGTACGCATGATGGTATAGAAGGATCAATATAATTAGGGATTGATAAATTACTTGCCACTTCTATAATTTTGTTTTTATTGAAAACTAGTTTCGAATGCTATATATACATTCATCTTCAGTTCTGAAAAAACACAAAAAAATTCAAAAATAATCAATTCAAAATATATTTTGGACGGATTCATAACAGAACTAAAGAATGCAGAACAAAAAGACGTATTTATTTTCCGTCGAGGCTCAAATATGCAACAGTATATTTTGAATTGCTTATTTTTGAATTTTTGTGTGTTTTTGGAACTGAAGAAGAATGTAATAATCAATCCTAATTATAATTTAAGAAACCAGTTGGCGTGTGGTATAGCCTCTCTGCCCTGAAGATAGTCTAGACTAGATAGGCGAAAGGTCGGCACATTATATATAAGTGTAACTCTTTGACCGCACCCCCTGACCAACTTCTCCCTTTAAATAATTTAAGAAAGTGTTAAAACAGATAAATCTCAAAAACTATACTATTAAGCTTGGAAACAAGGCTTCGTGAAACGTCCATTGCCATGGCCATGACGATTTGTGGTTTCGACGATATATATATATATATATATATATATATATATATATATATATATATATATATATATATATATATATATATTTATATATATATATATATATACCCATATATATGAGTAAGTGGAGGTTGATGATGACCGAAATGGCCAGCAGCTACTGTCATCATACAGCAATCACCATCCAAAGAATTCCTCCTCCCGGCTAATACACCCTCATTTCGTCGCATCTGTCTCAATTAGGCCCCAATTTTTTTTATATCTATATATTTTTTTTCCTGATGCTCAATGGCAAGGTAACAGTGGGTCCTTTCCTCGTGGCAAGTCCTTAATTGCGCCGTAAAAGCAGGCCTGATTAATTCATTTATATGCAAATAGGAGCTAGCATTAAGGGCCTCTTATTTTCCTGGTGTGTGGTATAATGCGTCCTTTCTGATACTTCTTAATTATCCTCAAACGCTTTAAACAATTTATTTATAAATACTTCCGCCAGGTGCACTGATTGTAATTATGGTTCTTTATGACGAAATAAAATTCATAAAACCAAATATAACAATTAAAATCATTCATCATTTAATACAGTAATAAGAAATTAGGAGGCGAAATTTTTTTTTTATAAACCTGTATATTTGTAGCTCAGAGGTAAACTGCCGCAAGTTCTATGTTGCTTATTTTTATTTATTATTTTATTTGGACTATTCTGGCCATATTTTTCGAATATCGGTACTATAAATAAGCTAAACCGGTAATCCAATATGCATTTCTTCAAATATAGAAATTTATAATTTAATGCCAAATAGAGTTTTATGAAGAAAAAAATTATAAATGTTTTTTTTCTCGACTATTCCACATGTTCGTTGAGGTTGAATGGCACTTCGTTAGCCGCCGGCTTCACAATAAAAATATACGAAAAATCCGAAACGTTGGACATTTTTTTAGTCTTTCGCTTATAGATATACATTTTTTTCCGAACGCGAACGTTCTAAACAACATAAAATTAGTCTAAATTTCCTATAAAATGCATATATTATATTTAATTTTCAGTAGTACATTTAATACACTTAAGTTCCAGGAATCGCCTCTCAAAAAGTGCAACTGCACTTTGGTGAAGATGGACCTTATTTTTGCTATTTACCTGCACCTGGACCAAATTTACACTTCATTATAGACAAAATTGCGAAATTCTCAATAATTAATCAATAATTATTGATAATTTCACAATTTCGTCAATGCTAAAGCATAATTTTGTTCAGGTACAGGTAAATAGCAAAAAAAAGTAGCAACTGATCACTTTTGCCTCCAAACCGACGATACATCCATTATCCATACTTATTAAAATTAATATGAAACTTCCATTTTTACTTCCTTGTACGAAGTAAAGGAAGTATTGTAATCGCGAAAATTTTCGGTTTTCAAATTTCAACGCAAATATCCATTTTGAACATCCCTGAATCCATTTTGACTAGTTTCGTCGTGGCGTCTGTACGTACGCACTTTCGTTCATATTTCGCATAACTCAAAAACGGTTAGCCGTAGAAAGTTGAAATTTTGTATTTAGGATTGTTGTAAAATCTAGTTGTGAACCTCCTTTTTTGGTCACTGGTTCATCACCAGAAGTGGTACTTTACTTGAAGGTCATAATTGATTTCCATAAAAAATTATATTAAAATACTTTGCAAAACTTCTCAAATTTGATATTTATAAGTTATATATTGATTTAAATAACATACTAGATTTTGGTCTAAATTGGAAAACCGGAAGCGGTACTTTAATTGAAGGTCATATTAGACTTTCATCAAAAAGTATATTAAAATATAATGTAAAACATCTCAAATTTGGTAAATAGGACTTTTATATCGATATGTATGTATTTATTAGATTTTGGTTAAAATTGGTGAGCCGAAAAGTGTACTTTACTTGAAGGTCATAATAAGCTTACATCAAAAATTATATTTAAATTAAATACATAAACCATATGTTTCGGTAATAAAGGTTACAAACGCGATTTTGTTTCCACTCCAATTAAACATTTTTATTACTTGTTTGAAGTGTTAAAATTGAGTGAAAAATACTGGGTTTCCTACCCATTTGTGAGATCGACAAGTCTGCAGCAGGAGCATAAGATTTAAGTTAAGCGGTTTCTTCCGCTTAAAATGTCGAAACTGTCGATTTCCAATGCTTTATCTAGTGACATAGATAGTTCTAATGTTGTCACGGAACACGAAGAAATCTGTTGGAAGCTAATTACCTACTGAAAGGAAACGACATATAATAACGGAATGAGACATCCAGAAACAAGAGTATGTCTGTGTGTGTCAATAGATGGATGTCGGGACGCCGAGCGTCGTTTTTGAGATACAGTTATCATGGGAAACTAGTAACCAAATTCAGGATCAGTTTTTGAGCCACCGATTTATAGTTTAATAGGCGTGCAAGGAAGTCATGTGTTGTCCACATCAGATATTTTTTTTTTTATAGTCTCTTTATTTCAATATATGTAAATTTATCTTTATAGATATTTTTTTTTTCCACTCCTTTAATTGTAACTATGTTAACTATGTTGTAAGATTGTTGACGAACTTAATAATGTTATGGTGGTCTGCTTGGACTGATAAAGATGACAGGTCTCACCGTTGTTATGAGTTACTTCCATATTAATTTTAATAAGTTATAAAATATAGGTTTGAAAACATACGAGACGATAATTACGCTTCCTTCGGCTATAAATAATTTTCAGACTAGGAGGGATGTTGCAATCTCGGCAGCCCTACCCTTCCAGGAACCCGCGTGCAGTTATTTTCCAGCGAGAGATTTCATACCAAGAAATGTTAAAATTAATGGGAAATGAACTGTATTTACTTCTAATTAACTGATAAGAATATTTTTACTTAATTGCGAATGGGTCTTATTCACTAAAAGCGGTATCAACTTAGCGTTCCCTTTTAGTTCCGCTGTTTTAACCTCGGAGGTGCTTATAGATCGACCATAAGCCAGATCCGGTTTCAACTCGTCCGTCTGTCAGTTTGTAACGCGATTACGACAAAACACTTCGTTGTAATTTTCTTCAAATTTCACAAAAATGTTCCTCGAAGTCAGGATAAACGACGTAAATGTAGGGATTTTTATTATTTATACATCCGACCCAAGATGGCGGTCGTTTAATGACCATGTTGCATCAAAAAAACTGTTTGTAATAGAATAATTATCAAAAAAAAGCTAAAAAATTGTTGAGCGAAAGTGTTTCAACTCAACTATTCATCATTTAGTTCAGGAATAAAGAACAGATTTTAGATTTTTTCGCAAAGTCTACGCCTCGCAGAATTACTAATTATGCCGTTGCAGAAAACAGGATCTCGAAAATCGATTAAACTTCTCTATAACCGACACTCAGGAACAAGATGACCAACTTTCTTGTCGTGGGATGAATTAATAACAGATCTAATATACACATTATAAATATAATATAAATAAATTTATCGTTATCTACTATTAGATGAGTGAATGTTTAGCGCCGCGTAGTGCTCATTATTTGAAACTGATCTAATATTTTTAATTTATTATTATTTTTTAGGGGTATTTTCCCCGAAAATAATAGAGTATTGCTCTGTATGGAAGGGGCAGGGGGAGATTCATTTTATATTATGATTTTAGAGCTTTCGGAGATGTCTGATATATATATATATATATATATATATATATATATATATATATATATATATATATATTTTTTTTTTCATCTTTTCCTTGCATGGTGAAGGACCACAGAAGGACCATTTATTGTTTTATACCTGCTTCATGCCTTATATTATGAGGCATATTACATGAATGATAATAATAATAATTTTTACATATTCATTGAAGTTTAATAAATTTAAGTAATATATAAAAAAAATAAATAAAATAAAATATATAACGAAAACAAAACAAAAACAAACCTGAATCAAACAAATAAATAAACTAAATAAAAATTAAATAAAGCCATCAAGAAATTACCTGCGCTGCCCATCTTTGCTCAGTGAGTCGAAATCTATATTTTTAATAAATTTAAGCTAAGTCTGTCTTGAATTTAGAAAGCAAATTTTGTTCTGTTCCAGACCATTGTCCATTTTTGAGAATTATATTTTTAACCTAATGAAAACATTGCCTGTCAAATAATTTACAATAATAATAATACAATTACATAAAATATATGACTAAAATTTTGGATTTGTCTTTTAGCATAAGTCGGTTTGTATAATGTTCAACCGTTTGAGATATTGTTTTGTGTTACCATATTCTGTCAATAATTGCGTTAGTTTGTAATCATTGTGTATAGTTCTGTAATTGTGTGATGTAAACCTGTGTAAGCTTGGTGATTTGGTAGAGGCCACCCACATTTGATTTCATCTATTAACCAAATCAAATTTCAGATCCCTCTTTATGTAAGATAACGGTATACATATATATATGTATATATGTATACATACATACATATATATATATATATATATATATATATATATATATATATATATATATATATATATATATATATATATATATATATATGTTTCCTTACAATTGTATAAATGTATAAATAGTTTCTTGAACCCATTTGTAAGTATATGCTTGGAGGTAACTTGTGTAAGTTATTTTTAAAATATTTTTAGACCATAATTTTTTTAGTTGACATCCGCATGATGGTATAGAAGGATCAATCAAATTATGAATTGATAAATTATTTGCCACTTCTATAAATTTGTTTTAATGAAAACTAGTTTCGAATGTTATACATTCATCCTCAGTTCTAAAAACACACAAAAAATTCAAAAATAAGCAATTCAAAATATAGTTGGTATTATTATACATATTAAATTAGATGTAATATAAATCAGTATTATAAAACATTTATGAATTATGAATTTAATTAAGACAATAAATCAAATACATGTTGGTACTCACCAAGGTTTAAATGGATGAATGTATAACATTCGAAACTAGTTTTCAATAAAACAAATTTATAGAAGTGGCAAATAATTTATCAATTCCTAACTAAATTTTTTTATTTGCGATCGTTTTGTTTATAAAACGGTTATCTAGCGATAACACGATGAATATTTTTTGTAGCTCTGGTTGATTATGATTACACAAAAAATTGGAAAATCGTTAATTTTTGAGTTATGCCGGTCTTCTTCCAAGGTATATAGTTCGTGTTGTCCGTCTAGAAGATAAATTTAATCTTTTTATAGTGTAGTTAGTCATGTTAAAATCTATACCAGTATTTAATTTGTGAATTTGAGTAAATTTAAATTATTTATTGTTATTTTTGGAATGGAATCTGCGAAGGAAAAAGATTTGGAAAAATCTGTGATGGAAATAATCTTATCTTGCTGATTCGAGTTTTGACGTTTTGAAGTGGAAAGAGGTAATGTAGGTTTTATCGATATGGAATATCGATATTATGCTATTCGACTTTATTATTATAATTATTTTCCAAATAAACCATCTAAATATTACCTTAAATGAAATAAAATAATTTTATAATATATATATATATATATAATAAATAATAAAGGCCTGTTCAAATCGATGATGAAGGTGTAATTTAAAAGATAATTGCAAAAGGCCGCAAATTCCTGAGAGGTGACTCATTATCGGATCCTCCGAAAAGGAGCTAGAACTTAGGACAATTTGGGTTTCCTGGGAACTGTGTTCCTTAGGGTGAGTGTTCCTTCAGGTATCCTGCCTCGCTGGCGCCGCACCTGTCACCTCCGGGTTGCCACGCCACTTCATCAGCGGAAACTGCTCAATAGAAAGTGTGCCTCAAATGACTCTTGTCGATGAGTTCTGAGAAATCTTGGATGACTCGATAAAAGTCATCATTTTGGAGATCCGGGAAAATAAAGCAATGTTTTAAAAACAAATATTATTAAGAAGCGATAACAATATAATAAAAGTAATATTTATTTAATTATTTTATATTTCAACGACCTCAAAACATTCTGGTTCATGGTATAACATAAATATACAGTTAGAGATTGATAAATTATTTGCCACTTCTATATATTTGTTTTATTGAAAACTACTTTTGAAAGTTATACATTCATCCTCAGTTCTAAAAACACACAAAAAATTCAAAAATAAGCAATTAAAAAAATAGTTTGGTATTATTATACATATTAAATTAGATGTAATATAAATCAGTATTATAAAACATTTATGAATTATGAATTTAATTAAGACAAGAAATCAAATATAAATTCCGCTGTCTGAATCAAATTCATAATTCATAAATGTTTTATAATACTGATTTATATTAATCTAATTTCATATATATAATAAATAATACCAAACTATATTTTGAATTGCTTATTTTCGATTTTTTTTTTTGTGTTTTTACAACTGAGGATGAATGTTATAACATTCGAAACTAGTTTTCAATAAAATAAATTTATAGAAGTGGCAAATAATTTATCAATCCCTAATTAGATTGATCCTTCTATACCATCATGCGGATGTCTACTGACAAATATACAGGGTTCAGCAAAAATAACAGATACATTTCTAGGCTGAACAATTTATGTTTTATTAATTTAACTTAGTATATGTTTCACACTTCGATAAGTAAGTTACCTAAGACTAATATGCGCCCGGAGGATGACCTGGGGCCCACACTTCAAAATGAAAATAAACACTAAAGAAACGACTGAAATTATTGTACTGTTTTTTTTTTTTTTGTAAATCGTCAAAACTTAAAATTAACCAGAAATTTAATACATACACATACTTACGTAACCAATATGGACTGACTTAGATTTACGGTACAACAATAAAGATTCGCTTACAAAAACTGCAATATTTTCAATCCAAATTTTCAAGACTGATAACAGAAGCTCCTTGATACGTAAACAACAAAACTCAACACACACCGACTATACATATGTACTCTTTATTCGCGTTTTCGTAATAACCTTCACGGACATCACAACAGATCATAGACTATATGGCTACTGCTGACATGACCATAAGGGGAAGGCTAAAAAGGAGCTGGATGAGAGATCTTCTTTCAATCTTTTATATCCATTTATATCAATTCTTTTTTTACTCTCATCTGAAAATACATAAAATGCAATTTTAGTTCCAATAATTAATTAATTAATTTTAGTTACAGTAATTAATTCGTTGTACCTCTGTTACGTACACATTGATCATTTCCCTGACTAATTCATTGTATTAATTGGTCACTAGTGAGAGGGCGATAAAATATATATTTATATATATACTAGTATTCCTTTGTTTTGATTTGAGGTATCCCGAAGAGAAAAACCAAAGGAATGTAAATTTATTTATTTGAAAAAAAGAGTAACATAATGAAAATTATGTTACATTATAATTTAAAAAATTATATTTATGAATAAAATAAGCTCCTCAAATTTAGAACGATCTTTCCTACCCACTTTGTATATTTTTAAGTGGGAAACTTATTGTAAGAGAAATATTAGCTAAACAATGATTTATGTAATCTGGAATGATTAAGTTATTAATTTTTTTAATGCCACAAGATGAACTTTCAATTTTTCTCTTTTTCCATAAGAATTTAACCCTTGTTAATTCTGTCCTAGGAAAATACCGGAAACAGAGTTATATTTTTATGGAAAAAGAGAAAAATTGAATGTTCATCTTGTGAAATTAAAAAAAATAATAACTTAATCATTGTTTAGCTAATATTTCTCTTACAATAGATTTCTCACTTAAAAATATGCAAAGTGGGTGGGGAAGGTCGTTCTAAATTTGAGAAGCTTATTTTACTCATAACTATAATTTTTAAAATTATAATTAAACATAATTTTCATTTGTAAAACAGATAAATGTTTTATTAATTCAAGATTTTAATTTCTTCAGTTTTATAAAAAAACATTACGCCTTCTCATCTTCATATCCACTTCAAAATTTGCTCTTTCAAGGAGATAATATGCTCCAATTAATTAACTAATTATTTCGGTACCGGAAAATGCTCTTCAGCCTTCAGTTAATTGCACTAATAGCTCGGCCTCGTCAACAGGCTGGGTTGGATTATTGCCTCTTATATAAAATACGTAGAACCGTATTCACTATTATTAATTTTGTGATAAAAATGCATAAATAATTTTTACAATAAATTAATTATAAATTTATTTTCAGCATTTCACTTAATTTGCAAGTTTTATGAGCTTTCTTGAATAAAAAAATGTATTTTTTTTTTAAAATTAAATTTTATGCTGTTTTCGTTTTAACTTTTAAGGCTCTACCGTTCTTAAGAGCGTTTTATCTGATAGTTTAGGAACTCGATATTTCTAAAATAGTAATAACACAGGCTAACGGTAGTTCTGATGCCGGAGTATTTGGAGCTGATTTCATATGAATTTAATTAGGGATTGATAAATTATTTGCCACTTCTATAATTTTGTTTTTATTGAAAACTAGTTTGGAATGTTATACATTCATCCTCAGTTCTAAAAACACACAAAAAATTCAAAAATAAGCAATTCAAAATATAGTTTGGTATTATTATACATATTAAATTATATAAATCAGTATTATAAAACATTTATGAATTATGAATTTAATTAAGACAAGAAATCAAATACATGTTGGTACTCACCAAGGTTTAAATGGATTATATCAAACGAAAAGTTTGTACTGGTTTTGTTTTGAAAAGTTTGGTCTGTTTGATATAATCCATTTAAACCTTGGTGAGTACCAACATGTATTTGATTTCTTGTCTTAATTAAATTCATAATTCATAAATGTTTTATAATACTGATTTATATTACATTTAATATGTATAATAATACCAAACTATATTTTGAATTGTTTATTTTGGAATTTTTGTTTGTTTTTAGAACTGCAGATGAATGTATAACATTTGAAACTAGTTTCCAATAAAACAAATTTATAGAAGTGGCAAATAATTTATCGATCCCTAATGAAAAATTGTTAAGCGGAAGTATTTCAACTCAACTAATCATCATTTAGTGCAGGAATAAAGAACCTATTTTAGATTTTTATTGATTAATTATTAACTATTATAATTATTTTTATTAATTAACTATTAATTATGCCGTTGCAGAAAACAGGATCTCGAAAATCGATTAAACTTCTCTATAACGGACACTCAGGGACAAGATGACCAACTTTTTTATCGTGGGATGAATTAATAACAGATCTAATATACACATTATAAATATAATATAAATAAATTTATCGTTATCTACTATTAGATGACTGAATGTTTAGTGCTTTAGGCGTATTTTCAATTCAATTAGTTTCAAATCAGTTCTAAAAACACACAAAAAATTTCAAAAATAAGCAATTCAAAATATAGGTTGGTATAATATGTATAATATATAAATATATATATATATATATATATATATATATATATTTATATATATATATATATATATATATATATTTATATATATATATATATATATATATATTATACATATTATACCAACCTATATTTTGAATTGCTTATTTTTGAAATTTTTTGTGTGTTTTTAGCACTGATTCGAAACTAGTTTTCAACAAAACAAAATTATAGAAGTGGCAAATAATTTATCAATCCCTAATAAAATAGTAATCGTTATAGTAATAAAGACGAAAGCACGTTGAAGAGTACTTAAGAATCGAGTTGAGCTCCATCAGACAGACCAATGTCGATTCTCTGATGGTAAATAAACAACAAGAAATATCGATACTGAAAATATCGATAAGTTCTTTGAAGAAGAGGCTGTGAGTTACCATCTTCTTCACTGTTTGCAGAAGGTTTGGTAGATGATCACGATTTCAGATACTATCACCAGTGACCAAAGATGTGTTCTATTCAACAGGCTATATCCTTACAAGATTAACTAACTTTTTTTCATATTCTTATTAAATTGAATAAATAAATTTGGAGTTAAAAGCAAATAAATATGAAAGTAATTTCCAGAATAGTGATTACCAAAAAAGAATTTCTCCGTTTCTGCCCGTTTCATTCATCAGAAGACTATCAGTTGCACTGATATGTTTATAATATCCCCAACAGTTGCCCGCGGGGAAACCCCATTAACAGCGGTACCATCCTCCGGGTAGAGGATTCCGAGATAAAAACAGAAAATAAAACAAAGACGAGGAATTCTTACAGGCATTAGAAGTGAATGCCTCCAAAGCGCGCATTCCTCAGCTCTCGTGTGAGCGAGAAAATAATATAAAAAAATATCTGTTTATGGGAGACCCTACCGGATTCCATATTTTTACGAGACAACAGGACCGGTATTTCAATTAACTGACGAGGCCGCATTTCGGGACATTTAAATATTTTAATTTATTCAAAATGGCCCCTGTCGCGGCGAGCAGTCTCCCGAAGGATTAGAACGTCATTTCGTAATTCAATACATTCACATTATTTTGTTTTCGGTTCGGAGCAGAACTGTGCTTGGAGGAGCTTCGTGTAAGATCTTGGCGTCAGGAGCAAAGCCAGGATTTTGTCTATTGGGGAGGGGGGAGAGAAGCAAGATTAATTTTTCCGCCCCGCTTTTCACTCTCTCCCCTCCTCCAATATAAGTCAACAGTTTTATAGCATTATATTTGGAAATAAATATCCTCATCTAATAACATCAAATCATTTTATTGACTCGATTAAGTTTTAAACAATAAAAAAAAAAAAAAAGGCTGATGGTTTATTATTTCCAAATAGTAATATTTCAAAAATTACCGAATTATGGACTTATAAATTTTGAGGAGTGGTTAAAAATTGTTTGAAGATATTGAAAAATTGAAAAATAATAAAACAAAATCAACCCATTTTTTTTTTTACTAGACCTAAAAAAAAATGTCGCTGGGATTCTTCCGCCCGGGGCAAACGCCTGCTTTGCTCCCCTCTAGTTTCCAGGTCCTGATAAGTGTCAATATTAATGACGCATTAATATTGGGGCAATATTGTTCTTAACCTGAAGACCATTGGGGCAATGATCTTCAGGTTAAGAACAAAAATCTGTCCTTGTTATTTTTTATTTTTTTTTAACGACATTTCGTAGTTATCTTTAGGCCATCTTCAAGATAAACATAAAAACGCTGCGAATTATTACACTATGTTTTATCGCACCATCACCTGTATGGTCGTTAACTCAGTAGATATATTTTTTTTTTTTTTTTTTTTTTTAGTCGTATCTTCCGCGAAAAGACTATTGCACTCGATCGAAGGTCGGCGAGACTGCGTTTTCTATCCGTTTCATAACCCCTAGAGCACCATTATGGAAGTTTTGGAGGTATATTTTTCCCCCGCTACATTTGAGCACCTCCAGTGGCCCCCTTTGGGTCAAATGATCTAAAATTGTGCATGTAGATAATCAGGCTGAAGGATACCATAAAACTTTGGGTAAATTCCAGTCAAAATTTCGGTATGTTTACCTGAAAGTTTTGCGCATCTCTACAGTTCCATGTAAATTGAGTTGGTGTTAGGGGAAGTATCTTTTGAGGGTCTCAACATGGTTCCCCCAACCCCCGGGTTTTTCGATTTTTTAAAAATATTTTCGCACTTTTAAAACTCCTCCAAATTGAGCCAGGGGCTCAAAACTTGTTGCATGCGAACAGAAATTAAATTACCTATAAAACAAAAGAAGTTTCATCGAAATCGTACCAGTATTAGCAAAGATTTGGCTATTTCAACTCCAGCGGCCCCCGTTGGGTTTAATGAACTAAAAAATTCGGTATAAAGAGTTTTCTGTATCGAAGGTCAGCGGAGAGGCAGAACAATATAATAAGAGTATGGGCAAATTTCGGTATGTTAGGGAACTGTCTTTTGCGGATCTCAAATTTTTTCTCACTCACCCGTTTTTTTTAATATTTTGTATTTTAGTGAAACTACGACTTTAGTGACGGAGTTCTACTGTTCACGGATTTTTTATTTTTAGTACACCAATCAAACTTCTTCAAAATCTAATTTTATCCGAGAAACATATGAGGAAATCATAGTTACAGAAAAATGATGTCGAACATGCGATATTTTAGATAGTTAATTAAAATTCTCGCTATATTCTCTTTCTTTTCTGTTGTATTTTTTTTTTTTAAATGTAAAAAATGTTTTAAATTTGGCAAAGATTTTCCATTACTAATGATAACCCTGAGATAGCACTTGGAAGATTATAGAAAGATAACCTTCTTACTTTTAGGGGTCTCTTACATTTCATAATTATATATATATATATATATATATATATATATATATATATATATATATATATATATATATATATATATATAAACCAGAAGATGGTTGAGATTCAAAAAAATATTGATATTGTAAGAAATACATATAAGAATATGAAACAATTAAATTATACCTATACGAAAATAAATATAAATATAATAAATTGTATCAGCATATATGAAATGAAAATTATGTATACATTAATACTAATTATATGTATACATTAATACTAATTATATGTATACATTAATACTAATTATATGTATACATTAATACTAATTATATGTATACATTAATACTAATTATATGTATACATTAATACTAATTATATGTATACATTAATACTAATTGATAATGATAACTGAAACTGTGAGGTATGAAATATAAAAGAATACATAAAAACATAGGAGTTATTTGAGCCAAAAGAATATAGGTCAGAACCACACTTAATTTTCTTTTCTTCCTATCAGTTTTGTCTGTATGATATATATTTTTTTAAGGAAGTTGATCGTGGTCGCCGTCAAAGACTAAAACACTAATACGTCTGACTTATTTCTTTTTTGCCAACGTTTCGGCCTAAGTTTTAGGCCATCATCAGGGCTAAAAGAAAAAAAAAAACATTGAAAAAGACAGAGGCAGTACCAGTAACAATAAAAAATGATAAAAACAGAAAATCCAAGCAAGATAAAAATATATAATATGAAGAATAAAAAGAAAATGATCACAATATATATATTGTAAAAAACGAAAAATTAAAAGTAAATTTAAAATAGTGAATGAAAGATTATGAATCATATTATACATGATATGATCAAATATATGAACACTATTAATTGAAATGATTACTTGTATGAAGATTTGGAAGTATATAAAGCATATCGAGATGATTATGATACAAGTTGACATTTATATAAATGTTTTTTTCTTTTAGCCCTGATGATGACCTAAAACTTAGGCTGAAACGTTGGCACAAAACAAATCAGACTTAGTGTGTTAGTCTTTGACCGCACCCACCTACCAACTTCTTTAATTATGTCTATGCTCAGGCAAACTTACTCCGAGATATTTTTATTTATTTTAAACACATACAAGATAACCTTCATGGATTTAGGATGGATTTAACCTTATTTGAGAAGAAATTAATAAATTGTAACAAAACTTTAGTATCTTATAGACGTTAATTTAAAATCATAATAATCTAAAAAAAATTAGTAATAAAATCTTCCGGGGTAGGAATAAAGACTGTCAAAGTAACACTGGGTCTTATAGATATTTCCTATTTTTTTTTTTAATAAATGTTCTTTTTATTTCTTGAATAATATTAATATAATTTTTATAATTGATGTACAAATTTTTTTTTATTTTTACAATTCATTATAAACATAATATATTTTATTTATTGGTGCAAATAAACAAGAGAAAAAAAATTTTAAGACTATTTTTTTTTTAATAAAAAAAAAATACAGACTATGTTATTGGTGCATTGGATTATGCTTAGAGAAGAATATTTTTAGATCGCTTATGTTTGCATCTGCGGTTTATAGCTTTTGTATAATTACCTATTTCAGTTATTGAAGGGTTTAGAGAATGGGGGCATGATTGAAAGAAGCTATAGATTAATGTGTATATGTAGGCCAAATCTAATTCTGAGTGCATCTTTTGGTGTAGTATGGATAATTATTTATAATTCTCAGGAATTTATTTTGAAATACTCCAAATGGGACAAGCATAAGTTAGGATTGTTCTTAAAACTGATTTGCATAAAATTAATTTATTTCTGAGAGAAAGTTTTGATTTTTTATTAAAATATAGAATCATTGTTCGGCCATTTTCTATATTTTTTTAATTTATATGTTGATTAAATAGGCTTATTTTTGAATTGTTTGTGTGTTTTTAGAACTGAGGATGAATGTATAACATTCGAAACTAGTTTTCAATAAAACAAATTTATAGAATTGGCAAATAATTTATCAATCCCTAATTAGATTAAATAGGAATTTATTATCGAGCGTTACTCCTAACTACTTAACGGAATTGGCAGTAGGAATTGAGGTAATACTTAAGATTATGTTTGTTGGTAGTACAGGTTAGTAAAAGTTATTGCTTCAGTTTTATCTATGCTGAGCTGTAATTTAAGATATTTAGATGAATTATTGAATTTTTCTTTTAGTCTATAACACTATAACATTAGATCTTTTAGATATATTCCTAGTAAGGTCTAACGAACATGAAATATCGATACAGGTAATACTAATATATTTTACAATGATTGAATATTGTTATATGGAATACAAAATCAAAGCTCGTAACTATAAAAGCTTTATAGCAGACACCTCCTCCTCTACAGATAAAGATGTCAAAGATCAATGACTTCTCAAACAGTGGTTCAGACTCAACTTCCGAGTAAAATATTACTGAATTAATCTGAGCGTGAGACTTGTCAAATTACCAAAACTAGCTCTCGTTGGATATAATTTTGACGCCGAATGTTCTCGTTTTCGCCGTCTCGAAGCAATTTCCTAATCCTGCAACTGACGGAAATGATGAAAACACGACTCGAGACGAATCATGTCAAATTTTATGATATTGCAATATCATAATATGCTATTATATAAAATATTATGAGTAAAAGTAATTAGTCAATTACAATACTTAGTATACACACTATTCCTATCATGTTCTATGCAGCTATGAAGAAGGCCTAAGATTTAGGCCAAAACGTCGTCACATGATGAAATTACTGAGTGTTTTACTAGTCGTATTTTCACCGAAAAAAATAGACTATTGCAGTGGGTCGAAGTCGGCGGTGAGGCGGCGGGAATGCGTTTTCTATCCGCTTCATAACCCCTAGAGCACGATTATGGAAGTTTTGGAAATATATATATATATATATATATATATATATATATATATATATATATATATATATATATATATATATATATATATATATCTTTTTTTCCCCGCTACATTTGAGCACCTCCAGCGGCCTCCTTTGGTTGAAATGAGCCGAAATTCGGTATGTAGGACTTTCTTCCAGGCAGAACGAAACCATTAAAGAATGAGTAAATTCCAGTCAAAATTTCGGTATGTTTACCTGAAATTTCGGCGTTTTTAAAGTTTTGCGCATCGCTACAGCTCCACTGAATTAGTTTATAGGGTTGAAAATTTGTATTTGAATTGAGTTGCTGTTTGTGAAGTATGTTTTGCGGGTTTCAACTTGGTTCCCCCACTCCCTTCTTGCCGGATTTTTCGATTTTTTTAAATATTTGCGCCTCTCCAATGCCCCCTTTGCATTTGAAAGGAAATGACATTACCTATAAAACAAAAGAAGTTTCATCGAAATCTGACCAGTATTAGCAAAGATTATGGCTATTTCAACTGTTTCAATGCCTTATTAGTCGTATTTTCCTAGAAAAAAATAGACTATTATAATACATTAGTATAACATATGTTATAGTTCTATAACATATGTTACAGAAATATAGATTTGAATAATTTACAATTTTTTGCTTGCTATTATGTTAAAAAAATATAAATATTAATTAAAATGAAATAAATATTAATATTCTAATTAGCTTAAAATTTACTTAAAATGTACACTTTTTTTTTTTATTTATTTAGGGGGGAAAGGGAAAAGGATTTAATTATTTATTGTTATTGTTATTGTAGAGGCAATAATCGTGCCCCATTAATTTCCAATAGATATATTAATCTGTAAATTGAAATATTTGTAGACTGTAAATATTATAAAATACGTGTTATAGGTGAGCAAGAATTGTCAATGGGGCTCTTGAAATATTCTATACTCCAGAATGAGTGGCTGCTTTACAATGATACAAAAATTCGATTTTAAATTTAATAAGTATTTTTTTTTTTTTTTTTATGGTTCGGGAGAAAAATAAAAATAAAAACATAAATTTTTACTCTAGATAGTTGAAGAAATAATCTAATAAACTTTTACCTTTCCACAATTAGAGAGAAGCTCACTGATAAGATAAGAAGTGAGCTTTCTATTATTTTCGTGATAACCGGTTGATAACAACTTAAATTTCTGCTAAATTCAAAAATTGAATTTGTTCACTTAACTTAATTGTTGATGATTAAAATTTTCAGAACCTTGAGTATGAAATGAAATAAAATGTTTTTCTTGTTTCCTTTTATGCTGAAGGGTTATAGAAAACCTGGGTTATAATTTTCTTTTTTGGACACGGAAGAAAAATATTTCCATAAAGATACAACAATTTTAATTAGATCACTTATAATATGATTGAATCGCCAAAACAGACTCTAATTTTTTTAATCCTTGAATAGCATTTACTTTTTAATTTTTACTGCTACCATGACTTAGCTCATCCATAATTTCATTTCCTTGCCCTCAATATCTTGTTCGCAATTGATCTCATCTTTTTGAATTCATTTAAATCTTCTGTTGATTTGGATTTTTTTTAATTTGTTCAATGTCCGTTTTTATTCATTACTGAGATACGGCAATCTTCGTTCCACCAAGATATTATTAATATTATAGATAATAATATCATTAACATAATTGATAGTCTTATTTCTACTCCATATACGAAAACCTCATCAAAGTATCTATAGATTCCTATTATCTCTGACCTTAAACAATTCTTAAGATTATGCGATTGCCTCTAACTTACCACATAAGGTAAACAAGTACTTAGGCCATGGTAGGTGGAAGGGGAATCTTTCTTGTGAAATTGTGAGATTGAAGCTATTTATTATTCTCAGGTGTATGTATCACAAAATTTCTATTGTCGCTATGATATGATAACAACTTAGTAGGTACTAAATATAAATAAATGGATTCTAGAATTGTGAAAGTTGTCTCCGATATAAAAAAAAAAATCTGGTGCGATGCGCGCATAATACAACTTTCACTTACCACACTAATTGAAATAAATTTTTAAATTTTCTATTTAGTCTCTATGGAAACATATATTTTACATTTAATAATATAAAAGTAGAAATTATTAACAACTTCTACTATCACTTAAATGTATGCGTTTTATTACCTTACCTTATCTTATTCCCATTACCTTCTATGGCTTTATATGTTACATATAATTTTATCTATAAAATCTTCTTAGCTTTGCAACTTTGTTATACATGTACATTACTACTCATATTTCCGGAAATTTGTTTTCAATCTGGGAAAATATTTCTTTTTTTTTTTTTAATTATCGAATTTCTTCATAGTTTATTTTTTCCATTTTTTATTACTACTAACAATGGTATACGGTTAATTATTTAAAATAAATAAAATTAAATGTACTTTAGAGGAAGCCATTTTGAAAACTCGGCATTTAAGCCCTGTCGTAATATTTGAATGATATTGAGACCTAGATTATATCAAAGAGCATTAAACTGGGCTTCGATATAGCGAGTTTGATCAATTTTAGCCTCTTTCGAGAAAATTGTAAAAACGTTCCTGTAACACCAAAGGCTTGTGTTGAAGTAATGTTGATAAAATATCGAAATATCGATATTTCTTAAAAATATATCGATATTTACAGCCCTATGACTGATTTATTCGATGTAAAAAAAAATTAACGCTGCAAATTATTACCCAATGGCTTATTATATTATATTATAGGAATTGAGGAGTTTAAAAAAAAAAATTAAATTTAAAAATCATAAACCAAAAATAAAAAATGGAAAATCATAACTCAGTAGGCCAACGGTCACGAGCGTTGGAGGGTTAGTCTACAAAGTTTAATATGCTATATTTCTGCTAATATCACATAATATAACACTTAACATTATTCTTGTTTTTTCATAAATGGGCGAGCCATGGGCTTATAAAATCTCTAATCGGACGCAAATAACAAATAAAATTTGTACAGATGAATTTTTTTATTATTAGATTTTCGGATTCGACGTATCTTGAAACGCAAAAGCTCAAAATTTGAGCGAAGGAAGGGTTAAATTTTTTTTCTTATTCGATTAAAAAAGTCTGTTATTGAAAATAATAAACCAAAAGCATGTATATAATTTTTTTTTTCTTTTAATTTTATACCTTGCATGCTGATTCCAAAACACTTAAAAATTTCCCTTTATCTTTATAAGAATCCAAGTTATGGGCTTATAAAATCTCTAATCGGCCACCATTTGGAAACGAAATGACGGATGGAAATGTCGAATTCCGAGGGTCATCGTGGGGTGTGACCCGTGGCTTCGTTGCCAAATCTCAATAAAATCGGTCCAGTAGTCTCTGAGAAAAGCCGCGTGTGGACTTTTTTCATTTATTCGATATTTCGATTCTAAGTATTTTGAAACGTAAAACCTCAAATTTTGAGAGGGAGGGGGGTAAATATTATTTAGATTACAAAGGATGATTATTGAAAATAATAAACCAAAAACGCTTGCGTACCGGTAGTTGTCCTTATCTAAACCGGTTGAGTATTGCGGGTACTGTATAACTTGTCCCGTGTCCAAAAAAGTACAGTTTGTATACTGGACAACCTTTTTTAATCCCGTTTCTAGAAAATGGGAGGCATAAATCCTTAACGCTAAATAAATAATAAATATATTGAAACTAAGTAAATAAATACCACTCGTTGCTATATCGTCACACCACAGGACGAATAAGTAGCCAATAAATAACGAATGTGAGTAATAGCATTTTCCGAGTTTTTAAGTGTTAATTTAAACACCACCTTTATCGATTCCCGCTCACGATATATCAAAAAGAAACGGTCTAAAAATCGATTGTTGATGACGTAAGCACCAAATACTAACGACTCTCAATTGTCACTCTGGCCTTAACCAGTGCTAGAATCTTTTAAAATATATTGTAATTATAAATGTTTTGCCAGATTAATAAATTCCTACTCTATACAATAAACAATAAAATTATTGTTATTTGGGGAAAAATTTGCCAAATGGCACTTATGCCTTTTTCAAAAAACGACGTCGATATATATATATATATATATATATATATATATATATATATATATATATATATATATATATAAACAAATCTAGGACTTCAGAAAACTAAAAATGCCCAGGAATAAAAAAATTATTTATAATAGGTCAAAAGTAAAATTTAAAGACCTTTTTTGGTCGTATTAAAAATATTTATTTTCACTTTTACGTGGTGGGTGCGATATAAAGAGAGGAAAATTTTTAAACTAATTTTTATGAATATTTTTAATCAATATTATTAAACAATTGTTAATAACAAAAATGTTGCGGTAGTGTCACCAACGATGTAGAATGACGGGGCCGAATAAAGCATTTGTGCGTCTTGAAAACTAAAAAGAATTAAAAATAAAAATCATAATAAAAGAATAATAATAAAAATAATAAAATATAATAATAAAATTTAAATAATAATAATAATATATGAATAATAATAAAATAATAAATTCAATAATAAAATAAAAATCAGTTTGTAAATTAATAATTAATAAAATAAATCCAGTTTGTACGCCTTAAAACCTAAAAAGATTTAAAAATATAAAAAATCATTTTTTAACATATCGAGATGTTAACAACATTTTGAATATTATGGAATAGGAGAAGTATTTATTAATACACTGAGGTAGGTTCGTCTTCAGCTTCCATGAATCTAGAACGTTTATCTCTATACATATAAACAAAATCCACTTATTGAATTTATGGAAATTTTATACGTATAGTTTTTTTTAAGGATTTTTAATAGAAGCTAAAAAAGTTAATAAGAGAAAATGAAATTGATGAACGGGCTTCCATCGAAATAAAAAACGTATAATTTGGGTTAATGACCCCCCCTCCCCAATCTTTTTAAATTAAGAAGCTTTTTTTATAAAGTTTATTCATTTATTAATTCGGATTATTAATGATAATTACAACAATTATCATATGTTGTTTTATTTTGAATCATTTATCATTGCATTAAGATATGCCAGGACTGTGTATAAATCCTATTTGTTGGTATCGTCCTTTTCATATGATAGACCTATCATTCGCTTCCCTTCCGATAGCAATGACGTAAATTATATGGGCAAATATCGTTGACGCTGCGTTATCCTCGACTCAAGGCACACCTACTTTTGGTTTATTATTTCTTCGCAAATAAGAAATTACAAAATTCTTCGGAACTCGACATCATCATCCGTTACATCGTTTCGAAATGGCGGCTGATTATAGATTTTATAAGCCCACAACTCGGCCATTTGCCAAAAATTCAATGTGTTTTTGAATCAGCATACAAAGGCCTTTAAAAAAAAAAATCTATATAAATGCTTTCGGCTTATTATTTTTAATATTGAACCTATCCAATCGACCAATGAAAAAAATGATAATCTCTCTTAAAATTTTAGGTTTTACGTTTCAAGATACGTAGAATCGAAATATCGAATAAAAAAAAAACCCCATCTTTCCATCATAGTTTTCCATACATAAAATTCCCTACAAAAGAAAACAAAAATCATTGAAATCGAACCAGTATTAGCAGAGATATACCGTATTGAACTTTGTATATTAATTCCTCGGCGCTACTGACCTTTAGCCTCTTGAGTTATCCTTTTCCATTTCTTCCAATCGCGGATTCCCAGCTTCATCGCATTGCCCTCCACTCCATCTTTCCTTGGATCCATCCTCCACTGGTCTGCGTGGCCCCAGGCCTAGTGGCTTATCATTGGTGGCCTACTAGCTTCCTCGTATCTCTCTACTTTATCCTTCGTTGGATTATTTCTCCACTTCCACCAGCTTCTGGGTCTTTTCTTTTTCCTTTTCCCACTGAAGTGCACCTCAAACAGTTTACTCTATAACCCTCCACCCTCTATTCAGACCACATATCCATCGTAACTTACTTGCTTTAAGGAAACTCGTGTGAATGGGCACAACAGATATTTTATCACTATACAATATTATTATAATAACTATAAGGAAATAATAAAACATTGTGTAATAATTTGCAGCGTTTTTTATAATTGATTCGATGGAGTGAATTTAGATCGAGAATTCGATGGACAATAGATGAAGCATGATTAAATGAAATGTTTAATGAATGGGAAATAAAATAATTCTTATTTTTTTTATAGTTGAAGGTTTTATTAGGGAAAATATGGTAAAATAGTAATTGAAATGGTGTGTGAGTAAGAAAAAACTGTTAAATTTCGGTACTTAGCACTTTTTGTCGGACAGTGGAATAAACTGAGAAGTCTTATCCTTCAATCATATTGATTAGAATAATCAGAATTGATTAATGATTGCTGGAATTATTACTGCTTTAGATAGGCAGATTTTGACTTCCGCTCGCGTTTCCCGGGTCTTACCAAGTAGTTATCCTTGTCAGCGGAGGTGGGATAGATTACTGTAAGGATAGATTAACGTGTCAGCGGAGGTGGGATAGATTACCTTAAAATGCGAAATGAAATAAAGTGAATAAACCATCATTTATCAAGCAATAATCTTGCCGTTTCGTTATCTGTTATCCAAAAGTCTGCTGTATCTTTGCTAATATTTGCCCCAACAAGATTTTTTTTTTTAATTTTAATTTTAATGTAGACAATTTAATTATCTTTAGAATGTTCTGGAATATGTATAGTTTTTGAGTTATTCGAAAAACTAAACATGTGTACAATATCCATATGCTGTATATTTGCTAAAATTGGTCCAGTTTATATAATTTTTAGTCGTTTTTTCCCCGAAAAAAATAGACTATTGCAGTGGGTCGAAGGTCGGCGGTAAGCGGCGGGACTGGTATTTCTATCCGTTTCATAACCCCTAGAGCACGATTATGGAAAATTTGGAGATGTCTGATATATATTTATATATATATTTTTTTTCCCGCTACATTTGAGCACCTCCAGCGGCCCCCTTTGGGTCAAATGAGCTGAAATTCGGTATGTAGGGCTTTCTTCAAGGCAGAACGATACCATTAAAGAATGAATAAATTCCAGTTAAAATTTCGGTATGTTTACCTGAAATTTCGGCGTTTTTTAAGTTTTGCGCATCGCTACAGCTCCACCATATCAGTTTATAGGGCTGAAAATTTGTATGTGAATTGAGTTGCTGTTAGTGAAGTATGTTTTGCGGGTTTCAACTTGGTTCCCCCACTTCTTCCCCCCGGATTTTTCTATTTTTTTAAATATTTGCGCCCCTCCAATGCCCCCTTTGCATTTGAAAGAAAATGACATTACCTATAAAACAAAAGAAGTTTCATCGAAATCTGACCAGTATTAGCAAAGATATGGCTATTTCAACTGTTTCAATGCCTTATTAGTCGTTTTTCCCCGAAAAAAAATGTGTCATTTTCGGTAAATTGTCATTTCATATGTAAATTTCGGTATGTTAGGGGACTGCCTTTTCTGGGAAAATACGACTTTAGTGACGGAGTTCTACTGCTCACGGATTTTTTTTTTTTTTTGCAGAAGATTTAATTACTTTTTAAGTGATTATATTGAACTTTTCTTTAAACACTATGCATTCTTTTTGAGTTATGCTCTAAGTAAAAAACATTTTGTCATATTTTTGTTCCAGCTTTTTCTGCGGGATGCCCATCAAAATCGTTTGAGCCGCTATGGCGCTACAGTCTATAGAAAAGTACGTTTTTTGGCTATTGTCACAGGCATTAGGGGGTCAAACCCATCAAAATAAAATAAAAAAACAACACGATCGGTCCACCCGTTCAAGAGTAATCTTTAATTCCTAGCACAGACACAGATAGACCAATGGTCGAAATGTGGTGTTTTTGTGGGGCTCAGGTGGCACTGAAACGCATGGATTTCGTCGAAAACTGCACCTGGAAATTTTGACCCGATTACAATACTTTCCTTATCTAGTATCTGTAGGAAAGTAACAAGGCGCTATTGATATGAAAATCAGAAACGAAGATAATCGATTTCTGTGACGTCAATACCCTTGCGTGCATATTCATTGCGGACCGCCAGGCCATCGTGCGCCGGACGCGAGACCCCACACCTTGCGCTGCCTCACCCCCGCAGACCCGATGGCGCAGATAATTTATCCTGATGGGAATAAAAACCGCGGCGTGGAGGGGATCGTGGAGGATATAGAGACGGAGAGGGGAGGTGGTGGGGTTAGCATTTTGGCAAGGACCTCTATAGTAGTTGTCGAAGATAGCCAGCTCCCGCAGGACATCTGGAACCGGTTCCTCCAAGGATACCAAGTGCCCGCTCAGACTGCGGGGCGTCTCTCCCGTTGTCTCCTTCGCTATAGTCTATCCGAGTTATGATAGGATACGCACCTTTTATTTCAAAGGTAATTCTTTTATAAAATCAAACATTATATGCGATATAGTATAAACTAACAACTCAGTTCTTTATTTATGATTAACTCATAATATAAATTATTTTAAAGTAGATTAACAACAGCGCAATACTTTCATGTTCCATATAAATTAAATCGATTTTTATTTAAACATCGCCAAAATTAAAATATGACGCGAAATTTCCTGAATTAAAAAAATATGAGATACCTAATTTATTATTGATGAAAAAAAAAAACAACCTTATAGTTACCTGAAGGCCAGCAGGTTTTAAAATAAAACATCCTTATTCATTTGACGTTTCGACCTATATCTTTATCATAAAAAAAAAAAAACTGATTAAATTTTTTACATTATTTGTCCTTGCATTCATAAGGAGCATCCTATCAAAAGTCAATATGTCTACTTTCGGAAAATAATTTCTAAAAAAACACAAACATTATTATTGGGCATTTTCATATAGATAAGTTAAATTTTTATTTTAAAGGCTTATTTTTAACAATTATTTCACATGGGAAAATTTTAGAGAATCATTCAAAAAATATTTTTTTAAGTTAAGTGGATATAATAACATTTGATAGAATGCTCCTCAAATTTTTCCAGTCCTCAAAGGGTTCGAATTTTGTGCAAATAAAATATTTTAAAAACACAGTATTACAATATTTATAAAAATTTATACTATAATAACAACTTCTTCATTATAAAGAAATAACTAGTCTTAACTATTTACATTAATCATCTATTTATACATAAAACAAATTTTTTTAATTGATAAATGAGTGACCAAATATTTTAATATATTATACTGCTTGCCTAAAAATTTTTAAGATATAAAAGAAAGATAACTGATAGGACTTTTAAAAACGAACACTACTTTAAGGTTTTTTGAAAGTAAAAAAAAAAATTATACACAGTTTTTTGACAAATATTAAAAATAATTATCATTTTTTTTTTCAATATATGCAACTTTTATTTAATTATATAACATTTGACTGCTAATATTCCTTATTTTTAGCAAATAAATTTTTTACTATATTTACAGTTTTCAAAATAAGTATTCGTACACTTAGTTTTTCGGGTAAAATATGTTTAATAATTTATTGAATATAAATTAACTGATGGATATGATAAAAAAACAACATCCCGCATTAATTTGGTGAAGGAAATTAGAAATCTATACAACCTAATAAACAACAAAAATTGAACTATTCATCTTTGAAGGTAGAACTTAATCATTTCGATTTACGACACATTTTGGAAGAATCGTCGTTCGATTCTGTTCATTTGGCCCATTGTGGGTTTGTATTTGAATAAGAGATTATGTATTAAATGAAAACCATGAGCTAAGATCAAACTAACAAGTTATTTTCACAACTGTTACAGTATGAATATTTTTTTGCGTGATAAATTTTCAAAATCTGTTGCTAATTAGGTTAGATCAATCAAAAAATAGAAACAAATATTTTTTAATTAACCTAAAAAGAAAACTTACTTCAAAATTTCCCGCCCTCTAAATTCTGCCGCTTGGGGGCAAGTGCTTCTTTTGCCGCCCCCTAGTTTTTGACCTGGATTTTATTGCAAATAAACCTGTCCCATTTACATAATCAGATATGAATATTTCAATTGAATTTAACTATTTTCAAATACTTATATAATTGCCTATTCAATGACTTCATTGGTATTTTATCCAATTATTCATGAATATTTTTTTTTTGTAAACATGATTGAAAAATTAATTTGTCTTATCTTCGTTGTTTGTTTTAGCCATTATTGTCTTCATTCATTAAAACTTGCGCAAGAAATTGTTCTGCGAACCCCGAGTGAATATTTTATGTTAAATTAAAAATCAAAAACAAAGACTTTCATTAATTGTTTCATATTTATTTATTTTTTAATTTTCTATAAAAGAATCAGATTTATTGTTCATTGTGTTTTCTTCTTGGAGAGCAGTACAATGAAGTATTTTCTAAAACGGTTAATGAAGAGTTCATTAGTAAATAATTAGGCCAATGAATAAAATGGTAACCATTTTTTTTTTTTTAAGCTAGAGTATTTTGTGATCATTTTAGGTAAAAACTATTAAACAAAAAAAAAATCCGTGTGCTAAAGTCGTATTTTCACTAAAATACAAAATATTAAAATAATGGCGGAGTGAGAAAAAATGTAGACCCGCTAAAGAAAGTTCCCTAACATACCAAAATTTACCCATACTTTTATTATATGGTTCTGCCTCTCTGCTGACCTTCGATACAGAAAACCCTTCATACCGAATTTCAGCTCATTTGCTAATACTGGTTGGGAGAACCAAGTTGAGACTACCAAAAGATATCATACTTCCCTAACACCAACTCAATTCAAATACAAATTTTCAACCCTATAAACTAGTTTGGTGGAGCTGTAGAGATGCGAAAAGCATTAAAAACGCCGAAATTTCAGGTAACATACCAAAATTTGACTGGAATTTACCCATACTCTTTTGTTATCATTCTGCCTACACAAAAACCCTACATACAGAATTTCAGTTCATTTAACCCAAAGGTGGCCGCTCAAGGTGCTCAAATATATATATATATATATATATATATATATATATATATATATATATATATATATATATATATCAAACATCTCCAAAACTTCCATAATTCCATAATCGTGCTCTAGGAGTTATGAAACGGATAAATATTCGGGAAAAATATTACTAAAAAGCACCTAACTTAAGAACATAGATACATAACTTAGTTATTAGTTGTATTTTATAAAATAGACTATTGCAGTGGGTCGAAGGTCGGCGGTGAGCCAAAATAATTGACCTTTGCACTGGATGGAAGGACATCGGGGTGGGATTACACTTTAAATCAGTTTCATAATTCCTCTAACACAGTTATATATATATATATATATATATATATATATATATATATATATATATATATATATATATATTTACATTACTGCCTCTACATTTGGGCTGTTCCAGCAGCTCCCTTTGGATCAAAAATGCTGAAATTCGTTACGTAAGGTTGTTTTCTAGGCAGAACAATACCATAGAAATGGGGGTGAATTTCAGTCAAAATTTCGTCGTGTTTTTAGGATTTTGAGCCTCTGTATAACAAATTTTTGGCTTCTCTACAGCCCCTCCATGTTGAAAATTTGAATGTGAAGCAAGGTGGTATTAGGGAACGCCGCCATTTTTATATTTTAAAATTTGTATTTTAGTAAAAATACGGCTGTGTTGACTCAGCTCTGTTGCTCACGCTTTTTAATTTTTTATTTTTTTTTCATTTTAATTATTGCTTACTACTTAACGAATTATACTTACGTAATTTACAAAATTAATCTTCTAATGATCATAATTTTTAAAAATATTAGTTTCGAATAAAAAAGATCATTTTTGTTTTATTTATAATTTTAGCTTATAACAGAGTTTTAGAGGTAAATTATTAGTTTGTTCGATTTGAAGAGGTAAGATTTCTTTCTTAATTATTTTAAATGTATTTCTAAAATGTTTACTTAGCTCTCTGAACGAGACTTTTTAAACAGATCTGGAAACAATTGTGTTATTAAAGGTTTCGAATTAACTCTATATTTAAATTTTTTTTTCCTAAATATATAATATAATTTTATTTATTATTATATTCCATTAAATAATAAACATATAAATTTGATATTGTACAATAAATGAGGAACTATAAAACCTGAGAGTGCTGACAAGAGACGGTGGCAGACAGCTTGGCCTCTTCCCCCACCCGAGTCGAACCTGGTTATGTAAACTCGACTCGATCTTGCCAACAGATTGTCCCATCTCGGTAAACAACCTGATAACATTAACATGTCACTCTCTTTTACGTATATAGGATGAACAAAGAAAAGAAGATATCTTAGAACATCCTATAAGGAATATTCCAATAGCAGATTTGTGTAATTTGCAACTAATATTGTTATTTTTAAATTTACATCTTGAGGTGAGAATAGAATGGATCCGAAATATTATTTATTTTTAAACAAGTAATACAATCTTGATAAAAAAAAAATCCTTGTAGAAAAAAAATAACCCAACAATAATCTGTGATTATTCAAAAACTGTTTAATTAAAAAAAAATATATTTATATATATATATTTAATAAATAGACAATATTGATATATACAGAAACCACAATTTTACATAAGGCTGAAAAAGATAGTCTTCATTTTTTGATAATTTAATCTTAAATTAAATTCGGGATTGATAAATTATTTGCCACTTCTATAATTTTGTTTTTATTGAAAACTAGTTTCGAATGTTATATATTCGTCTTCAGTTTTAAAAACACACAAAAATTCGAAAATAAACAATCCAAAATACAGTTTGGTATTATTATACATGTTAAATTAAATTTACTATAAATTTGTATTATAAAACATTTATGAATTATGAATTTTATTTAAGACAAGAGATAAAATACATGTTGGTACTCACCAAAGTTTGAGTAGATTATATTAAACAGAAAATTTTGCATTGGTTTGTTTTTGCACTGAACAGATTATTGATCCTTTTCTCAGGCGGACGTCAACTGATAAATTAAATTGTTGCCGTTTTTCATTTTAAAAATAGTGAAAGCTCCTTTAGAGTTTATAGATAACAAAATTTTGAAAAAAAAAAAAAAAAAAAACTTTTTATTAAACAATTAATTGAATTTGAAAATTAAAATCAACCCAAATATTTTATTCAATGTATAAAAGTACAAAATAATATTTTTAATGTAAATAATTACGTTTTCAATTACCTATTCATACATAAAAATAACTTATTATTATATTTAATAATTTTTAATTTATAGGGAAGTTAATATATTATAATAAATTAATTTGTGAATGCCACTTTCCCTTTGATGTATAACTTTATATTTAAAACAAAAAAAACATGTTTGTAACATTTTATAACAATCACAAAAGGGGTTGGTACCAAGTTCTTTTCCATGGCGAGAGAATCATGTAATTTAAAGGTAATAAAACATTATTTAAAATAGTAACAAAATATATTGTAAATTGACGTATTAATATTTGTGGATTTAATAGTTGATGTATTATAGAAAGCAAATATCCTGATGACGAAGAAGTACTTCGAAACGTCGTAACCAATGTTATAAAAATGTTTTGTTTTTTTAAATATAAAGTTATAGATCAAAGGGAAAGTGTCATTCACAAATTAATTTATTGTAACTTATTATTATCTTTATCAAGACAATTATCTTAATGAATTATAAAGCATTCTCTACTGTTTGAAGCAAGTCATTATGTTTGTGTAGTAAACTTATAATAGTTTAATTAACAATAATTGTTTATTGCCGTTAATATTAAAACTAAAAATCTGACATTTTTTCTTTTAAAAAAATATAAATCAATAAAAGATTTCCAAGCAAAAAAAAAAAAAAAAAATTGCAGCAACAGAGCTTCGTCACTTAAGTTTTATTTTAACTACAATAAAAAAATATTGTAGGGAGGAGAAAGTTCAGACCCTATATAGCATATTTCAGCTCTTTAAAGCCGCTGAAATTTCAGGTAAACATACCCTAATTTTCGCTGAAATTTAAACATATTTTTATTTCATTGTTCTGCCTAGAAGAACTCTACATACCGAATTTTAACTCATTTAACCCAAAGGGGGCTGCTGGAGATGCTCAAATGTAGCAGGTAATATATATATATATATATATATATATATATATATATATATATATATATATATATATATATATATATATAATGTAATATGCGTGAAATATTTACAATATAGGTTAGCGTAGATTCTAAAATATTAAATTATGACTCTATAAAATTCTAATTGTCTACTCTTGTTAGAAAGAAAATGCTAACATATTTCAGAAACTAAGTAATTAGGATGCTTATTGGAAATGTAAACTATATCTAAATGAATACATTGTTTGAACAAATTGCTCATTTAAAAAAAAAAAAAAAAAAAAAAAAAATTAAGCCATTAAATTGTAAAAGAAAGGATCTTGTGTTTTTCAGCGTGAGAAATTTGTAACTAGTTAAAAACATTATTGTCATTATGTTGGTAATATCACAGAAACATTTTGCACAAACGTACAGTTATACTAATATTAATTAATTAATTAATTACTTTATTAAGCATGAGAAAATAATATTACTCCTAAAAAAAAAAAAAAAATAAGAAGAATTTAATTATTTTTTATTTCGGACGTGATTCATCAGAATGTTTTTATGGAAATATTCTTTTATTTTTAAATTTGTTCTAAGATAACGGCCAAAGGGTTCGAATATATTCTTCTGGGATAGTTTTTCTTGACAATTAACGTAACATACTTCTAATTAAGCTAACATAGAGCAGGTACTTAAATATTTTCCAGTAAAGCTGTTAAGATATTGACAAGAAGCGGAAGGTTCTAGAATATTAGTGTCACTTAAAGTATATACTAAATCCTGGATAAGTCAAATCCCATTTCAAAGAATATGGTGCACTAATTTTCGTTAAAATAACTTCTGTTTTCTCAACTTGTTTGTTAGGAATTCCCCAAGGGGTAGCGTTCATACCTGCCCATTCTCAAATCCTCAATGACCCGCGTGACCTAAGCTATATATATATATATATATATCCTATGAACCACTCGGACTTTATCAGATTTAGGTCTCTGAAAGGTGAAAGTCATATTAGACTTTCATCAAAAATTATATTAAAATATAATGTAAAACATCTCAAATTTGGTAAATAGGACTTTTATATCGATATGAATGTATTTACTATATTTTGGTTAAAATTGGTGAGCCGAAAAGGGTACTTTACTTGAAGGTCATAATAAGCTTAAACCAAAAAATTATATTTAAATTAAAAACATAAATCATATGTTTCGGTAATCCAATTAAACATTTTTATTAATTGCTTTAAGTGTTAAAATTGAGTGTAAAATACTGGTTTTCCTTCCCATTTGTGTGTGTGTGTGTCAATAGATGGATGTCGCGACGCCGAGTGTCGTTTTTGAGATACTGCAATCTTCGGAAACTAGTAACCAAATTCAGGATCACTTTTTGAGCCAGCGATTTATAGTTTAATAGGCGTACAAGGAAGTCATGGGGTGTCCACATCAGATATTTTATTGATTGGTACACGTATTTTCTGTTTTGTGCTTCTTCAGCTGTTGATATGTTATCTCTCTTTTCCTTCAGTATATTATTGGATGTTTTGGCGTGATATATTGTCTTGATGCGCCTTTCTTAAACCGTTGATGTGAGATGTGTTGTATTTGGTCTACATATATGCGATCTTGTTTTTTCTGTCCTGATGATCTCTGAATTCGCGAATGATTGACTGGTTAGTCGTTTACCGTTATTTGAGAGACTTAAGGTTTTGTTTGGAATCATTCAATTTTTTCTATAGTATAAAATGAGTATAGTTTATCTCTCAACTAACCGAGTGTTAATTGAATGACTACTGCCTTGCAATATATTTTTAATATTGTATCCTCGTTCATGTCTTGTATTTATTTTTAAATCCTTATGAGTGGAAATAATTAAATTTTAGATGTTTACTCTATAAATTCGTTATTGTTTGAAACTATATACATTATCTGTGCATGTTTTTAGTTCCTTTTTAAAATAAATATCTTTGATTGTTTTTTTTTCAATTGACTATTTTGATATTTTTAATCCCCAAAATTGAATTTGTTTTCTATTCATATTGTTCACGTTCATCAAAAGGCATTATTGTATTAACCTAACTTAATATTCATTTACGTTGAAAAATACTTTATCTAATTTTGAAATGTGTTTTATATACAAAGCATAAAACATTCTATATAGTATGAAGTAATTTCTATCTGTTTAAAAAAAATGTCTCCTTTCAAGAGTCTCTCCTAAGAACACTCAGCAAGGTTTAAGGTTTAAGTAGATTATATCAAACAGAAAAGGTTACATTGGTTTGTTCTCGCACTGAACTAATAATGGAAATGACTATAATGGAAGAAAGGTGAGGTGTTTGTAAGTAAATGGTACGGTTTAGGAGTCGGGGTTTTCCCAGTAGTTCTGGTCAGTGATTTTTCTTTCTGTTATAGATGGGAATAGATTTAAGATTGGACTATTGGAGATATTTATTTGGTCATTTAAGGAAAAATCTGGATTGGATTTGAAGGATTTTATTATTTCAAGTGCTTCATATATATTTAATTGAGGCTGTTTTCAACGTGATGTATTAATTTAACTCCTGAGTCTTTGATGAATTTATGATTTTTTTTTCATTTAAATGAATTGCAAATTTGGAATTATCTGTCTTATTATATGCACGTATATGTTCCTTTAATCTCTGATTTACTGATTTCTCAGTTTTTCCCGTATATTTGGCTGCATAATCTTTACAATTTAGTTCGTATATTCCGCTTTTTTTGGAAGGGGTCTATTTTATCTTTGAGGGGGGAAGTATCGGGGTTTTTCTAATAATTCCGGCGAGTAATTGTTTTTTTCTGTTAAGGATGGAAATAGATTTAAGATTGGACTATTGGAGATATTTATTTTGTCATTTAAGAAAAAATCATTTTTAATCCTAAATAATTTATCAATCCCTAATTAGATTGATCCTTCTATACTATCATGTATACGTCAACTCGATATAAAAAGGAGCAGTGCCAAGCGAAACATACTGTGAAAATTCGAAATGTTCTTGTCCAGTCCTTCGATATGTAGAGGTAAAATAACGTGGGGGAGATAGGCATGTTCAAGGGGAATAAAAAAACTTCGATTTATCGAGGTTGGATTGTATTTTGTTTTTAACAGTTATGACTCCACTGTTGACAGAAGCCCTAGGCGTGGCACCCCGGAACTATTAGCCCCAACTGCTTTGGAACTAAGACCATCTTGTTTGCCGGCTAACAAAGTCTAATTACCGCAGTACAATGGAGGAGTTATAATGACTATAAAGGACAACCGTGGCGGCTCTCTAGGGGAGAGAGTTAGCTCCTTTATAATCCTTTATGCTCCTTTATTGTCCTTTATTGGACTCCTCTCGACTCCCCCGCCACCTTCGCTAATTATCGGATATGGGCTCTATAGGGAAAGCAGCCGGCCTGCCCCCAACGGCAGCCGAATCCGCTTTGTCTCAGGTGTCCCATATCAAGCTCTGTACACCTGGATGTGTGTCAGATCGCGGCGGGAGTTCGGTTCGTCCTAGTCCGCAGCGAGACCCACGGGACAGCCAGCATTGCTACTGCAAATCCTCAGGTTATATAAATATATATATATATATATATATATATATATATATATATATATATATATATATATATATATATATATATATATATATATTGAAGCCGATCACTTTATATCCATTGTTTTAACTTTTTATTCACAAGGCCTTATGCATTTCAACTATATTTTATTTATAGCTCGCGCTAACCAAATATACTCTAGTATTTAGCCTGTAGATAGATAATATCTGGGTTTTAGAAATGTGTGTTATTACTAGGTTGATACAAAAGTCCTTGTGTATTAGTATAGCTATAACTACTTTCACCCATCTTTCTGCCAGTAATTGGATTTGATGCCGGTACCACTCCTTTCGTTTTGAGGCAAAGAACTCTCTTCCCATCCAATTTTTACTTCCTCGTAATTATCAAAGATCCGACCTTTTAAAAAATGAGCCATTGATCTAAACAAACCAAATCTGATGGTACAATATCTGGGCTATACGCAGGATGAGGCAAAACGTTTACTCCTTGCAGTTTCGATAATTTTCCTAGGTCAAACGAGAACCATGTACAGGGGCATTGTCGCGTTGCAAAATGGCTTGGTTCCTGTTGAACAAAGCGGGGTACTTTGCGCTCTGCATAAATCCTGTCTTGTTCACAGTAAAGGTTCGAGTCCCTACTACGGCCGATAAATCACGAGTAGTTGCATGTGGGTCCTGGTTCACACATTCAAGAAGAACGTCATCATCAACGACCTGATCTGGGTTGTGCGGCAGTATTTCGATGGATAATTGACTCTCCTTCTAAGGCACAAATTTCTTCCGCTGCTACCTCTGCGCTTAAACCTTTTTTCCAGCAATGTCTCAAAAGACCGCGAATCACGATTTTTTCTTCGGACATTGCGCGTGCGTTTTAAAAATGTAAATGACCCTAACTAAGATACGTTTATTAACACGGGTAGAGGTTATGATTGAAGGTTATGATACAGTTCATGATAATTAAGTACTTTAATATAAGTAAGGTTTCCAGGATTACGTTTTGTCGCTATATATGATAGCAAAACAATTAAATACATTAAAAAAATACGAAAATAAAAGAAAAAATATTTTTAACTTTTTAAGGACAAATTTTTGAAACAGTTTCATTCAAATAAATATTTGATGAACTATTGAGGACCTCTGTTGTAGATAACAGTATCGTTTTATATAGAATGTCGCAACAGTTTTTTTTTATTTTCATTTTTTTTTTATAGTATTCTTTGTTCTTGTGTAACCTGACCTTTCATTCGTTTTAGTCAGTTATATTTTGATATTAACGGTAAAATTATTTAATTTTATTATTGTACTATTTTATATTTATAGGCCGAAACGTTGGCAGACCTACAAGTAATATAGTTTATCTTTTTATCTTACAGTGCGTTTCTCTTCTGATGGCATACCCCAATCATCTTCTCTTTCATTATATCTGCGATAATGATATCTGCATTATTATTACCTTAAAGAAATATTTTAAATATTTCAAAGAATTGTTATTACTATTATAATACGAAATCAATATACAATAGGAGGATTCGCTGGCATTGTATACTGAGCGGGCCCCTGGCTTCGGTTTAGTTTTATGTTACAGGGAATTCGAGAACCGACTTATGGGGCTTACAATCCATTTAACGTAATTCTGTACCTTAAATATTTATTATTTAGTCTTTAGATTATTTTCGAGGCGGATAAAAATTACTTCTTTATTTAGATGACGCATGCAATCATCAAATTTACGATATAAAAATAAATAAAAATACTTTTTTAAAGTAAAAAGCTTTTAATTAATCTAAGACCATTTCTAAAGGAAACATGATAAAGGAAACATGATAAAATCTTTTTTAAATTATTTTAGATCTTGATTCCATATTCCACCAACGTCGGAAATGAATTGAAGAAACTAGAAAAAAATCGACAATTTACTTCACCAACGCTTCGTTCGTTTCTGGGCTACCTTCCCTCTCTGTCAATTATATCATGCTTTTTGAGAATGAATGCCATTATATTTACTAATTGTTCCAGTAGGATCCGATGTGGAAATGAAGTTTTCATTGAATATCCATATTGCATTAACGCCCAACGCCATTACAACCTGTTATATGTAACATTGTATTAAAGGGATTATGGTCTGTTTCAGGAGCGTGATCGAGTATGGCGCTGCTGGTGATGGTAGTGCTGTGGGCGGCAGCGGGGATAGTTAGGGCCAGCCCGGCGGAGGAGGGGCTCCTCAGGGTGCTCGGCCTGCAGCGGCGCCCTCGCCCCCCGGCCCCGGGCCTCCAGGTGCCCCCGGAGCTCCTCGACATCTACCGCCGGCAGCTGAATCCTGATACTCTGGATACTCTGGATCTTCCCCTTCCAGGCCGACACACCAGGTCGGCCAACACCGTCAGGAGCTTCACACATATAGGTGAGCCCATCTATCATACTTAATCTACCTTACTTAATTTACAATAAAACTAGTAAACATATTCATCGTGCGCCGTCATCAGCCAACCATCAGTCCTTGTTCTGAGTCTTTTGGTAATCACAATCAATGAAAAACTCAGAATAACTTAGTGAAATCCAAGCACAGCTGCAACCAAAATAACAAAAATATTACTTGTTTACTTAATTGTTTCAACACTAGTTTTATGGGATGAATCACCGATGACAAGACGAACAGAGCAGTACTTCCAAGTGTCGAAGGTATCTAGCACCTATTCCGAGAACCGCCTCGAGGATATATCGCGTCGGATGATATACATCGCGCTAATTGTCCGATATGTCACCGCTAGTGTTCTCGGAACAGTGTCAGTACATCACGAAGCGGACAGGTCGCCTCGGCGTCCCTCTCCTCTCAGCGGCTAAGACTTCAACGAGGACGACGAACAAGCGATAAGACTCGCCGTTCGATAACTCTCTTCTAATGTGACCACTTTGTCGCTCTTGTAATTCCCACACCGTCCAGGACTCTCTCCTTTACTCGTCCTTTTATTATTGAGTGTCCTTTATATCGGTTCCTCCGCCGCGGACACCTGGCCGATATTTATCGAGCCCGAGTCAATGACCGGCAACTTTTTTTTTATCTTTTACCAAAAAGGATTTATCTTATTACATTTTCAGTAGTTTATCAAATTTATTTCACCGGCCTCAAGAACTTATAGAGGCCGATCCGGAATCTAAGAACTTATTGAAAAAAGTGAATTCGATTTTATGTGTGCCTTGTAGAAAACTCGTATTAGGGACCGGACTGAATCAAAACCAGTTTCTTTATCGAGCATTGCCAAAGCATTGCTTTGACTGCGTCTGAGTTAATAGATTCGAATTTAAACAAGTCGGAGTAGAGCGTAACTATTGCGTACGCCTTAGAGTAAGATAAGATACAGTGAAGTAACCTGGGATGGTTAAATTTCTCTCTTGTTCAAAATAAAAGTAACACATAACCAGTTGCACCACAAGGAGCTATGGATATTGAACCGGTTTGATGTTATAGGTTATGGATATTGAATCGGTTTGATGTTATAGGATATGGATATTGAACCGGTTTGATGTTATAGGTTATGGAAATTGAACCGGTTTGATGTTATAGAATTTTTCATTTCTATCTCTTGTTAAAAATATTTCGTTAATTCTCTGTATTTTGTTATGAAGGCACTATCATTCGGAGCATTGACTAACTAGGACGCTATTAAGTTAGACTCACATATAAAGAGATGTTCTCAAAGCCAGCATTCTGTGTTGGTTTCAGTTAAAAGCAACTCTAAAGATTTTATTTATACTTATTAGATAATAAATTTATAAGAATAATTTCATTAATTAATATATTTTTGTTTTTCAAATTGCAGGTAAAGAAGATGATCGAGCAAGGCGGAAATTCAGGCTGAATTTCAATGTCGCCGAGGTCTTGGCGTCAGAAACCCCGACTGCTGCTGAACTGCGACTGTCCGGCCTCGAAGCGGGGCAGCGAGTTCTAGTCCACGACATCCTACGGCCCGGAAGGAAGGGCGGCGATGGTCCCCTCCTCAGGCTAATGGACTCGAAGAAGGTGGACAAGGAGGGCAGCGTCCTCTTGGACGTAACCCCTGCAGTTGAGCGGTGGACCAGCGGGACCAATCACGGCCTCCTGGTGGAAGTGGAAGGAACTCCGCAAAGAGTCAAGAGGGACCTCCACAGGATGTTCCTCTACTCGGACGACGGGAGATCCGGGCCGCGAGGACTGGAGCAGCTGCTGTCGCGGAAGAAGCGAGCCGCAGCTCAGGGGAAGAAGCACAGGAGGAAGGACGGCAGAGAGATCTGCAGGCGGCACCCGCTGTACGTCAACTTCAAGGCGGTCGGATGGGACGACTGGATCGTGGCGCCCCCCGGCTACGACGCCTACTACTGCCACGGGGACTGTCCCTTCCCTCTGGCGGACCACCTCAACTCCACCAACCACGCCATCGTCCAGACCTTGGTCCACTCGGTCAATCCCAACGCCGTCCCCAAGGCCTGCTGCGTCCCCACTCAGCTCTCCTCCATCTCCATGCTGTACCTCGACGAGGGGAAGGTAGTTCTCAAGAACTACCAGGACATGACGGTGGTGGGCTGTGGTTGCAGATAGGACTGTGCGCTTTTGCCCCCAACTATTGTGATATTGTTGATGTATATTGTGTAAATATTGTACATTGTACATAGGAGTGAGGTAGGGAGTAGGGGAGACCTGCCTAGTCTCACGATCATAGTATTATAGAGATTTTACCGGAACTATTTATTTGGGGCATTTTTATACCTTGATCAATGTTTCTTTCTCTTTTTTTATTTTTTTATTTCTTTAGATTTTAACTTTAAAAGAACACAACCCTTTAGTGGAGATCTAGTGGACTTTAACAAGAACCGATAGACTCACTTTACAGATAGATTTCCTTTGATGGCAGAACCGATGTTATCATTATAAATAAATAAATAAGATTTTGATTTTTTTCAATTAAATATGACAAATAATTTTTTTTTAATTCAAAAATCTAATTCATGCTAAATTGATATTGAAAAATATTTATAGTGAAATTTATGAAATATAAGCATAATAAAAATTTGTTTTGATCATGAGATTTTTATTTTATCAACTTCTATTGGACATTATCAAGTTTTAATATGAATGTGGATTTAAGTAAATTCCTGTTGGATATTTTCATATTCTTAAATTTTGAAACTTCTGACTTGAAACATCTCTTAATTTTAGTGACAATTCATCTAATAAATGTTCAATAGGTTTTAAATCCGGACTCTACTCTAAGCATCAACTTAAACTGTTATTCATGCATATATATACATATATATATATATATATATATATATATATATATATATATATATATTTTTTTTTTTTTTTTTTTTTTTTTTTCAGTCACCCAGAAAAACATTAGTTGAATGTCAATCTGGAATGATTGTCGAAGTATTTTAAATAATTTATTAAAAACATGTACTTTACATTTTTAATAATTTTTCTTAATTTTTAATTAAACATTTATGTTTAATTTTAATACTTTGTGCTTAAAAAATTTAAACATATTTTGTTTTAGTGTATAGTGTTTTAATCCCAAATTTAATATGATTGTCCAATTCTCCACCCAAGGGTTAATATTTTATATATTTTTTTTAAGTATTAAATTTTCTGAGCTGTGTTTGACGAATACATTATTATTTAAATTAAGCACTCACAATTTAAAAAAAAAAATTTAACCTCATGTACCTGATGTGTTTTGAATGTGTCGAAATGAATCTATGCCTGAAATCTGTTAGATTTCATGTGTGATTGTGTAAAAATGGGCTAAAATTATTTTATGAAGTAAATTTATCAATTTTTTTTTTAACTTTATATGTATTAAAAATATATTTTGGATGACTACTTAGAGAAGTCTTACCGTATTATTAAATAATTTAAAAAGTAACAGCTCTCTACTTTTTTTTATTTTAATTTTCAATTTAATTATTAAGTGTTTATAATATTAAATAAATATTGAAATTTTTATGTTAATTTATAAATGTTACCTAGGACCAACACATATTGTTATCAAAACGATTGTATAAATATTTTTAAAAAGTTAATATATAAAACCATTATGCATGTAAATATGTTTATATGATTATATTAATTGTTGTTTTGTATTTATTGTTCTAAATAATATATAATAAATTTTTTAATTAAATTTGTAAATTGAGCGATGTAAATTATGTGTATAAAGGAAAAAAATCATATGCATTGTAATATAAAATATATATTGATACATTATATATATAAAAAAAATAGTTCGATCTGAGCCCAATGATAAAGAACCTAAAGTGTAAAATGAAATATAATTTATTTATAAATAGTATGTTGTTTACTATAAATAGTATGTTGTTTATTATAAATAATTGATAAGTTAATGTTGAAAAGAAAAAAAAAAATGAATGGTGATGAAGCTGATAAGAGGCTGTTATATTTTAATATGTATGTAAATTTTAAAGTTCTTTATCCATCAACCAAAATCGGTACACGTTACACAATAAACAAAATAATATAAAATTGTCTAATGTTTTTTTTTTTTTATTTTGTACCACAATTCCTCTACATATTTCATATATATATATATATATATATATATATATATATATATATATATATATATATATATATATATATAAAAGTATAAAAGCGCAAAAACTTAACAAGAGATAAAAATAATTGTTAGCATATAAATGAAATATTACATACATGAAGGCTTGCGTTTCTAAAATCCTGATAAATAACTAACCAGCCAAAATTTTGCAAATTTAAGCTGATCAAGACAGAAAAAAATAAGTTTATATCACACGTCAACAGCTAAAAAGACGTATCAAGTAGATACAGTACCTCACTCCAAGACATCTAAACACATACTGAAGGACATAGAAGGTTACATAGCTATTGGGAAAGGTTATAAGTATTAAAAACAGCTGATCAGCAAAAAACATACTACTAAACAATCAAAAATTCACTAAAAGGCCGTAAAAAAAATTAAATCATCATATCGATTTATTTTGATGAATCTTGCCTAAGGTCTTTTCCTTAAAGCCTTTTAACTTTTTCATATGCATTTTATAACCGAGAAAATGTAAGAAAAAAAAACCATTCCCTACAAAATCGGACTAGTATTGGTAAAGATATAGCGTATTGAACTTAGCGTATCACACTAGTAACTACTTAATACCATCGTTTTACACTAAAGTGAAATTACATATTTGGGATAGATTTCAAATGTCTTCGATATTAATTCGCAGTCCATTATTATTGTATTATTGGAGGTCCAGTTTTCAAAAATAGTATCGATTATAAGATTTACAAATCGATTTATTTAAACTTTTCCGATTTGTTCGATATTGAGGTCCATTAGTATGTTTTCGGCGTCGCTATTTTTGAAAATACAATCGATTTTAAGCTCTCGCGCTTACATATCGATTTATTTAAACTTTTCTGATTTCTTCGAAATTCACGTCCATTATAATGTTTTCGGGCTCGCTGTTTTTGAAAATACAATCATTTTAAGCTCCCGCGCTCACATATGGATTTATTTAAACTTTTCTAATTCCTCCAATATTGAGGCCTGATGTGTAGAAAATCGATTGTATTTTCCAAAAGCATATTAATTCGAAGTCCATCATTATTAGGTTATTTGAGGTCCAGCTTTTTAAAATTGTAACGATCATAAGATTTAACATATCGATTTATTTAAACTTTTCTGTTTTCTTCAATATTCAGGTCACATTGTATGTTTTCGGGGTCGCTTTTGATGCTTTTGTAAAATACAATCGATTTTCAACATATCAGTCCTCAATATCGAAGAAATCAGAAAAGTTTAAATTAAATAAATCCATATGCTAGCGCGAGGCCATAAAATGATTGTATTTTCACAAACAGAGATCCCGAAAACATAATAGTGGACCTCAATTTCGAAGAAATCAGAAAACTTTAAATAAATTGATATGTAAGCACGGGACCTTAAAATCGATTATATTTTCAAAAACAGCGACTCCGAAAATATATAATTGGACCTGAATATTAAAAAAAAAACAGAAAAATTTAAATAAATCGATATGTTAAATCTTAGGATCGTTACAATTTTAAAAAGCTGGATCTCAAATAACCTAATAATGATGGACTTCGAATTAATATGCTTTTGGAAAATACAATCGATTTTCAACATATCAGTCCTCAATATCGAAGAAATCAGAAAAGTTTAAATAAATCCATATGTAAGCACGGGACCTTAAAATCGATTATATTTTCAAAAACAGCGACTCCGAAAATATATAATTGGACCTGAATATTAAAAAAAAAAACAGAAAAATTTAAATAAATCGATATGTTAAATCTTAGGATCGTTACAATTTTAAAAAGCTGGACCTCAAATAACCTAATAATGATGGACTTCGAATTAATATGCTTTTGGAAAATACAATCGATTTTCTACACATCAGGCCTCAATATTGGAGGAATTAGAAAAGTTTAAATAAATCCATATGTGAGCGCGGGAGCTTAAAATGATTGTATTTTCAAAAACAGCGAGCCCGAAAACATTATAATGGACGTGAATTTCGAAGAAATCAGAAAAGTTTAAATAAATCGATATGTAAGCGCGAGAGCTTAAAATCGATTGTATTTTCAAAAATAGCGACGCCGAAAACATACTAATGGACCTCAATATCGAACAAATCGGAAAAGTTTAAATAAATCGATTTGTAAATCTTATAATCGATACTATTTTTGAAAACTGGACCTCCAATAATACAATAATAATGGACTGCGAATTAATATCGAAGACATTTGAAATCTATCCCAAATATGTAATTTCACTTTAGTGTAAAACGATGGTATTAAGTAGTTACTAGTGTGATACGCTAAGTTCAATACGCTATATCTTTACCAATACTAGTCCGATTTTGTAGGGAATGGTTTTTTTTTCTTACATTTTCTCGGTTATAAAATGCATATGAAAAAGTTAAAAGGTTATTTGACCTAATAATGATGGACTTCGAATTAATATGCTTTTGGAAAATACAATCGATTTTCAACATATCAGTCCTCAATATCGAAGAAATCAGAAAAGTTTAAATCATATTAATCATATCAATGGATGAGTTCATTTTGTAATCAGATAGAAAGGTACTTTTTGTACTTTTCTAACTTTGCCTAAGTATTTTCCCTAAAAATTATTCAAATTATAAAAGTAATTCGAGTGTTGTCAATCTGTATTTAATAATATAGTATGGAAATTATAAATCCGACCAAAATTGTTGGGAAATTTTAGATTTTGCTGCCTCCTTGTTGTGGCATGGTGATATATGAAATAGTAGTCAGTTAAAAATGAGTAGGGACGGCAAGAAGTCATCAAAGTGTTCATTAAAACCATCGACGTTTTTAGATCGATGTAACGATGGCTCTAGGCGACGTAATCTTCAGAACATCGATGATTTTATAAGAAACGATACATCAACAGTACTATCGATTTTAGCCGAGGCAGCCGTAGATATGATCGGCATCACGGAAGAGATTCGCCGACAAGAGGATTACAGTTCGGCAAGAACGTTAATGAGGACTGTTGAGAACAAAGCGCCCCCCCCCCCCTCTCCTCCTGAAGACCACCCAGCTAAAACAAACATGCCTTATAATATATCATCAGTTCTACCCAGGGCCTAAGAGAATATTCATTTTATATTCTCCCGTCCTTTTTTTTTTTTTTCTTTTTATCCTTTCTTCTCCGGGTCCTTTTTTATCCTTTCTTCTGGGCCGCGGTGAGCCGTCGGGTAATTGGTGGAGGCCTGTCAATCAGGATCCAACGCTCAAGCGCCTACATTGACGTTTTAATTCAGCTAAGGCAAACATCTCCTAATGACTGTGTTAACTTATGTTAAACAAGCGATGTTAACAACAACCAGTTTCTTTTCTTTCTTTGTTGGTCCATAGGACCACCTCTTCGATAGCTCCGTTGAACCTGAGGACCACCTCTTCGATAGCTCAGTTCCCACTGTTCGGTGCCGCACGATTCGATTCAGAATTCTGATGATCAAACTGTGTACAATTACTAGTTATTTCCGTCTTGATCAGGTTGCTAGGAATCCTTACTTAGGACTACGCCTTACTGCTTTAGATTGAAGAGCTTTAATAAAGTAAGGTATTTTTAATATAATATCGATATAATAACCGTTTTCTTTTTATCAACCTAACCTAACCAACTAATCATGAGTAGTATAAATTAAATTCACATTGATATCCGTAAAGGAGAAACTCTAAGCTTAGGGATGTGAATATCGAAAGAATATATCGATAGTTTTTGAATATATCGAAATAGTAATTCAAAGTATTTCGATATATCGATATTTAAATAAATCAAGCCTCGATATTTTTAATCATTTAAAGGGACCCACACATATCGATACTTCTGAGCCGAAATAATAAAGATATTATTTTTATAATATCTACAATATCTTTCTGTGCAGATATAATTAAGATATTTTTATAAGTTTTATACGTTACAAATGTGTCTTTAAACATATAATTTATATATTTATGGGAAGTGTACTGTTCACTAATTAATTTACTAGATATTATTCTTATAATATCGCTATTTCTAGGACGATATAATTAAGATATTGTTTTTATAGTACAGATATTTCAGTCCCGAAATAATTAAGATATTATTTTTATAATATCACTATTTCTAGGATGATATAATTAAGATATTGTTTGTAAAATATTGATATTTCTGTGCTGATATAATGAAGAAATTATTTTTATAATATCGCTATTTCTAGGACGATATAATTAGGATATTGCTTTTATAATATCTATATTGCTGTGATGATATAATTAAAATATTGCTTTTATAATATTGAAATTTCTCTGCCGAAATCATTAAAATATTGTTTTTATTTTATCGATATTTCTCTGCTGATATAATTAAAATATTGTTTTTACAGTACAGATATTTCTGTCCCGAAACAATTAAGATATTGTTTTTATAGTATAAATATTTCTGTCCCGATATAATTAAGATATTATTTCCATAATATCGCAATTTCAGGGACGATATAATCGAGATATTGTTTGCCGATATAATTAAGATATTGCTTTTATAATATCGACATTTCTCTGCCGAAATCATTAAAATATTGCTTTTATAATATCGATATTTCAGGGACGATATAATTGAGATATTGTTTGTGAAATATTGATATTTCTGTGCTGATATAATTAAGATGCTGTTTGTATATTATTGACATTTCTGTGCTGATATAATTAGGATGCTGTTTTTATGGTATCAATATTTCTGTCCCGATATAATTACGATTTTGGTTTTATAATATCTATATTGCTGTGATGATATAATTAAAATATTTCTTGTATAATATTGACATTTATCTGCCGAAATCATTAAATTATTGTTTTTATTTTATCGATATTTCTGTGCTGATATAATTAAAATATTGTTTTATACAGTACAGATATTTCTGTCCCGAAACAATTAAGATATTGTTTTTATAGTATAAATATTTCTGTCCCGATATAATTAAGATATTATTTTGATAATATCGCAATTTCAGGGACGATATAATCGAGATATTGTTTGCCGATATAATTAAGATATTGCTTTTATAATATCGACATTTCTCTGCCGAAATCATTAAAATATTGCTTTTATAATATCGATATTTCAGGGACGATATAATTGAGATATTGTTTGTAAAATATTGATATTTCTGTGCTGATATAATTAAGATGCTGTTTGTATATTATTGACATTTCTGTGCTGATATAATTAAGATGCTGTTTTTATGGTATCAATATTTCTGTCCCGATATAATTACGATTTTGGTTTTATAATATCTATATTGCTGTGATGATATAATTAAAATATTGCTTTTATAATATTGACATTTATCTGCCGAAATCATTAAATTATTGTTTTTATTTTATCGATATTTCTGTGCTGATATAATTAAAATATTGTTTTATACAGTACAGATATTTCTGTACCTATATAATTAAGAGATTTTTTATAATATAGCTATTTATAACTGCCGATATCATTAAAAGATTGTTTTTTTTTATGTTCATTTACAGTGGGATTTAAATAATAAGAATCAAGTTTTCTTATTATCTCCTTCGGATTCGTCTTTTTTTTTTTTATTTGATTAAAAATTAACGATATTTTGAAATACCGATATTTCTGTTACGATATACTCGTAATTGTTTTTATTAAACTTATTTACAGCTGGATTTAAATATCAGGATTAAAGCAGGTTATCTCGTAATCCTCCTTCGATTCGTTCTTACTTCTTTTTTTTTTTTTTTTTATAGTTTTATAAAAATATTAACGATATTTTTAAATATCGATATTGTTATGCCGATATTATCAACATATAGGTATATATTATTATTACAAAGATATTGTTAACAGTTATCGATATTTTGCTTATAAAATACCATCTCTAGAATACAGCCACTATAAATAGTAACACGAACACACCATATCACAACTTTTTATGATTCTTTGTATGTTGAACTAAATATCGATATATTTTAAAAATGATATCGATATTTTTTCAACCTTCCTACTCTACACTACTAAGAATGCCACATTAGTTGGTTCGAGAATACTCAGGAGATCTAAAACAAGGACGCCAAAGAGGTTCAAATAAAGAAAACTTGAATACAATTCCTCGAAATTTATAATGATCGAGAAGACTTATTAAGGCAGCCAAAGAGATACAAAAGATCTGCAAAGTCTACCGAAAAAAATAATAATAAAAGCATTGGTTATATATAAAATTAATTAAAACTATCTAGGGTATAAACAATATAATTAAAACATATCAACAAGACAATTATTGTAAAGCAACAACGACTTGTTTTTTTTTTTAAATACTAATTGCAAACCAATCATTGTTCTTCTAAGATAGTGCCCGTATTGTATTAATTGTTTAATACAGTTGTAATAATTATTCTATTTATGCAGTTGTTCTGAAAATAATTAGATTCCTCTATATTGTGAAATATTAATATTTGAAGAGTATAGGAGGGGAAAGAGAACGTGACGGCCGAGTGGGGCGAGGGCCCAAGAGTGCCCGGTTCAGAACGTTGTGGGTTCGATTCCCACCTGGGTCGGTTAATATTTATTTCGTGGCGATCCCGCGAAACGAATCTTGACAATCCCACTCTGGTTAGTACGCGGCGGTGACGTAAAAGTAGCCGTCAGGGATTGGCAAAAAGGACCATAGGGCCCACTTGCCGGACTAGTTCCCCCCACCAATACCAGTACCAGTACCAGTAGGAAGGGAAAAGCAGTATAACTCCATTCTTCAAAATTTCTCAGAAGAACTATATTATGTTGTTTTCCCCTGATCAGCTGTTTGCTGTTTTGATTATTAATTATTTATTTATTTTATCTTTAAGTATATTTCTTGACATTGGTATTGTATTTATCCATATCTTTTTATTTATTTATATTAAACAATTTCTATTATATAGGGAAGTTAATATATAATATATATATATATATATATATATATATATATATATATATATATATATATATATATATATATATATATATATTAAATTACTCCCCAATTTAACATTCTTTTTATATATTATAACCAGCTAGGATTTGACGAAGTAAAATTATAATGATAATGCAGGACATTGGGGTGATAATAATGTAAATTAAAGAAAATAAATAACCTGAAGACGAAGAAGGAAGGACTTCGAAACGTCGTTATAAATGTGTTTTTAAAAATATAACTTATATATATATTTATGGGAAGTGTACTTTTCACTAATTAATTTATTATGTATATATATTTATTTATTATTTCTTGTAGTAATTTTGATGCTTAGGTGAGCGTTTCTAAAATGTGAACATTTGATTAATTTTTAAGTAGTTTATTTTATTAGCTATTTGTTTTATATATATATATATATATATATATATATATATATATATATATATATATATAAAAGTCGTTATTTTAAATAACAGTTGATGTGTTTAGCTAACACGTCAGTAGGTATCTAAAGATTTCTTAAGCGAACTGCTCAACCGATTTTCAAGTTTGATGGCTCAAATTATTCTTTGTGATCCCTGGAAGATTTTGAAACATTTATTGCTCAAAATATCAAAGAAATGTGTGCATTACATGTGATTAATCTGTTCGTTTGAGGGCATCTAACGATTTTTCGAGCGAGCTGCTAGACCAATTTTGAAGTTTGATCGCGCAAGTTACTGAGTGAATTCTCGTGAATGTTTTGAAACATTGTGAACTCAAATTAATGAAAAAAAAATTTCATTATATTTTAAATATTTCGTTTTTTACTTCCTTGTACGAAGTAAAGGAAGTATTGTAATCGCGAAAATTTTCGGTTTTCAGATTTCGACGGAAATATCCATTATTCCATCCCTGAATCCATTTTGACTAGTTTCGTCGTGGCGTCTGTACTTACGTACGTTCGTTCGTATTTCGCATAACTCAAAAACGGTTAGCAGTAGAAAGTTGAAATTTTGTATTTAGGATTGTTTTAAAATCTAGTTGTGAACCTCCCTTTTTGGTCACCGCTTGATCACCGGAAGTGGTACTTTACTTGAAGGTCATATTAGACTTTCATCAAAAATTATATTAAAATATAATGTAAAACATCTCAAATTTGGTAAATAGGATTTTTATATCGATATGAATGTATTTACTATATTTTGGTTAAAATTGGTGAGCCGAAAAGGGTACTTTACTTGAAGGTTATAATAAGATTACATCAAAAATTATATTTAAATTAAATACATAAATCATATGTTTCTGTAATAAAGGTTACAAACGCAATTTGGTTTCCAATCCAATTAAACATTTTTATTACTTGTTTTAAGTGTTAACATTTAGTGTAAAATACTGGTTTTCCTCCCTATTTGTGTGTGTGTGTGTCAATAGATGGATGTCGCGACGCCGAGTGTTGTTTTTGAGATACTGCGATCTTCGGAAACTTGTAACCAAATTCAGGATCACTTTTTGAGACACCGATTTATAGTTTAATAGGCGTACAAGGAAGTCATGTGTTGTCCACATCAGATATTTTTTTCTGTCAATATTTCTCATCATAACATTTGTATTGGTGTAATAGTCGGGTGCCTTACACTATACATTACAGCCTCTTACAAGTACATTCCGTCCTGTTCATCTCTGCATGTCAAAATATAGAAAGCTCATTGCATCTATGGATGTTAAACATACAGAATGTAAATTTAGATATTGAGTAAAGAAGAGACTTATTTTTCATTTGGGTGTGGAAGGCACCCGATTACTACATCAAGGTTCAATATTCGTGGACATCAACTTCACTAACAATCCTTCAATGTGTCTAACCATATATGCAAGAACATACATATAAAACAGATATTTCCGAAGTAGGAATTTTTAATTTTTATCAAATTAAATTTTATCTCCTGAAGAGTGCACATTACTCGATTCATCTTTATTTAGCCCTGCAATATTTCGCCTAAATCACAAAATCGAAAAAAGGAATTATTCCGTTTTTTCTCTGTAACACCTCGGATTATCGGAATAATCCGTATTTCAGTGTGTGTATGTGTATATATATATATATATATATATATATATATATATATATATATATATATATATATACACACATAATTTTAAAGCGTTTGTACATTGATGAATTGCAAACATAATATGTGACAATAATCCTTTATTTTCCTCTGCTCTTGCAAGACCCATCTTGTGGTAGCTGAGCGCATATTCAATTTCTTGAAAAGAAAAACATCAGCAGGTTGATTTCATCTTGTTGTTCCACGTATTGAAATATTTTTTCCAGCCAATGGAAAAGCCCTTGTGTCTCGCTAATTTTGGGCGTGTTTTTTTCATTTTCATCGTCTTATTTTACTACCGATTCATCGCGATTTACCAATTCAACTGCCATTCCGTCAGGGAGTATCCACATCTCTGTTAGAGCCGAGTATGTCCGATATCAAGTGCAATAAATCGATTGTCTTTATCCTTAATATCACCATCAGGTTCATCGTTATCTTTGGTTGCCTCCTCTTCTCTGTCGCTCGGTTATAAACTTTGTATACAATGATATCGTATAGTTTCTTTGGTAATTTCTGCCCAAGCATCTCTCTAGAAATATATAGCGTCCTTATATTACAATTACGATCATTATTATGTTTTTATAATTTAAAAAGGATCTTTAGAGAAATAAAAATAAATAAAATAATACCACGGATTATTGGAAACTCGGATTATCGGAGCTCGCAAAAATTATTTGCTAATTTAGTAGTTTTTCAGTTTGATATTACTCCTTAATCAATTCAGCACGCAAAACATTTCATATTAAAAGATGAAAGAATTAAATGCTTAAAATTCGCTTAATTTGTTACTTGGTTTCGTTTGTTCTTGAATTGTAATTCTCTTACATATTGTAGATCTCAAATAATTAAATTTTATCGTTTCTTCTACAAATAATGTAATATGTTTTTTATCGTTAAATCGATATTTATTTTCAGACTAAGCATAAGTACAATACCGATAAATAATTCCACCAGCAAATAAATTTCTAAGCTATGACGCAGTTACAAACTATGCTGGTCTCTCTTGACTTGCAAATTGATTCTTAACGATAATTCCTTCCTTTACATATATTTTTTATTTTTATATTTTTTGTATTCGTATTCATGTTTCCTTTTCACTGTTTTATTCTTTACATTTCATTGAGAGATATATTAGCTTAGCCTTACAACCTCATTCATGATAATTGATGACGTGCTTTAGATCCTTGACTAGTTAGCTACGTGTTACGTGCTTAAAAGAAACTCTGTTCTATCGTTGTTCCTTGATCTTACGTTCCCTTAGCATAATCAGGTATTCTCTTTTATATGTTCAAGGAGAATATATTACTAATTGAGGGCTATGAATGAAGTAGAGTTTCAAGAAAAAATATATATATTTCTATAAAAAAATTATTTTACGTTGAAACCTACATTCTTAATAGATTTTACGTAGAAGAATATTGGATGGTGGTGCGGTAAATAAATAAACAAAAAATAAGAAAAAAATTAATATAATGTCCCGACGTTTCGGCCTAAGTTAGAGGCCATCATCCGGGCTAAGAAAAAAACAAGATAACAATAGATGTAAATAGATGTAACAAACAGTGGGAGTAGCAGTAATAATAAAAAAGTTAACAAACAGTAAGATGAAAAAATATAAAGAATAAAGAAAAATAGGTTGATCATAATATACTAACAATAATGTGAAATATAAAGTATAATTAACGTTAATAAATAAATAAATTAATTAACGTTATTTATATTTTATTAATATGTCTTTCTGTATATTCCTTATGTTTTACATTATTGTTGGCATATTTTTCTTTATAGTTCTGTTGTAGACGATCTAAAGATGTATACTTTTCAAAAATAGATAAGTTGGTCATCAGAAAAATAATCCATTGCAGGACAAGTAAGTTCAAATGTCTAGTTTTCTCGAAAATCTAAATTATAGTTATCTAGAAATAGAATTCACCTCACGATATGTAAAAAATATTGCATATAAAATATTTAAAATATCTAATATAAATACCTGTACTAAAATATTATATATTATAACCTTACCATACAAAAGACTAAAAGAGATTTTTTTTTTAAGATTATAAAAATTTTGTAGTTAATTTATTTGTTTTGTGTGTATATAAACAGTATATTTTTACTTTCTTGTACGAAGTAAAGGAAGTATTGTATTCGCGAAAATTTTCGGTTTTCAGATTTCAACGGAAATATCCATTTTGACTAATTTCGTCGTGGCGTCTGTACGTACGCACGTTCGTTCGCATCTCGCATAACTCAAAAACCGTTAGCCGTAGAAAGTTGAAATTTTGTATTTAGGATTGTTGTAAAATCTAGTTGTGAACCTCCTTTTTTGGTCACTGCTTGATCACCGGAAGTGGTACTTTACTTGAAGGTCATTATTGATTTTTATCAAAAACTATATTAAAATACTATGCAAAACTTCTCAAATTTAATATTTATAACTTATATATTGATTTAAATAACATACTACATTTTGGTCTAAATTGAAAAACCGGAAGCGGTACTTTACTTGAAGGTCATATTAGACTTTCATCAAAAATTATATTAAAATATAATGCAAAACATCTCAAATTTAGTAAATAGGACTTTTATATCGATATGAATGTATTTAATATATTTTGGTTAAAATTAGTGAGCCGAAAAGGGTACTTTACTTGAAGGTCATAATAAGCTTACATCAAAAATTATATTTAAATTAAGTACATAAATCATATGTTTCGGTAATAAAGGTTACAGTCGCAATTTGGTTTCCAATCCAATTAAGCATTGTTATTACTTGTTTTAAGTGTTAAAATTTAGTGTAAAATACTGGTTTTCCTCCCCATTTGTGTGTGTGTGTGTATCAATAGAGCGATGTCGCGACGCCGAGTGTCGTTTTTGAGATACTGCAATCTTCGGAAACTAGTAACCAAGTTCAGGATCACTTTTTGAGCCACCGATTTATAGTTTAATAGGCGTACAAGGAAGTCATGTGTTGTCCACATCAGATATTTTTTTTTTTGTGGCCGAGGTATAATATTTTTAAAAGTAATTCTAACGTTAAAAAACGTGTGAACATATACATTTGAAAAAACCTCGATCAGTAATAAACACTGTCCCGGGTAAACATACCCTTTCCCTGCCTTATTTACTCATCCCATATGTCAATCCTGAACTGGCAGGTAATCCAGGAAATCCCACTGTCCATCCTTGTCAAGGAGGTCATCAACGTTATGACCTGGCAATAAACCAAGAGGAACATCTTCCTATTCTTCGAGAACCCTTCCAGTTCGGGTGCAGAGTGTCGCTGTAAATTACATTCAATTTTACTGACAGACTAACTGGCTTCTAAATATTCAGGATATTTTCGTCGTGACCAAAAATATATACCAAAAATCGGTTATGTGATTTGGATATTGCTAGAATCAACATTTTATCTCATATGTACAGATGAAAAGTACACTTATGTTAAAAAATAATAAAATGATTTAAATGGGTCAAAAAGAGTCCAACTGTGTTTAGTGTTTAACGAATACGCAACAGTTATTATTATAAATCACCCATGACGGTCTTCAAAGTAACTTACCTACCTAACACTTAACTTACCTATATATATATATATATATATATATATATATATATATATATATATATATATATATTAATTTAATACTTTTTTTTGTGATAAGCTATTTATGAATATTTAATTGTTGCTTTTACAAATCTATGATTTGTTAATTCATATTATCCTATCCTTCAATTCTATGCAAAACCCCTCTTCTTCTTTCAAAGATTAAAAGCACCGGGACCCGAAATATCGATATTTTTCATTGATAGATCGAACTAATATTTCGATATATTTGCAAAATCTCGATTAGATATATAATGATATTTTGTTCGATATTTACACCCCTAACCAGAAATCGTTTAGAAGATGACCAGACTATAGAAAGTAACAAGAATACACCATACCAAAAGTTTTTTTAGGGATTGATTGAAACTATATTTTGAATTACTTATTTTTGAATTGTTTGTGTGTTTTTAGAACTGAGGATTAATGTATAACATTCGAAACTAGTTTTCAATAAAACAAATTTATAGAAGTGGCAAATAATTTATCAATCCCTAATTAGATTGATCCTTCTATGTTTGTCGAACCTGCCATTCTTTGTTAATTTTATTAGTTTTTTTTTTATGAAAAAATATCAGTTTTCGATACTCAAATATTAATATCGATATCACGATATATCGAGAAAAAAAATTGCTATGTGTTTTTAAAAAATATCCCTGGTAATGGCTAGAAGAATCACTTCTTAAGTCCAGCTAAATTGCTAACTGCCATTATTATAAGCAAATCCATTCATAAAAAGAGAGAAATTTAGTGTTTGGATTCAATAGGTGATGATTGAACTTTTTGAACTTCGTCTGAACTTTCTTTAAGAATGAAATCATTGGAACCATTCATAGAATATTTTCTTGAATGGACGCATGGAAAAGGGTAGAGCTCATATTTCTTCCCCTTTCCAACTACACGCACTTCTAGGTCAAGTTCTAGACCTCCAGGTAATCCGGATATTTCGGAAGACCCCCCCTCTTGAAGGATGTCATCAAGGAAACGACAGGACAATAAACCTAGAGGAGCATCTTCCTATTGTTGCCATACCCTCGGGGGTACTTGTAAATCAGGATGGTTCTAGGATGTTGTGTAGTCATGTCTTGACAGGCTCGAGGGCTCACCACTGTCCTATTTCATCAATGGTCAAACCTAACTGAAATACCATACCTGGACTTGTAAATTTTCTTACGCAATTATATTGCTCATTGAAATTTTTAAATTTTGATATAATTTACAATAATTACAGAATAGATATAATTGAATACAATATACTATTATATACAAATAAACGATTATACCTTAATATTAGATCTATTAGGATTTCTAAACATGAATAAGCGAAACTGCTCTGGAAGATAAAATATCCAATTGCAAAAAAAATACATATATACGCTTCTTATACTAGAAATTTCCCCGAAATTAATATGTTCAAAATACCTTCATATAATTTCACTTTTCTTAAACGTTTCGATGTCGCGAAATCGTATTGTATGAGACCGCCTTATTGAATACCAACAAAAATGACATTTTCTGTTTCTTGAACAATTACACTGTGCAACATCAATGAAAAATTAAATGACAAAAAAAAAATGGAATACAGTGATAGTTATTTAAAGTTAATTATAACTAAATAACGTCTTTGCCTCCAGAAAATTTCGTATGTGCCATCAGATTTTCTATGTTATTTTTTTAGTGTCTAAATTAACTTGTAATAAGACTTATTGGGAATGAACCAAAACATTCAATTCAAAAATACATAATTATTTAATTAGGGATTGATAAATTATTTGCCACTTCTATAAATTTGTTTTATTGCAAACTAGTTTCGAATGTATGATGAATTAAGACAAGAAATCAAATACATGCATCTTGTCTTAAATAAATTCATAATTCATAAATGTTTTATAATACTGATTTATATTAATCTAATTTAATATGTATAATAATACCAAACTATATTTTGAATTGCTTATTTTTGAATTTTTTGTGTGTTTTTAGAACTGAGGATGAATGTATAACATTCGAAACTAGTTTTCAATAAAACAAATTTATAGAAGTGGCAAATAATTTATCAATCCTTAATTAGATTGATCCTTCTATACCACCATGCGGATGTCAACTAATAATTATTCAATATAACTAAAAAATATAAAAACCAAAATATAAAATCACACAGGATATTTCCTCGTTAAAACGACGATATGCGACAGTTGAACGATTTTTTTAGCCCCTTTCATTGGCGTGACCAGGGGGAGGTTCAGGGGGTCTGGACCCCTCCTCCCTCTGAAATTACAAAATACTTTAATTATTCCTATCCGTAAACAAAAATTATATAAACCTATTTGAATATTATTTTATAAACAATATACCGAGGCATAGGAAATACTATACATAGAGAGGACCGCCTTACAATCCCGGTTATGGTGGGTTTCTTTAAAGTAGGTTCTTAGATGGCCCCCCCCTCCCACCCCCGAAACGAAATCCTGGCTACGCTACTGGTCACTACATCGTCATTGTTTTCATGAAACCTACTGTTTGTCAAACACATGTCTTTACAGGACAAACAAAAATATTTTATATATATAGGTATATATATATATATATATATATATATATATATATATATATATATATATATATATATATATTATAATTAAAAATGCCTACAAGGTTTAGGGATTTGATAAGTTTCAGTCATTAGTCGTATTTTCCCTGAAAAAAATATACTATTGCAGTGGGTCGAAGGTCGGCGGTGAGCGGCGGGACTGCGTTTTCTATCCGTTTCATAAACCCTAGAGCACGGCTATCGAAAATTTGAAGATGTCTGATATATATTTATATATATATTTTTTTCCGCTACATTTGAGCACCTCCAGCGGCCCCCTTTGGGTCAAATTAGCTCAAATTCGGTATGTAGGGCTTTCTTCAAGGCAGAACCATTAAAGAGTGGGTAAATTCCAGTCTGAAATTTATCTGAAATTATTTACCTGAAATTTCGGCGTTTTTTAAATTTTGCGCATCGCTACAGCTCCACCATATTAGTTTATAGGGCTGAAAATTTGTATGTGAATTGAGTTGGCGTTGGGGAAGTATCCTTTGGGGGTCTCGACTTGGTTCCCCCACCCTCCTGGGTTTTCAGATTTTTTAAAACATTTGCGCACCTTTAAAACCCCTCCGAGTTGAGTTAGGGAGCTCAAAACCTGTTCCATTCGAAAGGAAATTAAATTATCTATAAAACAAAAGTACAAGACTTTCTGCTTGGAAGGTCAGCGGAGAGGCAGAGCCATATAATAAAAGTACGTGTAAATTTCGGTATGTTAGGGAACTGTATTTTGTGGGTCTAAAGTATTTTCTTACTCCCCCGTTTTCATATTTTTTTTTTTTAACGTGAAAATACGACTTTAGTAACGGAGTTCTAATGCTCACGGATTTTTATTATTAATTCAATTGTGATTTTCTTCCTTTATTTTTTATATTTAGGAGATTTAATTAATGTTTTCTCTAGTTCCTAGTATATATATGTATATATATATATATATATATATATATATATATATATATATATATATATATATATAAGGTTCATAGGTTTTTGGCATGCCCTCGTTCCCTGACTGTCCCGCCATGCATATCTATGCCTGCACACTCTCCATAGCCAGCACGCGCACTTCCTCAGCTCTGTCAGTCCATATCTAATCTTGAAGGAATCTGTGAGTTTTGACAATGTTCAAGATGGAATACCGTGCGGTTATTAAATTTTTATGAAAAGAGGGTCTTATCCCTGCATAAATTAAAGAGCCCTAGGATGGTGTGTATGGGAAGTCCTCCCCCTCGTATTCCGCTATAAAAGAATGGACAAAATTATTTAAGTTAGGGAGAGAAAGTCTGGATGACGACCCGCGTCCTTCTAAATATAAAAAAATAAAATAAAGGAAGAAAATCACAATTGAATTAAATGACTGAAACATATCAAACCTACAAACCTTGCAGACATTTAAAAAAAAAAAAATAAAATATATATATATATATATATATATATATATATATGTATAATCTACATAATAATATACATACATACATACAAATACATAATAATATATGTATGCATATAATATATGTGTATATATATATATATATATATATATATATATATATATATATACAGATTATGACTGAAAAATGCCTGACTTTTTTTTATTGCAGCATTTTTTTTATTTGTTGTTTATTTATTTCTTGTTTGGAAAAAATATCGGCTTCCCGTACTCAAATTTTAATATCGATCTTAAGATATATCGAGTTAGAACTATCAGACAAAAATATCGATGAATTTCTTTTAAAATATCGATGTATATATTCTTCACACATCTCTGAAGCCAATGTCTATGTTGCAATATATATATAATATTTTTCAGTCATAATATATTCAATTGTGATTTTCATCCTTATTTTTTTTAATTTTTTTTTTATGATCAGCAATTTAAGTAGTGTTTTTTCTAATTATTTGTAATTAATCATTTTAATAATAAATGCTATGTACTTTGATAGATTTTTAGTAATTCGTTCATTATTGATTGTTTATTGTTTTCCCTTGTTCCTAGTATGTACAATATATATATATATATATATATATATATATATATATATATATATATATATTGTACATATTATAAGAAAACATACATACGTAAGAAAATCATATATATATATATGTATGTATATATATACATATATACATATATACACATGTATATATATACACATATATATATATATGTGTATATATATATATATATATATATATATATATATATATATATATATATATATATATATATATTGCCCTCATACCATCAAGTACCGCTTTCATACATAAAGAGGGATCTACAATTTGATTTGGTTAAAAGATGGGATCAAATATGGGTGAACTCAACCAAATCACCTAGCTTACACAGATTTATACCTCATATTACATCACAAAATTACAGAACTATACACAGTAATGATTACAAACTAACGCAACTACTGACAGAACATGGAAACACAAAACAATATCTCAAACGGTTCAACATTATACAAACAGACTTATGCGAAGAAGACGGACAAATCCAAAATTTTAGACATATACTTTATGATTGTAAATTATTTGACAAACAACGTTTTCATTTGATTAAAAGTATAATTCTCAGAAATGGACAATGGCCTGATACAGAACAAAATTTGCTTTCTAAATTCAAGACAGACTTACTGAAATTTATTAAAAATATAGACTTTGACTCACTGACCAAAGATGGGCAGCGTAGGTGATCTCTTGTCGGCTATACTTCATTTTTATTTATTTTTATTTTTGTTTGTTTGATTTAGTTTTGTTTTTATTTCAATTAAACCACTAATTATGTATGTATTAAACCACTAAATATGTAAATTTGATAAATCGAACCAATCATGTAGTATGCCTCTAAGGCATGGAGCATGTAAAAAATAATAAACGGTCCTTATGTGGGGTTACCATGTAAGGAAAAGATGAAAAAAAAAAATATATATATATATTGTACATATTATAAGAAAACATACATACGTAAGAAAATCATATATATATATGTATGTATATATATATATATATATATATATATATATATATATATATATATATGTATGTGATTTTCTTCCCTTATTTTTTTTTTTATATTTAGAAGATTTAATTAATGTTTTCTCTAGTTCCCTTTTTTTTTTCTCGATAGATCGAACTACTATTTCGATATATTCGAAAACTATCAATACGATATATGTATATCAATATTTTTTTTTACTAGCTAGTACTTATTTAAAAAAACACAACGTTATTTAAATTTAATTTTTTAACGTTTTTGAAAATTAAATTAAAACTTTTCCTCTCTTTGAAAATTCGGGATTTGACAGTTTCGTGGTTTAACATTTTGGCTGACGATGTACAATATGTTTTGTTTTATCCAGAGATAAACGCTGAATTCTGTTAATATAATATAGAAGACCATTGATGTTGTTTTTTATATTACCTTACCCATTTTCAACAAAAAAAATACAATAATTTAAAAATTAGTTTTCAATATTTTCGAAGAGGATTGAGAGGAGATGTACTAACATGGCCATAATCCATGACCAAGCAGACGACTATACCCGGCTGTAAACTGTAAACCAATATTTATCAATTTGCAGCCGGGAGGTGGCCATTTTAAAAGCGTCATAAAATGGACATTATCCATCGGGGAACTGAGGCCGAGGCGAAGAGAAGCGAGCTGTGTGGTCCGGCATAAAGCTCTCTTCTTCATCTCCCACCGCCCTCTGCCCCTTACTCAGGGTACTAATAGTCGTCATTAGCGACCGATCGCCGGCCCGCTTTCTTTTCTCGATATCTCATCGCTAAACAACATGGTCGAAATAAGATGTTACGATTCCTTCGATGCTTAAGCCGAAGAATATGGCGCAGAGTGCCGAAAGCTACTATTAATAATTAAATAAAAACCACTGAAAATTATTACATAATGGTTTATTATTTCCAAATAGTAATATTTCAAAAATATCTGGTCTGTCTATACACAGGATTTTCCGTATTGCTTTGGTTTACAGTTTAGATAATTAGACTATCTTTCAAATGAGCATTTGGACTATTTCCGAAAAGGAACATGTGCAGAACACTTTATAAAAGATATCTACCAAGAGTTTAGCAAAGAAATTAAGCAGTAGGCACCTGAGGAGCAGAAATTTGAAGCTTGTCCCAAGATGATTGCAGTGGGAGTGGCCGAACTGGGAGTGTTAAAAAGAAATTGTGTCAATGCAAGTAGCCTGAGATGGTTAGGATATGTAATTAGAGGATGGAGAATTAATCTACGAAGTTCATTACGCTATATCTCAGCTAATAATGGTGCGATTTAAATGATTTTTTTTTTTGCGTTTATAGGTAATTTCATCACCTTTCGATAAATCATAACAAAAACCAAATACATTTTTTTGACTGATGGATTTTTTTAATTCAATATTTGCATTCTAGGTATCTTGAAACGTAAAATCTCAAATTTTGAGAGGGGGTTAAAACAAAATTTCTTGGTTGATTACAAAGGTCTATTAGTGATAATAAAATGAGACTGATTTTGATGGTTTATTTCCTTTAATTATAAAATATATAAAACAGTCTATCCATTGCAGTATATATGAGTCGTTTATTTCAAGAATGAACCCTAAACGATTTTTTGGAAATCGCGACCTATTTAAACTTTAATTGCTGTTTAAGTAATACTAATATAATCAATTATTTTTGGAAATATGTACTAGGCTGATGATTTTTCTAATATATTTAAAAATATAAAATTGGTTTTGATATCGTAATTGGAATAGAAATTATCATTTTTCGCGGCACTTGAATTTTTTCAATGATGATTAGGGTCCATTTTGGAAATTAACAGACTCATATATATTATATTTCAACGTGTAAACCATTTTACGCTGCGACCACAGGTTCAGACCTCCGTAATCAGTTTCAAAGGGCGGTAGTAAAGCTATTAATAACGTTTGAACATACGAAACAATAAGAAGGGACCAATGGTTCATTTCAGAAATGTTCTCTGATGAAAGGTCAGAAAATAAAAAGTGTTGGAGGAGTTTGTAGTATGATTGACGATAGAGGGCTCCTTCGACAGCCATTTCAGTACCACCTCGCAATCATCAATCTTCTGGACTATCATTAGCGAGCGCAATAATCGTCTGCTTTGATACGTATTAGCATTAAAACTAACAATAAACAGACATAAGGCTCATTCCACACCGAATCAAACAATAAAAAAATAATTTTAAACTGGAGCTATTTCAAAATTAATGAAACTTGGTATTAATGCCCTAAGCTAAATATAGACGAAAATTTAAATTTTCAGATAGATCCCATTTTTATTTTTTGAGTTAAAAATTTAAAAATAAATTAAAAATTGACTGTTCTTTGATATATTTTGATTGAATCATTCAAAATCTTATAACTCTAAAAACATTTGCCCTAGAAAGCTCGAGATAGTATCAATATATTTAGAATTAAATGAGGTTTATTTTGCATGAATCATGAATTAAACAAACTAATCTTAAAAAGATAAACATTTCCCAAAAATTTATTTTTCAAAAACTCAAAAAGTCAAAATCGACATTTTTAATTTTTTTTCTTTTTTTAAATGTGTTACATATACATGTTATAACAATTTATGGGTAAAATTTCAAGAAATTTGAGAGTTCTGTTACAAAAAAAAATAAAATCTTGTATATTAATGTCAAGTTTTTTTTTTTTTTTTCAAACTGAACATTGAGATATAATCATAAAATTTGTTATGTGCATTCTTATAAAAGCATTTAATATGTATTTTATAATTAAACATATATTTTAAATTGAATAAATTAACCACACAAACGCATAATATACATATATATATTTTTAAAAAAATTATTAACATCGATATTGAGTTTAAAAAAAAAAATCTTTGCTTTTTAAAAAAAAAAAACGGATATGTCTAATGTTAATGTAAGAATGCACATACCAAATTTTCGAAAATTTTAGAACATTTTTAGATTTGTTTAACTTAAGATACATACATAGCAAATTAAAGTTCATGTAATTTTAAAAATAATTACAATATTTTAAACTTTCTAGGGCAGATAGTTTTGGCTATCAAAATTTCAATGATTCAAAACGTGTCAAAAAAGTCTATTTTTGATTTTGATTTTTTTTTTAATTTATTACTAAAAAAATAAAAATGGAATAAGTTTGTACTTTTGCATTTTTTTTATCCTAACTACTAATACAACACATCGACGTCGTTTTTTGAAAAAGGCGTAAGCGCCATCTAGCAAACTTTACAGGAAACACATGAAACGATTTTCCCCAAATAACAATTTTTTATTTTTTAAAATTTTATTATTTATAGTATACAATACGAGTTAATAAACCTGGCAATACCTTTATAATTACAATATATTTTTAAGGCTTCTACTGGTTAAAGCCAGAGAGACGACTGAGAGTCGTTAATATTTGGTGCTTACGTCATCAATATTCGATTTTTAGACCATTTCCAATTTGTTTTTTCGATATATCGTGAGCGAGAATCGATAGAGGTGGTGTTTACGTTCCATAATAAGTTGAAACTTATAATTTATATAAATTATATTATAGTAATATAACTTATAATTATAAATTCGAATTTTTGCCGCTTAAGCCTTTTTCAAAAAACGACGTCGATATGAACAAAATATCTCTGAATTCTGAGACATCAAGTTCAGACCATTGGCTGATTTGACATGGAATGGCCCATAAATATATAAAATGACCGAATTAAAAATGAAATAAATAAAAAAATGAACATATTGGTAAGGAAGGTAACGAACTGGGCTCGTAAATCCCGGGAACAGATTCAAGAGCAGTTTTAGCAGAAAATAAATATTCTGTATTATTTGTGAATCTAGAGATATATATATATTTTTTTTCATATATTTTTTTTTTAAATACAAACATATATATATATATATATATATATATATATATATATATATATATATATATATATATACATATATATATATATATATACATATATCAGTTGACATCCGCACGATGGTATAGAAGGATCTAATCAGGGATAGATAAATTATTTGCCACTTTTCCAACTTATTACTTATTATTTATTTACAACTTTGCAATTCATTTAAATAGAAAAAAAAATCATAAATTCATCAAAGACTCGGGAGTTAAATTAATACATCACGTTGAAAACAGCCTCAAATCAAATATGTATGAAGCACTTGAAATAATAAAATCTTTCAAATCAAATCCAGATTTTTGCTTAAATGACCAAATAAATATCTCCAATAGTCCAATCCTAAATTTATTCCCATCTATAACAGAAAAACCGGAATTACTGGAAAAATCCCGACCCTTAAACCGTTTACCTATAAACATACTACCTACCTTTCGTTCATTGTTAGTTCAATGCGAGAAGAAACCAGTATAAACTTTTCTGTTTGATATAATCCATTTAAACCTTTGGTGAGTACCAACATGTATTTGATCTCTTGTCTTTATTAAATCTTTTATAATACTAATTTATATTACATTTAATTTAATATGTATAATAATACCAAACTGTATTTTTAATTGCTTATTTTTGAATTTTTGTTTGTTTTTAGAACTGAAGATGAATTTATAACATTTGAAACTAGTTTTCAAAAAAAAGAAAATTATGGAAATGGCAAATAATTTATCAATACGTTGTTGCACCTTGCTATTCCATAACGCATAGCAATCCTGCTCCCCTCCCCTTCTCCCTCTTCGAAATAACTCTGGAGCTCCGACAGCTCCGAAAGCTGGACACCCTTCGGCCATTAATGACCAGATGACACAGATCGAGGCCATTGTGAGAAGAGGATGGAAGGTAGCCATTCCCTCATTGTGCCGCAGCCGCCATTGATAAGGAGCTGAGCGGGAGAGCGGCTCTTTGTCTATTCTCGGATGAGAAACAATAGCCTCATTGTCATTGTCTCTTCCTCCACAATGAGCTCCCGGCTCATAATATACGGTCCATTGTCTACTCGGGCTTCTTCTTGTAATTGCCATCGCCTCTTGATGGCCGTCAGGAATCCAAAGCATCTCCACCTCTTCTTGTCTTTCCAGGTCTCCTGCATGCTGGCTGGGCCTACATTGGCCTACTACTGCTGTGTTTTATCCCCGCACGGCTATTGGCGCCACAGAAATCCATATTGCTCTTCTGATATTTATGCATGCGAATAATTACTATAAAAGGTTAAAATTCTTTATAAAAAGATTAATAGTCTATGATCCCATTTCTCTATTAATACCGCAGATATAATTGGCGCTTCAAACATCACAGCTTATACTGACGACGCTGCTATTTACAGTAGAAGAATTAACTCCATTAAGCCGATAGCTTAATTCTATGTCGTTTTTATTTCTTTACACGCAGTAAAGGAAGTATTTTAATCGCAAAAATTTTCGGTTTTCAGATTTCAACGGAAATATCCATTTTGACCATCCTTGAATCCATTTTGACTAGTTCTGTCGTGACGTTTGTACGTACGTTCGTTCGTAACTCGCATAACTCAAAAACGGTTAACCGTAGAAAATTATAATTTACTATTTAGGATTATTGTAAAATCTAGTTGTTAACCTCTCTTTTTGGTCACTACGTGATTATCGGAAGTGGTACTTTACTTGAAGGTCATTATTGATTATCATCAAAAATTATATCAAAATCTAATACAAAACTTTTCAAATTAGGTATATAAGACTTATATATTAATATAAATAATATATAAGATTTTGGTTAAACTTAGCTAACCGGAAGTGGTACTTTACCTGAACCTATTTTTTTTCTATTATCTTCCGCCTTTTTAGAAGGAAGGAATACGAACAGTGCTAAAATTCACAAATCGAGATTTTCACGGATAAGCACATTTCATAGTCCGTACTAACCGTTTTTACATATTTAAAATGGTGTGTTTGAGCGTGTGGATGTCAATAGATAGACGCCAATAGACGTCGCGACGCCGAGTGTCGTTTTTGACAATACTGCTATTTTCGAAAATAAGTAACGTAATTATGGATCACTTTTTGAGCCACCGGTTTATAGTTTAATAGGCGTACAAGGAAATCATACGGTGCCCACATTAGTTATTTTTTAAATTACTGGTGGTGGTTACTGTTACCTGGTCGGTAACTGGTGTATTCACTCTAGTTAAATTAGTTTTCTTAGTATTTAATAACAATTTATTTAATTTTGCATTTATATTTATTAATATTTTTATTAAATTAGTTATATTTTTTATAAATCAGCTGCCTTTGTGTAAAAATAATCAAGTCTTCATCAGCTGTTCTATATAACCCATCTTTCCAACTGACTGTCACCTAGTTTACTGTCAGTGTATAGACGAGGACACCTCCCGGCACTGCCTCACTGTCGTGACAGTCCCAGGGCACAAAACTGTTAATGCATAAATTTTAAATCAGGTTTTTCAGGATTGATTATATTCAACGTTTTACATGACACAGAGATATCTATTAAAAGGTTATACTTGAATGATCAGAAAATATTGTTTATAATAAATCACAAAAGGCAATAGAATAATCGATTTTATAACGAATAATCTCAAGAAAATTTTAATCAACTTAACTAGTTAATTTTTTTTAAATATTTAATTTTGACAAATTTATGCGATTTGCGTATTACCGATTTTTTTATGCGAAATATCGATAACTCAATAGTGCAACCTCTTATCCCTTCCTGATGAATATTATCAAGACAGCACTGACACTGGCTGGTTCTTCGCCACGCTCCCAGATAGCGGCTCCTCCGGCGGAATTTGTATAATTAGTCCCAGGTCTGCCATTTTTTTCTATTTTTTTTTTCCTCCTCTCGATTTTAGTCGGTCTATCGGTTGTCTTAATAACCTTTAACAACAGCGAGTTTCATAACTTAAGTGTTTTCCGATTATTGTTTAGTGTGTTAGTTAAATAACAAAATAAATTATTTCAGATCTTAAATAAGATAATAAATTAAAAAAGAAAATAAAAAAAGAAAAATAGGAACATCAGTTCGATTCAGATGGGTGATTCTCAGATTAAGAGAAATTTACGTGATAAAATTTTTAATAATTTTGACTGCATTTAAATAAAATTTTTACTACACACTATAACATTAATTACTACACACTTAAACTATTAACTATTAACACACTAATACTTCAAACGCAATAAATAAATAGATCTTGAAAAAATTATGGATTAAAACACGAAAGAATGCCGTAGCTTCACACATGCCATAAGCACTTAAAACGGTGACAATTTTCTGTCGTGGTAGTACTATCCCGACAGTGAGATGGTGTGGCAGTGCGGCAGTGCCCTTCTCTAGACGCTGGCAATAAACCTTGCGACTATTTGTAAGTCACCATAAAAACTAATTTATATATTTTTTTTTATTCCTCCTCCAAGAATTGAAAAACGTTGGATACAATCAATTTCAAGTTCAGAAATAATCGTGACAGATAAGGAGATTAGATTAGGTTGATACGTCACTGCCATGACAGGCACTGTCAACTATCAGGCTTTGCCAGTACTGCCGCACTGTAAATGCTGTCATGATGGTAACTGTTATATGATGGAATTACCACCAACTTTCACCATAAACGGGCCTTAGCTCATTGGTATTTTGATCTTTACGATATCAAGGGATGTAATTGAATTTTGGGATGCTGACTAAACATTCAGAGCTAGGGATGTGGATATCGAAAAAATATATATCGATATGCATCGTATCGATAGTTTTTGAATACATCGAAATTATATTTCAATATATCGCGCCTTGATATTTATAATCTTTTAAAGGAACAAACATATATCGATATTTCTGTGCCGTTATAATTGAGATATTGCTTTTATAACATCGATATTTCTGTGACTATATAATTAAGATATATTTTTTATTAAGTTCATTTACAGCACACTTTAAATATTAAGAAACTGGTTATTTCTTATCCTCCTTCTGATTCGTATTATAGATAAAGATTAACGATATTTTGAAATATCGATATTTCAGTACCGATGTAATTAAGATATTGTTTTTATTAAGTTCATTTCGAGTAGGATTTAGATATCTAAAAAAACAGGTTATCTCCCAATCTTCCTCTAATTCGTTGAAACTTTTTTTTTAATTAAAAAAAAATATTAATGATACTTACAAATATCGACATTTTATCCCGTTAGTATCAAGATATCGATATTGTTAACCGATATCAATATCAATATCGATATTTTGCTTTCTACATCCCATCCTTGTAGCAAAGCCACTATAGATAGTAATGCGAATACATCACACCTCAAGTTTTTATGGTTCTTGTAGAATATTATTTAATATTTTTTAAATTTTATTTGTTATAAAAATATGGGTTTTCGATACTCAAATTTTAATATTTATTTTACGGTATATCGAAAAAAAAATCAATATATTTAAAAAAATATATCGATACATCACTATTCGGAGCTGTATCCTTCCATTTTGTTATCATCGGGTTTCCTTAACTGCCCCTCAATATCATAGCAAATTAATGTATTTAGGTCTTAAATTATGTAAAAAACAAAACAAAAAAAGTGAAACTTAATTCTGTATGGACACAGAATAATTATATTTATTTAGCCAAGCCAAGACAGGATCTGAGAATATAAGAAGAGAGGATATAAGAGACATAAGGATATAATTATATAAGAAGATGGAAGGATACAAGAAGAGACGGTGGCCAGATGAATCGGGTTCCAAGCTGTCTGCACTCCCAGGCGCCTTCCAGTCTATTCCTGTCTGTTCCTCTTCTTCCCAACCAGCCTCCCCATTTTCCTTTATCATTATTATTCTTTCTTAATTTTATATATATTTTATTTTTATCACTCACTTATAATTCCTAAAATTCTACAAGAACGTACAGATTAATACAGAATAGCGTTAGAACAGGTCTTAGTATCTAGTATCTAGCCTTGATGTCAATTCAAGGAAATATTTATGATATTTACATTTGCTATTTACATGAGTTAGATACTACTCATTTAGCTGAACGAGTAATGAGTAGCAATTGGAAATAACATAAAGTAAATTAAAAAGATCCTCAAAACAGAAAGAAATATATTCTCTTACATTAACTTAATTCAGTACATACACTGATATACAGAAAACAGGTCTGGGCTATTAATTCATATAAAATCTCAAAAATAAAATTTGGTAGAAGAAATAAAATTGGTTTAGATTTTTTTTAATTTAAAATTATTGATTGATATTTATTAAGACCAGTTCTCGGTTAGGGATGTCAGACATTCACCTACATGTAACTCACAAATGCACTAGAGTAAAAGATCAAGGTATACCAAAAAAGCATGGGAAGGTTTAGTGGCGGATCTAGACTTTACGGGGTCCTGAGCAGTAGAATATTGCGGGGCCCCCTTGATACGGGCAGAGAGCTGTCAGGGTATGGAATACTGTCAAGAAAAGAGGGAGTTCGAGCCCCCTTTCCAAAACTATAAATTTATCGATTATGTAATATTTATTTACATATTTTATATTTCTATGCCGCGGGACCCCAAGATTGTGGGGCCCCCTTTGCTAAACCTTGGATCCGCCCCTGGAAAGGATTTTCTTAAGCATCTCTCTGAGGAATCGAACAAGTTCGATCTAATTTTGCAAGAAGAGCTGTTGAGACACTAAGCTTAAGAAGTGAGGAAAAATTATTTATTTTAATGTAAATAAATCTTATACTATTTCTAAAGCTTTACATCATTATTGGTATCTACAAATTTATTATAAATAAATAAAATAAATAAATACTGCCTGAATAGGATGACATGACAGCGACTTGTGAAGAAACCATTGGGACTACTTCAATGGTACTACTATGGAAAAAAGATCTCGAGATAATATTCTTTTCAGAAGCCTCAGAGGATTATCGGAATTTATTTGGAAAGCAAGGTGAGAAACAAGATTGTAAAACTGGATACGGGAGAAATTCGATGGTTTTGATGGAGCCATAAAGCTCTCTCTATCCCATAAGTCCAAATAGATCTTATAACGTTAATGTATATGAGCTCTTTACGATAAATTTGGGCCTTCGTGCAAGAACCAAGGAAGTCCAAATTTGTAAATATATTTTTGCCGGGGGCAATATAGCTGTTTCGATTGGTGTAAGAACCCGGCAAAATGTCAGTCCATCATCAGTCAGGTAAATAATGTAGAAAAGGCACGTTGAAACGTCATGGGTCAATAGAAACTCTGATATGCGTTGGTGCAAAAATCAGGTATGTACTAAGTTACCTTCTTTTTGACACGTGTTAATGAATGCATACTTCCTGACTACTTTAAAAGATTAATTCGGATAAGTTCGCTGATTTATTTAAAGCCTAATATTGGACCTACCTGGTGTCTTATATTAATTTAATTTGGCCCTCACCCACAATTTTCGGTAATCCTTCCGAAGTGCTACTAACGACCTTGAACAGGTCTAGATTCTCAGAACAGACTGTACTTCCCCCACTGCGCATGCCCAATTAAAATTCTCAAACCAACGGATCCTTCTCAGTTGGAACGCTGGTGTAGGGTTAGCTCAGACTTACCGCCTTTTTACGAAGGGGTATTGTTACCCCCACCATATTTCTCCTACTATTTGAATTTCCCGTCATTCACTTAAGATTCCCGCCGCAGATATCTTAAGTAGATGCTGTCCCTTTAGCAAACATTTTATATTACCGCTTCTCCCCACCTTCCTTTAGTAGACTTCCTTCCGGAATTGAACTGTAATTTCTACTGTTGGCGCTCACGCCTTAAATTGCAACCTCACTTCCTTTAAAATGAATCCTTGTGAAGAGTGCGTCATTACTGCTTTTAATGTTTTAGAAGTGTTAGGTTATTAGCTAACCCTACATGAGTATTCCAATTGATAAGGATCCATCGGTTTGAGTATTTAATTGGGCATGCGCAGAGGATGAAAGTACAATCTGGTCTGAGAATCTAGACCTGTTCAAGGTCGTTAGTAGCACTTCGGAAGGATTACCAAATTTTCAATTATGGATTTACCTGGTTCTTGCATTGAGGCCTTCAACTAAAATTTTAAATCGCTTGCCAATTAATTGTTAAAATAGTCGATAACTATTAGCAGTTTTTGTCGTCTAATAACCAAGCAGACCATTCTGAAGCCAACGCTCCATTTTAAGGAGCATAGAATACTCTAAACCATGACCTTAATATCCCAGTTATTAAAGTCCTCATTCCATCCAAACTCCCCGAATTCCATCAGAATCTTGCTCATCATCCCAATTCTTCAAGCACAATTCCTACCTCACTTCCTTCTCTCATGCCTACAACCATCTTCGAGGGTTGAAACGGCAGATTTAAGTTCTGGCAACGTCTTAGCGTTATTAAAGTCTGCGGCTATCACTTTGCGACTTTCACTCATCCTCCACTTGAGAGAGAAGCGCTAGGATCTCCTAGAGTCGTACTTTCCTTCTATCAGAGTTCCCTAGGCCGAGTGTAAATATTGTGCATAAGTAAACATGTGTTTAAGCGATTTTCTCACATCCCGGTCCTCAATCCACCTTCCCTACAATCCTCCTCCATTAGACCTCTAACTGCCATTTCTTCTCTGACCCCTTCCATCCACTGGTTCCGAGGTCTTCAACGTCTTCTCTTCTCAGGACAGTATTTAAGTGCTCGAAGTTTATTTTTTTAATGATTTTAATTTATTTATTTTGTCAATAAATATAGTATTGCATTGTTGTACTATTTGACGATAAAAACACTTTATCTCTCATAATATGTTATCTAATAATATAACTAAGCTCTTCAGAGTTTTAATACGTCAATTGCTTGAGATAAATATGTTAAAAGAGAACTAATTTAAATAACGTTGAGAGAAGATGTAGAAGTACCAAAGAAGTTAGAAGCTCGTTGGATACTCTATGTTAGCAATGTATTATATTCAGATGTTATAATTGTTGGTTAGATGGATATCGATTCGAATTCCAAAGAGGTAGGGGGAGGAGGTGGGCCCTGGAACTGGTCGCTACAGTTACGTAATGCGAGAGGAACAACTGCACGTGGACTCTAAGCCATCATTAACATTCCTACCGCTGTGTATTAATAACGGCAATTTACATAACGAGTCAAGTATATTTAGCAAAACCTTGAGCGATTCCTTTTCGATCTCCTTGCAATAGCCACTCTGCCTCGGTGGGCTAATCCTTACTGAACGCTCTCTCATGTTATGACAAAATGGAGGCGGCCAGTCTGTCGTAATATACCTGTAACTTCAATATCTGAGAAATTTAGTTATTTTTTTATGTTACTGTTTATGTATACGTTTATACATAAATATAAGTCAGAAAAATGAAGTTGTTCGATCTATATGAAAAATTAAAAGACGAAAGAAGCAACTTTTGGGCGCCATATTCCTATTGGCTATTTCCTTGGACGTATTCTCGGTAGGAGTTATGAGAGATCAGAGGTAAGTGAACTTCTTCATTCTTTCAATTTTGTAAAGGCCTATTCAATAAAAGTTTCACCTAGCTGGACCCAGCTTGCAATCACCACCATGTATTTAGTTATGTCCTCATTTATTCCCAAGACCAACAGCGAAGCTGTCTGTTGGCTCCTCAACTCAGATTTGACTGAAGCAACTGTGTCAATATCACCTGTAAAGTTTAAGATTTGGAAGTTTCGATTTACAATAGTTGCTGAATCTCTTAATGCCTTTTCAATACCCAAAATAACAGCAGTTGTCCCTTTCATTCTACCTTTCTGTAAATCCTATCTGTGAATTATAGTAAATTCTCTAGATTCTTCAACGCATGGTAAGTATTCTTAATTGATCGTGTAATATTTGCATTTTATTGCATTACAGTTTTCATCCTTTTATGTTGATACACAGGTCCTCCGTTTAGTTCCTATCCCTTATATTCTTTATAATTGTTTTCTACCTATGGATAAACATTTCACAATAACAATAGTTTCTATATTATTCTATATTAAAAATTAAATATAAAAACATAGGTATCTGATGAAGTAAAACGTTGCAAATTATTACGTAATGGTATATTATTTTAAATAGAACATGTAATCAGAAAATGAGAGTAAAATAATACAGAGAGGAAAATGATGGAGGAGCATTTGAGGATGTGGAGGATGAAGTGGAGAGAAATGCAAGGAAGCGTGGAGTCCGCTACTGATAACTCCAGAGGCAAAGAGTCACGCAGGAATTTAGTCAACAAAGTTCAATACGCTATATCTAAGCCAATACAACTACGATTTCGATGATTTTTTTTGTTTTGTAGGGAATTTTATTACCTTTAAATTCGACTTTTATTCAATACTTGAATTTAACGTGTATTGAAACGTAAAACTTCAAATTTGGGGGGAGAGGGTTAAATTTTTTTTTCTTGGTCCATTACAAAGGTTTATTATTGAAAATACTGAAGCACTGTATTTATTTGGTACTGATTCTAAAGCATTTTACATTTTTACTCGCTTCATAAATGACCGAGTTATGAGCGTACAAGAAAAGAAGGCCGGTTTATAAAAACGAAAAGGCGAATAATAATATCGAGTTCCGAGAATAATCATAGGCCGATCTGTGATTTTGGTGTCAAATCTGAAGAAAATCGGTCCAGTAGTCTCGGAAAAAAGCCGCGGAAAGACGGATTATTTAAAATTCGCTACTTGGATTATACCTGTTTTGAAACATAATACCTCAAATTCTGAGGCGGGGGAGGGGTAAAATTTTTATGTTTTTTTCTTGGTCGATTGCAAAGGTTCATTATTGAAAATAAAAACCAAAAAGGATCTAAAAAATTAAGTTAAACATTCTCTCATGATTTTTATTGGAATTTTGATATTTACAACCAGGATTCGAGATAGGAGAGCAATTCTTTCAGGTATTTTTTGCGAGGTCTATAGAGCAGAGATAAGAGGGATAATTGAGGGAAGAGGTAGGGAGTGGACAGCCCGTATCTCTAACGACTTGAGCGGTCGTTACTGCCTAAAACCCGTGGAGTTGGAGTTGAGAGTTGGGCCTGGAGTCGTATTATCTCTGAGTCATTATAGAAGAGATGGTGGGGGTTACTTAAGCCTTCTCCTCTGTATCATACCAAATTCCTTACTAATAGGCTGTCTACAATTAAAATTCTCTGCCAGGTAGATTTCTTTGTTCTAGTTTTTGTTGTTTTAATTTTTTATTTCTCTTCGTCCCCGGAGGAGGCATTTCACATCCCTCATAGGAGCCACTGCGTCTGCGATCCTCAACACGGAACATATTACACAGGTATTGAAGTTGGGAATTTTTTTTTTTTGTTTTAGAGAAAAATCAAATCATGACTTAATTTTAATTTTTTATAATCTAAAAATTAGTTAACATCCGCATGATGGTATAGAAGGATCAATCTAATTAGGGATTGATAAATTATTTGCCACTTCTAGAATTTTCTTTTTATTGAAAACTAGTTTCGAATGTTATACATTCATCCTCAGTTCTAAAAACACACAAAAAATTCAAAAATAAGCAATTCAAAATATAGTTTGGTATTATTATACATATTAAATTAGATGTAATATGAATTTAATTAAGATATGTATTTGATTTCTTGTCTTAATTAAATTCATAATTCATAAATATTTTATAATACTGATTTATATTACATCTATTTAATATGTATAATAATATCAAACTATATTTTTAATTGCTTATTTTTGATTTTTTTTTTGTGTGTTTTTAGAACTGAAGATGAATGTATAACAATGTAAACTAGTTTTCAATAAAACAAAATTATAGAAATGGCAAATAATTTATCAAACCCTAATTAAAAATTATTTGTTGATTTTTATCAAGATTTATCACTCTGATTTATTTAACTACAGATTAAAAATCACATCATGAAAGATAAATGTAGGAGAAGATTGATTGGGGCTGTGGTGAATGAATGAACACACAAATAAGAAAAAAAATATTAATAAGCACATTGTACAATAAGTTTGTTCTTATTTGTGTTTTTCTTTATTGACCGCAGTCCCAATCAACTCCTACATATAATAATTATTACATAATTATTACCCAGTGAAATAATCTACTTTACGAGCCAGAGAAAAATACGACTAAAAATAGTCAAGTTTCAAACTTTATGTCTCTCTTATACAGCCTTTAAAATTTGTTTTTAATTATGTGGTGTTGTGTATTTTCAGTTTTTTGGAATTTCCTCATCAGCTGTATAGATGTAACCTAAGTTGTATTACTCCCCTGTTCCTTAATTATGTACCGAAAGCAATTAGATAACTATAATAGTTTTTGGTATCATAATAGTATAACTATGATGAAATTTTAGTGGGACATAACACTAAATTTAAAAATCAAAATATATAGTTATGTAAACGGTTTGGTGAAAATAAGTATATTTAAATATTAATTCCAAGAAAAAAAAAAATTATTAATTTATTTTTCTTTTTAATGATCGGGAAGTGATTTATTTATATCGATCTGTGGCTCGATTAAAATTATAATTATTGGTGTTTAGGAATAGGCTTCAAGGCGAACTGCCTCTGAAATAGCACCGTTGGAGGTACCAGCTGACCTCCTTGATGCCAGAGGCACTGCCCCGTGGTCTACCATTGGGACACATCCATTCATCGAGTAGTCATTCCGGTATCGTTGAAGGCACCTCAATCTATTCCTATATCAATGGCCGAATTAAAAAATCATTTTCACTTTCGTGAATTGTTTTCGGCTAAAGGAGTCGAATATTCCCGGATAGAGCGAAATTTCGGATAAGAGGTGTTGTGATCAATAAATAAAAAAAATCTTGATATTAATGTAAAGTGGCCAGATGTTATATAATGGAATATGGGACAGACGGTAAAATAAAATAAATTAAACAGAAAATTTTCATTTTTTTATTCAATAAAACAAGAGAGAAATAATTTATTGAACATCAATGCTGCCTAAATACATTGGGTTGCTAACACAGCGCACTAATCAATCCTTAATTGGGCATTATATATATTATCACCTGGGGCCGGGGTGACCGAGCGAGCTAAAGCGCTTGTAATAGGTAATCAAAGTTAAGCAACGTCGAGCTACATGGATGGGTGACCACCTACCGGGAAAAATGCACGCAGCCCGCGACTATCCCCTCCCGGGTATTTCAGACCCGTCAGGCTACTGGAGGCAACTCACACAGACCGGGCGTAGGAGTGATGACCCAATCCCGTGTACCTAAATTGTGAATCGCGTTTGGTCCATGCAAGATTTGCTCCAATGAAAGATACATAGGTCCTCGTGCGCCTGCTGACCCCGAACAGTCATAATCCGTTGATCTAGACCGATTTGTCATTGTCGTTGAACTCGAGAGAGTCAGTAGAAAGGGCTCTGCCGAATTGGCCCCAAATGGACTGGCTATTGAGCTATGGGCAGTATGTCGCTGCACCAGGGAAACCATGGTTCGCAGCAACGGGAGGTTGGGTATATATATATATATATATATATATATATATATATATATATATATATATATATTAAATTTTAGTATTTTCATTCAATTACATTACATCTTTTTTCTACCTTTTATTTTGAATATTCTATCTTATTTTTATTCTATCTTAAATTTTTATCTAGCCAACAACCTTCTCATTTCTCCACAATTTTCTTTTCCAGTTATCAATCAACCCTTTCCTAATCTAGTATACAACTAGATAATTGGAAAACATCTACTCCAATATCAAAATTTGAACACACACATAAATAGAACAAAAGTACGGGAAAAATAAATAATTATATGCATATATATATATATATATATATATATATATATATATATATATATATATATATATATATATATATATATATGCATAAACTAGAATAAATTAGAAATAAATTAAAAGAATAAACTAGAATAAACTATAAAATAAATTAAACAGAAAATTTTCATTTTTTTTATCAATTATATATAAAAAAACAGAATAGAACAAGATACATAAAATTAAAACATCAACATAAAATCTCTATTCGGTCTAATCTCGAGAAAATTGCACGGAGAAAGGCCGCGGACGGCGGACGGGCGGATTTTTTTTATTACGTATCTTGAAATGTAAAACCGCAAATTTTTAGGTTAGGTTAATTTTTTTTTTTATTGGTCGATTACAAAGATTCATTATTGTAAATAATAAACCAAAACACAAAAATTGTCTCTCTCCCTATAGAAAATCAGACCATGGTTCATATGAATTTTTTTTTTCCTCTTAAAATGTAGAATCAGCACCTGAAGTTTTCTGGTATTTATTTTGTAGACCCTGTGTTAAATAAATTGTTAAAGAACTATTTTTTCCTCCTAATAAAATGTACCTACCAATATTTGTTATATACTAAAATTTGCTCAATTCAATTCTTTATTCCGGGCTACGAAAAGCCGCTGTTTTTAACAATCTCCGAGTTCGTACCCGTTGAAGCTATTAGATCCCAAAAGCATATCAGGAATCGCCTATGGAAGGGTGGGTCGGGTAAGGGGGAGGAGGAGGGGGAAATGTATACATATATTGTAACGCTCTACAAATAATACTAATACCATTATTAAACTGTTTCTTCGGGTCTTACGGGATTTCATTTATTTACATATTTAAGTTAATTGTAATACTTTGGAACTTATTGGCTATAAATCTGAAAATATACGATGGCCATTTTGAAAAAGCCTACATAGGAGTGGTTGATTTTTCATCATGTTTTTTTCAGAAATTCTTACATAAGTATCCATTAATAAGCAAACATTTTTTTAGTCCAAAAAACATTGTCAAATGGGGAACGATGTGGGACAGATTTCGATCTGGTACGAGGAACAAAATGTGGGACTATCCACCTAGTGGCCACTTTATATTAATGATATATATTAAAGTAACATACAAAAATATATAAATAAATAAAATTACCCCTCCCACTCAAAATTTTTACGTTTCAATATACTTTTTTTTATTTTCTGATCGTTCGGAAGGTAATTAAATTCCCCTTACATGTTTTATAAAGTATTCTGCACATGCTCCCATTGGAAACCAGTTCACCTTTGTTCAGTTTTTTTTTTTTTATATAACTCGAAAACTATACATGTCTCGGAACATTCCAGATGCTCATTTTATGAAGTATATAACGACATCGTTTTTTGAAAAAGGCTTAAGCGCCAAAAATTCGAAATTTAAGTTTCAATTTATTATGAGAACCAAACCTCACGTATACCGATTTCCGCTCACAAAAAAAAAATTGGAAATTATCTAAAAATCGACAATTGATGACGTTAATATCAGATACTGACCACTCTTAGTAGTCACTCTGGCCTTGACCAGTACTAAAAGCCTTGAAAATATATTGTAATTATAAAGGTTCTGACCCCTTAATAAACTCCGGTACGCAATAAAGAATACAATTTAAAAAATTATATATTGTTATTTGGGGAAAAAACGTTTCATGTATTTCCTGTAAAGTTTACTAAATGGCGCATTTGCTTTTTTCAAAAAAAACGACGCCGATGAAAATAAATATTTGAAAGATAATATAATTGTCTACAAAGCTTAACAGAAAATATTTTTGCGGACTAATATTTGGGAAAATATATCAAACAATTTTTATATTTAGACTTTATCCCAAAGTAGTAAGGAAAATAGGGTGGGTAGGACACACCAGATTTTATGATACCAACATAACTATTTGGAAATAATAATTCGCAGCGTTTCTGAGTTGGGCTTCTATCATTATTTATGTGATGTGAACTAATTATCTAATTCTTAGTTTTAAATCCTGCGTATGAGAAACAGCATAGAACATTATTTTAAATTTTATAGGATATTATAGAGTGTCACGTCAGACGATTTATAAAACACAGAGGAGAGAAATGGGGAGGTTACAGAAAAAAGTTTTGAAAAAAAGTGTTAACAAATTGTGTGAAAACCTCTTAACTGTTGGCCTAGTTTTGTGCATCCATATTCTCTACATTGAACCCATTGGGGTGGGATATTAAAGAACTGAAAACTGATCAAGACTATGAGAATTAATTCCAGCTGAACAGTGAAAGAGGACTATTTCAAGAGAAAATGATAAAATGTGAGTTTAGTTATTATTATTTGTTATAGCTTATTTTAAAGGGATTTTCTCATATCACTACTATATATTATTACGGTAGTATAGATCCCTTTTCCGGCTCTCAGGAGCGATGGATTTTGATGAATGAAGTATCAAAAGAAAGGGAATTTCACGGAGAAGTGACGAATCCTGATTTTGTTTCTTAAATTCATACTAGGGCTTAAATAAAAGTGATGAAAAAACAGGGAGGTTTCAAAGATTTGACGACTGAGAGTCGGCGGATCGAGACGGGACAAGTTGGATTTTAAAGATTTTGTGGTGGGCTTCAAGATCACATATGATCCTTTGGATCCTATTGGCCCAGCCTTTTAAAGCTTAAAAACCTACCGTTTTCGAGATAACTTGCGATATAGGTCCGCACGGGTCCTATGCCATCTAGCGTACGTGCCGTTGTCATGGCAACTTTATATCAATTTCAGTCTGTTTACAAAATCATTTAATGAGTTTAATATACTAATATACCCGAGCGAGAACTCTCGCATTAAATCCTAATCCATTAAAAATATAAGCGATATTAGGGAAACATATTTATTCTTGTAAACAATATAATATTATCAAAAAAGTTTATTTAACACACACATTTGGTGAAGCTACATAGTTTGTAATGACTATGTTGAAGTTACAGTTCATACTTAATAAGTAATTAGCTTACCCCACTGGAAAATATCTCTTCAATTTAGCAGTTAGGCAATTAGATTCAGCTACAACATTTTCTATGTGTAGTATTCAAACATAGCAGTGCCCTTTAGAGTTGGACATGGGAAACAATATTTAATTTCTCACTCATTAAAGGTTTTTGTAAACAGACCCAAATTGATATAAAGTTGCCATGACGACGGCCCGTAAGCAAGATGGCATAGGACCCGTGCGGACCTATATCGTGCGTTATCTCGAAAACGGTAGGTTTTTAAGCTTTAAAACGCTGGACCAATACGCTCCGTAGGAGCGTACATGATTTTGATGCCCGCGTCAAAATCTTTAAAACCCAACTTATCCCGTCTCGATCCGTCGACTTTCAGTCGTCAAATTTGTGAAACCTCCCAGTTTTTTCACCACTTTTATTTAAGCCCTAGTAAGAATTTAATAAACGAAATCAGGATTCGTCACTTCTCCGTGAAATTCCTTTTCTTTTGATACCTCATTCGTCAAAATCCATCGCTCCTGAGAGCCGGAAAAGGGATCTATACTACCGTAATAATAAATAGTAGTGACAGTGATTGTTTCCCATGTCTAACCCTAAAGGGCACTGCTAAATATGAATACTACACATATAAAATGTTATAGCTGGATCTAATTGCCTAACTGCTAAATTGAAGAGATGATTTCCAGTGGGGTAAACTAATTATTTATTAAGTATGAGCTGTAACTTCAACATGTTCATTAAAAACTATGTAGCTTCCCCAAATGTGCGTGTTAAATACATTTTTTTAGTAATATTATATTGTTTATAAGAATAAATATGTTTTCCTAATATCGCTTATACTTCTAATGTATTAGGATTGATTTCTAATGCGAGAGTTCTCGCTCGGGTATACTAGTATTGACTTATTTGCAGATCGTGTAAATATTACAGCATTGAAATTGTGTATTTATTAAATTATAAAAAGTTAGAGTAAATGTTTTTTTTTTTTAATTGGTGAATTAATACTAAATAAAATTTTAAGAATATTTTACATTTATTTAGACAAGTCTGGTTGAACCCGCTCCCCCCCTCCACTGGGCTAGCGCAACAAATCAGATATCTAACCAAAAAGTAGAACGTTACAAGAGTTCTAATAATGAATTAATAAAATTGTGTTATGCATTGTAGAATTATGTTTTTAAAATATTGTATTTTTACAACGATATGTCATACTGCCCCTTTTGAGGACGGTGCATACAAGGACAAACAATCAAAAAATGTTAATCGGTTTTTTGACAATGATCAAGATATAGGTCAGATAAATAAAGTTCGGTTAATTCTGCAGATTGTTAATTGATAACGAAAGATCATCGCCAATTAAAAGCATTTTATTCTTCCTCGTACGAAGTAAAGGAAGTATTGTAATCGCGAAAATTTTCGATTTTTAGATTTCAGCTAAATACCCGTTTTAACCATCCCTGAATCCATTTTGGCTAGTTTCGTCGTGACGCCTATACGTATGTGTATATCTCGCCTAACTCAGAAACGGTTAGCCGTAGAAAGTTAAAATTTCTTATTTAGGATTATTGTAAAATCTATTTGTGAACATCCTTTTTTGGTCAATTCATCATTACCGGAAGTGGTACTTTACTTGAAGGACATTATTGATTTTCATCAAAATTATATTAAAATATAACGTAGAATATCTCAAATTTGGTAAATTATACTTTTATATCAATATAAGTATATAAGACTTACATATTAATATATTTAACATAATACATTTTGGTTAAAATTGGCAAACCGGAAATGGTACTTTTCTTTTGCCGACATTTTCGATGCGAACGGTTCGAACTTTTAAACAACACTGAACTAAGACCTAAAACATTACAGGAAAGTTTTCATAACATTAGAACGAGGATTCCTTCATCCTGCAGGTATATTTAAATTTTGTTATAATATTCAAGTACATCGCTGGAAAGTAAATAATAAGCATAAATAAAAAAACGTGAGCAACAGAGGCCCGTCACAAAGGTCGTATTTTCACAACAATAAAAAATATTAAAATAACGGGGAAGGGAGGAGAAAGTTGAGACCCTATAAACTAATATGGTGGAGCTGCAGCGATGCGCAAAACTTTAAGAATGCCGAAATTTCAGGTAAACATACCGAAATTTTGACTGGAATTTACCCATTCATTAATTGTATCGTTCTGTCTGAAAGAAAGTCCTACATATCGAATTTCAGCTAATTTGACTCAAAGAGAGCCGCTGGAGGTACTCAAATGTAGCGAGGAAAAATATATGAGACATCTCCAAAACTTCCATAATCGTTCTCTAGGGGTTATGAAATGGACAGAAAACGCAGTCCCGCCCTCTGCGATGATCTTTGACCCAGTACAATATTATATTTTATTCGGGAAAAATAAGGCTAAAAAATAGAGAAAAAGAGAAATCCCCGGTCGATCAAGTACCCGGATAATCGAGGATCCACTGTGCAATAAGGATGGCAAAATATTACTACATATTTATAACATATGATATTTATAATTTTTAGTAATGCCCTTTCACTTTTAAGACCCATAAAACCTTATTGTAAAATTCTTCTGGGGGATTTCAAGATCTGTTTTGCAGGCCAAAGTTGCTGGTATTGTACAACATAGAAGTTGCTGGTATTGTACAACATAGAAGTTGCTGGTATTGTACAACATAGAAGTTGCTGGTATTGTACAACATAGAAGCTTCATTACCAGTGATAATCTGGTCTTCTTCTTGAATGCTCTTTCAGAAAACTCAGACAAGGTAGGTGTGACCCGGTAGGTATTTCAGGAATGAGAAGAACCGATATTAGGGGTTGGCCATGGTATTGTAACCCCCCCGGCGCTAGTTTCGGTCGGGAAGTGAAATCCGAAAGTGAGGCATTGCCGCGGAGGGGGCTATAAAGAGGCGCCAACTTGCCGTCAATGACGGCAGGTACTTCCATTAGTTCATTGAGGAGACTCGAACCTCCTCTACTTCGGCTCTATTATTTACGAGAACCGGCCATTTCGGTCGCTTTTAACACCGACATGCCCCGAGATGATTTTTTAGATGGCCGTTTCCGCTGTGGATTCCATTCCCATGGAGACTGCACAGGTATCTACCTGTGGGGCACTTAGAGTTCATATATCCCTTGTCACATATCTCAGTTAGGGGAAGGCCCTACTAACAACTCTTATCTCACTCCATTACTGGCTCCTGTCACCTGTCCAGATAGCACCCTCTCTCCTTCGTTCCTCCAATTCTTCGTCTTGTCCACGGGAGCGGAGTCATAATGAAGGAGTGAGAACCTGGGGTGCGGAAGCTGTCACTAGGGTCAGGTTTAAGCTCCCAGAAATGCGGTACCAGTACCGAAAGATCTGACAACTTTTGAGCTTTTGATGATTTTTGGTGCACAAGATAATTTATTTTTCCGCAGTTGCTATTAACAATATCCTTAATTTAGCACACAAGGCCAGTTAATCTAGAATCCTGGTTGGAAGTGTGTGTTGCAAAGCTGGAAACGATTTTAATCTGTTCATTAGACGTCAGATAATAGTAACCTAAGTTGCCCCGTTCTAAGTGGTGAGCCATGGCGGGAGGGAGGGGGGAGAAACCCCCAAATTTTCGGACTTTTGTACGAAGTAAAGGAAGTATTCTAATCGCGAAAATTTTCGGTTTTCTGATTTCAACGGAAATATCCAGTATGACCATTTTGACTAGTTTCGTCGTGACGTCTGTACGTACGTGCATATCTCGCATAACTCAAAAACGATTAGGCGTAGAAAATTGAAATTTCATATTTAGGATTGATGTAAAATCTAGTTGTGAACCTCCCTTTTTGGTCACTAAATGATTACCGGAAGTGGTATTTTACTTGAAGGTCATTATTTATTTTCATAAAAAATTATACTAAAATATAATGCAAAACTTCTCAAATTAGGTATATAAGACTTACATGTTAATATAAATAATATAATAAATTTTGGTTAACATTGACAGACCGGAAGTGGTACTTTACTTGAAGGTCATAATAAACTTACATCAAAAATTATATTAAAATTGAATACAGAAATCATATGTTTCGGTAATAAAGGTTTCCAATCCAATTAAACATTTTTATTACTCGTTTTAAGTGTTAAAATTGAATGGAAAACACTGGTTTTCCTCCCCATTTTTGAGATGAACGAGTCTGCAGCAGGAGAATAAGATATTAGTTAAGTGGGTTTTTTCCGCTTAAAATGTCGAAACTGTCGATTTCCAATGCTTTATCTGGTGATATTGACAGTTTTAATGCTGTCACGGAATACGAAGAAATCTCTTGGAAACTAGTTACCAACTGAAAGAAAACGACATATAATAACGGAATGAGAACTCCAGAAACAAGAGCTTGTGTGTGTCAATAGATGGATGTCGCGACGCCAAGTGTCGTTTTAGAGATAAAGCAATCTTCGGAAACTAGTAACCAAATTGAGGATCACTTTTTGAGCCATCGATTTATAGTTTAATAGCCGTACAAGGAAGTCATGTGTTTTCCACATCAGATATTTTTCATTTCTGGCCTATAACATTTAAACGGCGCATCCTAGCGAAGACTTTATTCAGTTGACATCCGCAAGATGGTATAGAAGGACCAATTCCTAATAAGACTTTATTCTATTATAAATTAAAAAAACATTAAATAACGCATAAAATGAGAAGACCTCAAAAGCATCTAGGAGTAAAGTTTTGTATAAGTTCTGAAAATTGAAGATGTTCATTTATGTTTTGAAGGGTACTGATTATGAATTTCAATTTTAATACCTTCATTTTTTGCCGCAAGAACAATTTTTGAAAGTTATGGAATATTCGAATATTTATTTGATACCAAATTAAAGAAGAGTAAATTACTTGCAATTTCGATTCTAAATATTTTTTTGTTTGGCGCGTTTTGAAGCGAACGCGAGTCGAAATTATGAGACGGAATGTCTAAATTAACCTTTGAGCAAGCGCTCTCTCTCGGTGGAATATTTAAAGAATTTCTGAAAATTTGCTCATTTATATTTTTTAGGATACTGAATACGAATTTCAGCTTCGTTACCTCTAATGCTTCCCGAAAATATATAAAAAAAAAGGCCCAATAAATTAATTTTGGCATCCTGCTTCATAATTTCGAATTGTGCTCACTTAAAAACAGACCAGTCAAACTAAAAAATCCTTAGAATCGAGATTGTAGGTAATTTACTTTAATTTAGTATAAAATAAATATTTGAATTTATTCGAATAATACACGGTATAAGCAAAAGCAAAACAATTTTTCGTTTTTTTTATACTTTCAAAAAAATATCTGATGTGGACAACACTTGACTTCCTTATAGGCCTATGAAACTATAAATCGGTGGCTCAAAAAGTGATCCTGAATTTGATTAATAGTTGCCGAAGATTGCAGTAAAAACGACACTTGGCTTCCCGACATCCATCTATTGACACACACACACACAAATAGGGAGGAAAACAACCAGTATTTTACACTAAATTTTAACACTTAAAACAAGTAATAAAAATGTTTAATTGGATTGGAAACCAAATCGCGTTTGTAACCTTTATTACCGAAACGTATGATTTATGTATTTAATTTAAATATAATTTTTGATGTAAGCTTATTATGACCTTCAAGTAAAGTACCCTTTTCCGCTCACGAATTTTAACCAAAATATATTTAAATACATTCATATCGATATAAAAGTCCTATTTACCAATTTTGAGATGTTTTACATTATATTTTAATATAATTTTTGATGAAAGTCTAATATGATCTTCTTGTAAAGTACCGCTTCCGGTTTTCCAATTTAAACCAATATTTAGTATTTTATTTAAATCACTATATAAATTATAAATACCAAATTTGAGAAGTTTTGCAAAGTATTTTAATATAATTTTTGATGGATATCAATTATGACCTTCAAGTAAAGTACCACTTCCGGTAATTAAGCAGTGACCAAAAAGGGCGGTTCACAACTAGATTTTACAACAATCCCAAATACAAATTTATAACTTTCTTCAGCTAACCGTTTTTGAGTTATGCGAGATACGAACGTACGTACGTACAGATGCCACGACGAAACTAGTCAAAATGGATTCAGGGATGGTCAAAATGGATATTTCCGTTGAAATCTGAAAACCGAATATTTTCGCGATTACAATGCTTCCTTTACTTCGTACAAGGAAGTAAAAATTGAGGTAAGAAAGTTGAAATTCGTATTCAGTAACGCGAATGAACAAATTTTCAGAACTTCTCCAAAACTATCCTTTGGATATATCCTTTCTGGTCTCAACTGGGGTCCAGTTATGAATACCATTCATTTCGGATATTATTTTTAAGTTTTTCTCACTTGAAAAACAATATTTCATAAGTGTTAATCCAGCATTATGATCTCAGATAAGTTATAAGAATAAAATGTCACCATTTTTTAAGGTAGCGGCTTCATAACTTGTATAATAACATCTAACGAAGTAGGATGCATAAAGAAGGAGATATTTACAAAAAAAAAAAAATTTTTTTACCTTTGATTTTTAATAACTTAAGAAGCCGAATCCAGATTTTATGTGACGTATTAGCCAGTATTTAGAAAGTCATAATAATACCTTCTATTCCTAGCCTTTGTTTCACCTTATTTGAATGGACTATCAAACCCAAAGCAATCAGGAAAGTCGCTTGAATGAACATATCAGATATTTTTTATATAAAACTATTTAAAATAATAACCATTGTGAAATAGTTTGCAGCGTTTTCTTGAATCTTTTATTTTAGTAAAGATTAAAAATTATGTAATCTACTGTACAGAGCTAAAATTAGCTAATGAATTCTTAGCACAGGTTTAAATTCATAGTTTGGCAGGAAATACTTTTCGATGATATGGTTTTCTTTACCTTATTTACAATTACTAAAACCAAGCGGTCATCGAATGAGCAATAAAGCATGTTAACAATCGAAGCGTTCCTACGGTTGACCGCTTCCTGAGGCAGAGGTAAATACCCATCCCGAAACGCGATAGGGAGGATAACAGGGCGGAAATAGCTGACAGGACGTGGTTTGATGTATCGATATTTATCTACGGCTAGGAGGTCCCATTATTGCTAACGAGAGTGGCCTCTAATAGGGGGCAGCACTCGTCCAAATAACTCTATTACTAGATGGTTCGGGAGGGTTCGTGCAGGATCGTAATTGGCCAGATCCCAGGTGGTCTCGTGAGAACAGGTGCTTCCAGGAGGTCGTGACTGGGGAAAAAACCCTACCCCCGGGGCTGGCCCACCTGGCACCCCCTCTCCGCCCCCCCCCCCTCGTATTAAATATTCAATCAGGGCTCTCTCTGGGATAAACATACAACGCTTAACGACTCTATCCGACTGCCTCTTCCCGGAGGCATCACGTCCCGTCGGCACATGATTGAGAGGCACCCAAATGGTCTATCAAAGGAAGGAAAAAAATTACAGTTTTATTTACCGGTTTATCTGAGCGTTAAGGATACATTAATTCATGAACTGATACAGTAAAATGTCGTTATAACGCTCCCGTTTATAAGGATTTGTCGATTATAGCGCTTGGTCCCGGCCCGAGTTGGTAGTTTTCCTATGAAACTTTATTCATTATATCGTTTCGATTTCTCGGTTATAACGCTCTGAATATTTTTTTTTCATAAATATTTATAACGTAATGCTTTGTAAGTATAAGACAGATTGACTTGAAGTTTTGAATATAGAACCGGACGTACGTACGTACAGACGCCACGACGAAACTTTTCAAAATGGATTCAGGGATGGTCAAAATAGATATTTCCGTCGAAATCAGAAAACCGAAAATTTTCGCGATTACAATACTTCCTTTACTTCGTACAACGAAGTTAAAACGACGACGATTTATACTGAAATAGTGAAGCATTGCCGGGACCAGCTAGTGTAACATATTATACTGCGCAGTTATTCGATGGTTTAATATTATACTGTACATTGTAAGAGTGTGAGGGCGCAGTAAGCACCCAGTTGAAGTGCGACTCCATAAAAAAATATAATAAAACAAACAAAGCATTAATTTATTCCCCAAGTACACTTATCCTTTTGCTTCGATTATTCTGTAAGTGATCCAGTGAATAAATTTGAATAAATTAAATTGTTCTTTTTATTTATTTTTTTTTTCTCTCTTCAACTAAGGCGCAAGTATTAATTGAAAGGCCATTAAGATAACTTAACTTCATTTGAAGGGTCAGTCAAGTCGTCATAGATTATAAAAAAAAAATAAAAATACATCGATTAATCAAATTGAATTCTTTGCTATAATTAACCTTCATAGTAATCACGGTTTGAATAATAAATCGATACTTTTGAAGTGTCTCAACTCCGTCAATGTATAATTATACAACGATATGGACAGAATTATCTCTAATGTACATAATAAAGAAATCATTAATCATCAGAAGAATGCTAATATGTTTTTTATTTATATATTTACAATCTGTTAGATTTCCTCCGCAGATGCAATTACCATAATTTATTAAAATAACTACATATTGTGAATAAACTTTTTTCTTATTTTTTTTTTTTTTTAATAATCAATAATACAAGCTGCCATACTCAAGGAAAATAAGCATTAGGGCTAAAGTAGAGATGTTGAAAAATATCGATATTTCTGCCCAATAGGTTTTATCCTATATATCGTAATATCGATCATAAAATTTGAGTATTGGAAACCGATATTTTTGCTAAAAAAAAAAAAAAAAAAAAAAAAAACACAGAACAGCGGGTTCGACAACTTATGGAGTGTTATATGTGGATCTTCTTAGCGGTTTCTGGTTAGGGATGTAAACAAAATCGATATATCAACGAAAAATATCGATATTTCTATATATCGAGCCTCGATGTTTTTAATCTTCGAATGCGGAAGAATAAGAGGGCTTATACAGTGAATTGAAGAACAGTCTTGGTCATAAATTAACAAGTCTTGGATTTATAATAGCAACAATTAAATATTTATAAATAGCTAATAACGAAAAAAAAATGTATTAATTTATTAACATTTGTGAATAAAAAAAAATATTACATACTAGAAACTAGAGAAAATATCAATTAAATTTCTTAACATAAAAAAAAAATAAATAAAAAGGACGGAAGAAAATCTTGAAAAAAAAAAATATTGAACGAATTACTAAACATCGATCAAAGTACATATCAAATGTTTAATAAAAAAAGATTCATTACTAGGAACTATAGAAAAATGAATTAAATTGATTAACATAAAAAAAAAAAAATAATTAAAAAAAAAGACGAAAATCGCAATTGACTTAATATTGATTGAAACCTATCAAACATATAGACCTAGTAGACATTTTTTATTTTATTTCATTATTTTTTTTTGTAAAAAATATCGGTTTCCGATACTCAAATTTTAATATCGATATTATTATGATATATCAACTATCGAGCAAAAATATCGATATTTTGCAACATCCCTAGAGCTAACTTTACATATTCGCCAGGCCTAGGCAAATCAAATGTGGAAAGGGAGAGTAGCTTTGCTTGGCTTCTCTTTGAGTCCGATCCGGTTCTTCCGGGAACCGGAGCGCTAGCGTTCCACCCACATATTTGTGTATTTTTTTTTTTTAAATATATATTTTTATGTTTTTATTTTTTATTTTTCATTATTTGTTTATAAGATAAAAATATTTTAAACAGAAATTAATGGCAGATAAAAGTTGAAATAGCCGGAATAGTAGCGTGTGGGTGGGTGTGGATAGGTTAGTTCGCTAAGCTTCGGTAAACCCGCTTTACATGTTTGCTTTTTGGCTTGGCGTTAGTATTGCCTAAATACTGGTTTCCATCGGAACATGCGCAAAATACTAGGAACACATAAGTACAAATTCCAATAAGCCTTATCTTTGCACTTACAGGGCCGATTTTGATGATTTATTTTTTTTGTCTTGTAGAGAATTTTATTAACTTTCAAGTGATTATATTCTGCAGACGCTGTTACGCTCAGGGTGTATGAATTGGTACACAAGTATCGGAGGCTGAAACTTCAAACAATTTAAGAATTCTAGTTTATTTCAAGTAAGTTCTGATGTTCCTTAAAATAATTTATATGTATGTTTTTAATTATTTTTTATTAATTTAATAGTTTTTATTAATTATTTTCTATTTTACTTGATTGATTAACTTCACAGTGATTGATGTCACTGTTTATTGTTATTGTACTTAATTTAATAAATTACTTTGTTCGTCTGAGAACAGATTTAAAATAAATTAATATCCCTATCGTGAAGGAATATTCAAGTGCTATGTATAAAAAATAAGATATTAACAATGCAAGAGAAAGAGCCAAATTAATCATCAAAAAAGATGTATGAAGAAATGCCTTGAGAATGGACAATTGTCCGAAACGTCGTCTAAGTATGATGGAAAAAATATAGATGATTCATAAAAAAGGGTACATATTTTTCTTGAAAATTAATGACCTTTATCAATCTTATAACTCTTCAATATTGAGATTATTTCAATATATTATAAATATGGATAAGAAAATAGACCATATAAATAACTACAATAAAATTGTGCAGGAATTATCAAGTGTTTTATATAAGATGAAATAAAAAAGAAGATATTAACAATGTAAGAGAAATTTGGAAAAATAGAGATGTTTTTTAAAAAAAAAGGGTATATATTTTTCTTGAAAATTAATGACCGTTATTAATGCTATAGCTCTTCAAAATAAAGAATATTATTTGAAGATATTATAAATATGAATAATAAAATAGACCAAATAAATAATTACAATAAAACCGTGCTGGAATTATCAAGTGATATGTACAAAAAAATAAGATATTAAAAATGTAAGAGAAATAGCCAAGTTAATCATCAAAAAAGATGTATGAAGAAATTCCTTGAGAATGGACCATTGCCCAAAACGTAGCCTAAGAATGTAGATGTTTTTTAAAAAAAGGGTATATATTTTCTTGAAAATTAATGACCGTTATTAATCTTATAACTCTTGAAAATAAAGAAGATTATTTGAAGTTATTTTAATAAATTATTTTGTTCGTTTGAGAACAGATTTTAAATAAATTAATATTGCCTAACGTTTTATAGGAAATGGTTCAATTGAAGAACTAAGGTAACTATGTAACAATTCTTACTTTCATTCATGAAGTTTAAGTAGCTTCATGAATGAAGTTCAAGAGTGAACTTCTGTCTGGTTCTGCCGAATCGTGACTTATATCCTCCTGTTCTTTTTGGGTTTCTTGGCAAATGGGGCGGATTCCTGAGGATTAGCCAGTGGAAAGAAGAAGAAGAAGGGCTGTTAGAACTCTGGGAGGTCGGGCTATAGACAAAGGAAAGAATGCAGTGTACCACACCCACATACCGAGCCCCCTCTACCTATCTTCCGTACCCCGGGTACTTCCAACCCCCATCTTCTGGGGTGTAATGGCTCTAGGGTATGTTTGCTATTTGGTTTTGGAAGTGGCAGGAGAATCGCCACAAGGAAGTACTTCCGATAAATCGGATGAATTTGGTCAAATTCATTACAGACGTTTCTTATAGCAGGACCAACTCACACTGGGACGAAAATGAACGAAAACCGGTCATAATTCCTTAACCTTTAAATTTTATAGATAAATCAGTCTTCCTTTGTGAATTCAACCTCTCAATAGTAATATTAATAATTTAAAAAACTAAATTATAAATTATAGAATGTATTAAAGCTAAATTAACAAAAAATAATATCTGTCTGAATAACATAAGCCAGGCGAAAAAACTCCCATTTCATACATTTGAATATAATTGAATATACTTATATAATATAAATATATTTATATATTATAAACATATTATATATTTATATAACATAAATATATTATATATTTATATAACATAAATATATTATATATTTATATAACATAAATATATTATATATTTATATAACATAAATATATTATATATTTAGTAATATAAAGATATAATATATTTATATTATATAAATATATAATATATTTATATTATATAAATATATAATATATTTATATTATATAAATTTACTTATATCATATATATAATACATAATAATATATTTATATTATATTTAATAATAAAATATTATATATATTATAATGCAATTACATATTATCTTTAATAATATTATTATTTATATTATATTTAATTATATTTTTATTATATATCATTTAAATACAACAATAAATAAATTGTTCGTTTTTATGTACAAAATTAAAAAACAAAACAAAAAAGGCAGATTAGGAATTGATAAATTATTTGCCACTTCTATAAATTTGTTTTATTGAAAACTAGTTTCGAATGTTATACATTCATCCTCAGTTCTAAAAACACACAAAAAATTCAAAAATAAGCAATTCAAAATATAATTGGTATTATTATACATATTAAATTATATAAATCAGTATCATAAAACATTTATGAATTATAATACTGATTTATATAACATCTAATTTAATATGAACAACAATACCAAACTATATTTTGAATTGCTTATTTTTGATTTTTTTTTGTGTGTTTTTAGAACTGAGGATGAATGTATAACATTCGAAACTAGTTTTCAATAAAACAAAATTATAGAAGTGGCAAATAATTTATCAATCCCTAATTAGATTGATCCTTCTATACCATCATGCGGGTGTCAACTAAAAAAGGCAGAGCTTATTAGCATAATTAAAAACAAAACATTTCCTTTGAATTTAAATGAATCCCATGAACTAAACGTATGAATTAAATGGATAATGGATTTCAGGTGATATTACATTCAGAAATACTAATTTGAATGGTGGATATTTTTAGTTTCCAGTCCATTTTCTCTAGTATAATTATTTCAATATTTCTTAGCGTATGTTCAGATTTAGTGCTAATATTTTGTAAGAAACTTGCTGGAATTTTAATAATTTACAAGATTGGTCATATTGCATTTTGCACTAAATTACACTTAAAAAGTAGTTATTAAGTCGAAACAACTGATACATTTTACTTTTTGCGTTTTTTTTTTTTTTTTTTTTGGGGGGGGGGACATTTTTGAAGATATTCACGGCTCCTTATCTAAGTAGCTCTTACGAATATTCGTAATGTTTCAAATAAAACATGCAGGAAATATAATGTTCATTAATATTGGTAATTACAATGTTTTGCCACAAATGGCCACAAATCGAGTTACTGAGGAAAAACTGTAAAAAAAAAAGAGCTTATTCTTGGTGTTTTTTTTTTCAAGATGGCGGAAACGGACAAGGTAAGGGAGATTGTAAAATTGTATTTTTCGTAATAATCATTCAAAGTGACTTTAAAAACAGAACAAATCGTTTAGTTCTCATTACAAGCCCACGTTTCGGGCCAAACATGTGGGGCATCATCTAAGCTACGATAGATGAAAGATATAAGATCAGAAAGATGTATTAAAAAAGAAAGTCGACAAAAAATAAACTAAAACAAGTGAAATAACAAAAAGTAAAAATAAAATGTAACAAACAAAAATTAAATTATAAGAAAAAATAAATAAGAATATAGTATGAGAAAATAAATAGGTACATCATTTAAAACAAAATGAAGAATCTCTAAAATAAGTAGAAATATATGAATGAACAAAGGAAAATGAGAAAAGAAATATATAAGCATAAAGATGAAGCTGAGGAAAATTATAACAAGATAAAAATTAATAGAATTTCTAATTTTTATCCTACTTAAGAACCAAAAAAAAAAAAACTTGCTATATTCTTCTTCTTCTCACCTTTCGCTCTTCCCTCCAACTCTTCAATACAAGATAACAATCTTCATATTTTCATATCCTATCTCCTTGAATAGCTTCATTTAAAAAATCCTTGGTACAACTTCACAATCAGTAGCGGCTACCACACTACCGCCCTCCAGCGCCATTTGTGCTAACTAACTACTCTCTATTCAATTGTAAAATTAGTATTCATTGGAATTATTGTTCCTTTAATTAGATATTCTTTAAAATTATTAGTGCCGTCGACTACCGCTCTCAAAAGATATAAACACAACCCCAACGGATCCTTTTCAGTTGAGGGCGGGGCCTTACCGTAATTTGACTAATTACAGCTTTGATGAGATCAAATATAAAAAAAAAACAATACTAAGAAAAAAATAAGAATTACAAAACAAAACACCAAATCTTTTGACCAATTTGGATCTTCATAAAATAATTAAAAATCAACTTCAACAGTGAATTTCCTTGTTTCTTTTTTTAGTTAAAAATTTACAATGCAGCCGCCTTATCAGTAGCGGTAGCTGCACTACCGCTCTCTAGAGCCATTTGTGCTAACTAACTGCCTTTCTATTCAATTGAAAAATTCGAATTCATTTTTATTATTAAAATTATTACTCATTTAATTAGATTTTATTAAAAATTATTAGTGCAGTCGACGTCCGCTCGCTCAAGAGATAAACGAAATCCCAACGGATCAATTTCAGTTAAGGTCGGAGCCTTACCGTAATTTAAAGTATTACTGCTTTAAGTGCAACTTCTCCAGACCACACGAAGTCGACAGCACTAATAGTTTTAAACAATATCTGGTTAAAGGAGTAATGATCTCAATAATTCAAATGAATACGAATTTTAGAATTCAATACAAAGCAGTTAAGTTAGCATAAATGGCGCTAGAGAGCGGTACTGCGGTGGCCGCTGCTGATAAGGCGGCTGCATTTTAAAGTTGTACCAAATCCTTGATCATCCGTGCTTCATTGTTTTGAAATTTCTTATCAATCTCCATTCGCAAAGCCTTCATCATAACTTCATTATTGTGTTGTTTATTTTTCTGTTGGCACTGTAAACCATGGAGATCTTTGGCCGCGCGATGTAATATTCTTACAGACATTTATTGTTTGCGGGAGTACAGACAGCCTGGAGGGGTCACCCAACCTCACGGTGCTACGAACCATGGTTTCAATGGTGCAGTGGCAGGCTATAGCTGCATAACCGGACCTTTGGGGCCAATTCGGAAGTGTCCTTTCCCACCGACTCACTCGGGTTCAAGAACAGTGACAAATCGGTCAAGATCCACTGATTATGGCTGTTCGGGGTCAACAAGCGCACGAGGACCTGAATACTTCATTTAATGACCATATATTTTTGCACATCCTCAACTATTAATATTCTATATACATGTCAAAAATAAAACTATATACCATATACCTATTTCTAGTTTAAATATTTTCATCAATATATTTATTTCTCATACCAATGTTGTAAAACTGTACATTTTTATTATTCATAGGGTACCAGATATTCTAGATATCATTTGATAGTTTTTTTGCTAAATATCAATCTGAAGCCAACTTCTCTGAATCTATTTATTATATATTATATATTTGGATTGAACATAATAAAATATATGCTGGGAAAATATATTCTTTTCGTTCCCACGTTATCGTGATTTCATGACGACTTAATATCCATTATTTGGAGGAAGTATTGGGGAATGGGAAAATGGCGCGGCAATGGGAAGAGTCAGTCGAACGAATCGTTAGTGCTGGCAGTAATTGACTGTGATTTTTTTTCTTCTTCAGCCCTCTTCCTCCCCCGGGAAGGACCAAGGACCTCCCCGAAGGAATCCGAGGGTGAATTCGACCACAGGAGCTAATTTGTCCTGGTAGTGATTAGAAGAGCGAACCTCTGCTCCTGATATAGTTATTAGGCTAGGCCATTAGCCACGTCCACTTAGGGGTGGTCCTTCGTCCTTCTTTTTTCCTTCCTTCTCCTTTCGTCCTTTTGTTTTGTTTTTTTTTTATGAAAAATGTAGCCGAGGACGAAGGAAGAATCCTTTGGCGGGAGATGACAGGAGGAGATAAAAAGAGGTCGCTGACAGGGTCTATTATCCCATCTTCCCGGTAGCTCTTCCCTTCTAAGAGATCATCCAATACTTAAATAAGAAGATAAATGTATTTATTATATAAAATAAATATATTTATTATTCAAATCAAGCGGAGTAGGATGCCACACCTATACAACGCTTTGAAAATTAAGTTACACTGAATCATTACTAGTTACTGAGGTACATATTTCAACAAGGCTATTCTTGTCGGACTTCCTTCTTCGAAAATCATCTATCCTCGGATATCGGAAGCATCGGATATAGTCCGGAAACTGACAATCAGAATCGATACATGGAACGTGCGCACATTTTACAGAGTTGGAGCACCCGATTAACTCAGACTGTAGGCCAATAAATGTAACCTGCCTGGATGTAATAGCAGTACAAGAAATAAGGTGAAAAGAAACTGGAAGTGTGTCGGGAAAGGAGTTCACATTGTACTCTATAGTGGAGCAAAGTTGGATTCCTTGTATCTAGGAAATTGAAAAATTCAGTATTGGATTTCCCTTAGATGAAAGAATTTGTAAATTTAAGATGAGGAGAAAATTTAATAATCTTAGCATTGTGAATGCCCATGCCCCACTATAAGAAAAAGATGAAGAAATCACTGAGGAATTCTTTCAAAAATTAGAGCATGTTTACTACATTTACCCAGTATATGACCTTAAAATTGTTTAGAAGGACTTCGTATTGTGAATTACAAAACTTTTGCAAAGGATTTTAGTATTAGCTTGATTAGTCGAATTTTGGCATGCGACTTTTCGAGCTAGAATAGTAATAGTATATCGTCTCTATATAACGCGGTACTATAGATGCCCGGCTCTCAGGAGCGATGAAGAGTCAAAAGAAAGGGAATTTCATGAAGATTTGACGAATCTTAATTTCTATTGTTAAATTCTTATTAGGGCTTAAATAAAAGTGATGAAAAAACTGGGAGGTATCAAAGATTCGGCGACTGAGAGTCGGCGGATCGAGACGGGATAAGTTGGGTTTTAAAGATTTTGACGCGGGCATCAAGATCACATACGCTCCTATGGAGCGTATTGCTCAAGCGTTTTAAAGCTTAAAAACCTACCTTCTTCGCGATAAAGCACGATATATGTAGATCCGCACGGGCTTCATGCCATCTTGCGTACGTGTCGTTGTCATGGCAACTTTATATCAATTTGAGTCTGTTTACAAAAACTTTTAATGAGTGGGAAATTATATATTGTTTCCCATGTCCAACACTAAAGGCCACTATATACTAAATATGAATACTACACATAGAAAATGGTATAGCTGAATCTAATTGCCTAACTGCTAAATTGAAGAGATGTTTTCCAGTGGGGTAAGCTAATTACTTATTAAGTATGAATCGTAACTTCAACATAGTCAGTACAAACTATGTAGATACACCAAATCTGAATGTTAAATAAACTTTGTTGGTGATATTATATTGTTTACACGAATAAATATCTTTCCCGAATATCGCTTATACTTCTAATGTATTAAGATCTAATGCGAGAGTTCTCGCTCGGGTAGACTAGTCACTACTATATATTATTACGGTAGTATAGATCCCTTTTCCGGCTCTCAGGAGCGATGGATTTTGATGAATGAGGTGTCAAAAGAAAGGGAATTTCATGGAGAATTGACGAATATTAATTTCTATTGTTAAATTCTTGCTAGAACTTAAATAAAAGTGAAGTAAAAACTGGGAGGTTTCAAAACTTTGACGACTGAGAGTCGGCGGATCGAGACGGGATAAGTTGGGTTTTAAAGATTTTGACGCGGGCATCAAGATCATAAACGTTCTAATAGAATACGTAGAGCGTTTTAAAGCTCTAAAACCTACCGTTTTTGAGATAACGCACGATATAGAGCCGAGCACACCCTATATCGACTGGCTTACGTGTCGTTGTCATGACAATTTAATACCTGTAAAAGCAAGTTGAGATTGTATAAAAAAACTTTTTAATAAGAGTGAAAAGGTTATTTTGCTAATAAAGTTTTGTTTTTAGGTTTCTATGAATGACAGAGAATATTGTATATTTTTTCTCTTTTCTAACCCTAAAGGCACTATTAAATATTAATACTACAAACAGAAAACAGTATAACTGAGTCTTATTCGTTAACTGTTTAACTTATATATATATATATATATATATATATATATATATATATATATATATATATATATATATATATATATATATAATTTATAACTGTTTATTAGTATATTTTCCAGTGAGCCAAGCTAATTACTTATTAAGTATAAACTGTTATTTCAACATAGTCATTACAAACTATGTAACGTCACCAAATGTGCGTGTTAAATAAACTTTCTGGATTATATTATATTGTTTATAGGAATATGTTTCCTAATATCGTTTATACTTGTCATGTATTAGGGATAAGAAGGAAGATCTAATACTTGAGTTCTCGCTTAGGTATATTAGTAGTATAGTCACTTCCCAAAATGACGCTATCAATTCATGAAATTTTAATTCAAGATCAATTCAATATCTTGATTAGTTGTAAATAATTGTTTTAATTATCATACAAAGCTTTAACTCTGTGAATTATTTAATTATTTTTATATAGTGAATGAAATTCTGTTTAGAAGTGAGAATTCGTTTTTAAGATTGTTTTAACTCAGGATTGCTCATATCATTTTTATATATATATTTTTTTTTACTATTATTTTTGTTTATTTATCTCTCTTTCTATTTTTTTTTCTTTTCATTTTTTTGTAAGTAAAATTATGTTTATTATATGTTTTTTACCAGAAGGATATTCTTTTATTTATTTATTTTTTTCCGTTACTTATATGTTTAATTGAGATTGTTGTAAATATTAATTGGCCTTTATTAATGCAGTCTTTGCCCAGACATTTTTTCTGTCCTCTTTTTCACTTGTTATTCTTAAGGGACCTAGTCCCAGAATAAAGTTTATTTTTCTATTCTATTCTATTCTATAGTAATAGTATAGTATAGTAATAGTAACTATTGGTACGATATTTTTGTCAGGCAAAGGTAAAATTTCACTCTACAAGATAACATAGGCATGCGATTGTGCCTGACAGTCGCGGATCCAGGGAGGGGGGAGGCGAAGGGGGCCCCGTACCATTGAAAAATTAAATAAATGACTTATACATTACAGAGGAATTTATAGTTTTAGAGGACCCCTGGACTCTCCCTTCCTCTTGATGGGTACAATGTTGCCAGGTCAGCCCTGTATTTTCACACAAAAACTCTCTAAATTTTCCCCTAAATTCACTAACTTTAACCCTAAACTTATCTAAATTTAATAAGGGGTTGATAAATTATTTGTCACTTCTATAATTTTGTTTTTAATGAAAACTATTAAAGAAGCTATTATATATATAGATATAATCCATTTGAACCTTGGACTGAAGATGAATGTATAACATTGGAAACTAGTTTTCAATAAAAACAAAATTATAGAAGTGGCAAATAATTTATCAATCCCTAATTACATTTATCCTTCTATACCATCATGCGGATGTCAACTGATTATCTAACTTTGCCTCTAAATCCACCGACTTTAGCCGTAAATGTTTATTTCTTATTTTTCTGTTAGTATAACAACAAATTTTTCTCTAGTAAAAGATAAGAATAAATGATTAGAAAATCTAGGGGAAAAAAAACCCAATCTGGCAACACTGGATGGGTATTCCATGCCTCCCCAATCCTTTAACAGTCATCTATTAACCAAGGGGGGGCCCCACAACATCGTATCGCCTAGGGCCCCGCAAAGCCTAGATCCGCTACTAGTGTGCCAGGATGGGGGGGGGGGGGGAGGGAGAGGGTGATGCTGATCATGCTAGCTCGCCACAAACTCATTAAGTGATTCATCTCCATTCGTGAGCTACTTATCGATTTTACACCTCGTCAAAAATTTATAAGTCTTTTTTTTTTCGACTCCTGCACGCACCGGCACATTTTACCTAGCACCAGTTAAAATATTTCTCCATTACTTAGAATGCACGAATAAATAAGCTTATAAAGTGAATAATTATTATTTTTTCTTAAATCAAACTCAATTACACTGACAGACACAAACATCTGTCCAGTCGCTACCTCCTTCAGCATTACGAAGCAATGTTACAATATAATTTCAGAACGCATTCCAAAATGATTCCGCGTATTTTCATTATTAAGGTTGGCAGCACTGATTATCTTTTGTAATTTTCGCATGAAAAAGAAAACTGGAAGACCCTTCCCCCCCCCCCCCCTCCCCAGCACGCTTGAATCAGATTTTGTTTTTTGTCCAGTCATTACGACCGTCAATTGTGTTAAGCATTTCGAAAGTTTTAGTGTCAAATTTAGAAAATAGTAATAGTATAGTAGATACACTTTTATAGATGCATCGCGAAGAAAAGTGCTTTGTGAAAATCGGCGAAACTACGCAATAAAGACATTCAAATAAATGCAGAAAACTGAAGTGGACATGTATTGAAGCAAACAGGATCAGGGCGTTGGAATCTATGGAACTAAGAATGATATATTAAGTCTACTTCTTAGTTAATTTGGGCACTATTTTGGTTATTGTAATAAAATGTATTGAATTGAAAAGGGGAGAGGTTCTTCGAGATTTGAATTGCCTAGGGTCCTCTACATGGCTTCATCCGGTCCTGACCGCAGTTCCTATTTTTGCTGGCAAGTGGAGTAATTGAAGTTTAGATGTAAACATTACATTCGGAACTACGATGACAAATTGTATTCCCCCATTTTGCAACTGTTTCTGATTATTTCCTCTTCATTCTAAATGGAACAATGGAACGACGAAGTTGAGCGACTGGAGTGCTTGGAGTGAAGACGATTTCAAGGGCTCCACTGACGATCCTTTCACTCCAACGGTCCATTTCACCTACAGGTAGTGATTAATGTTCCTAAAACTCCTAGATACTATAATTCCAGATATTAATATAAAGTATTTTCTTTGAATATTAAGAAAGTTATATAGTCAGATCGGTACAGTTAGCAACTTTGCAATCCACAATACCCAATTGATAATACCCAACATTCTTTTCAATAAAATGAAAAAAGGTAGCAACCATGTATCTTATAGTATTTAAAGTATACAAATATTTAATATGCAGTTTAATATGACTCTTAATAATTAATTGGGTATAATTATATCTACAATAACAGGAACATTTAATTTAATCAATATTTAATCATTACTAAAAAAAAAATAGTGGAAATTTTAAGCATCAGATAAATTATAAATGCACTAATAAGGTTTATTTTCTTTTAATTAATATATATATATATATACATATATATATATATATATATATATATATATATATATATATATATATATATATATATATATATATATATACATATATATATATATATATGTATGTATGTATATTTAAATAGAAAAAAAAATATTAAAAAATTTAAGTTATTAATAAGATTGCATTTTACTAACGAATAATTGTTATTATTATTATAATATAACCTAAAAACTGAGCAGTCCATCATTACGCTCTATCAGTTTTTCAAGCTCACGGTAGGTTGGTTTGATTGTATTTCGGCGTTACGTGATGGAGTTTAGGACCGATAGAATTCCAGCCGATCAGCATCACTCCAAAAAATCCACACAGAATATATATTATATATATATATATATATATATATATATATATATATGTATATATGTATATATATAAATATATATATATATATATATATATATATATATATATATATATATATATATATATCGACGTCGTTTTTTAAAAAGGCGTAAGCGCCATAAAGGAAACACATGAAAAGATTTTTCCCAAAGTAACAATATAATTTTTTTAAATAAAACATTTATAATTACAATATATTTTAAAGGATTCTAGCACTGGTTAAGGCCAGAGTGACGACTGAGAGTCGTTAGTATTTGGTGATTACGTTATCAATATTCGATTTTTAGACCATTTCCAATTTTTTTTTTCTCGATATATTGTGAGTGGGAATCGATAGAGCTAGTGTTTACGTCCCAAAATCAATTGAAACCTGAATTTCGAATTTTCGGCCCTCAGGCCTTTTTCAAAAAAGGACCTCGATATATACATACACACAAACACGAAGAAAGTTAATCGTCGGAATTCAATAGCTTGAGAAAAGCAATACTGTGTAAGCCATAATTAGCAAAGACAGAAAACTCGATAGAAAATTGCCTCGTACCATTCCAACTGATAATTAAGTCGTAACATCTGCTAAGTTACTTTGAACTTTAAGTAAAAGAAGGTTTCTAAAATATCATTTATTTCTTCTTCAATTACACTCGTGGGAGTAATTATTTATTTTGCCTTTTGTAATGGATCCCCTTCCAGAGAAAGCTAAACCTCCCTTATAATTACAGAGAAGGTTACAGCCTCTAATTGAGTACGAATGAAAAAATATACCTAAAAAAAAACCAATACAATCTTCGGAATTCTTTTTTTGTGTAGCAATAATCTATAAACTGAATTTTATGTATGAATATATCATTTATATCTGAGAGGTTGTAGGTCTAGAAAATTCGATAAAACCTCGGTGTTTCCCGAACTTTCGACAGCTGTAAACTTTTTGTATAATTTTGATAACACTCACCATAAAAAAAAAATCTGATGTGGGCAACACATGACTTCCTTGTACGCCTATTAAACTATAAATCTCTGGCTCAGAAAGTGATCCTCAATTTGGTTACTAGTTTCCGAAGATTGCAGTATCTCAAAAACCATTCACCATCCATTTATTGACCACACACACACACACACACACACACACACACACACACACACACACACAAATGGGGAGGAAAACCAGTATTTTACTCTAAATTTTAACACTTAAAAGAAGTAATAAAAATGTTTAATTAGATTGGAAACCAAATTGCGTTTGTAACCTTTATTACCGAAACATATGATTTATGTATTTAATTTAAATATAATTTTGGATGTAATCTTATTATAACCTTCAAGTAAAGTACCCTTTTCGGCTCACCAATTTTAACCAAAATATATTAAGTACATTCATATCGATGTAAAAGTTCTATTTACCAAATTTGAGATGTTTTACATTATATTTTAATATAATTTTTGATGAAAGTCTAATATGACCTTCAAGTAAAGTACCGCTTCCGGTTTTTCAATTTAGACCAAAATCCAGTATGTTATTTAAATCAATATATAAGTTATAAATATTAAATTTGAGAAGTTTTGCATAGTATTTTAATATAATTTTTGATAAAAATCAATTATGACCTTCTTGTAAAGTACCACTTCCGGTGATCAAGCAGTGACCAAAAAGGGAGGTTCACAACTAGATTTTACAAAAATCCTAAATACGAAATTTCAACTTTCTACGGCTAACCGTTTTTGAGTTATGCGAGATGCGCACGTACGAACGTACGGAACGTACGTACAAACGCCACGACGAAACTAGTCAAAATGGATTCAGGGATGGTCAAAATGGATATTTCCGTTGAAATGTGAAAACCGATAATTTCCGCGATTACAATACTTCCTTTACTTCGTACAAGGAAGTAAAAAGAAAAAAAAAAAACAGAAATATTTTCTCAGGTTGAAAACAAATTTCCCGAAATAAGTATAGCAATATATATGTATAATATATAGTTGGAAAGCCTAAAGATTTTAGAAAAAATATTATCTAGCATATTAAGCTGTTAAAGAACGAACGTTAATGAACGAAGAGTAACGAAAACGCATTAACTTCAGTGATTTTTGTAGATGAGTCGTTTATTTCCAAAATGAATCCTAAACGATTATTTTGGAAATCGTTGGCTATTTAAAATTTAAATGCTGTTTAATTAAAATCAATATAATCAACGATCTTTTAGATATATCTGCTATATTGAAGATTTTTCTAATACTAGGGATTGATAAATTATTTGCCACTTCTATAATTTTGTTTTTTATTGAAAACTAGTTTCCAATGTTATACATTCGATGCTATAAATTTGGAAGAAACCAGTACAAACTTTTCTGTTTGATGTAATCCATTTAAATCTTGGTGAGTAACAACATGTATTTGATTTCTTGTCTTAATTAAATTCATAATTCGTAAATGTTTTATAATACTGATTTATATTACATCTAATTTAATATGTATAATAATACCAAACTTTATTCTGAATTGCTTATTTTTGTGTGTTTTTAGAACTGAAGATGAATGAATAACATTCGAAACTAGTTTTCAATAAAACAAAATTATAGAAGTGGCAAATAATTTATCAATCCCTAATTAGATTGATCCTTCTATACCATCCTGCGGATGTCAACTGATTTTTCTAATATATATAAAAATAAAATAATTGATTTTGATATCATAATTGGAATAGAAAGTATAGTTTTTGCTGTACATGAATATTTGTCAATGATGATTAGAGTCCATTTTGTAAATAAACGACTCACATCATAATTTCTATTGAAGTATTACTTAGAAAAAAAATGTTTCCATGGAAACTAAGCTTAGACTTTTAAAAATTTGCCACTTCTATAATTTTGTTTTATTGAAAACTCGTTTCGAATGTTATACATTTGGAAGAAACCAGTACAAACTTTTCTGTTTGATATAATCCATTTAAACGTTGGTGAGTAAACATGTATTTGATTTCTTGTCTTAATTAAATTCATAATTCATAAATGTTTTATAATACTCATTTATATTATATCTAATTTAATATGCATAATAATACCAAACTATATTTTGAATTGCTTATTTTTTTAAAAAACAAAAAAATTGGTTTTGATATAATTGGAATAGAAAGTATAATTTTTGCTGTAGATGAAAATTTGTGAATGATGATTAGGGTCCATTTTGGAAATCTACGACTCAGATCGTAATTTCTATTAATATATTACTTAGTTAGAAACAAAACGTTTCCATGGAAACTAAATTTAGACTTTTAAAAATGTATTTCAAATAGGGAGGTAAATGAAAGTGGTGTGATGCGCGCACCAGATTTTTTTTTTTTAAATAATTTTTAAAAAAGAGTTAGCACAAAAAAATTAAACATACATATCTTTTTCGGAAAAGATGAAAAGGCATTCCGAACTAATTAATATGTTTTAATGGCATTGTAATAACAATCAGAAGATAAAAAATAAAATAAAAAAATGAAGATAATAAATTCCTTAAGCGTTCTGTCATCTGTCCTACATTGCTCCTCTAACAGATAGCGAGTCTCCAATAATATTTAATTGATATCCTTTCATTCGTAACTCTATTCCTTAAACTTTGGACATTTATTTTACTAGGATACAACCGGAAGATCTCAAATACAATGCCTCTCCAATATTTTTCCCACCTTCAAATTAGTATAGTCAAATTCAACTTCCTGTCCATCCGGTTCCAAAAAAAAAAAATTAAAAACAGAGTTTACTAAATTTCAATCAAAATTTATAAATAAGTACAAATAGGTTATTGTATTTATTAGTTATTATTATTTAATTCTTGTTTTATTTTATTAATATTATAAGTTTGTATGTTTATTATTTACAGGTGTAAAATACTCAGGCCATCAACGCCTATTTCTTATGTTAGAATTTAATCCATTATGAATTGTAATTTTCATTTTGAAATTTGAGGTTTTACGTTTCAAGATACGTGGAATCCAAATATCGAATTAAAAAAAAAAAATAAAAAAAAACCGTCTCCGCCGCCCGCGGCTTTTTCCGAGACTACTGGACCTATTTTTTTGAGAAAGTCACAGGTCACGCCAAGATGATCCTCGGAACTCGACATTGCTATCCGTCTTTTTGTTTCAAAATGGTGGTCGATTAGATATTTTATAAGTCCATAACTCGGTTATTTATAAAGATTAGAGGGGAAACGTAACGTGTTTTGTAATCAGCATGCCAAACATGAACAAAAAATAATAAAAATTAATCCTCTTCTCTCTCAAAATTTGAGATTTTACGTTTCTAGATATGTAGAAACCAAATATCGAATAATAAAAAAAAAATCCATCTGCCGATTTTATTTGTTTTTTGTTATGGTCAATCGAAAGGTGATTAAATTCTCTACAAAGCAAAAAAAAAAAAACTTTTTTTCTCGGACCAGTAGTAGTTGAGATATAGCATAATGAATTTTGTGGACTAATTTCTCGGCTCTTGGCCTCCTGACTTATCAATTGCGGGGTCCTGACTTCCTCGCATCTCTGTCATCCTTCTTTGGATTATTTTCCACTTCCTCCAGCTTCTTGGTCTTTCCTTTTTCTTTTCCCTCTGAAGTGCGCTGTCAATATTACCGTTTGTACAATTTCATCCTCTGATTAAATTCCCAGCCCTCTTTAGCCTATTTGCTTTGATATAGTTTCTTTCCAACACTCCCAGCTCAGCACTCTTTCGGCGATCATCTTGGGACGAGACCCAAATTTCTGCTCCATAGGCGCCTATTGCTTAATTTCTTTACTGAATTTGGTAGACATGTTTTATTAAATATTCTGCAGATGTTCCTATGGAAAACGGTTCACCTTTATTATTTGATAACTCGAAAACGTTCCAACATACTTATTGTTCGAACTTTAAACCAAAGCGATATGAATAGTTCTGTGAATGAGCATGACAGAAATTTTTGAAATATTACTATTACTGGAAATAATAAACCATTATGTAATCATTTTCACTGTTTTATTTATTTAATTAGGGATTGATAAATTATTTGCCAAATTATTATTTATAAATTATTTGATAAATTTAGAATACAGTTTGGTTTTATTATACATATAAAATTAAATGTAATATAAATTAGTATTATAAAATATTTATGATTAACAGTCATTTCCATTACTAGTTGAGTACGAGAACAAACCAATGTAATCTTTTCTGTTTGATATAATCTACTTAAACCCTGGTGAGTACCAACATGCATTTGATCTCTTGTCTTAATTAAATTCATATTTCATAAATTTGTTATAATACTAATTTATATTACATTGAATTTAATATGTATAATAAAACTAAACTGTATTTTAAATTGTTTATTTTTTAATTTTTGTGTGTTTTTAGAACTGAAGATGAATGTATAACATTCGAAACTAGTTTTCAATAACACAAATTTATAGAAGTGGCAAATAATTTATCAATCTCTAATTAGATTGATCCTTCTATACCATCATGCGTCAACTGATTTTATTTATTTACTAATTTAAAAAAAAATTATTATCTGTTAATTCATTTGTTCCTACTTCATATATTATAATGCTCTGAAGCCCACCTATCACTGCTTGTAATTGTAATTCAAAAATGACTTATCCCGGAATAAATAAAGAGTTTGTTGTAATTATAATTATTAAAATATCTTTCTCTTCGAGTCATCCCTCTCTTTCTGAATCACTCGAAGCTTATCAAAATTAAAGACATGAGTAAATATTTTTGAATGCTTTGCTAATACAGTGTTGGGTTTATACAATACATACATTCTTTTATAAAGAGTTTGGGATTTTTCACCAATGCTTACCATAGGACAAAAAAAAAAAAAAACCAATATCGTAATTTTATTTTATTATAGCAACAACAATTAGAGCTGAAATTCCGAACCAAGTTGTCACAAGGGGGAAATTAATTGCGAGAAGAAGCAATTTGGTTATCTCCATCCGAAGCTAATAAACATTGGAATTACCCTGGCCAATGAGAACCTGTTATTGGCCCTTAATGATATAAAAGAGATAATCTGGTTGGCTCACCTTGGGATCGGATAGCCATTAGGAGAAGCTCTTTTATTTCTACTGAAAAAGGCTTAATAACCCAGACAATAAATTCCCTATCTCCTGGATATTCCTGCGCGGGCCGGATGTCAATAACCCCCCGAGAGGAATGCGACATTATTATTATTGCCGGCAATGTTTTAAAAATAAATTTGTCACCCATTGCTGATAAACCGCAGGGGGACAAGGCCCTGATATCAGCTGATTGGAGGCGACTGCAACCTCATTTCGAAATTGTCACTACAACGCTCCGTTACACTAATTTTTTTCCTTTCATATCACCAGTGAGTGTTAACAATACGGATTTTTGAGGTAGAAATATGCTATTCTAAGTACCTGTTAAATCTGAATAACAGTTAAAAAGTAACTGTTACATTAAAGTCACTATTGATCACTCATGGGTATATACATTATTACTATCATTGTTATTATCACATGGAGACGGAACTTGCATTATTAATTATTTTAACTTATTTTAAAAATCTTGCCGAACAATTGATCTTGAAAATTAAATGGTCAGTCGGATACAACTTTTCCAAGGTCTTTTTTGATATACGGTCACCAGTTACTTTAAAATAAATTATAGTGTTGTCATTTGCAAAATAAAAACACATGATGGAAATAGCGTAGTAAAAGTTTTTTTATTTATTTAAAAATCAATTAAAATTTTTCACATTTTCTTTCTTTATATATTAAAAAATCGCGGGCATATTTTTCATCTTTAAAATTGTCATATCCCTCAAACAAATTCATTTTTATAAATGAGAGCTACATTTATGAAACATATGTTTACTGAATTACTTAGGAACAGTTACTATTAATCACTATAATTTATTTAAAAGTAACCGGTGACCCTATATCAAAAAAGCGCCAAGCAAGATTTATTTTATTTTTCATACTTATTCTGGGGAAGAGTTTCTTTACAAAAAACCGCATTGACATATATCACAATTTACATCAATCAAGTCCAATAGGTAGTTATATAATTATTATTAACATTTATTATATTATTTATTTTTATTCTGTATTAATGTGCACGTTCATACAGAATATAAATAAATAATAGTATATATAAATATGTAAAGAAATAATAAATAAATAAGGAAAAATAAAAATAAGCATATGTATAGATATACATATGATATATATTTAATAATAGATATATGATATATAGATAAAATAAATTTAACATGGAAATATTTTTTTTTTTTTAACACCAACACTAAATCAAATATTTAATTGTAAATATATCAATAGTATATATATTGATAGTATATATAATATATATTGATATATATACTATTGATATATATATATTGATAGTAGATTTAATAGTATACATATTGATATATACTAGCAAAATATTTATATATTGGAATGGATTGAAGACCGAGCCGCTCCACATCACTCCAAAAAGTCCACACGATTTCACATTACCGGTCGTTCCAGATTCCATGCAGTTGGACTGGAGTGATCGCCAATGACAAAATAACAACTATTATACTTAAAAGATAAATACTTACGGAAGTTAATAGCCAACTGTATCGATTACTAATAATCTCAATCGATTATTACTATCGATTATTTCTATATTTCTCAATCGACTGTAAGCTTCTAATTTTTAAAACAATCCTCAAAATCAAGAATTGAATTTGAGAATTACTTTTTTGGCCAAATCAAAAGATAACAATTATTTTTTTATAAAAGAAAAAATCATCCATGATTTTTAAATAAATTTAAAATTAATCGTTAAAATTTATGTATTTTGTTAATAATTAATTGTTAATTTATGACTTATATTTGCTTGAAATAAAAATCAAGCCTTATTAACTGATTATCTGTTTTCAGGTATTACCTTACTTCATGGTACAATTATATATTTTTCTACCAATTTGATCTTTAATCCTTAGTCATTGTATCAAAATATTGTATCAAAATATGACAAAACAAGTTATTTGCTTCTATTCATACAAATGTCAATACCAATTCATACAAACAATCAGAATCTTTTTACAGTTTTTGCACTTACAAAAGCCCAAAAAAAAAAATGTTATTTTTTTCATGTCCCGTTTGGGTAAATTCACAAGCTTAACTGATGAATCAAGATAATACGGAAAAAAAGATGGAATTGAGGAGAGCATTTAAGTAAGAATGAATAAATGAAGATACGAGTATAAATAAACATTTGCATGAATAGAAGTAAACAACTCATTTTAAAAAATTTGGAACAATATCTTAAAAAAAGGATTAAAGATCAAATAAAAAAACCTGTACCACAACAACCCATGAAGGGTCGTACTGTTTCTAAGCCAACGGTTTTGCAAGGAAGTGATTTGGCCGAGATCACGCTCAACCGCCAGGTTTTTCTCCCAATTAAGGGTACCCACTTTATAGAAGCTGGGTAGTCCCCAGGAGGATCTTCCGATCCCACAGGCTCGATACACAGCTCACAGAATAAATAATTATCTGCCACAGCCGGTCTCGAGACCGGGAGCATGGTAACAAAGTGCCTTACCACTGAGCTACTCCGCTACCCAAAGATCAAATAGTTAGAAAAAAGTATAACAGTTTACTTTATGGTTTTATATTTTGTTTGTCGATAGTTTATCTATCAGTATATCGTATCAGCAAAAAAGTGGTTAAATGAACACCCTTGAATAGTTTTTACCATTTTGAATAAAACGGAACCACTCTCAATTCGCTGGCTTTAATTTTAAGCAAGTTTATTTTGATAACGCTCAAAAATAATAGTTATTCCTAATTTAAATTTTCAGTAAACAATAATTATTATGAGATACTTTTTAATCTGTTCCCGAATAAATCAGTTATTTCTTGATAAAAATCAAAAAATTATTTTAAAATTATAAAAATAAAAATCTAGTCATGATTTGATTTTTTCCCTTAGAAAAATAATTCTGAATTTCAATCTCAGCACAGAATTAAAAGGATTTTAGCGGACCACGAAAGTAGAAAAAGAGCGCTGGGATCTCCTGGAGTCATGTTTTCTACCTCATAAGTGGAGGTAGGAAGTTGATTCCTAGTCCTAGGTGAATATTGAAAAAAAAGTACGGATCTGATTTAGTATTATATATAAATAGGGCCATTAAATAATAATGGATCGTAACGTCTCAAACTCTCCAGAAGTCTTTTGAATAGAGATAAAACACACATATACATAAATATGTATATTAAGGGCTATTGTAATAATAATAAATAATATTAATAGGTAATATAAATTGAATAGGATGGGAGATATCGATTATATTGGATCGAGGTGGGGCCATCTAATGGCGGCAGGCTGTCTCCCTCCGCCGAGTTTCTTTTTTATTCTCTCTCTCTTTCTCTCCCTCTCAAACTTTTTTTGTTTCTTTTGTTTTTGTTTCTTCTTTGTTTTGTTTTTTATACCTCGCTGTCTTTTGTTTTTTCCCGAAGGATACAGTCCCCCCAGGGCCGCGGCTGCCGGCTCACCCACACCGAGAATTTTAACCTCCTCTTCTTTCCGTGCTCCTTCTAAATCAGAAAAACCCGTTCCCTCGGAGAGCTAGTCCGCGTTTTATTTTGTCTTACCCGCTATCTCTTGTGATTTATCCAGGCTGGAACACCTGGAACGACCCTGTAAGTTATACTCTTACCAATGTCAGGAGAAAATGTTCTCAAGTAATTAATCGAAAATTTCTAGGATGTCCATTTCTTTCTCTCTGTTTTTTTTGTATCTTTTTTTTTCTCTCTCTGTTTTTTTACAGTTTATATTAAGAAATGAAATTCAAGAAGAAATAAAAGCAGGATTAAAAAAATCTTTGTGCTTAGAATAAGTTTTATTAAAATTTCAGTATAAAATTATTCCTCAAAATATAGGCCAGTATTGCCAATTACTTAACCCACCTATCTACCAGAAGTTCATTTTGTTTATCCTTGGTTTTCAAGGCGGAAAACTCCTTACATCCTGATTTCACATTCCTGTTGTTTTTGAAGTGCCAGCCTTTCGAAAAATGTGCCATTGACCGTAAAAGACCATAGCCAAACAGTGCAATGTCAGGGCTTTAAGGATGGTGGGGTAAGATGCTAACACCCTCCATTTCTGAGAATCTTTCTTTCATTAACAGTGAACGATGGGCAGGAGCATTGTCTTGCTGAAACATCACTTTAATATAATTGCCAAAAGCAGGGGACTCCTCTTTTAAAACTCTATATACTCTTTCGAGTTGTTCACAGTAAAGGTAAAGTCAGTAAAAAAACGACGTCGATATTATCGCGGATCTATCTCTTATGTCGATCAATCCCTAAGTTCATTTCTTATGTTCTGACCTTATGTTCATATCCTCTGAACCTGAAGTGTGCTATATAATATCTCTTTATATATATATATATATATATATATATATATATATATATATATATATATATGTATGTATGTATGTATAAAGAAATATTATATAGATATAGAGATATTATATTCTATACAATTTTTACATTCATAATTTTTGCAATATAATTATTTTCCGTGCTCTCATGTGCATTTCATAGTGAAGTTATAAAATAAACAGAATTTTTAAATGCTTAATGAAATTTAAATTTTTGACAGTAGGGAATCGGCAACAGAAGAAACCTACATAATAAAAAGAAAATAATAATCAAAATAATACAGTAATATAACCAAAGTAATATGCATATATATACCTATATATATATAATACTTTATAGAATCAATTAACTGACTAGTATACCCGAGCGAGAACTCTCGCATTAGATCCTAATACATTAGAAGTATAAGCGATATTAGGGAAACATATTAATTCGTGTAAACAATATAATATTACCAAAACAGTTTATTTAACCCACAGAGTTGGTGAAGCTACATAGTTTGTAATGACTATGTTGAAGTTACAACTCATACTTAATAAGTAATTAGCTTACCCCACTGGAAAACATCTCTTCAATTTAGCAGTTAGGCAATTAGATCCAGCTATAAAATTATCTATGTTTAGTATTCATATTTAGCAGTGCCCTTTAAGGTTGGACATGGAAACAATATACAATTTCTCACTCATTAAAAGTATTTGTGAACAGACTCAAATTGATATAAAGTTGACAACGGCACTCACGCAAGATGGCATGAGGCTCCTGCAGACCTATATCATGCGTTATCTCAAAAATGGTAGGTTTTTAAGCTTTAAAACGCTGAACCAATACCTTCCATAGGATCGTATATGATCTTGATGCCCGCATCAGAATCTTTAAAACCCAACTCATCCCGTCTCGATCCGCCGACTCTCAGTCGTCAAAGTTTTGAAACATCCCAGTTTTTTCATCTCTTTTATTTAAGCCCTTGTATGATTTTAAGAAACAAAATTAGGATTCGTCACTTCTCCGTGAAATTCTATTTCTTTTGATACCTCATTCATCAAAATCCATCGCTCCTGAGAGCCGGAAAAGGGATCTATACTACCGTAATAATATATAGTAGTGATCATTTAATGTACTCGTGGTGCATGTGGGTGTGTATATGTTCTGAAACAGTAAGAATTGAAATAAATACATCGTTGAATACGTAATTATATCCGATGCTGAGCCATTCCGGTATAGGTATAATATCTTAATTTGTGAATTACTCAAAATCCTACCATAGAATTTTTTTTGTACCCATCCAGACTTTTGCCCAGATTGACAAAAACTATCTCCCTACAAAGTTTCAGAGCATTTGATTGAAACCATTTTTACATTGAAATACTAGAGGTTCCTTTAGAATAGCAAAGATTCTTTCTGGTTGTTTTTCGAAATTAACAATTTTTAGAGAATGCTGACAGTTACTGATTTCGGTCTTTCAAACACACTATATATATATATATATATATATATATATATATATATATATATATATATATACCCTTATATCCATGAAAAAAGAGGGGTATAAAAGATAAAAGGTAGGAGCTATGAAAAGATAGGAGATGCTGTTAGGTCGGGGCACACCTCGAGCCTAATTGGCCAGCGATAGCATCTCGGGAAATATTTACATCCAGTGTGGTCATTAGTAAGCTCTAAGGGCTAGTAATCTCTATCTTCTCTCAGTCATCACTCGGCGATAACACTCAATATAATCCATTATTTTACATTTTAGCTTGGATAAAATCCATATTTCCCTAAATAAATAAATAAATAATTAAAACTTATTAACTGCAATTGATGTAAATGAAATAATATCTGATGTGGGCAACACATGACTTCCTTGCACGCCTATTAAACTATAAATCGCTAGATCAAAAAGTGATCCTCAATTTGGTTACTAGTTTCAGGAAGATTGCAGTATCTCAAAAACGAAATTCGGCGTCGGGACACCCATCTATTAACACAAACACATACTCTTGTTTCTGGAGGTCTCATTCCGTTATTAAATGTCGTTTTTTTTCAGTAGGTAACTAGTTTCAAGAGATTTCTTCGTGTTCCGTGACAACATTAAAACATTCAATATCACCAGATAAAGCATTGGAAATCGACAGTTTCTAAATTTTAAGCGGAAGAACCCACTTAACTTATATCTTATTCTCCTGCTGCAGACTTGTTCATCTCGCAAATGGGGAGGAAAACCAGTATTATATGCCCAATATTAACACTTAAAATAAGTAATAAAAATGTTTAATTAGAGTATAAACAAAATCGCGTTAGTAACCTTTATTACCGAAACATATGATTTCTCCATTTAATTTTAATATAATTTTTGATGTAAGTTTATTATGACCTTCAAGTAAAGTACCCTTTTTGGCTCACCAATTTTAACCAAAATCTAGAAAATACATTCATATTGATATAAAAGTCCTATTTACCAAATTTTAAATGTTTTACATTATATTTTAATATAATTTTTGATGAAAGTCTAATATGACCTTCAAATAAAGTACCTCTTCCGGTTTTCCAATTTAGACCAAAATCTAGTATGCTATTTAAATCAATATATAAGTTATAAATATCAAATTTGAGAAGTTTTCCAAAGTATTTTAATATAATTTTTTATGGAAATCAATTATGATCTTCAAGTAAAGTACCACTTCCGGTGATTAAGCAGTGACCAAAAAGAGAGGTTCACAACTAGATTTTACAACAATCCTAAATATATAATATATATATACATAGAGCGACAATTGTTTCCAATTGGGAAAATACCAGAAATACAATTACATTTTTTTTTTTTTTTAACTAAAACTGGCTTAACAATTGCTTTATATGAATAATTAAAAAGCCTAAAATGCGCAAAAAAAAAAATTGATTTGGACATAAATTCAGCCAGTCAAAGATATAAATAGACCTAAAAATACAAAATTAAAAAATAAATTTGGTAAGTACCAGAAAAGTTAATTTATCGCTCATACGATCTGTAATTATGTAATTTAAAAAAAAAAAAAATATATATATATATATATATATATATATATATATATATATATATATATATATATATATGTGTATATATATCAGGCATCTCCAAAAATTCCTTAATCATTTCTAGGGATAATGAACAGATAAAAAATGCAACAGACTTTTAACCCTCCAATTCAGTTTTGAGAGATTTTAGAGGTGTGCAAATATTTTTAAAAATCGAAAAACGCGGGGGTGGGAAAAACAAGTTGGGACCCGCAAAAGGCACTTCCCTAATACTAACTAAATTTACATACAAATTTCCAACCCTATAACTTAATTTAGTGGAGTTATGGAGATGCCCAAATCATTATAAGCTCCGAAATTTTGACTACAATTTGCCAATACTTTTATGGTATTGTTCTGCCTATGACATAACAAATGTAAGCTCATGTACCGGGAGAGAGGAGGGGGAGGGGAGGAGAGCAATATATATATATATATATATCAGACATCTCCAAACTTTCATGATCGTGCTCTGGGGGCTATGAAACGGATAAAAAATGCACTGCCGCTCCTATACGCTGATCTTCGATGCAGTGCAATAGTTTATTTTATTCGGTAAAAATATCACTAAAAAAAGAATAGGAAAACAAAAAAATAAATTTAAACAAACTATATAAATATAATCAGTTGACATCCGCATGATGGTATAGAAGGATCAATCTAATTAGGGATTGATAAATTATTTGCCACTTCTATAAATTTGTTTTATTGAAAACTAGTTTCAATTTTATCAAACTAGTTTGATATAATCCATTTAAACCTTGAACTGAGGTGAATGTATAACATTTGAAACTATTTTTCAATAAAAACAAATTTATAGAAGTGGCAAATAATTTATCAATCCCTAATTATATATATATATATATATATATATATATATATATATATATATATACACATACAGCCACAAAAAGTGCAAAAAAAATACAGCAGAGAGGACACGGATATTATCTTAATAACAATGTTCTCCACTCTGTTAAGGAGGAGAAGAGGCTGTTATCTGATTGGATGAACCCGGCGGGAAGGTATTTATTTGGCGGGAGATGATAGAAGAGGCGGTGTATAGCAAGGACCATCGCTCATCCTGAGCCACGGCCTGTCTTCGCTCTTCTGGGAGTGGCCTTTTCGGGTTCCACCCTGTCTGCTCTCTCTGCTCTCTATCAACGCTCGGGTCTTTTGAACCAGCTGCGGTTTCGGGTCTCTATTGATAGCCGCTCTATTGAAACTCGTTAATTAGAGTTGCTACGTTCTTCTTCAACTTAACTCCCAAGTCTCACAATTCACAATAATTAATATTACTGGGATGCTAACAAAGCCTTTGCGTGTTTTAACTTTACTTAAGAAAAATAGTTTATTTGTTTATTAAAGCCTCGTTTACACGAGTAGACAGTTTTACTGTCGTGGTAGTACTGTCACAATAGAAAGACAGAGTGCTCATCTGCCCCCTGATAAATAACCTGCTGACCGTCACTTAGAAAAATGGCGGATGTAGAACAGCTGACTTTACTAAAAGAACAGCTGATTTCATTATTATTTTAACAAAGGCAACTCATTCATTAGAAGAAAAAAAATCTGGTATGTTGCACGTATCACACAACTTCCTAATTAATAGTATTTTAACACAATTTTAAAGAGTTCACATAAACACTACTTGAAATAGTGTAATAAAATAGTTTTTTAAATAATTTTTATACGACAATTCTGTACTCTATATATTTTCAGTTTAGTTTCCATTTAATAATATAAAATTATTAACTACTAAGTTAATTTCCATTTTTATGTTATTAAATTACATTATTACAGGGCGTAAGGTTGACAACAGGTTGGTGGCTCGGTGGAAGGAGATTCGGTCGCATCCGTCCCCTGTAGGATGCGCTCGGCTTTTCATCTAGGGTCTTGTAGTCCTTATAGATACGCTGTGTCTTTACTTATGCTGGTCCTATTTCGATGAATTTACTTACCATTCCTATGTTTTCATGTATAATTTACCATAAAATGCGTACTTTTAAATTAGGGCTTTAAGGAAAAGAATTTAGGCAAGTTTCGTATATTTGCTGCTCACGGTTTATTGCTATTTAAACTGATCTTTAACCGATATATCGTTAATATTATATATATATATATATATATATATATATATATATATATATATATATATATATATATATTAATGGTGCGAAATTGCAGGAATTTTAAGATTTAATTCCATCATCTTGTAAATTTTATAAAATATCCTGGGCATATCTTTTCTTAACACTAAACATACCTATATTATGTTTACGGGTATACTTATTTCTTTTTTGCATTGTACAATACAGGCTATGAAAGGTCCAAAAGCTATATTACTTGAACAGTAGTTCTAATAAAAAATAATTAATTCCTTTTAAATACGACTTATTGAGACTCGACTGTCATAACCATTGTTATATTATCGTGTTATATTACATAAAATTTGGTGTAAAAAGTAATGTAACACAAACCTCTCTGAAAAATTCATTGGTAATAAAATAACATTATAATTAGTTTGAATCTGTAATGTAGATAACTTAGGGAGTTTTGAATGGTTTTAAATTTATTTTCAGTCTCAATATATCGACTATACAATTCAAAATGTTTCAAATTTTGGAATAAAAAAAAAGAAACATAACAACGGTTTAAGAATATCAGAGGTATATAAATATCGAATGCTTTTATGCCATCGACCTATCGTTGCCAGATAAGAATCGATTGCGTTCTCATCAGCGGGAGGCCGCCGCATTCCACAAATGAAAAGATGAATCGATGAGAAAAAGGAAGAGAAAGAATGAGAGAGAGAGAGAGAGAGTGAGAGGGAGGGAGATTTAAAACAGGGTTCCATTGTTTACGGGCGGCGGAGAATGTCAGTAGCGGTAGAGCTTCGTAGGAGGTCTTCTCCAGGAGCAAGAAGGATGGCCCAGGGTCGCTACAACTCTTCACCTCCCCGTTCAAAGGCTCTTCTGGAAGTCGAGGAAACGAGGGAACGTAGGTGGTAAAATACCAGGCTCAATAGATGAAGTCTGTACCTCTTATTTTTTTTTTAACTTTATATTAAAAATTAATATTTTACGCACCAATAAAGTAAACTGGTAAAAACATTACTCTTCTAATAAATAATTATTCGATACCAACTCCAATTCGTTGATCGAAGGCGTCTTGAAAGAGACTTTTTTCCATCTGGAAATCCAAAGAGAGTTTTTCCATCTGGTCAGTACAGAAATAATGGAAAGGTTTTACGACGCGTGAGCAGCTATTCATATGGGATTTAGTAAACACGCTTTTAGCGACTATCACTGTGCTTTGTTGATGGTCATTGCAAATGCGAGTCGTACCAGAAACTGTAAAGGTTTGAATCCGAATGGCACTTCTGTCGGCAGGGTCCGAACTAGGATTTTTACTCGGGAAGGGGGGGAGGAGAGAGGGGAGAGGGAAGCATGATTTTACCGCCCCTTCTCCTCAGTATTTTAGGTAATATATTTCGAAATAAATATCATCATATCATAAACATTAACACATTTTAATTACAAACACAAACGGACTAAATACATATTACTAGAAGACTAAAAATCTTATAAACAAGCATTAAATATGGTACAGAAAAGAAAATTGTAATTATATATTTTAGATTTAACAAAATACCAACTATGATTATTTTGAAGACAAAAAAATCATCTTGTTATACCTCTTTGATGTATTATTTGAAAATTTATTTATCATGCTCTTCTTTATTTTTCAAATTGTATTATTATTTTTTTCATTCATTATTATTTGTATTGTAGCTAGTATTGGTTATTTTGTTGAGTAGGTTTTTTCTTACTTTTCCTACTTTTTTTAAAAATTAAAGTTGTACATATGATCTATAATTATAGAATACCGATCCATAATTATCCATGTGTGACTTGTGAGCGGATTCCATTCATTTACATGTAAGTAACTCATAATATCTGCATTGCGACTTACTGTGATTTATTAAAAATAAAGACTACATAAAAAAAAAAAAAATTTAAGGCCAAACCAATCAAAAAGCAGAAACAAATATTTTTTACTTAACCTAAAAACAAAATTTCATTCGAAATTTGGCGCCCGAAGCAAGTGCCCTTTACCCCTTCCTACCTCGATTCCAACAATAAATATAAATAGCAATCTATAACACGGCAGCATGAAAAATATTTAATTATTAGATTCATGCATTTATTCCAAAAAAAATAATCTATTTTTAATTCTCAATAATAATTCTGATTTTGTATATGCATATTTGAATGTAAATATGCTTGTAGTATCTACAACAATTTTAGGTGCACGTGCATACTATAAGTAAAAATCTCTTTCAAACGCTATGCTCCTTTTGTTAATTGGTTCAGTACATTACCAGAAAAGGGGATCTTTCCCTTATAGAACAGAAATAATATTGTATATATGATATGAATAAAATTGGACAAATAAGAAGTAAACAATGAAAACGATATTAAAGTGCTAGAAGTTCGGAATATTTAAGAGAATTGTCCTGAAGACGGAGAAGTACCTCGAAACGTTGCCACTGCGTACTAATGGGAGAAATTCACTACACATAACTACACAATACTTTAATATAACCTTTCATTGTACTTGTAATAAAATATACAGTCGTTTTTATTTACAAAATACTTTTGGGAGATTAAAAGAGAAAAAAATAAATAAAATAAAAGGAAATTCGTTAACACTGGGTCAGTTGAGAAAATTATTCCATATAAATATCATCTTCTCTTCTGTTCATGGAACAGGATGACCGTGAATACTTCGTAAAAATGCCGATTAAAAATAAAGCGAGCGGCTCCCTAATTGCCGAGATAGGAAGAGACCTGGTTTGAAACCCGCTCACGTCCCACTAACCAATTATCCCTAATTATTAAACCCAAATAGTCTTGTCCAGGTAACTTTCAGAAGTATTCGCGGTCTTTCGGCCAAGGCACAACAGTAAATTTCCTATTAGGTATATAACACTTAAATATCAATATAAATAACATAATAAATTTTGGTTAACAATGGAAGTGGTACTTTACTTGAAGGTAATATTAGACTTTCATCAAAAATTATATTAAAATATAATGTAAAACATCTCAAATTTGGTAAATAGGACTTTTATATCGATGTGAATGTATTTACTATATTTTGGTTAAAATTTGTGAGCCTGGTATAGTTTTTACTTCCTTGTACGAAGTAAAGGAAGTATTGTAATCGCGAAAATTTTCGGTTTTCAAATTTCAACGGAAATATCCATTTTGACTAATTTCGTCGTGGCGTCTGTATGTACGTACGTTCGTTCGTATTTCGCATAACTGAAAAACGGTTAGCCGTAGAAAGTTGAAATTTTGTATTTAGGATTGCGGTAAAATCTAGTTGTGAACCTCCCTTTTTGGTCACTGCTTAATCACCAGAAGTGGAAGTTTACTTGAAGGTCATAATTAATTTCCATCAAAAATCATATTAAAATACTTTGCAAAACTTCTCAAATTTCGTATTTATAACTTATATATTGATTTAAATAACATACTAGATTTTGGTCAAAATTGGAAAACCGGAAGCGGTACTTTACTTGAAGGTCATATTAGACTTTCATCAAAAATTATATTAAAATATAATGTAAAACATCTCAAATTTGGTAAATAGGACTTTTATATTGATGTGAATGTATTTACTATATTTTGGTTAAAATTAGTGAGCCGAAAAGGGTACTTTACTTGAAGGTCATAATAAGCTTACATCAAAAATTATATTTAAATTAAATACATAAATCATATGTTTCGGTAATAAAAGTTACAATCGCAATTTGTTTTCCAATCCAATTAAACATTTTTATTACTTGTGTTAAGTGTTAAAATTTAGTGTAAAATACTGGTTTTCCTCCCTATTTGTGTGTGTGTGTGTCAATAGATGGATGTCGCGAAGCCGAGTGTCGTTTTGAGATTCTGCAATCTTCGGAAACTTGTAACAAAATTCAGAATCACTTTTTGAGCCACCGATTTATAGTTTAATAGGCGTACGAAGTCATTTGTTGTCCAGATCTGATATTTTCAAGCAGTTGAACCTCAAACTCATAAAACACTATCCTTTCATTATGCAGGGATAGTCAGAAATTGCTAAATAAAAATAATTAACTATATCTAGGCAACTAATTTTTCCAAATTGCATGAACGAATTCAGAGATACCTTAACCTGAATATATATAAATAACAAATTTATATCATAGGATTAATTTCTTCTAAGAGATTATTTTATAAGACAATGCACATAGCAACAAATAAATACAAATAGTTGAGGATTAATAATTTAAAAAAAGATATGAAATTTCACAATTCTACATTTGGCAGTGTTTCACTTACTATATTTCGTTTTCCCAATTATTGATGACATCTTAATCCCCTCAGAAAATCCAACCCATTCGAACATATTATGCGACAGATGAATTCATCATAATCAATGGATCAATGTTACGAAATCCATAAATCAGAACTTTTAAATAGAAACTAAACCAACCCTTATAAATTAGAGAAGGTTCTTTAATTCCGCCATATTCATTACACATTCAGTGTTGCCACAACCTCTAGTAATAATTTATTTTGATCTATTTTAAAAATTAATTTTATTTTTAAAAATGTAAATAAATATTCGAAAAATTCAATTAATTATTCTAATTTTTGAGTTGTTTTATATAAAAAAATAAATAAAAAAGTTCTACAGTAAATCATCTATCAAAACCGATTTCGATTTTTTCAATCTTACAACCCTAGCATACAGTGGATTTCTAAAATTTATTTTTTATTTTTTTTTCTCGTAATTCTTTTTGCTACTCGCGATTCTTCAGTTATATATTATTGTGTAACACATATTGCCTAAGTTTCATCGAAAACGATTCAGTTTAACTGTAACTTCAAACAATTTTACATCAGAAATAATTAAAACATTGCAGTGTCAAAGAGCTACAAAACATAAGTGATACGCTTTTATACCAATTAAATTAATTTATATGGACAAATAAATACTATTTTTCTTGGATAATATTACATGTATATATCCGTGAACGCCGTTGTAAACCATGAAGTCCATTCAGTCAGAGCACGCCTCGACCGTTGTTAAATTATTTACAAACAATAACTGCCTTGTATCTTCTTCCACGTTTTCATAACTTCGCTGCCTGTTAAATGATCTCCTGGAAATTTGATACCACTCATGGATGAAAAAGGTAAATTTACCTTCGACTGATTTCTGGTGGTTTAACTGACACATTCCAGGAGGCGGATTATGGTGATTTCTGCCCGTACTTTTTTGAGTAGAGAGGTGAAACGATAATCGTGAACTCCGACCCTTACGTGCACATGTTGGAGGCTATCCTAAGTTGGATGAAATCGACAGAGGATGTGTGGTTTCATGGCTCACAAATCTCTACGTTCCCTTGGAGCTTAGAGGAAAACGTTCCCTGACAGATTGAACTCTTTAAGAGGTGGCTATGGTGGTCACTAAATTAACTTTTCTCTGGAGGATTTCTCAAAGGCAAGGTGTTTAAACACCAACCTCCTTCTCTGCATGATTTAAAGCAGGGCCAATCTTTTGCATGCAATGCACGAATTTTTCAACAGAGGAGTTCTGATAGGCACTCTAGTACTGTTTTTACTTTCTTACCTTCATGGTTAGGGATTATAAAATGGATATAAAGACAGGATCTGCTTTACTTAGGGGAGGAAAAGAAATAACTTGATTATGCAATTAAGTTAATTAATTTATGCGTTTCTAAAAGCACCAATCTACAATAGTTAGAAATGAACTCTTGTTCAAGAGGGTGATCACTTCGTGATGATGCTACAGCTGCTAGAATCTCATTTGGTGAAGATAACTATGGGCCTCAATATTTAGTATTGAAAGCGAGGTCTGATTGGAACATGAATTAGTCTGTTCTTTCTGATTGCATGGAGTATAGGTCCTGGCTTATATTTAATAACCATTTTAAAAGAAATATTCTAACTTCCAAACAGTATAGATTCAACTCTTGAATAACAAAGCCCACAACATAAAAATACAAATATATATAGGCGCAAAGATAAAATGCACCACTTGTAATCATCCAAAGCACCACGGTTTGGCCACCCCTTATTTAAAGGAATAATCAGGTAAGAAATAATGTTATTCCAACAGAAATGACTAGAAGGGTGACGGAAAATTTCAGGGAATGTCAATAATGACTTTTGGCAGATGTAATTTTTAGAACCCACTGAAATAAAAATATTTTCAATGCACCTTTTGAAAGAAAATAAAACCATTTTTTTTCTGGAGATATTGGTTTGTTTTTTACCAAAAGGTGACGGTTATTCCTGCTCCACAATGTATAAAATGCAGTGTCATAGGGACATAATTCTTCCCTAATAAAGGAGTAGAATTAAAAGAATAATAAAGCTTTTCAATAATTTTAGGGAAGAAAAGCAAAGATGACAAAATTATTGTGTTACATTAGTAGACTATTTTAGAATATTAGCTATCCTAGGAAATACAGTTGAACCTCTGGTATATCGAACTTTTTTAGGAATCTTAAATTTTTATTAGAAGAAAATATTCTGTATATCGAATAAAATTTCTAAATATCAAACAAAAAATTTCCATTTCAAAAAATATAATATGTGATTATCATGAATAAGGGCCCTTAGTTAACCTACATAAGAATGGGTAATAATTATATAAGAAACAAAAATGTTCCACTGGTTTGCAAAGCAATGGAAATTCGGGTAAGATCTTGTTTCAGAAGAAGCACAGGAGTACCTAAATTCTCTTAATCCCTTTCCTAACATAAAGTGAAAATTTCATTTTAAATTTATTTTAACTTTGCCTTTATTGTTGTGAACATTGCTCCTAAACACGACTTCGGTGATGAATTTTACACAAATAGACATTAGAAACTATTTTGTGTAAAAACAAAAATATATTATTTTTTATGTATGTTTGCATTTTTTTAAATCATATCCTTATTAAATTATAAATGTACATTTGTAAAAAATCTGCAATCAGAGATGTTATTTGTACAATTTTTCAAATAAGTGTTATAGATCGTTCAGTTTTGTTTTTCATAATCCTAAAAAATTACCTTTGTAACATCATTAGCCCTGAAAAATTGCCTTTGATACTTCATAACCCTAAAGAATAACTGCAATTTTTTTTAGGCTGAAAAGGAAGAAAAATTACAATCATTCAATATATTAAAATTTCCATGTATTGAATTTTTTTCAAGGAACCTTCGCGTTCGATATATAGAGGTTCGATTGTAATGTACACGCAGGGTGCCATAAACATAACATAACATAACATAAAATAAACATAACATTTTATGTTGTCATAAATAGTTCTAAAATAAGAGGACTAAAAGAAAAGAAACTGAAAGAATATGAAGGAATGAAATGGTCCGGGAGGTGGTAAAAAAAAAATGGATCACAAATAGTAAAAACTATTTATTAGAAACCGACGTTTCGACCCACTTTGCAGGTATTCATCAGGACTTGAAGCTCAAAACTCAAAGTGGGTCGAAACGTAGGTTTCTAACCGCCTCCCGGACCATCTCATTCTTTCATAAAATTTTTACTGTCAACTATTAACTATTTAATAAAAAAAAAATAGTTTGGTTAATGAGGAAAAGTTAAAATATTTTACGATAAGATGTTCAGAACTTTTTCACTTTTATTGAGAAGTTATTATTATATACAAGATGTTTATATACAAAAATAATATTACCAGATAATATAAACAAATAATTAAATTTACTTTTATTGCTATAAGTTATAGATAACTTATTTATAAAAATATTTAAAATAAAAGGTGAAAAGCCATAAATACAAACAAAATTTCATAAACCTCGATTATAACTCTGAAATAAAATAAAAACTAAGAAAAAAAAGTTTAACATACACTATTGTAATTTAAAAACAATAGAGTTAAACATTACAATATAACAACAAAATCACCAGTAATAATAATATTAAATATCTGTAAATCAATACAAATTTGTAATCAACAGTTTGATAACAATAACAATCACATATACAACTTAAGAGGGACTGTTTGGCAGATGGTAAGCTCTGGATTCATGGATAGTTTAGGATAAAAAAACATGAAAGTAATACATTTAATTATCTTTAAAAAAAAAGTCATTTTAAAAAATAAATAAAAAATAATTAATCTTTTACATACGATATATATATATGTACAAAATTATAGGATTCATGGATGAAATGAATGAGATAATAATAAGACGTCTGTGATGAACTCATTGGAAATATAACCTGCTTTTTCTTGTCAGTGCATTTCTTTCCCGAGAAGACATAGCTGAAAAGAAATAAAAACAGTAATTTTTTAATTAAATAATACAATATTTATTATAAATATTATTAATATAATTATAAATATTATATAAAGCTGAAGAGTTTTCCTGTTTGAACAAGCTAACTACCAGTTCGATTTGAAAAATTCTTTTTTCATTATATAGACCGTTTATTGAGGAAGGTTTTATGCTTTATGACATCATGGCTACGACCCGTAGAGACAGAGCAGTAACTATAAATAAATCGCGAAGAGAAAAAGTGTCCAACTTGTGTACGAGTCGCTGTCATGACTACTTCATACCCGTGAAAGGAAATTGAACGTAGAAATTTTTTAATGTTAAATTATTACGTAAAAACGTTATTTTGTAAATAAGATGGGAGAGCAAGGGGGAAAAAAGTGTGAAAATTATTTAAACTATTATTTAATAGTTTTTAATTATTTAATTATTTTTGAACCAGTTCCTTAAACATTTCTGCAACAAATGAGACTTAATATCATATTATAGGTTATTATTTAAAATGTTATTTTGTATTTTAGGGCTTACTACAAATTTAACATGGGTGAAACCTAGAGCATAGCTAATAATCAATAAAACTATTGATATCATAGTGTTTAACTTGAATAGACTAAGGTTAAACGCTATAATAGCTCAGGCCATTGTGATAGGTTCCAGTTCATTCCTCAGATCCACTGTGTCCTTCTCTACGTTAATCTTTAATGATCACCTCATCACGTTCGTCTTCTTTGTTAAAAACTTAGGTATTACATATCGCTCAAATTTCCCGACGGTCAATAAGTACCCTCAAGTTATTCCATTGTTCCTGGCATATTCCATAGCCAATCCGTAAGCTCCTCTTATCCACTCTTATTTTCCCCACTTTGACTATGGCAGTGTGCTATATGGTAGCAACTCAATTGTACTCGAGAACAGATTTTTAAGATTTGTCTTCGGTTTCTCGACGTGGTTCTACGTGTCCCATCATTATGGCTACTTAAATTGGGCACTTTCCCCCACAATATTTCCACGGTTCTTTACTATACCAAACTACCAACACCCAGCACCCTTCTTGGGTATATAGCCTCCTACAATACAAAACCTCAGTCCACTCATTGGCAACAAGATCGCGCCCTTCTGACCACTATACCCCTTCCCACAGAACCAAAACATTCGAACGTTCCTCTCTTGCCCGCTCCAATATCCTCTGGAATTCCCTCTCTTCTAATATCCGCAATGCTTCTTCTCTATCCTCATTCAAGTTCAACCTTTTTCAACATCTCCTCACTTCTCAAACAGATGCTGTATAATCATGAAATTTTATTTGAGAATAAAATTTTTAATAGAAGTAAATAATTGTTATTAATGTAAGTCTCAACTTTGTGAATCAATTCATTATTTTTATATATATTTTTTTCTTTTTTGTTTTCTGTTCGATACGAGTATGTTTTTTCATAAGAATAATTTTTTTTTTACTTATTTATTTTTAGTGATATTAATGTAAAAACTTATTAAAAATTATTCACAATTTTAATGATGTTATAATAATTTGCTCGTTAATGTTATAATCGATTAACAATAGACAAAAACCAGAAGGCCTCACTTGTTTCAAAAACTGCTTGGAATTGGTCAGTGTTGTTGAACCATAAACAATCCTTTTCATCGGCCCACTTCCAGCTCCCGATTTACTCTGAAAGAATTTTCACAGTTAATTTTTCATACTTCATTTTAAGCAAAAATACAATTGTGTAATATAGCACAGATTAATAATGCAAAAATGTATTATGTATTTATAGAAAATACTACAGACTGTCCTAAATTACCTTAGCGTAATCCATGAGGTTTTGATACTCAATGTAATTGCCACCGCCGACGACGAAGACGATAGCCTCATTAGCCGTGGTTTTGTTGCGAGCAGGGTCGACCGATCTCAGCTGTTTTGGATCAAAATATCTGTAGTCATCACATCCCTTCATTTCCATCAGCTGGTCCACTATCCTCGTCACGGGTAGGTTCTGTAAATTATAAAATATTGTTTTCAGTTCCATTTTAGTTTTGGCATTCTAAACAGACATCTACACAATAGAAAGAGTTGCCCTAGAAAAATTTGAAGAAGGGTCCAAATAAGAAAATTATTTCACATATCAGAAAAGCATCACTACTATATATTATAACGGTAGTATAGATCCCTTTTCCGGCTCTCAGGAGCGATGGATTCTGACGAGTGAGGTTTCAAAAGAAAGGGAATTTCACGGAGAAGTGACGAATTCCAATTTTGTTTCTTAAATTCTTACTAGGGCTTAAATAAAAGTGATGAAAAAACTGGAAGATTTCAAAGCTTTGACAACTGAGAGTCGGCGGAAAGAGACGGGATAGTTGGGTTTTAAAGATTTCAACGCTGGCAGCAAGATCATGTACGTTCCAAAGTATTGGTCCAGCGTTTTAAAGCCCTAAACCTACCATTTTAGAGATAACGCACGGTATAGGTCTGCAAGGGCGCTATGCCATCTTGCGTTTGTCATGACAACTTCTATTTATCATGTCATGTGGGGACTGTATACAAAAATTTTTTAATAACTGTGAATGCTATTTATAGGTTTCTGTGAATGATAGAGGAGATTATATATTGTTTCCCATGTCTAACCCTAAAGGACACTGCTAAATATACATTTTCTACTTTAAATAGAAAATGATATAGTTGAGTCTTATTGCTTAACTGTTAAAATGATGTTTTTCCAGTAGGGCGAGGTAATTATGTATGAAGTATAAAATGTTACTTCAACATAGTCATTATAAACTATGTAGCTTCACCAAATGTGTGTTTTGAATAAACTTTATAGGTAATATTAGGTATATTGTTTATGGTAATAAACATATTTCCTAATATCATTTATAATTCTAATGTATTAGGGATTCGAAGAAGGATATAATGCAAGAATTCTCACTCGGGTAAGCTATTTCAATTATAATACAACCATTTCATGACTAGTCTTGTTAGATAACTGGTTAAGAGCAACAGAATCAATGACATTATAAATGATCTACAACAGGGGCTCCCAGACCGTGGACACGTACCATTGGTGGTACACAAGGACATTCCAGGTCGTATGTGAACAAGCAAATAAAAGTTATGAATAAAATCATATTTTTAGCACGTTCAATGAGGGATAACAATTTTTTATTATTATTTTAATTATTATTGAATATATCAATTATAATATGATTAAACACAATCAACAATTAATAAAAATGAATCACGATGGTTACCATAGTAAAGGAGAAAGCACTCAGTGTTGAAGAGGACTTAAGAATTAAGTTGAGTTCCATCAAGCTTAAAATTGATGCTCTGATTGTAAATATGCTTTCAACCAAAAAATATTGTCTAAATTTGTTATTTTTGATGGAAACACTTTTACATGAAGAATTTTTGGTGTCGTTAATATTATTAAGGATTGATAAATTATTTGTCACTTCTATAATTTTGTTTTTATTAAACACTAGTTTCAAATGTTAATACATTCATCTTCAGTTCTAAAAACACAAAAATAAGCAATTCAAAATACAGTTTGGTATTATTATACATTTTAAATTAAATGTATTTATATTACATTTATACATTTATATTTCAATAAAAACCAAATTATAGAAATGACAAATAATTTATCAATTCCTAATTAGATTGATCCTTCTGTACCATCATGTGGATATCAACTGGTTAATATTTTTGTTATGTGATATCAATTCATTTTGATTTTTGAAATTTAAAAATTTTTAATATTTTTGGTTTATAATATATATAACAGTCGAACCTCTGTATATCGAATTTTTTTTTTAGAAACCTTGAATATTTATTAAAAAACAATATTCTGTATAGCGAATAAAATTTCTATATATCGAACAAAAAACTACCATTTAAAAAAATATAAAATGTGATTCACATCAAAAAGAGCCCTTAGTTTAGGTACATAAGAATGGGTAATAATTAAATAAGAAAAAAAAAATTTGAAAACACTAAAAATATAAAGATAGACCATTATCCACAACACGCAATAAAGTGCAACCTCTCACCTACAAACAGATTTGAAGCTAGAATCGATTGATTAAATTTTTTTTCCTTAACAGAAGTTTTCAGTTTTATTATAAAATCTTCCACCTTCAATTAATGAACGAATAACCATACATAAAAGAATAAAACATAGACAACTATAAAAATAAAATTATTAGAAAACTAACATGTTTTTTGACGACAAGGTTTTTCACTCCTTCCATTACAAATGAAGATCCTTTAGAAACTAGTTTCGAAAACATGCTGACTGTTTTCGTACCACCTCCTGTATACTCACTCGGCATTGCGGCCATTTTAGCATAGGCTCTGAAATAATAACAAATGTTTAATGCTTGATATATATAACTTTTATAATGAAGATAAAATTGAGAAGGATATAATAATAATGAAATGCAGTTCGTTTCTCCTTAAATTTAAATTTCATTTATTGAAAATCTGAATAAATACAGACACACACGCCTGCGCACACACCGACCATTTTGCAAGACTTAGGCATTTTGACTCAGAGGTCCTTGAAATGTGCATTTCCGTTGAAAACTTAGTTCAAATTATTTTACGATCGCAATACTTTCCCTTTCTATATATTTTATGTATTGGTAAGTGAAAGTAAAACTAACTTACTTCCACCGTTTGATGTAGTTCAATGCATCTAAATCACATCCAACAGTTTGAAGAGCCTCGGAATACTTGCTTAGGTCAGTCTGGAAATATTAAAATGATAATTTTATTTATTAACGAAGCTATCAAAAACTTTACAAGTAACAGTTCCAAATAATTAAAACTGACATATGATCCTTTGAATATAAATTAATAAAATATTTCATTTTAATATACTTATTGGTTCGAGGCAATTGAGAGGTTTTAGTTAAAATTTAGGAAATATATTTTTAAAAAAAGTGAAGAAGCGGAAGTACAATGGTTTACTTGCCTCAGGGATCAAGTCAGTGCAGATATAATAAATCACGAAGAGCCTCATCTTGTCGTCCGGCGTGCCTGTTTCGGTGTCGGTTAAAATATCTAAAAGCGACTTCTCTAACGTAGTTCCTGCCATAATCTTCTCTTCGTATTCAAAAAGTGTATCTAACCTCCTCAGCTTAATGGCATTTAGAACAGCTGTGGACAAAAATGGCATTTAGAACAGCTGTGGACATTAATGGCATTTAGAACAGCTGTGGACATTAATGGCATTTAGAACAGCTGTGGACAAAAATGGCATTTAGAACAGCTGTGGACATTAATGGCATTTAGAACAGCTGTGGACAAAAATGGCATTTAGAACAGCTGTGGACATTAATGGCATTTAGAACAGCTGTGGACAAAAAGAAAATGTTCGTATTATTAAATCAACCTACGAAAATATTATTATTTCTAACATAGTGGACGAAATACGGGAATCAATTCAAAGAATTTTTTTTGGAGTTATGGTATTTTATTTCAAGGAATAATATACGCCCTTCAAACTACACACTTTTTTATTTTCTGAGAAAAAGGCAATGTTTTGGACAAATTGCCCATTCTCAAGTCTACCATCATAATATGTTTGTCATATTGTCAAATATCAATATCCTTTCTGGAATTTTTGTCATTTTTAGAAAAAAAAAAAGGATGTTTAAATTTTATTTATATAATATTCTCTTTTCATATTATTCTAATGTTGTAAAACTATCGTAGCTAAACTATTGATAGTCCCGATACTTTCATAGCTAAACAATCAATACTATTTATAGTATTAAAAATTTAAAAAAGTGTTGCCAGATTAGTTTTTTGCCATCAGATTTAGATTCTTATTTTACCCTCTGGAGATTTAAGAAGATTTTTTTTTGCTGTGTTTATCTAGTGCTAAATGTGTTCACCATTATTATCTGACTAGAACAGGGGTCGGCAACCTTTTGGTGACAAAGAGCCAAATCTATATTGCAATCAACCAAGCAACATTTTTTTTTTTAATCTCCCTCAAAATTTGAGGTTTTACATTTCAAAATACGTAGAATCCAAATATTGAATAAAAAAATTCCGTCTGTCCGCCATCCGCAGTTTTTTTTTTATCATTTATCAGGATAAATGATAAAAGACAGGCTTAACCTAGGGCATAATTTAGGTTACATTAATGGAAAAATAAGAATTAATCATTTCGGGTTTAAGTTGGAGAATTTAGGAGAAAATTTAGACAAGTCTAGGGGGAAAATACATAACAGGCATGGCAACACTGTTTTTAAAGGAATTAGATAGGGATGAAACATCCGTAAGAAAACATTGATGTTTTCAAAAATTCGTTTTTCAGTCGTTTGACTTTTTTCGAACTTTTTATTCAATAATCCATTTGTTTTCATTAGGTATGTTTTTCATTATGTTATGTTTATGTGCAATATTTTCGTGAAAAAAATAAATAAAAATATACGTATACACCTTACCTTCCTTTATTTTCCCTCCTTAAAATATTTACATTGAAATTAAGTTTTGTATGTCATTTCTGTTAAAAGAAATTAAAAAAAAAAAAATGATTTTTGATTATCGATAGTTTTACAACTTTGCGTTATTCCTATTATTGCAGTCTAAATCTTATCATGATTTAAATTTGACTGTTATTTATGCCACAGATTTGGTTTGTGGTGTTCCAACATCACATACGAATGAACAGGGGAAGTGTGGAGCAGTGTAAAGAATAAAATTACAAGCAGTGATCCGATAGGATAAGAATCAATCGTCAATCTAGTGTCAACATCCAAAGATTTTACTATTAATAAATAATATACGTATCTCTTTCATATTATATATTAAATTTAGCACGAGATATACTGATTACTTAAAAAATATAAAAGGGACTAACCAGTAGCGATTGTAGTGTGCATGTCGATTAGCCTTTTCTTTTCTAAAAGCTGCGGCAGGGAGTTAACAGCTGATGTCAATTTGGCTGTGTTGTCCGTCATCATAGAAAATGCAGCATCACTCTCATTGTCTAATCCCTAGAAAAATAGATAAATTTTTATATATATAAATATCTTTAATTAAAATATTGATGAAAGAACGTAAAGAATTAAGTTTCAAAATAATTAAGAATAAAACTAAATAGTATAGAGATTATGTAAGGTTGATTCTATAAATAAATTTCATTTGATAATGAAAAAATAACTTAAAAAGTAAACAACGCTGACTATAATGTATTGGGTTGTCCGAAAAATAATGTGGGATTTTGATTTTTTTTTTTTAAATACCCCTCTATATAACAAACTGTTTATGTTTACTGGATTATTCATTTGTTTCAATGTTAACACTTATTAATCCTCTTCCAAACGATAATGTTTGTTTACCTCTGTAGCATTTCACTGCTTAGAAATAATTCAGTCTTTACTAAGATGTCAACGCGTGATTTTCGTTTAATTTTGTTTTACAAGTTTAAATAAACTCGGCCGGAACGGGGCCCAGATGGTCAGAAACATCAATCAAGTCCGAGGCGAGGGCAGCATTAATGATTGCATTGTTCAAAAAATTTCGGGAGGGAGACTTCAGCCTTGAAGACAAAGAACGTCGTGGAAGGACTTCCTCTCTCGATGACGATGTTCTGCGGGCTTTGGTGGAAGAAAACCCCAGAACAACTGTTCGAGAACTTGCAGGGAAACTTAACCTTAGCAAATCGACCGTCGATGACCACCTCAAGGTGATGGGAAAGGTAAAACATTAAACGACCGCCAAAAAACCCAGCGTTATGAAGTTTGTGCTACACTTCTTTGCCGAAACAAAAACGACCCTATTCTGTCCAGAATTGTTAATTGTGAAGAAAAGTGGATACTTTACGACAACAGTAGACGTTCTGGACAGTGGCTCGACAAAAGAAAAGCAGCACATTTTCCAAAGCCCCCAACTCGTCAAAAAAAGGTGATGGTTACTGTTTGGTGGGCTTCATTTGGTTTGATACACTACAACGTCTTAAATCCTGGAGAAACAATCAATGCTGAATCGTATTGTAACCAAATTAATGCAAACCATCAGAAATTGGCAATAATGAAGTCATATTTGCACAATCGGAAGGGACCCTTTTCGTTGCATGACAACGCCCCGCCACATGTCTCATGTGTGATGCTACAAAAACTGTTCGAGCTTGGATATGCAACTCTGCCACGTCCTCCCTACTCTCCGGACCTCTCGCCTACGGATTATCATTTTTTTAGACACCAGGACTACTCCGTACGTGAGAAAAAATTTAATGGACAAAGAGAATTAGAAAATGCGTTTTTGGAGTTTATCGATTCTAAAGATGGGAAATTCTATTTCGAGGGAATGGAAAAGTTGCCATCACGTTGGCAGAAATGTATTGATAGTAATGGAGACTATTTTGATTAAATAAAACAGTTGTAAATCTTTCTTTTTAAAATCCTGCATTATTTTCCGGACAACCCGATAACTTATATAATATAAAAAATGAATATATATTCTATAATTTTTCTGAATATTACACTAATACATATTCACTTAATAACCTGACATGAGAACAATTTAGCTGCAGTAATTCAACACGCAAAAAAAAAAAAAGAAAGATCACCATTGATGCTTTGAGCCTCTTGACTTCATCTTCCGACGCCCTATATTCTTCCAGCTCTTCTTGAATAGCCTCGGCCACGTTTGGAAACGGACTGAAATGAAAAAATAAATTAACTTTAATACTCAAAATTGGTAAAACAAGCCTCGGTTCTATTTATAAACCATGACATAAATATATCGTTGCCACCACGTATAACTAATGAATGTGAAAACAGCTACTTATCAAGAGACTAAAAAGAGCTACAATAATACAAAGAATAATTTAATAACATTCGCACCATATTTTATCAGATAAAATAATTTGAGAAAGTCAAATTAAAGGGTGTCCAGCGATATAGCATGAAAAAATTCAAGCTTAATTCAAGGATTTCAAGGTTGTGAATTGTAAAATTCAAGGGGTTTTTCATCGATATATTGGATTTAATTGAATTTAAAACAAAATTGGAACTATAAAATGTTATATTTAGTCGGCTTATGATAAAATATACAATTAGGACTTAAGAAATTTGAATAATTATAAAGATTGTTTTCCTATTTGATAATGAAATATTGTTACTTAAGTCCTTTCACTCAAGGCTCAACGCAGTATCAAAAATAAAAACAACTTGAAAATACAGAACAAAAACACAATTTTGAGTGTGGATATAAAAAATTCACATATTGGAATAAGTTTCACCTCAATTTTATTCACAAACTTATTTTACAAACAAAATAATAAAAATATATAGAAACAAATAATCATAATTATGAGAATTATATGAATCCTGGCAACCCATTATCCTTTTCACTCCACCCTCGGCCTCAGGGCAAATATATTATTAGAAGACGAGTATAAATCAGTTGAAAATGAAACTCAGCTGTTTTGGACTAATATATTATTTTATCGTTCCATCATATATCTAATTCACTTAGCCATAGGTAGACCCAGAAAGGTGAGACAGAACATATAATGAATAGGTGTTTGAGGGTGAGGGACTAAACAAAATTAGTATTTTACTATTGGAATAAATTTGATCGACCATAGATATAATTGAGGAAGAAGTTGGTGGGGCGGTGCGGTCAAAGATTAAGACACTAATAAACATGACTTATTTATTTTGTGCCCAAAATAAGTAAGTCACAATATATATATATATATATATATATATATATATATATATATATATATATATATATATATATATATACATAACAAAATAATAATAGTCACAAAATTCATACTTATTAGATTAGTGTTTTAATCTTTGAACGCACCCCCCCCCGACCAAATTCTTCCTTAATTTAGTATTTTTCTAGCTTTCATGGAATTAGAGATAGTAAGGAGAACAACTAAATCAACCAACTTCTCAAAATTTTATACACTTGGTGCTTAATATTATAGAAAAATGGAATTATTAAACTAAAAACTAAAATTTCCACTAAAATATGAAAATTCAAGCACAATTCCCAACCTTCAAGGCTGCTGGACACCCTGAATTAGTTTTTTTTAATGCAACTACCTACATCTGTAAGTTTATTGTATTCATAGACTCAAAATCTAAGAATTATTGTTCAACAGGAAGTGGGAGAGCAAGAATGAGAAAAGAGATTTCTAAGAAAATTATAAACTAATAAATTTTAAGGAAAGTAAATATCCGCTAACACCCCCATCATCCACCATCCCACTATTTCAGTCTTAGACACTGTAAATATCACATTTTAATTGTATTTCTGTCATCTGTCTATTCGCTTAACCGCCAGGTCCTTGGACCCAACGATGATAGTTAAGCAAAGTTATACTGTATGCAGACAAGATAAAATTATACTTTTCAAATTTTAATTACCTTCCCTTGTGTACAGCCCAGAATTTATCTTTACTATCAAGATCGCAGGCTCTGGCTTTCGCTCTTGCACCACCTCCAGGAGATTTGCCAGCACTTTCTTCTACGATCAATCTGTTCAACGAGAGATCAAGCACATCGTGGCAAAGGGCCTGATATGTCCATGTGTGATGAAGAGGAGTGGCCATATCAACATTACGATCCAAAACAATGAGCAAAGGTCTCTGAAAACTGTTATTTAAAAATTTGATTAATATTTAAGCAAATAATCACAAAATCAATTACCAAGCTATACATATCGATGTCGTTTTTAGAAAAAGACTGAAGCGCCAAAAATTCAAAATTTATTTTTCAATTTATTATGGGACGTAAACACCACCTCTATCAATTCCACCTCACAAATATGGAAAAAAAATTGAAAATGGTCTAAAAATCGACTATTGATAACGTAAGCACAAAATACTGACAACTCTCAGTTGTCACTCTGGTCTTGGCCAGTGCTGGAAGGATTAAAAATATATTGTAATTATAAAATTTTTGCTACTTTAATAAACTCCTGCTGTACACAATAAAGAATAAAATTAAAAAAAAAAAAAAAAAAAGTTGCATGAGTATCCTGTAAAGTTTGCTAAATGGTGCTTATGCCTTTTTAAAAAAACGATGTCGATATATATTGGATTTCTAGATCAAAGATCATTATTTTTCCGGAATCTTAAATTTGTATTAGTATATCAAATAACATTTCTAAATATGCAAAAAAATAAAAAAATACTTCATATGCATTTAATTAGTTTTTATTAAATATTTAAATACACACTTTATAAGTACAAACTCTGCAATTAAATAGATAATTTGTACAATTCAAAGAAAAATTGAGGGATTCCATTCTCAAAAGTGGAAATTTCGACCAAAACAGATTTCGATGAGTTCTGGTAAGGTATCCTAAAGCTTCACTTCTGTCAAAATTGTTTTTCTCCCAGAGAAAAGTGAATAGAAATTTTGTTTTTTCAATTAAAACTTAAGCTCAGAACAGAGGAAAAATTAAGTTTTGACTATAAGTTTGCAAACAAAAATGGAAATGGAGATGTCAACTTTTGATACCAAGCTCCTAAATTGTACATACAAACGTCTCTAATCATTAAATTTTTTTCATGAGCTTAAAAAAAATTCATATATCTTCAAACATTTTAAGTGCAATTGATTTAAAAATGTACAAATACAAATACTCAAATAAAAGGAGCAAAATTTCAATAGTGCCTATCAGTAAGAACACACCTATCAGACAATTAACACCATCTACAAGAAAGTTCTAAAGGGTTTTTCTTGTTTAACAACATACTCCTGCAAGAACACCTGATGTGACCATTGGTTTAGCCTAATGTTTGAGGGATAACAGGGGTCAAACAACAAAAAATTTCTGACAATGGCAATTTTGAGGTGTGCCCGTTTTATTCTAGGAATCATGTAAATTATGAAAATTTACATATTTAATAAAGCAAACTTCAATAAGAGATATAATGTATAGATGGTATTGATAGATTGTCATTAAGCATATGCGTACACAAACAACATTCATAAAAACAATTTGAATACAATCTGGACTCATTATTTTAAGTACCTAAAATTTCCAGCTTGAACAGTATCCATAAGTAATAAACTATTTCTAGTGTCCCTAAGATTTTCTCTAAGTTTCTTATCTAATTTTTCAGCAACCATTTCAGCTGCATTTCCTCTAGGACACCGAATAACTGGTACTGTCCCTGCAATCACAACATTTATAAATTAAAACAAAAATGGCTACATTTAAATAAATACCTTATCAGTTAACTTAAAGAAAGAATTCCATAGCATACAGCTTAAGAAAGGCCAACTCTTAATACCAAGAAATTGTTTAAAATATGATTTTTTTTTTTTTATCTGAAGAGAAAACCTTGTTAATACAATGATCGTCAAAGCGGTCCCGGACCGCCAATGTGAAATTTCACAATATGGGTTCCTATGGGACCGGCCTAATTACAGCTTTAGAAGACCATGATGCAACCATTAGTTTTTAATATTTTTTTCTTTTTGGTAGTAATTGATTTCATTTTTATTTCAAAAGCTATTAAGCACACAGAAAATCAGTCTATCCATCAGATCCCTGCACAGATCCTTTCCCTTCACGCCAGACTGCCTATTAGGGCTGGCTTTCTCCACACGCCAAGGGACTGCCTAATAAATTTAATTATTTGTGACATCTGTGAATAGATGTATAAGAAAACTTAGTAAGGCAATGAAATATTGTTTTGTTACCCAATAGGTATAAATGTAGTTAAAAAAAATGCATGGCTGAATTTCCCTTAGTATTCCCATGATGCTTTTCGTGTTAAGCCAAAAAAATATATATGAAAATAATTTTAGGGGAACTTCTACCGCTTTGAATTTGAGGAATGAACTATTTAACTGTAAAGCACAAAAATACAGATTATACCAAATTAATTAAAACATTACCAGCATTAGTAGAGGTTAGTTTGTATTACTCAACATTTTCTATTCAAATCTTATTAAATTTAATCAAATATGCCAAAAAAAAACACACATCTCAATTCCCTATTATCATTCTATTTTAGTACTTAAATTCATACCATTTAATAGCTTTTAATATTCATAAAATACACAATTATCAAATAAATAAAAAAAATTCAACTTAAAACGTCCGAAACTAGCATCTGTTACTCAAATGTTATGCATAACTCAAAATGATTAGTCATTCATTCAAAATTTCAATTATCAAGAGGTGAATGTACAATTTAACGAATGTATTGATCATTAATTCATTAACAGTCTTTCCATTTATAAAAAATAAATAAAACAAATAATAGATACATACCTAATGTTGCAAATACTGAGAATAAACTATCTACAACTGAGTCCATAATACTATCCATTTCAGTATCTTTTATATCACCCCTATTAATAGCTGGAACAAATTTTCTATCATATAATAAAGTACATTTATCTAAATGTTAAATTACTATTTTATTATATTATAGTTTGAGAATATTTATAAAAAGTTGAGGAGAAAAAAGTAAGTTTACTCAACAGTTGTAACGGATCACATGAAGACATCTCGAATCACAAGTTATTGATTAAGGAAATAATTTTAAAAGAAACATGAACACCTCATATGAAAATTATGATATTCTGAGACAGAAGATGAAAAATTATGTACTCAATCATTTAGCAGAGGAATGTATCATCACTAAATCCTTGAGATACTTAGTATTGATAAATAAGAAACTATAGATGAATAATAGGTTAACTGTCAACTTAATCATTAAATATAGATTTCAAATTGATTAGGAAATCCATGGTTGAACTTGATATCGGAAAACAAGCCCAGATCTTGATGGTTCGATTGAACAATTATAACATCATAGTATAAATGAAATGGAACTTAATAAAAGTAAATATACTAGTTTAAAAAGTAATTAGACAAATAAATGAAAAGAAAATTAATAAAAACTCACCATAATATGATATCTCATCGCTACTTTGATGCTTAAGTATAAACATATCTTCTTCTAGAGAAATGAAATTAAGATACTGATCAAAAACCTATATAAATAAAATTTGTAAATAATTTCAAACTAATTAATACTGGAATAAATATTAACGAATCAACTGACCTTGTGGATATTCGAAACACAATTCGCTTGCAAAGCAGCTGAAGCAAGATCTTCGAGTCTTTGCCTCGAGAGAGGAGATATAAAATTCAAGTGATAGATATCATAGATATTCCTCTGCAAATCTTGACTTATACGGCCCAAGTTTTCATCAGTTGGCAAACAAAAATACACGGCAGGAACATCAGGAATGGGATCTCTATCAGAGTGTAGCTGTCTGCAGAAAAAATATAAATATCAGTAACACTAATCAAGGATGACACTATAATAAATAAATTATTCAAAACACATACACATGAAGAGTTACCCCAATTTCTCTGAGTTCTTTGACAGATATCAGAGGAGAAATTATATCTTGTCCACAGCGATCATAAATCAATATTTTCCATACCGGTTCAGTCGCTATTCCCTTAGATTCTGGTTGGTTTAAATTCAGCATCTGTCTGAGAGCTCCTAATGTAAATGATAAAACAGTACTGTTACATTTTGCTAACAGCTTATCCAATTAAAATGCTAAACAATAACTAATCAAATTATTTTGAGCATATTAATATAGGTGTGAATTTGCAAACAATAATATTTATAAAACTAATGTATAACCATAAATTGCTCAGTCGATACAGATAAAATCGGTTGAATTATTATATTTAACTAAAATATGTTGTGTGAGGAATACATTGAAATTTTAACAGATAAGTCATGAAATACTCTACATAAATGACATAATTCATTTAACATAGGAACTTTGAGACAAATCAAAATAATAAAAAAGATTTATTTTAAGGATAAGTAATTTTAAAATGAGAGCGAACCTATCTGCTTTTCCCTTAAAGACGTCATATTTAACTTTAAACAAATGCCAATATGCAGGCAACTTTTGGCCCTAATCAGAAAACAGTCAAATACTGTGATTATGAGTTTTAACAGCACTGCCACAACGTAACCTTGATTCACGAACGAGTCATTCGTTCAAAAATCTCATTTATCGACCACATAAAAAAAAATGTCAAACACAAAATACATTAAGTTGAAATTATATAGTCTTATCTCCACTATAATGGATAATTTACAGTGAAAATATAATTAACGTGTATATTTTCTACAGAGATATTCAATGCAGTATAACCTCCTAACAAATTATTGACTAATTATTTGGCACTAATATAATTTTGTTTTGATTGAAAAATAGTTTCAAATGTTAATATATTAAATTTATGTAATAGTTTAAATGTAACATATAAATTTATATTACATTTAAATTAATATGGATAATAATACCAAATTGTATTTTAAATTCCTTATTTTTGAATTTTTGTGTGTTTTTAGAGCTGAACATGAATAAAACATTTGAAATTACTCTACAATAAAAACAAAATTGTAGAAATGTCAAATAATTTATCAATCCCTAATTAGATTGATCCTTCTATACTATCATGCGTACGCCAACAAATTATTGACTTCCTAGCCTTGAAACTTTATTCGATAGGTTTTTGTGTTATATGATAAAATAAAATTTTGGACTACGATTTTTCTTCTTTTTGATATTTTGATCTGCTTGTGCTTGATTTTGCGAAAGTAAATGTGGTTCAAGGAGTCCTCCTTAAAAACCACCATGGTCCCCTCTTGTATCGCAATCACCCTCGCCTCTCGATTTTCAGCGCTCTTACTGAAAAATGGATCATTGAGCTCTTGAAATGAAGCTTACCATACCTCGCCGTTCCAATATGTTTCTCCACTAAGACGGACCGATAAACCGAAACTGAGTTTATACGCTACCTTCTATTGGTCAGATCCTCATAAAATGATCCCCTTTCGGATAAAACTTTCAATTCTATTGTGGATTTCATTTCGACTCGACAATACGCAAGATTTGCTGATTACACGCTCCGTTTTACTTGATACGAGATTTGTTTCTGACAAAACGAACGATCAGTCTTAGTGTGCAAACAAGCCTTAACGGCCCTATAGAATCAAATTGAATGTTGAAGTGAACATGAAGTTAACTTTTCTGATTCTATTTGACGCACTTTTCCGAAAATTGTCCCAAAGAAAGCTTACTTCTAAAGCATTTTACGGGTAGTTATCAGAAAAAAAAAAGAGTAGAAAATCGCGTACCTCGTACATTACATTCAGGTGATGAGTATCAACTTGTTTTTTTTTCTATTATGTCCATCTCGCTTCTCGACTTACTGAAAAAAAAAAAAAAAAAAAAAAGACGATGAGTTCTCACTAAACTATCAACTTTTTTGTTGAATCAAACATCTCAATTCTCATTACCACGACGTATCCCTGAAGTTTTTACTTTTATTTATTATTTTTTTTTTTTAGTTAATCACACAATAAACCATAATTACTTCATTGTTTCACGAAAATGAATTCCATCGCCAAAATTTGATGGTATAAACTTGTTCAAAACTGAAGTCTTTTCATTCTAGACCAATCCAAACTTTATCCCTGTCCCTGATGTTCCAAAACCGCCACATTAAAAATTGAGCATTTTATTCAAGAAAAAACTTAATCCAACCTAAAAACTAGCCAGGATCTAACGAAGCCAAAACTGATTATTTTTGAAATAAGGACCTCTATCCTCACCAAAGCTAGACTAAGCTTTTATCATATTGGAACATTACAAAATGTTTATAAAACGTACAGATGTATGTCACCATACAAATTAGAGCTAGTTAAATGCATGTTAAAGTAGTATATAAAAATTACCTTCGTAGAGAGCGGCCTTCATGTCATTTGCCAAAATCAATCCACAAAATGGTGATTTCTTTTTTTTAAAAACATAATCTCGGGAACTCGTTGACTTGAATTTTCGCAAATTTAATTTCCTTTAAAAAAGATATTCATAACTTCTTGGGCGTGGTATGTAGCTTTCCAGACATTGAGCACGAAACGAAAAGTTTAGGTTTTTCTTGAATAAAATACCACCATTTTTGCAGATAGAGACTTGTGGCTTTGAAATGAAAGACAAGGCTTATTTTACTTAGAATGTCCTACTCTTTCATGGTACAACTTTGCAAGAGGTGGGCCTTATCACTTGTTCCCCGATCTTACCCAAAGGACGCCGGACTAGCATACTCTAGCACCATTTGTGCTAACTAACTGCTTTGCTTCGCCGAACTAGCATACTGTAGCGCCGTTTGTGCCAACTAACTGCTTTTCTTTCAATAGTAACATTCGTGTTCATTGGAATTATTAGTGCTGTCGATTGCCGCTCATTACGTTCGCCCAAAAAATAAACAAAACAGCAACAGATCCTTTTCAGTTGAGGTCGGATTGTTACTGTAATTTCAATTATTACTACAATTTCCCCAGATCACCGGAAGTCGACAGCACTAACAGTTTTAAATATATGTAATTAAGGCAGTAATAATTTTAATAATTGCAATGAATGCGAATGTTACAATTGAAAGAAAAGCAGTTAGTTGGCACAAACGGCGCTAGAGTATGCTAGTTCGGTGACCCTCAGGTAAGATCAGGAGCACCAGTTGTACCTCTTTTATATATCAAATTGAAATATAAAAGATGTACAATTCTTCTTCTGAAATGAGTACCCTTTTTCGGCCCTGATTCCAGGGCTATAGTCTCAGTTCAGCTACAGTAGTCACATGAAATTGAAGTATGTTCAGTATTTCTATTCTTATCATTACAGCTCCTTTTTTTGTTTGCAATGTTTCTCCTAAAATATTGCTTTGAATTTTTAAAAATTAATAACTCTTTTCATCTATAAAAATCCTAACAGAACGGCATTTTGATTTTTGATAAAGCTCTGTTAATGTTACTTTGGCAAGCACTCAAAGCTCCATAAATCTTCTCATTACCACCACAATTTTGAAATGAGATAGTAATGAAAACCTGAATGAAAATCAATTACTTTATGGATTTTATCAAGGTTGCTATCAATTGAAATTGCATCTCCAGTGTCTTATTTTTGGTCTTTAATCTAGTTAATATGCTGAAATTAATTTTAATCACTTCCATTTACAATTTAACATGTAGGCTATGCATAAGTGTCTTTCTTTTTATATTTCTACCGTTTGATTTTACTGCACACTCACCCACAGTCAGGATTTTTTCGTTGCAATAAACAAAAACTGATATTAAATAACCTTCCAACTTATTTTGTTCTTTTTTTTTTCTTCACAATGACATTCTTACACATACTTGATTAATTAACAACTTGTTTTTTTTTAAAGAATCTTTCAAGCTACAAAAATGCCATGAACCACATTGATGAGGAGTTTCCTCGGTTATTGAGTGAAGAGAACTTCCTGTAGTTTAAGGAGTTTATTTATGACTGAAAGATGGCGGTGGGTTCAGCCCATTACAATCTTGGAGTAGAAAAGGTCCAGTACCGAAAAGAATACTGGAAGAGGGAAGTTGCCCTGCACTAGAGCGATAGAAGTGGACAACAAATTTTAGTTACGAGAGCATCAGCGCTATATCATTGCTGCTGAATCTCTTATAGCCAAAAGATGAGTTTGGGATGGAAATAAATAAAAAGCCTGAGAGGAACTATGCAGGAATCCTTTGTGTAAGGGTGGAAGGAAGTAGTTCATCAAACCCACTTTTTCTTGGGTAGGAGAGAAGGAGCTATATAACAAAGGGAGGCTGCCGGACAAAGGAACGATAGAAGACAATGGTGGGTGAACAAAACTGAATCAATGAACGAATGAAATAAGAGCAAACTTTGTGCACAGTGAGGTATAAAAATGTAAATTGTTATACTTGTAGTAGAGGGTTGTAATGACTCCCCCATGCGGAACATCCAATTGCTGCGAACCCCTGTATTGTCTCAAAGGCAAGGTAAATAAATGTAAGGAACTATGGGTAAAAATCATACATCTTATTAGGCCCTTCCAACAAAACAATTACATTGCCCTTGTTCCTTTGAGGATAACAACCATAAGGTGTTAAGGGGCTGGCATTCTATTCTGGATGAAGCTATAACAAAAACCTCACATTCTTCGGTAGCTCAAATCGAAAATATTATTGATGATTTATAAAATTAAAATGAAAGTGGGATAAACAAAGAAAAAAAGTAATCCACAAAAAGAGGCACTTATAACAAAGATCACAAAATAACACAGAGAGACCTGCAGGCTGATGGATGTGGACTCACTATCCAAGGGCGGACCCATAGCAGGACTTGGGTAAATCAAACATTTTTGGATAAAAAAAAAATTCAAAATATGGGTAATTAAATAGCAAAAATATTGAAGTATAGCCTACCAACAAATAACCTAAAAATAATACATTTTTTTATGGTACAATGGGCACGATTAGTTTAAAAAATGTACTAAGAATGATACCCAATACAGAGTACTGGTATTTGGAGGCCTGAGTTAAAACGTGCTGGGAGGTCCGACATTTCTATGTGCTTAGGGTTAAAGCCAACCGCCTCCAGATATCTTGTATAGGGAAAGCCTCTCTGTGTTATTCTTTACTCTATGACTTCAGAACTATTAAGATAATAAAAATTAATAAACTTACCTTTGTGATCATCAGCAAATTCAATTATTTGTGTTTTAAGTTATCTCACATCTTATAACAAAGAAAATTAATCATAACAGAGCAATATAAAACTATGGCTTATAAAAAAATAATAAACAACTCTAATTTATTAACAAACAAAATTAAGTAATACTTATACAGCTTGATTACCAGTAATTTTCACACATAATTATGAAGAGGAATAAGCCTCGAAGGTTGAATAATCTCTCTACAAACAGGACATTTGTTTTGACTTTGAGCCCATTCAGCTATACACGACCAACAATAAACATGGCCGCACATTGTTGCGGTGGGATTTCTTAACCTATTAAGGCACATTATGCATTTCTTAGCAGATACTGTTCCATATGTGGTAAATGTTTCTATCTCATCGTTGGACGTCGATTCAGGATCCTTTTTACGGTAATCAGAAATCGACTGCCAAGTGTGCAGGATAAAATTAATTACACTAATAATGCCAAGTATCCTAAATCCGAATAATGATTTCCTATCTTTTAACCAATACCTTATTAAAACCTAAAAATAATACATAAAATCATAAATCAACGAAATTAAAAAAAAAAAAAAAAATTGAACATGTATATAAGAAAATTTTTATGAAATACTTACATAATTAACACCAGTTATTCTCTTTGAAAAATGATAGGTTCCCCAACTGTAGTAAAATACAGCTTTATGTAAAAGTGTAATTGATGGAAGCAAAATTTTCATCAAAGCTAACCATCGCAAAAATTTTTGTTTGGGTTCAGTTTTCAGTTCTTGATTCTCTTTTATATTTTTTTCTAATGTACTGATAAATAAAATAGACAATTCATATCCAAAGCATTGCAGTAAAATCATTAAGACACGTGTCTGAAAAATGGAACTTATATATTTATACTGTTAAATGAAACTTGATACTATTTATTTGTTAATTCTGGTTTATATCATTTAAACATAATCGATAAACCCCAATATATATAACTCAAAAATAAAAGGAACTACTTTACAATATACTCACTAATGATTAAATTTAATACAGAAGGACACCGTTAAGGAATGGAATCTCTCCGAAAGTTACAACTTTGAGAAAATATTTTCCCACCGTCCAATCATAATTTTAAGCCAAATGGGTCCTACTTGACAACTGGATGCCGCAAGTTCTCACAGATCATGGAGGCTTCCATGCCAAACTCCACGACTTTGGGAAGAGCATTAACCCCCATGCCCCTGGAAACTGTTGAGCACATCATCATGACCTGCACCAAGTTTGAGGTAATAAGGGCTAGATTCTTGAGGAAAACCAGACTCTACATGTAATCAGAGAGAACAATTTTCCTAAGCTAGCCACTAAGCTAAACTATCCTACTACAAAGCCTTCGTGTATGAGAGGAAGTTGGCAATGGGACCAACTCATTTCAACTTCCTTTAGTGCGACTTCTGTAAGAAAAGATTAAGGTGGGCTTCCTGTTTCAAGAAAAATGGTGGCAGATAACTTATGGGTAGAGTTGGCAAGCTATTTCTGTCGAGAACCAGAGGCAAGGAAGGAAGAAAAAATTTAATTTATTCTTTTGTTTATTCTAATATTTCATCAGTAAAAGTAATACTGTTTTTATAAAATATTGGATATTTACAAAATAAAGAAAAAAAAATGCTCACCAAACACTATTTATTCATGATCAAAATGGAGGAAATAAAAAATTGTAGGAGAAAGGAATAACTGTACTTCAAGAAATGTTTAAGAAACGAGATGGACTTCCGACCTATTAGGGGGATATGGTTATTCCATGATAAGTACAGAAAGTGAATAAGGTGGAAGAGTAACGGACAGGAGAGAAGATAGTGAACAAAAGATTTAATATCCTTAGTTTTCCATGTTTTCACACATAATTTAATTTCAGCTGTTAAAAAACTTAATGCCAGGCCCACAGGTTAAGGATCACTTAGAGCATATCGGAAGGTTAGTTAAATTTCTAGATCCTTTGAGTGCATATGATAGTGTGAGTAAGACAAAGTTAAGTGAGTAATAAATGTAAACGGAGTGTAAGACCACTGTGTGAAATTAATATTTTTAATTGTAATTTCATAAATTTTTTTGGTAATAGTTCCGCAGAGCTACAGGTTGACGAGGCTTCTTGACAGGTTCGCTAATGCTTTTGGTACAGTCTGTACATCGAATGCCGAGTCTGCTCAAAGTAAGGTTAGTCTTCGATATTAAAATCCAATCACTCCAATCTTGTATTATTATTTAATATTGTTTATCTATATTAACAATTTATGATAACATTTTTGGTGTTTCTTATAATTATTTAACTGAATTTATAAGTTGTAAATGATTTATACCTGGTTTTAGAACTTATATAATTTATTATGTAGAAACTTGGTTGGGGTGCGGTCAATAAATGAACACAAAAATAAGAAAAACTTATTATAATGTATGCTGACATTTCGGCCTAAGTTTTAGGCCATCATCAGGGCTGAGTGGTATATAGTAAGGCGCCATACAGCCCTAATGATGGCCTAAAACTTAGGCCAAAACGTCGGCACACATAAAAATAAGTTTTTCTTATTTGTGTGTTCATTTATTGACCATACCCCCACCAAGATTCTTTTTCATACCTTTCCACGGTCAACCATACTCTCACCATTATATAATTTATGATGACACTTATTTATTCTAAAATAAGATCTTCATTTAGGGATTCTAGTTGAGGGGATTAAATAATTTCAGGCCTTTTACCGATTTTAATAAATTATTAAAGTTTAATGCTGAAAATAAGAGGAATAAAATGAAAGATAATTGAAATATATTTATGAATACTAAAAGAATTAAAAAAAAAAAATAACCCACTATAAATATAACAATACCCAGCTATAGAAACAAATAAATTCTATAACAACAGGAATCGTAAACCATAACCTCCTAATTTCAATATAATAGCTTATAAAATTATAAATCAAAGAACGCAAGAGATAAATAAAGTATAAACAAGCAAATAATAACCAGCTGAAATTCATTCAGGCTGATATCCCCGCCCAAAGATTAAAAAAAGGGTGAAATCAATGATCTATTAAAAGAAAGGTAAAAATTAAACATATAATAGCAAAGGAAGTGATAATGAGTGATAGTCAATAGCCGCCTTAACAAACTTGGCATTTGATGTACAGACAGTGCTAAAAACATTAGCCGACCAGTCAAGAGGCCAAACCCACCAGTAGCTCTGCGGAATAAATATTTTTTTTTAAAATTGTATCAAAACAATACAATGGGATTAAGACAAATTATAAATAAAATAAAATCCTTACCAACACCGAAGGTACGGACTGAAATGTATCATCAACCTGCAAAATTCCTGTGTATTCTTCGCCAAGTGTCTGAAGACCCAAAAGTGTTGTGTTGCCAAAATAAAGTAATTGTCCGATTCGCTGAATAACATTCTTATATTTTATCAGTAATCGGGGACCTATAAATTAATAGGTATTGTGCTTTATTAAATTTAGCAGTATAATAAATTCTTACCTAATCATGCAATATTTAACTTAGTATTGACATTATTTGCAAAAATTCGCTAAACATCACAGTTATAATAAAATAGTAAATAGAGCTTCTTTATTGATAAATTAATAAGAAATGCCTTATCAAGGGATTAAAAACTGCATTATTAAAAGTAGAACATTCCCTCCTTTCTAACAAACCTCAACAATCATAAGCCTCCATTTTTGTCATAATCTATTTTTTGTACTTTTAATTTAATTTATTCCTCAATCGCGAGTTGTTTTTCCTAATGAAATCCAAAAGAGTTAATGATTAAAGGATAATATTAATACTCATTGGAAAGTTTATGTACGAATAAATCATACAAATACAAACTAATTTTAATGTAATAAACAATTAAAACTTAATATATGTTGGGTCAGTTTAGATGTTCGATATTATGATTAAAGTATATAATGTGAAACATGAAATGTTACAGCTATTCAGACATTTTCAACCAATATAAAACTATTTTAATAACTCATAACGTAAGTACTTCTTACTTGGTAGGGCTTACAACCGATGCCTAAGAGTGAAAAATTGACATAATCTACAAATAAAAATACTGGCTGCTGTTGTAACATTTGAGAATATTGTTAAAGAGCTTAAAAAAAGTAACTTGATGTACCACTAAAATTAAAATTAACAATTTTTACCTAGTAAACTTAAGCAAACATCTTCACATAACTTTTGAAGTTTTCCGACGGCTAATTCATCTTTTTGGGAAGACCTCAATATTTCTGCTGGCCCAGCTTTTACCAAAACCATGGCTTCTCAAAAAGCTTATTTATAATAATTAAAATACATTTACAAATCAAAACTATGTTGGTAACAATATCAACCTTTTTGTCACAGCCGAATAAATAAAGAGTAACAAATACACTTAAGAGAATTTCATATTAGTTAACTAATAAGTATTCAATGGTAAAAACATTGATAACATGAAACACCCTTCATGATAAAATTAAAAACTACTCATCTCTCCTTTCTAGCATTTTTGAATGGCAGTTAAAAGTCAAAGAGGTAAAACGAGGTAAGCCTCAAAGTAAATAAAATAACAGTAGATCGACTATATGACGTCATTACAGTGTTTTTTCCCTTCCACAATTTTATGTTCACTATAGATTTTTCATCCTTATTGAAATAAATCATGGTTATTTATTCTTCATATCCAAAAATATGTTACAACTTAACAATCGAGTCACATTATCAGTCTGCATCCGAATGTACCCGAAGGTCGCTGTACTAGTACTCTCTAACGCCATTTGTGCTAACTGGTTTGTATTCAATTCTAAAATTCGTATTAATTGGAATTATTACTGTTTTAATTACATATTATTTACAATTATTATTTATTATTAGTGCTGTCGACTTCCGGTGGTCTGGTAGAAATTGTAGTCATAATTGAAATGATGGTAAGGCCCCACCTGAATTAGAAAATATTCGTTGGGATTTTGTTTATCTCTTAAGGTAGCGTAGTGAGCCGGAATCTAATCGGAATACAATCTAATTAAAGCAGTGATAATTCCAATGAATTAGCCAATTCATAATTCCAATGAGCAGTTTTGGTAAGCCTATTCAAGTCGTAACTTATCAGGTACGAAATTTCCAATCGGAACTTTTTCACTCTCTTGCAGCCATCCTCGGAATGAAGCTCGTCTATACTATTGCCAGTTCAATGGACTAATCGAAAGGTGGTATAGGACCCTCAAGACGGCACTCATCTGTAAGCATTTGGAGACGCAAGACAGTTTGGTGGTACAAAATTATAAGTGTAAATAAATCTATGATTTACTAGGCATCTGACACACTATGAAATGTTGAAACACTATACGATTACAGCGACTCACGGTTCCGACCTGGCACACTCAATCGACAGTGTTTGCTCACCCTAACATCGACAGCAGAATCCACGTTTTCTTACTGAATGATCATGTTAGTCCACCTTTAACTCAATTGGGCCTCATCTGGTGGTCTTCAAGAATGCCAAAATATGCACCATCTACTCGTGCAACAACGGCTGGAACATTGTTTTGACAAGAGACCGAATGAAACCTGCTTATCTGTTCGCAGAACATTCTGACACTCCTGCTTCAGCTTTGAATATTATTATTCGAAGCCACCAGCAGCGGGCATAAACTGCCAGAAGAAGCCAACACGACAAAAGAAACGCGTCTCTTCCTATCTCTTGCCCGTTCGCACCAGAAGCGGACGCATCACGCCCGTACCTGATCCATGTCGTTAACACTGAGGGGTGTGTGTGTGGTGACTTATCTAATAATTATTAAATTATTCTTATCTACCTCTAATTACCGAAGTTAATTGCGTTGTTGCCTTCCATTTTGTACTAACTGCTTACCACATTTTTGTTTTCATTTATCCATAGATAAACTTATAAAACCTGTATCTTGTGGATTCTTGTTGATAGTTAAGATCACAAAAAACTCTTCCACCGTGACCATTAAAGGATTTTTGTTAAGATCTTGAACTTTTTCACAAACCGCTGCGTTAGTGAGAAAATTTAATAAAACATAGTTTAAAAGCTTCTCGCCTTTTGCAGAGTTGATTAGAAAAAAAAATTAATTTCATAATCATATCAATCGCTGGAGAATCAGGGATATCACAATCCGCCTACCTTATAAGATCAATCGTTGATCACTTTCAACATATGTAATTATTGCATTTGAATTATCAATAATGTAGAAATACATTTGTTTATGTTTCTAAATCGCAATTACATATATTTTCAAAATCAAAGGTTTTTTTTTATTCTGAAGATGAAGTGTTGTAGTAGCGTTTATAAAACAGATTTAAGAGACTGTCTTGCGGTTGTATTGGTACGGTTTGTATTTTGCGTTCCTAAACAAGACTTATTGTAAAGTTAGCTTTTATAATTAATAGTTTTACTAATCGCCTGATTATGGGCTCTTTTGAACTTTATCAAACGCATAAGAGTTCAGGTAATTTTCTAAAACTAAATGGGCTTATTTCATTTGAATATTATTTTATTTAGGTTTTATGTATCTGTAATCTATAAAAATGAGCATTCGTGTAAATATTATGGGTAGTTGTATCAAGTTGGTAATGTTTATTGGGGAAATAAAATGTCTTACATTAAAATAAACTCAGCATACATTGAATAAATAATAACTTTGGGAAGGATACAATGGATGTTTCATTGAAATTAATAAATCCATTAATTTAATCATTGTCATTCTTCCTTCTATTCAATGAGAGATGGTATGTTATTCTCCTTTAAAGCCGGACGCAAGCAGAGACACCGCTTGGTGACGTAAGGTGAAGCCGGATGATGCAGGGAAGAAGAATTCAATCAACCGCGCGCAAGGAGAGCCAAAGTTGTGAAGCAGTTCTATCGCAACTTCGTGCCTGTGAGATAGTTTTGGAAATTGTGCACGATGACTAAAATGTATATAGAATCATTCGGATTCAGCTTCCGATGAAATCGAAGACTAAATAATTATAACATTACCTACTTCATGATAAGACGCATGGAAAATCCATTCTCAAGGACTAATTTTCTAATGAATAATATAGGAACTATTACCGCTTAGAATTGGAACAGTTTTTTAAATTGCATGGATTCATCAAGGAGTCAATAGATGATGGGTGCAATGCGAAAATGTTCCGATCGACACGTACAACCAATCATTTTTTTGTGCGCCCCGTAGACGAACAACCAGTGGAGTGAACTCGGCAAGCAAAACGAACGAATGGGAGAGAGGCCACTGAGCTGAAAAGAGTTGAGACTTGGCAAGGGTCAGTAAGGCGCAGCTTCCAAACCAACTTGGTCCAATTTCAAAGCTGCCTCCGCTTCCTCCTCCAATCAAATTCAACTACTTTCCTTCTAACTACAGTCGTAACCGACTTGAAATTGCTTATTCTTGTAGAATAGTCCTTATGTAGCCCTATTGAATTTTAAAACTTAAAAATTTTCTTGTGCACATTAAAAAGTTGAAAATTGTGTTTAAAGTATGTTTCATGTATAACTAATAAATTAAGTAGTTTTTAAAATATAACCATTTGAAAAAAATGTCTTACCACTAACAAATCGCCAAGTTCTCTTCAGCATCTTTAGATTTTTTTAAATTTCTATCCATAGTCCTTATATGAACTTTTATCATGCCAAATATTTTCTGAAATTGATTCTTGTCATTGTGCAATGGGTGAAATTCTCCGTGCTCTAATCACCTTTTTAAATATGCACTTTCCCGGTTTTTTATGTTTAAAGAATATAAACCAGCCACTAAACATGTAAATTCACGGTCAGAATCATTCGACTCAGAACTGAGAAGTTTCTATTTGAGACAAACGTCATATTTGGCGTATAGAATGAAAATGGGAGAAATGAACTGAGTTGCTCGCAGTTTTCCTAGGACAAAGTGAATCATTAATTTCTATGATGCTCTTGTCATACCCAACTGTTTGGCATTGCTGAACTGATTCTTCTCAGCTCAACTCCACTCCAATCTGTAGGATTTTATATTGGAGCATAGCTTCTGTCAGGAATTCCAGGTATTTCATGTGTAGTTTAGGCATAATGGTGCAATATATATTTAGCTTTGAAAAAATAAAACAAACAAATCGCTCTTGGTTAATAAAAGTACATTTATTATTAATTGTAAAATTTTGTTTAGTTCTTGGGCGAACTTAATGAGTGGAAGTTGACAGCACTAGTAATTTTAAATGATATCTAATTAAAGCAGAAAGAATTTTAATAATTCCAATGAATACGAATGTTACAATTGAATGCAAAGAAGTTAGTTAGCATAAATGACACTAGAGTTTGCTAGTCCGGCAACCTTTGGGTAAGTTCGGGAGGAATAAGTGATAACGCACCCCTAATGTAAAGTTGTACCGACCAAATTAAGGATACAAATGTATCCTGTAAATGTATTGATTGACAAATGTATTGATCTGCCAGTGGTCTCATCTCCAGTAAGAGTGAAAGGGAAATGTAACTGTGTCTGGTATAGCTCTGGACTATGGACCGTTGTATCACCTTATGAACATCGAGAGTTATTACAATTTATTATTATTTTGGCCTAGATCAGTACACCTCTCTACCATAGCTTTATTATCAGAAAACACATTATATATATATATATATATATATATATATATATATATATATATATATATATATATATGATATTTACAATATAATATACAATTAGAGAAAATAACAATGTTATTAATAATACTATGTGAAATAGATATAATATTATTGTGGATAATTTCTTCAATAATAATAATTATATATATATATATATATATATATATATATATATATATATATATATATATATATATATATATATATATATATATATGATATTTACAATATAATATACAATTAGAAAAAATAACAATGTTATTAATAATACTATGTGAAATAGACATAATATTATTGTGGATAATTTCTTCTTGAAGATTACTCTTAAGAGGATATTATTTTGTATATAGGGTTTTGATACTTAAATGAAATAATTATGTTTACTATTATATATAATTACAAATGAACTAGTTTACATTTTATAAGTTTAATTTCGTAAAATATTTTATTTTGAATCATATATTTTTTCATCAGAAAAATAAAAATAAAGGATTATCGTTCGATGAATGGAAAAATAAAAAGGATTCTGAGACTTTCAAAGCAACGCAAATTTGTGAAGCAAAAAGCTGTATCATTAATTCATACGACCGAATGGTGAGAAAAGCTAATACGAATTCACTTTCACACTGGCTGAAGATAAAGAATGCTAAAGTGATGGATTTTTAATCATGTATTTTAACAAACAAATATATATTTTTTTATTAATTTATTTTTTTTTTAAATAATATTTTTTTCAGTCAAAGAAAATAGACGCCAAACAAAGGAATGAGGAAGTTTGTCTTAAAATAGGAGAGCATGAATTAGCAGTATTGAAGAAAAAATATTCAAAGAGAGCCTTCAAATCTTGGTTAAAAATTAAAGAAAAGGACAATAAAGGTATGAGTTACTAAGCCTTGTTCCGTTTCGATTCGGTGATATGCTAAATTTGACTCAATCATCATATTAGGTACCATTTTATATTTTGCATCATGTTACATACCTTTTAACACCATTATTATATTACATACCATTTTACACTATCATCATATTATGTACAAAATCCATATATTTTAGTAACTTGTGAGAAATAGTGAAGCGGATAAATCTATTTAACTTACAATAATCGTTACTAAAATCCTAACATTCAAAGCAATCTTTTCTTACCATTCTAATTTACAGTTTTTAATCAGCAAAACATGGTGGAAATTCAACATAATATTGATAAAAAAAAGAACCCTAAAAAGAACCCAAAAAATTATCCATCCTAAAAAAAATCCAGAAGGTCAAAAAACTCTAAATCTTGAGCAAAAAACCCTAATCTAGCTTTCTTAACGTTTCCATCCAGTATTTCATTGTTTGGTTTCATAACTTTGTAGTTTTTACGAAGTAGGGTTGTTAGCCCCATGTTCAATGCCCAACTTGGACCCCCAATATACATTGAAGTTAAATGTGTTAGACTAATTTATTATAACTTTAAATATTATTATTTCTTTAGATGTATGATTGTTTAAGTATACAAACGATCTTTCATTTTTTAATTGCATTCACAAAGTCACTTCATTCATTCATTTATTTATATTTAAATAATTTATTATTTATTAAAATTCCAATTGCTATTAAGGATATTGAAAAACTGTAATTGCATAATCCCTTTTTTTTTAGCTTCACACTATAGTAAGATATTTGCTGTTTGTTACTGTTTAATCTGCATTAGTTTAAAAATGACGAAGCACACGCAGCATTGATAATGCTTCTAAAATTATTACAAATAAAATGATAATAGAAAGATTTATTTCACATAATTACCTAATATAAAAAATCTGGCCATATCTTATAATTTTGCCCAATTTTAGAATAAACAAAATGTTTATTTCTAATAAACTTTAAATATTTTTCAGAGAAGGATTTGAGAATGAAAGCAGATGAAGCTTGTTGCAATATGTGTGACGAGTATTTCTTTTTAGTGAAAAGTGAATATAATAAAAAAGCTGTGAAGGACTGGATGTATAATTTAAAGGCGAGGCATAAATAACAAGTTATTTTCAAATTTTCGTTAATTAATCTCTTGAAAATTTTTTGGCCATAAAAACTTTTAAAAAATAATTAATGTTTTGAATTATCAATTGTTTTTATTGTTTTCAGTTGTACAGTTTCTGTTACCGTGGACGCATGTGTTTTAATTCCTACTTTTAAATTGATTATAATTTAAAGGTTCAAAAGTAAAAAAAATAATTTTTGGTTGAATTTAGCTTTATTATAAATTTAGTTGAAAATAATCCAACCCTCAAATTGAACTTCACCTATTATATTACTATTATATTATTGTAATATTCTAAATGCATCCAGTAGACAAAACAGTTATTCTATCATATTTGTGGATGATGTGATTGAATACTTTCATTCATTTCATTGATAGGGAAAATTAATGAAAGATATAATTAAATACATAAAAAATAATTTAAGCAAAATTAACAGATTGTAGATATTTATTACATCATCTACATTTTGTTAATTTTGCTTATTTATTTTTTAATTCATTCAATCTTATTATTTTAATTTTCAAATTTTAATAATTCATAAAATTTTAATAATTTCATATATTTTCATACTTATCTATTATCTGTATCTATCTATCCTTATCTACTTAAATAGGGAAAGGAATATCTAACACATTTTTCAAGGGCTGTAAAAAACACAGCAATGTCTCTAGAAATAAACTGGTTTTATTTTTAAAAAGTACATTTAAAATAGTTTTATTTTAGTAGGTTTTAAAAATTATATCTTCGAAATGTCTGCCATTATTGACTACGCATTGCCGAAGATTTATAACCGAAGATTACATCTGTTCCCGAAAATTTTTCACCACTCTTCAATTCATTTCTGGTTGAATTACTGACATATTTTGGGAGGGAACCGTGGGGGGCTGTTGATGGCTTTGATGTTATTGGTAATAACCGTGAACTCTGACTATTACGAGTATTTGTTGGAGACTATCCTAAGCTGGATGAAATCGACGCAGACGAGGTGTGGTTCCACAGCTCAAACATCTCGACGTTTGCTTGGAATTTTTTGGAAAATGGTCCCTGACAGATTGATCTCTTTGAAGTATGACTTGGGGTGGCTGGCACAATCACCAGATTAAATCCATGTATGTTTGTTCTTTGAGGATATCGAAAGAACAAGGTGTTTGAACATAGAACTAGTTCTGTGGATGGTTTAAAGCAGAGGATCAGGCAAGAAATCAATACCATTCTATCTGAAATAACAGCTTATATTTTTAAATCCCACTAAAATAGAACTATTTTCTATAAAAAATGGATAACTAACTAGTTATATATAATTAAATAAATAAGATAATTTAGAAATGAGTTCAACTTTAACTTTTAAAAAAATATCAATAAGTGGTTAATGAAAAAGAATTTTTTGAAAGGTTTTACTTTTTTTATATCTTTATTAGGGTTTTAAGAAGATTTTTTTAAACTTTACTCATTCCACTAAAATAAAACATCCATTTCAATTTCTGTAATATAAATGCAATAGATATTATTGCTGTATCTCATCTTAGTTCATGCTGTCTCCTGTAGTACAATGGTCCTTACGCAACTTATGAGAAAAAAATTGAAATAGGTTGAAAAAAATAGTTTATGTACTTACTGAAATAATTTATTTCATTTTATTGAATGTACACATATATTCTTCCATAGATACATCAAGAGACTATACACCAATTGTGGGTATACTTTATTAAAATCAGTTTAGAGGGGACATAATCGATGTTACATCAATATTTAAAAACATTTAGACTTTATTCATTTATTTATGAAACAAGTAAAATATGTGTTGAAACATACAAAATTGTATTTGTTATTCTTCTATCCTAAAAAATAAAAAAAGAATTTTATATGACAAGATACTTCAGAAATTCTATTGGCCATGCACCATTGCTAAAACATTCTTCTCTAATGCTCTTGATCCTGAAAAATTATCCATATTAGAAATATATAGTTGTAATATAAGTATAAACATACACTATACCAGAGGTTTTAGAACATGTAAAATTATTAAAGAAATTATCCTTTCATTGGCTTATAATGAAAGAGAGTGTTGAAAAACTTTTAAAATAAGCCATAACATTTTGAAATTTTATAAAATAATGTTGCCCATTATTTTGTTTATTTAATCATTTAAATAAAAAAAAATCTTTTAACCAAATCTGTTTAAAAAATAAATTTACCATAAAATATGAGGTTTGTCCGGAAAGAATCCGGTAATTAAACATTGTCTCCTTGAAAATTCACTCCCTGGGTTAGACTGAATTGGTCTTACGGCAGAGGGGACTCTTCCATTACGACAATTGCCTCTGTACACACTTCGCTGTGTGTGAGTTTTGGCTTCAAATTCGATAACTGTGACGCAACGCCATCCTTATTCACCTGATTCGGCACCATATAACTTTTTCTTGTTTTCTAAATTCAAGGGTGGCATTTGACATGGATACCATTAAAACAGAAACGATGAGGCAGCTGAAGAACCTCAAAACTGAGGACGTCCAAGGAACTTTCCAGGAGTGGGATGATGCAAATGTATTGTCAGTTGACATCCACATGATGGTATAGAAGGATCAACCTAATTAGGGATTGATAAATTATTTGCCACTTCTATAAATTTGTTTTATTGAAAGCTTGTCTTAATTAAATTCATAATTCATAAATGTTTTATAATACTGATTTATATTAATCTAATTTAATATGTATAATAATACCAAACTATATTTTGAATTGCTTATTTTTGAATTTTTGTGAGATATTTAGAACTGATGATGAATGTATAACATTCGAAACTAGTTTTCAATAAATCAAATTTATAGAAGTGGCAAATAATTAATCAATCCCTAATCAAATGTATTGCGTCTTAGGGAGAGAATTTTGAAGGGGACAATATTGAATGACCTAATTAAATGTAATATTTATGCATATTTTTTTCACTTTTATATGAACTTTCCACATAAAACTCAAATGTGATATGTGTTAACAGAAAATAAGTGCAATGTACAGTAACAGTGATAATAATTTAGGAAAATTTTCCATTATTCATATACTATACTATCTAGAAAAATAAATTTTAAAAACTTAAACATTTAACAAAGAAAGAAAAATTACTAATATTCTCACAGCCCGCATTTGAATTTATTTTGCACACATAATCTACTCATATTTGTATTTTAAAAATAAATTAATAGAATTCTAATGTTATTTTACTTGTCCCTTGGATAGATTTAATAAATATTTTTTTTTTTTAGATTATCAATACTTTTGTCTATTGCTATTTTTAGTAATATATTTTAATAGTGTAGTTTGTTATTTTGTGAAAAATATATTCCACAACAAAATGAGTAAAACTATTTACTTTATTATAAATATAAAAATATATATATAAATTAATAAATACAATGTTATATAATTATTCTGTTATATCACACAACTTGTCAGTTTTCGGGTTTACATTAATTAAACAAGAATGAATTAAAATGTAATCTTATAAATTTATCAAGATTTTTATTCCTTTATCGTTATTGAAGTATGAGATGAAATATTAGATTTTGTTTAATGGCAAAACTGTAGTTTTACACAACTATGGTACAAGCAACCATGGGTATAAAAAAACATATGAAATATGAGCGACATCTTTTGAGAAGTTTAACTACTTCATAAAAGAGCATAGACTTAATTTCAATGTTATGGAATTGCCTTTTTTCTTCAGTTATTTAAGCTTAACTAATCATTATTATCTTAAGCTTAAAGCTTAAGGGTTAGGGAAAATAATTACTTATTGTAAACAATTCTTGAATGCTTCTGAATCATAAACTTAAAGAGATTTAGTTAGTTTTTAAATAGAATTTTTGCTTTTAAATTTTAAGGTGATGCATGTTTTCATCAGAAGTATATTATAAAATAACAAAATATAGTAATTATAGACAATAGTTAGGTGAAATTATGGAACCCATTTTTTTTTTAATAGTCCAAGGACTGTAAAAAAAAATGGTATAGGTTGATGAAATACGGAGCATATGGAAAATGTTCAGGAAAGAGTAACCATATAAAAAATTGTAGTTTTGAAACAATGATTCCATTAATTCTGTTGTGGTACTAAGCCCATACATTATTTTCAGTCATTAAATTGCATTACATTAAGTTGTACATTGCTCATTGTATAAAAGTAAATTGATCATTTTAAGATCACTTAAAAAGTTGCCAAAAACTGACATTTCATGTAATATTTTGAATAATCAAGACAATATTTCAATTAAACATTTGTATATAGATTAAAAGTTGATTTATTAATCAAAAAAGATATTGACTGTATTTATGACAAATTCATTGTAATAATAAAACTCAGTAAAAATAAAACAATAATTACTTAATGAGATGAAATTGAGAAAATTACATTACCTACATAAAGTTCTTAGTATACATCAATTTATATTAATATGTATGGTATATATATATTTTTTTCATTCAATTAGAAAACAAAATAAATGTATAATAAACATATTACTTAAAATCTGGTTTTGATTTCCTTGCAAACAGAAATCAATATGAATAATGAGATATTCAATAAAAATTGAAGATAAGAATTAGGGGAACAGTTTCGGACAATAGATCTATAGGTAGCTCCAGTATGTCGTTACTATACTTACATTTCAATACTCATCTTAAAGTTTTATTTAATATTATATAAGTTTGTGCCATCGATAATGATAGTATAGCAAATGTGAAATTGATATTAGCATATGATAAATGCAATCAAAATAAAAGACACTGTGGTTTAAGAAAAAGGAAAATATTGTAAATAAGGACAAAGAAGAGATGGGAAGTAATAACAGAGGAATGGATTTGAAAAGAAGGGGCATGAATAGCTATTAAGTAAAAAAAGAAGCATTCTAGACAGGATCTCATGCAATTTGCGGTTGAAGTTGAAATTTGGTGACATAAAACTACCAACATAAATTCTATTAAAATGTTAAACGATGGGTACAGATGGCCACAGTACCATTTTATTTTAAATTAAATAATTAGGTCATCTTCAATCAGTTCATTTTGATGCTATTATACTTAGTATTATTAAGATCAAAGAAAACTCGTAGGATAATCAGAAATTTTTTTAAACAAGCTATGAATCCATAGATTACTATGGATGCTGTTATATTGAGAATATTATGGGTTTGTAATGAAATTTATTTAAGATGTGGTTAGTAGTAGACATTAGATTTTATGAAAACTAGAGGAAATTATTTTGATTATAAAAAATCCTGTCAAAGATAATATCATCTTCATAATTTTTTACGGCATTTCATAAAAATCTAATTATTAATGATATATTTTTTAGAACCATTTTTTAAATATGCAATTTATTTTCAATTGGATTCAATAAGAATTTAAGCTTGGTAACTATTGAAATAATTAACTGTTTAGTTACAAGAAAAGGAATATTATGATGCAAATTTCTATGGTCACAAGGAATAAGTTGGTAATATTTTATGATCATCTTAGCCTTCCTCAAATAAGATGGTAACTCACAGCTCCCCTCTATAACTCGGTAAGATTTAGAATTGTGGGTTACCAACTTCTTTACTGTGTGCAGAAGTGGAAGATGATATCACAATACACATAACTCAGGAAGACCATTTTTCGACTTATCAACTTATAGCTTGTGTCCATTGATTTAAAAAGTTAAATTTTGAGGATATCTATGATTTGTTTCTGAAACCACTTGTTTGCTCCTATATTGAAAAAAATTCATCTAATATAGGTTTTATAAAAACATTAAAACTATCTTTTCTCTGAAGGAATTGTGCCAACTGGAAAATTCAAATTATCATCTCTTATGGAATCGTTCATGAACGAATACAAAGAAAGTTCACAATAGCCTTCACTTAGGCAAGTTACTTAATTGTTCCAATTTATTTTTGTTTTTACTCTATTTATTGCTTAAAAAAATAAAATAAAATAATAAATGTTTTATCAAAGGCTCTTGAAATATAGTTATATAAATAGTTATGACAGCTTTTACATCTACATCTACTTTATCTCATATGACTGATGTTCGAACTTCTTCAGATTGACGTCAATGAGCGACTTGTAGACAATCGTTGAAGACTGGCCGGCTGGCGGCCACCGACGAATAACAAAGGGTAGTCGTCCCCTATCTTACTTCTCCAGCTTGTTCGAGATGATGGCCAGCGGTCCCACCATTCCTGGAGAGAACCTGTCTTTCTCCTCTTCCTGAGTGTAGTATCCTTTCTGTATCATGGCCGCTTCGTACAACTGCTTCTGCATCACAGCGAGGGACACCTTGTTGCCATAGAGCAGTTCTTTCATAGAGATTTCTCCAGACAAGCGCCTACCGTTGGAATCCGTGTTGCTTACTCCAGAATCCGAACGCTTCCTGAAGTTCTTCGGCAGTGAAAAACTCGATCTTCTCCTAGCCCTTTGCTGGATTTTCAACGAGTGTCTTCGGAGCATCCTAGTAGCTTTGTCTGAGGCTCTTCCACAGCCATGACAGTCGAGTCTTATCAAGATCCAATTCAGACCCTCCTTGATGACGATAGATGTCACATTGAACAGAGAATAGATGCAGCAACAGCCCATTGCGATGAAGACGAAGTTGACAAACCTGTACAGTGATAGGTTGGGGTAAGAAATCTGTTGAGTGGTGACGTAATCTCCGAAGCCGATGGTAGAAAACGACACGAAACAGAAATATATAGATTCTAGGAAACTCCATCCTTCCAGAAATGAAAATGTGACGGAAGCTGAGATGCCGATTATGAGAGATGCTACGACAAGACACAGAAACACCAAATACACGTTCGGTTTCCAATCTTCCAAAGGGTCTTCATCTCGGAGATCCCTCCCTTCTTTTTCCAGCTTCCTCAAGTGGAGGTAGCCCAGTATGTAAGCGAGGAGGCTGATGATCCTCTCCAGGAACAGGTTGAAGAACAATATCCCTCCAGAACATCCCAGGAATCCGTAGAGGATTACCGCCACTTTCCCTTCATCGGTTTGTGGTGATCGGTTTCCGTAACCTGAAACAATATAAATAAGACGTTAATATAATATTAAAACAGTTATGGAAGTGTTGGTGCAAGGTCGGTTGGATTAATGATATGAGATAAACTATCAAAGTAAACCTTCTTTCTAAAAATATAACTATTTACTACATACTTTATCATTGTCCGCTTTAAAAAAAAACAGATACGGTTTTATCAGGAACTTACTTATTAACAGAAAGCAAAATAATCGAAATAAGACTTAAGTTAAGACACTTTCTGTTATTAGAAAATTCAGTATCCAGATATTTTGGAGATCGTAAATGTGTGACTCGTTGTTAAAAATTCAAATTGGCGAGCAAAAATTTAAAATCGATCTAATTCGCTTGAAACTAAATCCTGGAAGGTGTTTAGTATTTCTGAATCCGTATTTGAAAAAATATTTTCAAAGTGCAGATAATATCATTAATCTCGTTCCATGAAAAAATTCAATCAAAACTCCATAAAATCTGTCTTTACTTTCATCGTGCACCGAATCTTATATTATAGAACAAGATTTCCCAGACGATGCTAAGTTTTAACGAGTTATCTACCTAGTTATCTGAAAACTGGGCAGTGACAGAAAGTGTGGGAGCTCCTGGCAAAGAAAATGAACCTGATGATCTGTAAGCCTAATAAATACTGTTATTGTTGATACTGTTACTAGTGCTTCAGTTTTTCTTATGATGCCGTTAGGGTTAAAATTTAAGATATGTTTTTTATAAGTGTTTAAACATATGTGTCATAAACCTAAAAACGGAAAAAAACAGGAAGAGGAACACTTTGATGATATTGGTCCAAAGCTGTTACTTTTACTGTTGATGGATTCCGTTGGAGAGTGGGGGGGGGGGGGGAGAGAGGAGGAAGAGGAGAGGAAGGAAAAGACGGATAGGCCGACAGGTGATCCTATCCGTCCTTTCTGCCAACCCCTGGTTATCGTATACATAGAGGTTATTTCCCAGTCCAAACCAGAGTGGGAGTGTCGAACTTTATTTTGCATGACTTCCACGAAATCGATATTGGCTGACCAGCTGGGAATCGAACTACATTGCCCTGAATAGAACTTTGTCCAACCCTCGCTCCAATACATTTGGCCATTATTTCCTTAATTCCTTCACTTTATAAAACAAGAAAATATCGAAGCGATAGGATAATATATTGGCGACTATCCTAAGTTTAGTTAAGCGATGTTCCTACGAGTAGGATCCTATCACACATATTGGCAAAAGGGGACCCTCTAGATATCCTCCACATAAGAACCGCCACCGAACAGATTCCTACACAAGATGGAAAAATTCACAACGTTTCTGGAGGATCTTCGGGTAAGAATTGTGGAAGAAACCAAGGTAGGTAAAATGGAGGTAGGTCTTCTGGATTCCATACAAGAGTGGAATCGACAATGGTAAACTATCAACCCAGGCAAGATTGGTGGCGTAATGGATCCTTCCAGATTATTGGATGATACAAGTCACTACAGGACTCCAGAACAAAACTACTTGGTCATATCAAGGACATTGATCCTTAATTCTCTGACTGCCGAGAACGTGGTCGCATCCTGCACCGCACCAGAGCCCCTGAGAGGATGGTTTTCGATGAAGGCAAAGTTACAAGTCATCAAGAAAGACAAGGACTTCGAGATAGTAACGGGTAAATATCAAACAAGTTTTAGAGGATTAGTATACGGATGAAAGAGGATGACAGCACCGATTATCTTCTGGTAGCAAACGTACATTCCTTTATCGTTTAGGCAATAAAATAAGCTACCATACAAACGTACCACAGAAAAGTGATGCAGGGAAAACAATAAACGAAATGTGGAATATTACACCTTTTTACATATCGATCAACAGAACTGAACAATTATAGGGTAATAGTTAAAGTAGATATAAATAATGAGTGTTAAATATTGCAGAATATTTCATTCTGAGGATAGGAATAAGGTCCGAAACGTAACATATTATATTTTTTTACTAAATAAAAATATGCAACTGTGGAAGACTACTTCACCATTGCCACAGTGAACAATTATAATCGAGTGGAAGGACATGCTATGTTACAAAAAGTTGAATTTGAAAAAAATTTGATTTAATGATTTTTTTTCAAGTAAAAGATAGTCCGGACGGCGTTCAAAAAATTCAGTATTCTCCTCAGAGCTTTTCAGTTGAGCCCTGATGAAGACAAGGGCCGAAACGTCGGTATTTAATAAATAGTTTCCTATATGTTATTTGTTATTTTTTACCGTTACCCAGACTACCTCTTGATTTACCATGCGGTCAACCATTAATGCATAGTATAATTGATGATATTTTATTCCTATTTTAGACTGGATCACTCAAGTTAACTTCTGAAATGTATCACAATTTAAGGTATACAACAAGGCTATATACAGAAAGGAGTTTTCCGAGCAAAAATCTCCATTTTCTCGAAAATGTCACATAACATGTTCTTACGCTTAGCTCTTCGTTCTACTAGCTAATTAAAACAGCTGATAATAATTATCAGCTGTTTTAAATAACTTTGATATGATAGTTTTTGAAAAAGACGTAAGCGCCATTTAGCAAACTTTAGAGGAAACACATAAAAACGATTTTTCCCCAAATAACTATATATATATATATATATTATTCTTTATTGAATACTTTATAGTAGGAGTTTATTAAGGTGGCTAAAACTTTATAATTAAAATACATTTTTAAGACTTCTAGCACTGGTAAGGGCAGAGTGATGACTGACTGAGAATGGTTAGTATTCGGTGCTTACGTTATCAATGGTCGATTTTTAGATCATTTCCAATTTTTTTTTCGATATATCGTGAATGGGAATCGACAGAGGTGGTGTATTACGTCTCATAATAAGTTGAAAGCTAAATTTCGAATTTTTGGTACATAAGTCTTTTTCAAAATATCTGATGTGGACACCCCATGACTTCCTTGTACGCCTATTAAACTATAAATCGCTAGATCAAAAAGTGATCCTCAATTTGGTTACTAGTTTCCGAAGATTGCAGTAAAAACGACACTTGGCTTCCCGACATCCATCAATTGACACACACACACACACACACACACACACATATAAAAACACAGACTCTTGTTACTGGAGATCTCATTCCGTTATTATATGTCGTTTTCCTTCAGTAGATAACTAGTTTCCAAGATATTTCTTCATGTTCTGTGACAACAATAAAACTGCCAATATCATTGGATAAAGCATTAGAAATCGACAGTTTTGACATTTTAAGCGGAAAAACTCACTTAACTAATATCTTATTCTCAAGCTGCAGACTTGTTGATCTCACAAATGGGGAGGAAAACCAGTATTTTACACTAAATTTTAACACTTAAAACAAGTAATAAAAATGTTTAATTGGATTGGAGACCAAATTGCGTTTGTAACCTTTATTACCGAAACATATGATTTATGTATTTAATTTAAATATAATTTTTGATGTAAGCTTATTATGACCTTCAAGTAAAGTACCCTTTTCGGCTCACCAATTTTAACCAAAATATAGTAAATACATCCATATCGATATAAAAGTCCTATTTACCAAATTTGAGATGTTTTACATGATATTTTAATATAATTTTTGATGAAAGTCTAATATGACCTTCAAGTAAAGTACCGCTTCCGGTTTTTCAATTTAGACCAAAATCTAGTATGCTATTTAAATTAAAATATAAGTTATAAATATTAAATTTGAGAAGTTTTGTATAGTATTTTAATATAGTTTTTGATGGAAATCAATTATGACCTTCAAGTAAAGTACCACTTCCGGTGATCAAGCAGTGACCAAAAAGAGAGGTTCACAACTAGATTTTACAACAATCCTAAATACAAAATTTCATCTTTCTACAGCCAATCGTTTTTGAGTTATACGAGATACGAACGTACGTACGTACAGGGGCCACGACGAAACTAGTCAAAATGGATTCAGGGTGGTCAAAATGGATATTTCCATCGAAATCTGAAAATCGAAAATTTTCGCGATTACAATACTTCCTTTACTTCGTACAAGGAAGTAAAAATGACACTTATGCGTGGTTTATCAGAGATTATTAAATTTATAACATTCGATTTTATGTAAAGATAGTGCTGCTTCAACGAGGTTCGATTAAAATGCTATTGAAAATATAAAAAGAGGTTAGAATGAAAAATGACCACACAAGAAAAGGATATCAGTAGAAGAAATGAGATGATCTTTGGCAAAGAGGATGCTAACGATAAAAGATGGTAGGATTTATGAGGAGAGTGAGAGGCAGCCATTTTAGAGAAATGAAGAGGAACATAGATAAGGAGAGTTGGCTCATGTGGTCCCATGTGGTCCCATGGGGCGCCGAGTCAAAGGTGGTTACCTGCCTGTCAGTCGGTCATTAATTTAAGGATTATTTTCTCCTTTTTTTCCCTTCAACCTCCCAGTCAGTGTCCAGTATTTTTACGTTATTAGAGCAACGCTCTTTCATTATAGTTCCCTAGTTTAAAGATTTAATTATTTTTTTTTACTCCACCTGAGATATAAAGATATTATGCGTATAAAATTCTCTTTTTAATTTTTTTTTTAAGTAAAAATTGACAGGAACGCTAAATATAATATTTTTTTTTTAAGTCAGTGAGAAAATTGTAAGACTTTTTTTTGTCTTCCAGATATTTACTTGCACCTTCCATAATAATTGAATATCAGCCAATTGCTTGAATATTTCAGACATATCATGGAATAAATACTGAGGACCAATATGATATTTTATTGTTCACGATGTTTATTTTGGTTTATTATTTTCAATAATAAACCTTTGTAATGGACCAATAAAAAAAAATTACCTCCCTCCCAAAATTTGAGGTTTTACGTTTCAAGATTCGTAGAATCCAAATATCGAATAAAAAATCCGATAGTGAAACATTTTTATTAGGTTTTGATATGTTCAATCGAAATGAAATTTCCTAAAAAAAAAAAAAAATAAAAAAATAAATCCTCGAAATCAGACTAGTATTAATAGAGATATAGCGTATTGAATTTTGTAGACCAATTTCTTAACCATTGGCCTCCTTAGTTATCCTTTTCCATTTCTTCCTGTTCCTCGCCTCTATCTTCCAATCGCGGTCTCTCAGTTTCCTCATTTCTCTCCCCACTTCAGCCTTCCTTGGATCCATCCTCCACTTCCACCAGCTTCTTGGTCTTTTCTTTTCCCTTTTCCCACTGAGGTGCGCTTCCAACATTTTTCTCTGTACTCTGTCACCCTCTATTCTGACCATATATCCTGGCCATCTAAATCTACTTGCTATTAGGAAAGTTGCGTGAATTCAAGATTCGTAGAATCCAAATATCGAATAAAAAAAAAATCCGTCATTCCAAAATTATTATTTGGCTTTTGATATGGTAAATCGAAAGTAAATAAAATTCCCTCCAGAACAAAAAAAAATATCCTCGAAATCAGACCAGTATTAGCAGAGATTTAGCGTATTGAATTTTGTAGACTAAATTCTTGACTCTTGATCCCCAGTTTTTTCGGTTCTCTCCCCACTCCATCCTTCCTTGGATCCCTCTCCCTCTTCCACTTCCACTTCTCGGTCATTCCTTTTTCCATTTCCCACTGAAGTGCGCCTCCAACATTTTCCTCTATACCATTCACATTCAACCTCTGATTATATGTCCTGCCCATCTGAGCCTACTTGCTTTGATACAGTTTCTTTCCAACTCTCACGGCGATCATCTTGGGGCAAGCTTCCAAATGTCTGCTAACTGCTTAATTTCTTTGCTGAACTTGATAGTTATCTTTTATAAAGTATTCAGCATCTGTTGTTATGGAAACCGATTAACCTTCGTTTAGTTAGTTGATAACTCGAAAACATTCCGACTTTCCCGAAACATTCCAAATGCTCATTTGAAAGATAATATAATTATCTGAATTCTAAACCAAAGCGATATGAAAAGTCCAGTGAGTGAACACACCAAATATTTTGGAAACATAACTATTTGAAATTAGTAAACCATTGTGTATTAATAAAAATTCCTTGAATTTATCTCATATCAGCCTTTTCTTATAATATTCTTTTTTTTTAAAACCGTTAAAAAACGGTTGGATACTCACGTTCCAATCCTATCTTAGTTTTTTTTGTTCATTTCACAGAATTTACTTAGTCAATTATTTATAATACTACTTTCTACCTTTATTACGTCTGTTTTCCATATGCTTATTTAATCATATTTTTCTGTTTCCGTTATTAATTCATATTTGTATGCTATTGTTTTAACATATCCATTTTGGTTTTTAATAATTTCTCATTTTTTTTTCTCATTTACATTATTATTTGTATCTCTACTATTATTTATACCCTTGTTACTTAATTTACTTTCATTATTTATCTTTTTGTTGTTTACTTCTGCCTCTTTGCTGTGCACATATCTTATATATGCAGTATCTCTGACTTAATTTCAACCCTGATGGCGGCTTATACGTTTAGGTCGAAACGTCGGCTTTTACTTATTAATCGCTGGACTAATTTAATGTTACTTTTTTTTTTTTTTGCATACATGTAATGGTTGTATGGATATAACTCCACCCAGAATTCTAGAATTCTGAATTGTAATATTTATTTACTTAACTATTCACTTTGAAATGATATCACGTAATATAATAAATATATCTTTTTTTTTTTTTTAACCCTAGGTAGCCGATTTTTGCCGATTTATATTTTTTCAAGTAAAATATATTTTATAATAAAAAAAAAAAATCATTAATATCATATTATCTTGAGATACTTTTCATACTCCTAAATCTTCATTCTAGTGTTATTATAATTAGTATTTTTTATATATTTTACTATATCTTTCTTTTCATTCATTTTATTTATCTTTCTTTCTATTTTTTATATATATATATTTTTTCACAATAATTTTAAATAACTTTTTATCATTATCCATCAACATATTTTTCTTTATTTCTCATCATTTCTTATTATTTTTCATATTATGGTTAGCAATTTTTCTTTATAGTTTATCATCTTATTATTACTGCTACTGCCACTGTTGTCATATATACTGTTATCTTGTTTTTTCTTAGTCCTGATGATGGCCTAAAACTTAGGCCGAAACGTCGGCACACATTATAATAAGTTTTTTCTTATTGTGTGTTCATTTATTGACCGCACCCTCAACCAAGATTCTTCTTCATACTTTTCCAACAATAAAATATTTTTTCTAGTTCCACAAATAAGTGAAGTAATGACACTTCAGTAGTGTATAAGTGAACATACAATTTATTGACTATACCGGGACTCTTTGGGGCCCCAGGACCTGTATTATTCCTTTTAGGTTAATGTCCTGACGATAGAAGATATCGAGAATTGGACTCAGAGGAAATTTTGGCCGACAGCCAGTCTGAGGGGCCGGCAACAGTACCTACTGAGTCTTTCTTATTCAATATTTCACTTTTTTTCCTTTCCTTTTATTTTATTTTTCTGAAATCCTTTTGTCTTCTATTGGTAGCTCGTCGTTTGGAAAATATAGAGATGATAAATTGCGGGTATGCAGTTTAATAATTACTGGCTGCACATTAAATAACACAAGATAATTACCTCAGAGGGCACTGTATGTCCAATTTTTACCCATTTACGTTATTACACATTTATATTTAACTTTTGACTTCCTTTTACGCAGTAAAGGAAGTATTTTGATCGTGAAAATTTTCGGTTTTCAGTTTTCAACGGAAATATCCCTTTTGACCATCCCTGAATCCATTTTGACTAGTTTCGTCATGACGTCTGTACGTACGTTCTTTCGTAGAAAGTTAAAATTTTGTATTGTTGTAAAATATAGTTGTGAACCTTCCTTTTTGGTCAGTACGAGATTACCGGAAGTGGTACTTTACTTAAAGATCATTATTGATTTTCATAAAAAATTATATTAAAATATAATGAAAAACGTCTCAAATTTAGTATTTATTATTTATATATTGATTAAAGTAACATATTAGATTTTGGTTTTAATTCGAAAACCGGAAGCGGTACTTTACTTGAAGGTCATAATAAACTTTCATCAAAATTTATATTAAAATATAATGTTAAACATCTCAAAATTTGTAAATAGGACTTTTATATCGATATGAATGATATTCTAGATTTTGGTTATAATTGGTGAGCCGAAAACAGTACTTTAATTGAAGATCATAATAAACTTAGTTCAAAAAATATTAAAAATTAAATACAAAGATCATATGGCCGGTAATGGAGGTTATAAACGCGAGTTTTTCCCCGCTCTAATTAAAATTTTTATTACTTGTTTTAAGTGTTAAAATTGAGTGTGAAATACTTATTTTCCTCCTCATTTGTGAGATGGAGATGTCTGAAGCAGGAGAATAAGATATTAGTTAAGCGGGTTCGTCCGCTCAAAATGTCGAAACTGTCGATTTCCAATGCTTTATCTCGTGATATTGACAGTTCTAATGTTGTCACGGAACACGAAGAAATCTCTTGGGAACTTGTTACCAACTGAAAAAAACCGACATATAATAACGGAATGAGACTTCAAGTAACAAGAGTGTGTGTGTGCCAATTTTGTATTTATGATTATTATAAAATCTAGTTGTGAACCTCCCTTTTTGGTAACTATATGATTACCGGAAGTGGTACTTTACTTGAAGGTCATTATTGATTTTCATAAAAAATTAGATTAAAACATAATAAAAAACTTCTCAAATTAGGCATATAAGACTTACAAATCAATATAAATAACATAATAAATTTGCGTTATAATTGGCAGATCGGAAGTGGTATTTTACTTGAAGGTCATAATAGACTTTCATCAAAAAATTATATTAAATATATAATGTAAAACATCTCAAATTTGGTAAATAGGAAGATTGGACTATTGGAGATATTTATTTGGCCATTTAAGCAAAAATCTGGATTGGATTTGAAGGATTTTATTATTTCAAGTGCTTCATATATATTTAATTTGAGGCTGTTTTCAACGTGTATCAATTTAACTTCTGAGTCTTTGATGAATTTATGTTTTTTTTTTTATTTAAATGAATTGCAAAGTTGGAATTCTATGTCTTATTATTATATGCACGTATATGTTCCTTTAATATCTGATTTAGCGATCTTCCAGTTTTTCTCGTGTATTTTACTGCACCATCATTACAATTCTAACATACTGTTTAATACTTTGTTTACAAATATAAATTTTTATTTCCGAGTCAATAATAGGTTTGATGAGACAATAAGATGAGTCAATGGCTCTCCGACTCTGGGGCAGTCCATTTCAGAGGTATACTTCCTCCGCGGAGGAATTTCAATAGCCCAGTCCTCTCTTTAATATCGAGTCCTTCCGAGAGTCACTGAGTGGTCCGGCCTAGTTCAATACCTAGCGAGGAAAAAAATAGGGCCTTTTATAGAATAGAATAGGTATACCGGTTACTTTTCAGTAACTACAATGACCGTTAGTAACTGTTAATATAAGATCCGGTGATCATATGTTTATACATAAATATTAATATAATTCAGAAAAATTAAAAAAAAAGAGACCGATCGTTATTAATGTGGAAAGGTATTCTAAATGGAGAAGTATGCTTTAGTAAAGGACATATAATGAAGTTTTGTGATGCTTGCAATCGAGGAATGGAGATGTTCAAAAAAGGTTTATTTTTGTATAAATACCTCAATGTTGATCTTTTTGAAGAGTGACATTCCTTTAGTATTGTTTATTATAAATTTTTCAATAACCTATACATGTAAATTATTTATTATATGATTTGTGGTAACGATAACTACAGTTACTAAAAAGTAACTGGTGTTAATATTCTATAAAATACTCAAAAAAATAGATTCTTGCTATTCTTAGTATATTCGCACATATCGACATTGTTATTTTAAAAAGGCATACCGCAGTTTAACAAACTTTATAGGATACACATGAAACGTTTTTTTCCCAAATAATAATATATGTTTTTTTAATTTTATTCTTTATTGTGTACATTAGGAGTTAATTCAGGTGGCAACACTTTTATAATTACAGTATATTTTTAAGGTTTTTACCACTGGTCAAGGACAGAATGATTATTATATATATATATATATATATGTATATATATATATATATAAATATATATTGGTTTCTTCATATAATTAGTTAACGTGGATGTATAAAATATAGTAGTTACCTGTTGTATAGTCATATACGATAACTTTGAATAACTTTAAATAATCACTTTATTGATCACATAAAAATATGAATACAATAAAGATGTAAAAATATTACAACACATTTATAACATATGATATTTGTAAACAGAAAACAAAACACTTCCTCTGCTTTTTTTCCATTGAAAAAAAATTATTTAATCATTAAATTAATTAATTAAACACTAAAAGGGAGTGTTTTTCTGAAATATATATATTTCGTGTGAATTTCGTGTTTTATACATATACGACAAGAAGTCCGTGTGGCTTTCATTTTAAGACGTAAACAATTAGACCATCAATACCTATTTCTTATGCTAGAAGTAATTGCATTATGACTTGTTATAATTATCATTTGTATTTATTTATTAATTTTTCTTTTTTTCTTCTTCTTTTCTTTTTTTTATTATTTGTTAGTCCATATTTTCTTTTTCAATTACTCTAAGGCTCTGAACCCCACCTATAATTGCCTGTAATCGTTATTCCAAAGGGACTTGTCCCGGAATAAATAAAGAGTTTATTATTATTATTATAATTATTATATGGGTATGTATATATGTATATACATATATATATATATATATATATATATATATATATATATATATATATATATATATATACTACACAGCTAAAAGAAATATTTACATTATTGTGCATGACAGACACACTCCTGGACTGGAAGGGGTCACTTATACACAACCTCAATGCCAGCAAGTATTGCGGTAACTGCATACCCTTGATTATTAATTTTACCAATACTTTAATATATTTATTTATAAATATACATGTTTCATGTTTATGTGTGTATATTATATATATATATATATATATATATATATATATATATATATATATATATATATGCATAATTCAACGTATATACGATTGAACATTATACAAACAGACTTATGCGAAGAAAACGGACAAATCCAAAATTTTAGACATATACTTTACGATCGTAAATTATTTAACCGCAAAGATTTCATTTGATTAAAAGTATAATTCTTAAAAATGGAAAATGACCTGAAACAAAAGAAGACTTGCTTAAATTTATTAAAAATAAATATTTCCACTCAATGACCAAAGATGAGCAGCGCAGGTAATTTCTTGTTGGCTTTATCTTATTTTTTTTTATTCAATATTTTTTTCTGTTATATATTTTTTATTTATTGTTTTCAATTTAATACTTAAATTCAGTTAAACTTCAAATTTATTATTATTATCATTCATATAGTATCCCTCTAAGGCATGGAGCATGTATAACTAATAAAGATATATATATATATATATATATATATATATATATATATATATAAAAATTTAATAAAGGTCTTTATGTGGAGTCACCATCTAAGGAAAAAAGAAAAATTGTATACATACATATGTGTATATATATATATATATATATATATATATATATATATATATATATATATATATATATATCATTTTTCAATATTTAATTAAAGTAGGTATTTATATTTTTAAATATAAAGATTAATAAAAGCTTGGATTTTGATTATTCCGGAGTTAAGATGTAAGAAATTATACTCGCTGTTATTAACTGTGCTAAGAACAGTATTGCTATGTATATTCAGGGATTGACTTTCGCTCTAAGGATTTTAAGTTTATTAATGTATTCAAATACTTTAGAAAGTCGATCTCAACTTGTTGGCACAAGAGCTAGAAATAGTATCCTGCTTTCGCGGAGTTTCAAACAACAATTTAGTATCATCATTATTACTAGAATGGCCCAGTGGTCGAAATTAGACCAAAATTACAATATTATATCAGTTATACTATTAAAATTAGCAGAAAACATTTTGTTATGTTATTGTTTGAATGTAAATTGAAATTAAAAAACGCTGCAAATTATTACACAATGGTTTATTATTTCCACTTATTTATTCCACTTGTTTATTATTCCACAAAAATATCTATTCTGTCAAAGTAAAAAATATGAAGCAGTAGGTACCAAAGGAAAAGAAATTTGATACAATGTGCACTTCACTAGGAAAAAATAAAAACGAAGTTCATTAAGCTATATCTCAGCTAATAATGGTCCGATTTAGGTGATTTCTAGTTCGTATTGTAGGGATTTTCGTTAGCTTTCGTTTAAATACAATAAAAGCACCAAACAAAATTTTTGCTGACGGATTTTTTTTTATTCGATATTTGGATTCTACGTATCTTGAAACGTAAAACCTCAAATTTTGAGGGGGGGTTACAAAAAAATTTTCTTTGGTCGATTCCAAAGGTCTATTATTGAAAATAATAAACCAAAAGCATTTACAGATAGAGATTTATTTATTTTTCGTTTTTTTTTCTTTTTTCTTTTTTTAATGCCTTGTTATCTTGATTCCAAAACACCTTACATTTTCTCTCGTATCTTTATAAATGACCGAGTTATGGACTTATGAGATCTCTAATCGGCCGCCATTTTGAAACAAACAGACAGATTATAATGTCGAGTTCCGAGGATCATCCCGGGGTGACCTGTGACTTTGGTACCGAATCTCAAGAAAATCGGTCCAGTAGTCTCGGAGAAAAGCCGCGGACGGCGTACGGCGTACGGCGTACGGCGGACGGCGGACGGATGGATTTTTTTTTATTCGATATTTGGATTCTACGTATCTTGAAACGTAAAACCTCAAATTTTGAGGGGGGGTTACAAAAAAATTTTCTTTGGTCGATTCCAAAGGTCTATTATTGAAAATAATAAACCAAAATCGAATCAATTAATGTTCAAAATAGAATCAGTTCATCCGTGGAACAGAAACATACACATCCAGACCATAAAAAAATAAGATTTTTTGGACTGAGTCTGAAACGCGTGGAACTGTTGAAAACTGCGCATGTCGAAAATTTGACCCGATTGCAGTACAGCAAAATTTAGATTAACCGTCAATCGTTTATCCGCCAGTTTCCGTTAACCGTCAGTCCAGGAAAAAATGTGGGATTTTTAACTCATGGTGTGAGAATTTCAACGGAAAATATTAACAGAAAATTAGAAAAATATTTACGTAATGTACAGTAATACTAACAATAATTTAATTAAATAAGAACCATATACTATTAGATAAAAATAATTTGAGAAAGACAAATTATTTTTTTTAAAAAGCAGCTACATACATAAATAAGTTAATTATATAAATTCGTAGGGTAAAAATCTCGAAATTATTGTTGGAAGGGAACTGAAGGAACCAGAATGAAAAAATGAGTTTCTAAGAAAATTATAAACTAACAAATTTTAACGAGCCTCAGTTGTGACTTAGACGTTATGAATATCATAGTTTATTCACTAATTTGAATCAGAGCACGTGATTTTTTTATGGGTGCATAGCAGTGATTATACTTCTTCTCGGGGATGTATAACATTTATGGAGGGTGGTACCCATAAAACAGCTGATAAATAATATCAGAACAATCGAAAATACAAGACATTATATTGAGGGGGTCACTGACGATCACTTCACTCCAAATGGAACGTTGAACGACTTAGAGTGTGAAATCCACACAGGAATTTTTTGGAATGATGTGGAGCGGCTGGAAATTCATGGGTCCTTTAACCCATCACGCCACACCACAATACAATCACTCCAAGCCACCGTATGGAACACCGGTGGAGTGGAACGATGGACTTCACAGTTCTAAGATGTGTTAGAATAATAATATGCAATAGACATTTTTGGTCAGTATCTGTAGTTAAAATTTATGTTATTGAGTGCATAAAATATATTGTTATGAATAACTTGCGATTTAGCTAATTTTTACTTCCTTGTACGCAGTAACGGAAGAATTGTAATCTCGGAAATTTTTGGTTTTCAGATTTCAACGGAAATATCCATTTTGACTATCCCTGAATCCATTTTGACTAGTTTCGTCGTGGCGTCTGTACGTAAGTGCGTTCGTATCTCGCATAACTCAAAAACGGTTAGCCGTACAAAGTTAAAATTTTGTATTTGGGATTGTTGTTAAAATCTAGTTGTGAGCATCCCTTTTTGGTCAGTACGGGATTACCGGAAGTTGTGCTTTAGTTAAAGGTCATTATTGATTTTCATAAAAAATTATATTAAAATATCATGCAAAACTTCTCAAATTTAGTATTTATAATTTATATATTGATCTAAATAGCATACTAGATGTTGGTCTTAATTGGAAAACTGGAAGCGGTAATTTACTTGAACGTCATAATAAACGTTCATCAAAATTTATATTAAAATATGATGTAAAACATCTCAAATTTTGTAAATAATACTTGTATATCAATATGAATGATATTCTAGACTTTGGTTATAATTGGTGAGCCGAAAAGAGTACTTTACTTGAAGATCATAATAAACTTAGTTCAAAAAATATTAAAAATTAAATACAGAGATCATATGGCTCGGTAATGAAGGCTACAAACGCGAGGTTTTTCCCGCTCTAATTAAACATTTTTATTACTTGTTTTAAGTGTTAAAATTGAGTGTAAAATACTTGTTTTCTTCCCCATTTGTGAGATGAAAATGTCTGCAGCAGGAGAATAAGATATAAGTTAAGTGGGTTCTTCCGCTTAAAATGTCGAAACTGTCGATTTCCAATGCTTTATCTAGTGGCATTGACAGTTCTTATGTTGTCACGGAACACGAAAAAATCTCTTAGAAGCTAGTTACCTATTGAAAGAAAACGACATATAATAACGGAATGAGATCTCCAGAAACAAGAGTATGTGTGTGTGTCAATAGATGGATGTCGCGTTTTTACTGCAATCTTCGAAAACTAGTAACCAAATTCAGGAACAATTTTTGAGCCACCGATTTATAGTTTAATAGGCGTACAAGAAAGTCATGTGGTATTAATTAATTTAATATTAATTAAAAGGAAATCAACATTTCTAGTGGATTTAGATTATGCTTAAAATATCAACTTTTTACTTCGTTGTACGCGACATACTATTTATTGAGCATTGTTGAATGCTTACTATCTAACCACAGAAGTAAACAAAGACAATATAAAACATCTCAAAGTTAAAAATCGCATTTTAATGAACCATCAGAGCGTTGTTGCCAAACATACAAAAGCTTCAAAAGAAAATGAAAAACAGAAAGTGAAAAGAAAAAAAAAATCATCAAAAAAGAGAAACTCCTTCATACTAATGCAGGCAATTTATCAAAGATGTTTTTCCCGTTCCGGTTTGGCCAGGGCGGAAAACTCCTAGAAAAATCGAGAACTGACACCGGCAACGAATCTTTGATTTAGTTCGATAAATATCGAAAACTGGGCTTACAAACAGTCTGCAACGCCTCTCAAAATATAACTCTTCAAATTTATCAAAGGCTTAGAAACTTCTCTCTGCTTTAACATCTATAAATATTTTGTTTACGATTACTTTTCTTTTTAAGTAGAAATGTTTAAATAGTACTTGACAATAGATCAGTAATTATTTTAGATTCATTCCCTACATTATTGAAAAAAAATATCTGATGTGGACAACACATGACTTCCTTGTACGCCTATTAAACTATAAATCGCTGGATCAAAAAGTGATCCTGAATTTGATTACTAGTTTCCGAAGATTGCAGTATCTCAAAAACGACACTCGGCGTCGCGACATACATCTATTGACACACACACACAAATGAGGAGGAAAACCAGGATTTTACACTCAATTTTAACACTTAGAACAAGTAATAAAAATGTTTAAATGGATTGGAAACCAAATTGCGTTTGTAACCTTTATTACCGAAACATATGGTTTATATATTATTACGGTAGTATAGATCCCTTTTCCGGCTCTCAGGAGCGATGGATTTTGACGAGTGAGGTATCAACAGAATGGAAATTTCACGGAGATGTGACAATCCTGATTTTGTTTCTTAAATTCTTACTAGGGCTTAAATAATACTGAGGGAAAATGGAGGTTACATGAATACAGTTGAGAAAAGTTAAATTACAAATAGCTGATCATAAAAAAAAGGAAATACTCACACTAAAAACCCCACATTAATGATCTTTTTAATGAGAGTATTTCCTTTTTTTTTATGATCAGCTGTTTGTAATTTGACTTTTCCCAGCTGTTGTAAAAAAAAGACGCATCAACTAGAGACTCTAATACTCCAACCTCACTCCAAGTCCTCTACACACACATACTGAAGAAAGGTAACATAACAACAACTGGAAATGATTATTTTAAAAACAGCTGATCAGCAGAAAACAAAACTAGGCGTGCTAAACAACTAATAATGTAATAAAATCCATAAAAGAAATCAAATTAAAAAAATAATAATAATAATGAAATACAAAAGAAATATATTTGTATGGCCTTTTAATGCATTTGTGTCCTTATATATATGGTTTGTTATGTATTTTATATTTTCCTGTTATCTGCTGATCAGCTATTTTTAATATAACCTTCTCCAGTTGTTGTTATGCTACCTCTCTTGTCCCTCAGTATGTGCCTGGGTGTCTTGGTGTGGGGTGCTGCCTCTGGTTAGTGACTTTTTTTTATCCTGGATGTGAGATGTGCTGCATTTTCTTTTTTATTAAGTTTTTGTTCTTTACATTTTATTTATTTCTCTCCTACGTTCCTGATGATGACTGAATTGGCGAAATATCGACAGATGATTTTTTATTTATTTCTGTTATACTCTTGGCTTCTTTTTTGGATTTTTTCATTTATGTCCTAACCTTTATATATATAGATTATCGATAAAATGCTAGTATTTACAAATAAGTGAAATGTTCAACTTTTTACGAAATATGGCTAAAAACAATTTGTCTAAACCATGCCTAGGGCACAAAGTGAAGGGAGCCCCTCTTCCCAATTAACTCTGTCTTTGTGCTTAAAACATTCCTTCCTTGCTTCCCATGGCATCTCACCTCCCACTGCTTTTAACAACTCTCTGTTTATTTGTTCTACGGTTTATAAATGTATGGTATACATCTCCAACCCTAAATGTTTATATATGAGATATTACAAGGAGCCAAATAAATTGTACGTTAGAAGTATGTCAGTTTTTGTGTTGTTATTTATTCTGCACCAGCAAAATAAAATATAAAGTCCTAATGTTTAATCCAAAACAGGTCAACGATGTAAAACATTTTTTTTTTTGGTTAATCGGATAAATTATATGGGGTCTCAAAAATAAAACATTGAGGGATTCCTCTACTTGGACCCTAGGGTTGGCACTTGATTTTTTGTAATATATCTGGTGCGTTAGGTACATGTGTCCCGAACGAAATAACTACTTTTCTTCTATTTATGACAATTATTTGTACGAATAAAAGAATAAATAAGCGGTGAAATAAATTATTCAAATTAATTTAAAATATTGGTACAACTTTACAAGAGAAGTGCGTTATCACTTGCTCCTCCCGATCTTACTGCTTTGCATTCAATCGTAACATTCGTATTTATTGGAACTAATAATTATTACTTCTTTATTAATTATTAGTGCTTTTGAATTCCACTCATTACGTTCGCCCAAGAAATAAACAAAACAGCAACGGATCCTTTTCAGCTGAGGTCGGGGTCTTACAGTAATTTCAATTATTACTGCTTTAAATAGATCACAGCTGACGACTTCCGCTTGCTACGCTCGCTCAAGAGATAAACAAACCCCGAAAGTTCCTTTTCAGTTGAGGTCGGGTCCTTACCGTAATTTAAATTATCACTCCTTTAAATTATTAATACAACTTCCCCAGATCACCGGAAGTCGACAGCACTAATAATTTTAAATAATATGTAATTAAGGCAGTAAACATTTTAATAATTGCAATGAATACGAATGTTACAATTGAATGGAAAGCCGTTAGTTAGCACAAATGGCGCTAGAGTGTGCTAGTCCGGCGACCTTCGGGTAAGATCGGGAGTGCTAGTGATAACGCGCCCTTCTTATAAAGTTGTACCAATAGATTTTTATAAATTTAAAGGTATAGATATCACCCTCAACAGATACCTGACACTATTTCGCCACTACTATAAGAAAATCAGGTGCGTAAGGACCAAGTGTTATATACTGAACCACCTGCTACCATCACCGAATTTATTACTCCGCATCAAATTAATGATCTGTAAAGGCGTTATAAGATCAGCCATCCTTTCTGGAGCACCGCTGCTAACGAACATATCGTACACAACAGCAAAGAGGTTCCAACAGTTTCAGAATGGTCTGCTAAGACATACTTCACTACAGAGAGCAAGAACATACTACATACCAGACTCGAACACACTCAGACCGACTCCATCTCATGGAGGCATTAAATTCTTTCATAGTCTCAAATATTGTACAAATCCACTCTTCCAGACATTAACACCAACCGGACGGCCACAGCGCTGGAAAAAACATGTTCGAAGCCTCAGACTAGACTGAGAAAAATTAACTGACGTGACTGATTCAAAACAACTAGTGAGTCCCGTCCCTAGATTATGTGATTTTGCCAGTGATTCCTACCTAATTTCCATAATCTCCAAAATTTCTCCTATCCACATCCCCTTGTTAAAATGCACCCAATGCAGTACAAGATATCCCTTCTATCCCAATTAATATCCCTGAATATCATCCCCACATCCCATACCAAGGGGCTTAAAAAAAAAAAAAGAAAAACAAAAATTTACTACTCGACTTCTCTTCTAATTAACTTTTTTTATTTTCAAGCTCATTTAGTCATTTTAGTCAGGCATTAGCACCAGTACAACATCTTATGCTGCCTGTGACATTAATAAACACAAATATAAAAATAAATAATATGTATGCACAATCAAATAAAATATGAACTAGAAGAAATGAAATAGTTAATTATTAAATGATTAGTTATCAAGTTCTATTTTAAAATTGATGTGTAAAATTATTATTATTTGAATGATAAAGTTATGTACTTTTATATGAATATGATTTAATAATATTAAATTGTAAGAATTATTTAAATTGTTATATAAAAATCATAATACAATATAAATATAAAAGTACGCATAGTATTAATAATTTATTTCGCTGTTTACACACTCCCAAAATATTAAGCCAGAGATTAGATTCCTTCATGGGGTAATATGCCTTCAAAAATTGAAAATTTGTCAATTTAGATATTAGATTTATAGGTGGATTTTGACTACTTTGGATCAAAATTTCATTAATTATGAACTGAATATATAATCTAAAGGCTATTCTTTCCTGAATAAAATGGTTTTCGTTTCATCGACCTAGGTTACATCAGTTCTTAGTGATATAGGTTAACATAAGTCCCTACAAACGCAAGAAACAGCATGCTTCGTAAAAAAAAAAATGGATGCCTTTGGAACCAGAAAAAAGATGAAAAGATATTTTATTTTTTATTTTTGGGCACTGCAATAATATAGGAATCCAAAAAGAAAAAGTCGTTCCAAAATGGTTAAGCAACACATTTTTTTTTCTTGAAATGGACAGACCCTTAGCAAAAAAAAAGTATATTTTTAAAACAAAAGTGAGGCATAAATTAACAATAACCCAGTCCATGGGAGGAAGAAACTAAGAATTTTACATCAACAATTTAAACACACAAGAAGAGCCTTATAGTGCGCATGCGCCCAACTCATAATAACCTTTCGTTATTGAAATAAAAATCAACTTACGAATTATAGCACGCGAATGAAAAAATGTGAAAGAATTCAAAATGATTTAAAATAAACATCAAGATGGTATATTTGACAAGGTAAAATATATCTGAAGTTAAGTAGAGAGAGAAGGCTTTTCTCCTCTTCGAGCGTAACCTCCCGGCCTTTGCTTCGCCCATTAGTAAGATGTTCTTCAGACCGTGTTAACGTAAGTCTTACATGATGGTTTGCTATATTAACTAAATTTTATTTCGCGCATATATCACAAAGCAATTTTTTTATTCGAATATCTACTCATTTATCGTTGCCAGAATAGGAATGTTCAGTATTAAAACCTTAAACTCTTTAGAAAAATCTCATGAGTGGCTAGAATTGAATCTGGTTTATTAGTTTGTTAGTTAATTTGAGTCGCTAATAGCTTCGCCACAATTAAACAAAGACAGATCGATTGAAGATAATTGGAAAGAAGGCTATTAACGAAGAATATAAATTTGGTAAGAAAAAAAGAAATATAAAGACACTTAATTGAATCGATGGCTGCAATAAATCTCAGTGAAGTAAGAGGCCACGCCAGCTTGGTATATATTGTATGTTGTATATTGTATATTGTATATTGTATGTTGTATATTGTGTGTGTAGTGGCGCCAAGCTGCTGGAAATCACTTCCTTTATATTACTTCTAACGTAAAAACAATATTGCACAACAAACAATGTTTGATATACAGCAATATATATTTTTTTTTATTAAATCCAATAAATTGTTACAAATATATTAATATAACAGAGAAAAAAATTGAAAACAGTTATAAATTAATTGATAGTATACAATTGGAATATTCCAAACACAGAGATTTAAGTCTCTCAAATACCAGTAAATGACTAAACAGTCAACAGTCTAAAAAGACGCATCAACTAGAGACGGTACCTAACTCCAAGACCTCAACACACATACTGAAGAAAGGTAACATAACAATAACTGGAAATGATTATTTTAAAAACAGCTGATCAGCAGAAAACAGAAACTAGGCGTGCTAAACAACCAATAATATAATGTACTAAAATCCATAAAAGAAATCAAATTAAAAAAAAGAAAAGAAAAACAGCATAAGAAAATTATATAAAAGGTTATTGATTGTAATATTCCTCTATTATTTTATTTTATTTTTATTATTTAATTTATTTTTATGGCCTTTTAATGTATTTGTGGTGGTACCTCCCTTGTCCTTAAGAATGTGTGTAGATGTCTTGGAGTGAGGTACTGTCTCTAGTTGATGAGGCTTTTAAGACTCTTGATGTGAGATGTGCTGCATTTTGCCTGGATTTATATGATCTATTTTTTTTTAATCTGATGAGGCCAGAATCGGCGAAACGTTGACTAGTTATTTGATTATCGATATTTTTGAGACTTAAGGCTTCATGTGTAGAATCTTAGATTTATATCTTATATTGCAATTATTTTCTGTCTCTTTTTATGTTCTCGTTCTTCTATTTATGTATATATATATATATATAACCGGTAAAACTTTGTTATAACGCTCTCCTAGGGCCAAGAGAAAAATAGCGCTATAGTCGGGAAAACACTATAACCAGGAAATCATAAAAACAACATTTTTGTTTTAATTTATTTAAGCTATAAATAAATAAAAAGAATTTACAATTTTTGTTTTGTTTGCTTAGAGTAACAAAGCATCTTTTTACAACAGAATTTTCTGATTTATTCGTTAAAAAGTTTCGTCTTGTACTTGATAAGAAAACGAAAAATATGTGCGAATTGTCGTCAACGCCTTCAAATCATCTGTTGTTTTTATTGATTCCGTTTTTCTTCTTCTTTATTTCATGCTTTTAGGCGGAGATTTTTTTTATTTATTTAAATTAGATTTGTCCAACTTTTTAATTAAATCAATTTTTTCTTAAATAGAAAAATACTTTCTAGAGCGTGAAATCAAAGCAACCGATACAAAAATCGGATCCATGTCCGTAAAACTAACAAACTTTCAATTCATGGAAAAATCCCGGACAAATAAAAACTAAACATTCTTCGGAATTATATTCTAGGAACCAATCAGACTGTTATTTCTTCCGCTTTACAGTTTCAAACTTCATATTTACAAAACAAAACGTTATAAAAGTACAAACATTTAAAGGAACAATTCATTTAGAGCGTTATAACGAATTAGGTTTCACTGGAAAACCACCAACTGGGACCGGGATCGAGGAAAAAGAGCATTGTAGCTGGGAAATCGCTATAAACGGGAGCGTTATAACAAAGTTTTGGTGTATATGTTTCTGGATTGTGGTACAATATAATAATGAAAAAATAAATCAGATAATATTAGATTATTTGGTTTAGTGGCGTCAAGAAATAATTTATGTTAGGTTATGTTATAGTTTCCAGTATCTCTTCAAGAATTTGAACAGAATGGATCTACGATCTTTAAATACTTAACACCATACGCCCGCCATAGCTGGTCATCATGAAGGAGATTATGAGATTACAAACATGAGATTCTTAGACTGTAGGCTTAGAATCGACTAATTTTACTATATCTTTGCGTTTCGTGCAGAATTACGCCCATAAGGATGCTCCTAGAATGCTCTAGGGTCAGGGGATCCAAAAGTTTTTTTCTCAAGCCCCAAGGGGGATGGATACCCACCATAGTTGATCAAGAGACTCTCTGGTAACGCCACTCTTTGAAACTTTTTGCTGACGGCTTTTTAAATCATAATATAGTAATGGTATTATTGTTATTTATTAGTACCGAAGTAAAATATTTGTAATATTGAAAAAATCGATATTCAACTAAATAAAAAATATTAAAGAGCGAAGTGCGGTCATATTTTAATGATAAATCCCTCCTGTAGTTTCCTGAATAACGCTATAAACCGTCCTCAATGTTATAATTTCCATGTGATGAAAAAAATACCAGATCAAATTATAACTAATGTATTTATGTATTATTTTATTTCAGAATGTATTTTATCACAAGTCAATCAAACTGATACAATCAGGTTAGCACTTACAATCAAGGTCGTAAAGGAGGTGGCCGGAAATCATCAAAAACCGTTGTTTATTATTCAGAGATATTTAAATTGATGAATAAAACCATTCATGTTTTAATTACCTTTATTTTTCCATATTCCAAGTCGAGCATGAATGAAATGTTCTAAACGGGAAAACGGCCAGAACTAAAATAAAAAATCTGGTGTGGTGCACGCATCACACATCTTTCCTATAATCATAATCTTTAAGATTATTTTAAAGAGTTCACCTAAACACTACTCGAAATAAACTCACCAGCAGATTGCACTTCTTCAAGTCTTTTCTCACAAAAGTATAATAAATTAGTTTTTTAAATAATATTAGTACTACAATTCTGTACACTAAATATTTTTGGTTTGTCAATATTTTAGAAGTTTCGGTTTAGTTTACATGGAAATGACATTTAGTTTTCATGGAATCATTTTGTTTCCATTAAATAACATAAAAGTAGAAATTATTAAGTTAATTTCTACTTTTATGTTATTACTATACATTGTTACTGAGCGTTTTGTTAACAATAGGTTGGCGGCTTGGTGGGAGGAGGTTCGGTCGCATCCGTCTCCTTTCGGATTTCTTCGGTTATCCATCTAGGGTCTTGTAGTTCTTATAAGAGACGCTGTATCCTTAGTAATACAGGTCCGGTTTAAATATATATTTTATTTATTTTTTTTTTTTATGAATTACCTTTCATATGATTTCATACAAAATTTATCATAAAATGCTCTCTTTTTGTGTTATGCGCAAATAAAATTTTCTTTTAGCTATAGCATTTTCCTCTGCATTTTATCGTTGATATACTACATATACGAAAAGTTAAAGAGCTTTAAGGAGGAGAAATTGGGAAAGTTTCATCAAAATCGTTAAAACCGTTTACGAGAAAATTGTAACACAGTGTAAAATCGATGATATAAAGTGGCACTTCCGTTTAGTCTGATGGGCTGCATCTTCGCCGATGCTGGTCCAATTTTGATGTTTTTTTTTTTTAAATAATTTAATTACCTTTCTTACAATTCTATATATGATTTACCATAAAATGAATACTTTTTAAGTTATGCGTAAATAAAATATTCTTTCCATCATAACTTTTTTCCCTCCTTTTCCTGGGTGATATATTACATTAATGAAAAGTTAAAGGGCTTTATGAAGAATAATTTAGGCAAATTTCATCAAGATCATTAGAGCGGTTTTCGATAAAATTGTAAAAAAACTGTAAACTCGATTATATAAAGTGGCCTTCCGGTCAGTCGATTTTGACGAAAAAATCGCTGTAACATCCCATGAATATACGTAACTTAAATAGGTAGTTTCAGTTTCGTAAGACTTTTCGCTTTTGAGCTAGGCTGTTCACATACGCACAGACCATTTTGCGAGACTTAGTTATTTGGACTCAGGGGACCTTAAAACGTAATTTCCGTTGAAAACTCGAATTCGACAATTTTCTCACGATCGCAATACTCCATCTTACTATGTATTTCATATATAGGTAAGGGAAAGTAAAATATATATATATATATATATATATATATATATATATATATATATATATATATATATATATATATGTAAGAGAAAGCAAATAGAGGAATTTTTCCGAAGATTTATATTTATCCTGATTCATACAGTACATATTTTTTTTAATGGAATTTTCCATTAACGTTGTTTTCCTCGACCGTAATGGCCTCCAAAAAATGTTTCCAGTCCTTTCTAACCAACGCTCACTCTTCTTTGAAGCCAGGCTTTCTTCCTCCTCATCCTTCCATTTTAATCTTGGTCTTGGTTTTTTTCCTTCTAACTTCTACTTCCATAATTGTCTTTGGTAATTATTCATGAGTCGTTCTTTTAACATGCCCAAACCAACTTTAATCGTTACAACATATTCACAAAGTTGATGGGATGTTCCTTTTCATCTCTACCAGTTCTCGAATTCTTTAAATTTTAATCCTCGTTGTCCTTCTCCAACAGTCCATTCTTGCAGCTAACAGTCTTTTGCGAAGTCTTACATAATGACCCCTGTCTCCAAGACATATGGCGTTATAGACTCAGGATATAAATTTGTACATTAGACTCTGGGAACTGGGTTGTATATTCGAACTTTAGAAAGCACCATTTTGCATTTCTGTAGTTTTTCTTCCTTCTTCTATTTTCCGTTCAATATCACTTATAGTGGTGTCTTCACTATTGAAGATTGATCTGAGGTATTTGAACTAATACCACTGTTTTAATGTCATGTTCAATTGATACATCAAGTTGCTAAGCGCTCTGCATTGCTACAATTTTTTTTAAAGAATTTTGTGTTGTGTTGTTTGTAGCTTGTGTGTGTGAACGTATTTTACTGTATCCAAAGGTTCTGCTCCGTATGTCCAAGTAGGTCTTAGTACTTTAGTGTAGATTAGTCCTTTGTTTCGTAAGTTTTGTGAGAATCTGTAATCCAGAAGATGTGATAGTTATTTTCATCGTTTTGCCAGTTTTTGTGAGTCTTTTGTATAAGTATATTCCAAGATATCGTACGTACTGAGTTGTCTATTGTTACAGCTGGGCACGTAGCATTTTAAAGTTAAAACATATTGATAAAACCTAAAACATTTAATCAGTTGACATCCACATGATGGTATAAAAGGATCAATCTAATTAGGGATTGATAAATAATTTGCCACTTCTATAAATTTGTTTTATTAAAAACTAGTTTCGAATATTATACCTATAAGATCTTAAATTTATTCTAATCTATAACAGAAAAACCAATTACTCACCGGCATTACTGGAAAAACCCTGACCCTTAAACCGTTTACCTATAAACAAGCTACCTACCTTTCGTTCATTGTTAGTACAATGCGAGAAGGAACCGGTACAAACTTTTCTGTTTGATATAATCCATTTAAACCTTGGTGAGTACCAACATGTATTTGATTTCTTGTTTCAATTAAATTAATAATTCATAAATGTTTTATAATACTGATTTATATTATATTTAATTTAATATGTATAATAATACCAAACTATATTTTGAATTGCTTATTTTTGGATTTTTTGTGTGTTTTTAGAACTGAGGATGAATGTATAACATTCGAAAATAGTTTTCAATAGAACAAATTTATAGAAGTGGCAAATAATTTATAATTTATCAATCCCTAATTAAAAGGTTTAAGTTTGTATCATACTTATATATACTGCTTTTGACACACTCTCATATGTTATTTTATTTATATGGCATATGTCAAGTTTAATAATACACACGGCATATAGCCCTCAGTACCACGAAGAAGTGAGTGACAATCAGCTACGACCTTGCTTCGGACAAACTTTAATTGCCTTTTAGAGTCTCGTTGTCGCGGTCACAGAGAAATTAGTTAGCTACAGGGGCGAAGCGGCGGAGCAAACTCAGATCGGGGGGACAATGTTTGAAGTTGATAGCTTGCAACTTGAAGCCAACTTGAGCATACAATAACCTCAAGGTGGGGACCATGTCAGAATTAATTGCCTTATCTAAATCAACATATGCTTATAATTAGGGAATATCATCCGTTAATATAGTTTAAAAACCATAGACACGTATTTTCGCCATTAATTTTTTAAATGGCTAAACAACTATTTACAAGTCTTAAATTAATTATTTGAAAAAAATCATAAGCGATGCTATGAATTATGGGAATGCATATCGACGTCATTTTTTTGAAAAATGCTAAATTTAGGTTTCAATGGGTCGTAAACACTCACCTCTATCATCGATTCTCGCTCACGAAATATCGAAAATAATTTGGTAATAATTGGTCCCAACATTTCGGCCTAAGTTGTAAGCCTTCATTAGGGCTAAGTAAAAATATCTGATGTGGACAACACATGACTTCCTTGTACGCCTATTAAACTATAAATCGCTGGCTCAAAAAGTGATCCTGCATTTGGTAACTAGTTTCCCATGATTGCAGTATCTCAAAAGGACACTCGGCGTCGCGACATACATCTATTGACACACACACACAAATAGGGAGGAAAACCAGTATTTTACACTAAATTTTAACACTTAAAACAAGTAATAAAAATGTTTAATTGGATTGGAAACCAAATTGCGGTTGTGACCTTTATTACCGAAACATATGATTTATGTATTTAATTTAAATATAATTTTTGATGTAAGCTTATTATGACCTTCAAGTAAAGTACCCTTTTCGGCTCACCAATTTTAACCAAAATATATTAAATACATTCACATCAATATAAAAGTCCTATTTACCAAATCTGAGATGTTTTACATTATATTTTAATATAATTTTTGATGAAAATCTAATATGACCTTCAAGTAAAGTGTCGCTTCCGGTTTTCCAATTTAGGCCAAAATCTAGTATGTTATTTAAATCAATGTATAAGTTATAAATACCAAATTTGAGAAGGTTTGTAAAGTATTTTAATATAATTTTTTATGGAAATCAATTATGACCTTCAAGTAAAGTACCACTTACGGTGATCAAACAGTGACCAAAAAGGGAGGTTCACAACTAGATTTTACAACAATCCTAAATACAAAATTTCTACTTTCTACGGCTAACCGTTTTTGAGTTATGCGAAATACGAACGAACGTACGTACAGACGCCACGACAAAACTAGTCAAAATGGATTCAGGGATGGTCAAAATGGATATTTCCGTTGAAATCTGAAAACCGAAAATTTTCGCGATTACAATACTTCCTTTACTTCGTACAAGGAAGTAAAAAACAAAAGAATAACAACCATTACAGTATGAACACATAGTACTTCATATAAAACATAAAATAGGTAGACAGATTTATTATACCAACTTCTCCTTAAATTACATGTACGGTCAACTTTTTTTTTTCCAATTCCCATTTTTGCCTGCTAATTGCTAATTCCTTATCTTTGATCCTTCTTCTGTATCTTGGATACATCTTAAGGTATTGTTGAGATGCTTAAATATTATTGAGATTGCCTAGAAATTCCATCATACCTAAAGGCGAATTTTTCGTTCTTTTTTTGCTAAATATATTTAAGGGGCCCTAGATCTCATATGTATATAGCGGGGGTGGCCGCATAAGGTCGAAGACGCGGCACCAGACACCCCTTCGCTCTAGAGGCAAGGATTAAGCCCCCCCTCCCTCCATCTCACCATTGCTTATCACTTCAAAAGGCCTTCCTCCCACTTGCAATACAGCTGTCACGGGATTCACTTGTGATTACGAAATTTCCTTATAATTATGTTTTAATTATAACTTAAATATATTTTATCTATTAGATGCTACAGCATCCTGCTATCGTTTCAGAACTGGTTGAGATATTATGCTATCAAATATCGGGTTGTTAACATGTCAACTTTTTGGCCTTATCAATTGGTTCACTGTCAGAATTTCTAAAGTGTCTTGAACGGTAGCAGTTTTTTCTTTTCAAATGGAAGTATGCTTAATTAGGGATTGACAAATTATTTGCCACTTCTATAATTTTGTTTTATTGAAAACTAGTTTCGAATTTTATACATTCATCTTCAGTTCTAAAAAAAAAAAAAAAAATTCAAAAATAAGCAATTCAAAATACAGTTTGGTATCATTATACATATTAAATTAAATGTAATATAAATCAGTATTATAAAACATTTATGAATTATTAATTTAATTAAGACAAAAAATCAAATACATGTTGGTACTCACCAAGGTTTAAATGGATTATATCAAACAGAAAAGTTTGTACTGGTTTCTTCTCGCACTGAACTAGCAATGAACGAAAGATAGGTAGCATGTTTATAGGTAAACGGTTTAAGGGTTGGGGTTTTTCCAATATTTCCGGTGAGTAATTGTTTTCTCTGTTATAGATGGGAATAAATCTAAGATTGGACTATTGGAGATATTTGTTTGGTCATTTAAGCAAAAATCTTAGTATTCTTGCTTGTATGTAAGTAATCTCAGCTAAATACACAACCAAATTATAATATTAGTATAATCAAGTTGGACCAACGGGTATGAAGTTGTCATGCCAACGAAAAGACACGCAAGTCGGACACTTTTTTCTCTTACAATTTATTTATGGTTACTGCTCCGTTGCTATTGTTCATAGCGTGATGTTATAAAGCCTAATACCTTCCTCAATAAACGGTCTATCTAACGCAAAAAGAATTTTTTAAGTCTGACTGGAACACTTAGACTAATATATGCTCAGTGCAACGTACCTATCGACTGTCAAACACTTACTGACTGCAGACAGTTGATTGATACCGGTCTCCCATATCATTTGGCAACTTTACTAAATGACAAGAGCCCACACATTAACGAAATAATCGATTATTTAAAAATAATCAACGCATAGGTACGAATCGAATTAAAATTAAAGATATATTATCCTTGATTCCACTGTAATTATTCTATTCTATATTATAAATGTTTTATTTTAAGGTCTCTTCTTTTATTTTAACTTATTTATTTTCTTTTATTCATTATCAACCTATATATATATATATATATATATATATATATATATATATATATATATATATATATATATATATAAATAAATAAATAAATATATATATATATATATATATATATATATATATATATATATATATATATATATTTAATTTTATTTTAAATTATGTTTTTTTTAATTCCTTGTACGAAATAAAGGAAGTATTGTAATCGCGAAAATTTTCGGTTTTCAGATTTCAACGGAAATATCCATTTTGACCATCCCTGAATCCATTTTGACTAGTTTCATCGTGGCGTCTGTACGTACGTACGTTCGTTCGTATTTCGCATAACTCAAAAACGGTTAGCCGTAGAAAGTTGAAATTTTGTATTTAGGATTATTGTAAAATCTAGTTTTGAACCTCCTTTTTTGGTCACTGCTTGATCACCGAAAGTGGTACTTTATTTGAAGGTCATAATTGATTTCCATCAAAATTTATATTAAGATACTTTGCAAAACTTCTCAAATTTGGTATTTATAACTTATATATTGATTTAAATAACATGCTAGATTTTGGTCTAAATTGGAAAACCGGAAGCAGTACTTTACCTGAAGGTCATAATAAGCTTACATCAAAAATTATATTTAAATTAAATACATAAATATTAGGTTTCGGTAATAAAGGTTACAAACGCAATTTGGTTTCCATTCCAATGAAACATTTTTATTACTTGTTTTAAGTGTTAAAATTGAATGTAATGGTTTTCCTCCCCATTTGTGTGTGTGTGTGTATCAATAAATGGATGTCGCGACGCCGAGTGTCGTTTTTGAGATACTGCAATCTTCGAAAACTAGTAACCAGATTCAGGATCACTTTTTGAGCCACCGATTTATAGTTTAATAGGCGCACAAGCAAGTCATGTGTTGTCCACATCAGATATTTTGTTTATTATTTCTTTTGTTTTTATTATATATATATATATATATATATATATATCGAAGTAGTTGAGGGTAGGCAGACATCATCTTGTCGTGGATTGCCTTTATAAATTATAATAATAAGTCGGACTGTGAGTTCCTGTGATTAGCGCATTCAAGCACACAAATTCTTCAACTTTACATATCCAGTATAGAAAACTAATAATTCACTATATGGATGTACCATATTCAATATGAAAGAGCTCAACTCGAGACTGTTATAAATTGCTAACTCTCCTCGCAAGCTGCATCGAACCCTTAGATGATCTAGTTTAATTAGTCCGCTATGTTTACAATCCTTCATAGTTTCAAACTCATCCTCAGGGCGATGGCTAACAGGAAAATACTTCGACGAGGGAGATAACAGCAACTCTGCTGTTACATTACAAAGTGTTCTTGTGTTGAGATCTACTTTAAAATAAACTAGAATGAACCCTATCGAGGTAAATTGAATGGCACAAAAAACAACAAAAATTTAAGGTTATACTTATTTCCAAATATTATAAATAAAAATATGTGATGTGGACCCCGCAAGACTTTCTTGTACGCCTATTAAATAGAAAGTGATTCTGAAGTTGGTTATTTGTGTCCGAAGATATAAAACACTCAGCGACGCGATGTCTATTATGACCTTCTTGTAAAGTATCACTTCCGGTGATTATGCAGTGACGAAAAAGGGAAGTTCAAAATTAGTTTTTATATAAATCCCAAATACAAAATTTCAACTTTCTACGGCTAACCGTTTTTGAGTTATGCAAGATACGAAGGAAACTTACATACTGACGTCACGACGAAACCAGTCAAAATGGATTCAGGGATGGTCCAAATGGATATTTCCGTTGAAATCTGAAAACCGATAATTTTAACGATTACAATACTTCCTTTACTTAGTACAAGGAAGTAAAAAGTCTGGTTGTGAAACTTCGATACTTAAATCCGCGCCAGTTAAGCACATGCTCGACAATCTGCTGATAGACTGAAGTCTTACTATTAACTAACTTAGAAACAAAAAAACAGGAGAAGGGGGGGTAATCCTGTAGCATCACTCCCTGACTTGAATTTATATACTAACTATCGCCCTCCTACGCCAAATTAAAAATTTCAGATATTAACTTAATGTTCAAAATTCCCAAAAGTATTGATTGACCACAACAAAACTACACAGAAGTGACCTTTTCATTGATTTTAAAAACAACAATTACCCAAAAAAAAAAAATTAATTACAATAAATTTTAGTTAAAAGAGTGGCCCTAATTTCTTACCCCAATTACAACAACAATTTAATATTTATTTTAGGTCAGGAATATTTAATTTAAATAAAGACTAATAATTAAACTACCCAAAACGAAATATTTTTACATTAAGATACTTAAAACCTTTTAATTGCTGACAATTTTCAGGGGCGGATTTGTTGTACTGCCTCCCACAGGCATGACAGATAATGCCGTCCCCTTCAGTCGCTCCCATCTCTAAAACAATTATTGCTTTATAGTTAAAATTTTATATTCACGTGTTCTTAACTGACCTTTTTTAATAACTACAAATCGGAAAATCGTTCGAATCGGAAAATATAATTTACTGATATAATATACGTTACTAATTATTTTAACAGATGTTAATAATTATCCATTCAAACAAAAATCACAAAAAAAATTCACTAAGGATGCACACAGGGATATATTCCGCCCCTTCCCGAAATGTACAAAAAAACTTAAGATTTGTATTTCAAGTAATACTTTTGATAATTTTTAACAATATTTTTTGATCCAAATTTCATGCCTATCCTTAAAACTTAATCCCAATTTGACGATTATAGACATTTAGGTGATTGCAAGCCTTCTTCTTATGAAATCCCTCCTCTCCCCCTCCCCCCCCCCCCCGACAAAAATTTAATTCTCATTTCTATTATTCTTGTATCTTGTTTTTCTGAGCCCTGATGAAGGTCTACAAATTAGGCCGAATCGTCGGCACACATTGAATAGTCTGTTACATTACTCTGTATTTTATTAATGATGGCATCCCAAAATATTATCTTTAACTACCAAAAGATATTGAAAGACCACTTGTCAGGCAAAATCCCTTCTCTTAAAGACAAAATAGACCCTTTCCAAAAAACCGGAGTATACGAACTAAATTGTAATGATTGTGCAACCAAATACAGGGGAAAAACTGGAAGGTCGCTAAATCAGAGATTAAAGGAACATATACGTGAATATAATAATACGACAGAGAATTCCAACTTAGCAATTCATTTAAATGAAAAAAAACAACAAAAAAAAACCCATAAATTCATCAAAGACTCAGGACTTAAATTAATACATAACGATGAAAACAGTCTCAAATTAAATATATATGAAGCACTTGAAATAATAAAATCCTTCAAATCCAATCCAGATTTTTGCTTAAATGACCAAATAAATATCTCTAATAGTCCAATTATAAATGTATTCCCATCTACAACAGAAAAAAACAATTACTCACCGGAATTACTGGAGAAACCCCGACCCCTAAACCGTTTACCTACAATGCGAAAAGGAACCAGTACAAACTTTTCTGTTCGATATAATGTACTTAAACCTTGGTGAGAACCAATATGTATTTGATTTCTTGTCTTAATTAAATTCATAAATGTTTTATTATACTAATTTAAATTAATCTAATTTAATATGTATAATTATACCAAACTATATTTTGAATTACTTATTTTTGAATTTTTGTGTTTTAGAACTGAAGATTAATGTATAACATTTGAAACTAGTTTTCGTTAAATAATTAGATTGATCCTTCTATACCATCATGCGGATGTCAACTGATTTGTTTACATCTGCCAATAATTTTTTCATAATCAGCAAGTTGTCTGAAAATTATTGGAAATAATTAATAATTGAATTTAAAGTGAACATGTTCTGATCCAAAAATGAGTTATTTATTAATGCATTTCTGCCCCAAAGAAGACAATAAAATATATAAACAAGAAGAAATCGAAGACTTAAAGGGGAATGTGGACAGAGGAAGAAGATAAGACCGCAGTGCAAACACGAGGGGGCCACCTAATGAACGACTGTTTGCTCCAGCTCTGTTGTCCTGGTCATTATCTCATCATCACTATAGTGATTATCATCACCCCTCCCCTCCTCCCCCCCCTCAGCGAGGTGTTGTCCCAAGGGTGGGTATGGGACGGTACTGCCCAGATATAGGCTGTCAATTAGGAATTTCTTTACGTTACAGTCGATACTACCTCTGTTATAAAGTTATAAATCAAGGCCAGTAGCTAAATGAAATAACAGGTGAAAAATAACTGCTGAATACAGGGCTAAATCCATTTCATATATTTAATTAACTCATCACGCCTAAGATTAATGAGAAATTAAGATTATGTGAAAGTCTGGCTTATAACTGTTAGAACTTCTAGATTGTGAAAGTGTAAAAGTAGAGAATGAGGTTATACTCTTGTTTCTTATCCTACTTGTCCATTGTATTTAATTTAAATTGAACTAACTGATAAATTAAATTAAAATCACACTTTCTTACAACGACTTTAGAAAAAAAAAAATAATTAAATTGAAACAAACTAAAGGAAACAAAAAATAACCACTCGACATTTTAAAACCTCATGCAAACACTCGTGAGTTGACAAAACAATATGGCGGCCATTTATCGGAGTGACACTGCACGATTAGGTCTTTTCATTATTTTAAATAATGAACCTTTGTTGTAATCTACCAAGATAAAAGAAATTTAACTTCCCGTCAAAATTTGAAGTTTTACATTTCAAAATACGTAGAATCCAAATATCAAATAAAAAAAATCCGTTGATCCACCACCCACTGTATGGTGTATTTTCTTTTCAAAATGGCAGCCCATTAGAGATTTTAAACCTTCCTAACTGTTGTTGTTGTTAATTGTTTATCTCGAAAATTTCTGTTACGGTCAATCGAAAGGTAATAGAATTCCCAACAAAACAAAAATAAAATCGAAATCGGACCAGTATGAGCTGAGATATAGCGTATTGAACTTATCTGACTTAAGTGCACGGCGCCACAGTCTACAATCGCGACTCCCAGCTTTCTCGCATATCTCTCCATTTCATCCTTCCTAGGATCTATCCTCCACTTCTACCATTATATTGTCATATATGAATATATGACATTTTAGAACCTCATGCAAACACTCGTGAGTTGACAAAACAATATGGCGGCCATTTATCGGAGTGACACTGCATTTAGCACACAATCAGGTTTGTTAAACTTACCTTCTTATTTGACTCGTTTTCTATTGTCATATTTAGCATGCTATTGTTGAAACTCGACGAATAGCACTATTAAGTATGCTGACTGAGATAATTTGAGTAACCTTATAATCAAATTAATGTGTTCAACGATGGTTATTACGTTTTATTATATGTCGTCCACAAAGAACTAAGAGTTAAGTTTTATTTTTCAAAAAAAATAAAAATATGACAACTATAATTCGCTATTGGCGTTAAACAGGAGGAAAAATATACGAAAACAAGGTGGAAAGAGGGCGGCGAACCCAGAGCTCACTGTCGTATAATATATAGATAAATTATAATAGAGTCTGTCTGCGGCTGCTTCTATTTCTTATTTATTATTTCTTTCTAGGTGTGCTCTATAATTCAAAATATACTTTCTATATGTTCAATATATACTCTCTCACAATTTTATAATATTTAAATAAAATGTTATAAATTTTTTTTATTGAATAATAACACAAGCTGCAGCACTTAAGGGTAATATGTATTAGGGCTGTAAATTTCCACTCATACCACATACACAAAGTGGAAAATAAAAAATAAAATAAATAAATTTAAAAAAACATATTAATAAATAAAAATATAATTTAACAAAATATGTACATTACAAATGAAATATAAATGTATATAATAAAAAATCTTGGACCCATTGATTTTTTTTCTAAAAACTTCATTATTAAAAAAATTCCAATTGTAATATATATATATATATATATATATATATATATATATATATATATATATATATATATATAAACATTCCACGATTTTACTATTGCTGAAATACTGGAAGTGGTTAATGGAATCGGCAGTTTTTGAAAAAATAAACGATAATTTGAGACAATTTGTAAGACAAAATCGTACGAATTGTAGATACAAACATAGTTTTGACTACAGTTAAACAAGAAGAGGACCCTTAGGGGGTAGCGGTAAAAACAAAAAACAAAACAGTAAAGAGAGTAAAAACAATCGATCACTCCACTCCAACGCTCCAAGCCGAATAGAACGTGGAACCACAGTGAGTGTGAAATTCTGAGCGAATTTTTGGTTTATTATTTTCAATAATGAATCTTTGTAATCTACCAAGAAAAAGAAATTTACCCCCCTCCCCCCCATCAAAATTTGAAGTTTTACATTTCAAGATACGTAGAATCCAAATATCAAATAAAAAAAATCCGTTGATCCACCACCCACTGTATGCCGTATTTTCTTTTCAAAATGGCAGCCCATTAGAGATTTTATACCTTCCTAACTGTTGTTGTCGTTAATTGTTTATCTCGACATTTTCTGTTATGGTCAATCGAAAGTTAATAGAATTTCCTACAAAACAAAAATAAAATTATAGAAATCGGACCGGTATTAGCTGAGATATAGCGTATTGAACTTTGCTGACTAACTGTCCGGCGCTGCAGTCTACAATTGCGGACTCTCAGCTTCCTCGCATCTCTCTCAACTTCATCCTTTCTTGCATCTATTCTCCACTTCTTCCAGCTTCTTGGTCTTCCCGTTCTTCTTTTCCCACTGATATGTGCCTCCAACATTTTTCTCTGTACCATTTCATCCACCATTTTGATTACATGTCCTGTAATCCTGCCCATCTTAGCGTACTTGCTTTGATACAGTTACTTTCGAGCACTCTCAGTTTAAGACAAGTATCTTGGGAAAAACACTAATTTTCCGCTCCATAGGCCAATAGTTTTACAACATTTGAGACTTTAGAAGTTTCAGTTTTGCGTAGGAGGCTCTATTATCCGCCATTATTGTACTGTTAATTTCTTTACTGAAATTGGTATATATGCTTTATAAAGTATTCGCACATATTGCTATGGAAACCGGCTCATCCATATTTAGTGAATTTATAATTTATAATATACTTAAAATGTTTACTTTTTTTTTTTTATTTTAAATTTTTGAGTACAGATTAATTTATTTAAAATTCTTGCTATATATATATATCTAGCTATATATTCTTGATATATATATATATATATATATATATATATATATATATATATATATATATATATATATATATATATATATAATGGAATAATAATAGTTTATTCCCTTCATTACTTAACAATTAATAATGTACCGAATCGATGAATTAATCGACTGACCGGAAGTGCCACTTTATATAATCGATTTTACACTTTTTTACATTTTTCTCGAAAACGGCTCTAACAATTTTGATGAAACTTGCCTAAATTATTCTTCATAAAGGCCTTTAACTTTTCATTTATGTTGTACATCACCGAGGAAATGCAGGGAAAAAAGTTATGATGAAAAGAATATTTTATTTGCGCATAGCTTGAAAAGTATGCACTTAATAGTAAATTATGTATAGAATTGTATGAAAGATTATTAAATTATCTAAAAAACAAAAAAAGAATCAAAATCGGGCCAGTATTAGCAAAGATACAGCGTATTTTTTGAGCAGCACAAGTCCCTAGATGGATAACAGAGCGCATCCGAAAGGAAACGGATGCGACCGAACCTTCTCCCACCAATCAGCCAATCTGTTGTAAACAATACGTTCTGTAATAAAGTAATTTAAGAATACAAAAGCGGAAATTAACTTAATAATTTCTACTTATATATTATTTAATGAAAAGAAAATGTTTCCATGGAAACTAAACCAGAAACTTTCAAAATATATTTGCAACTTGACAAAGTTGAAATATATAGGTAGTGTACAGAATTGTACTAAAATTGTTATAAATACTCTTTTATTGTACTTAAGCGGGAGAAGAAGTGAATGCTGCTGAGTTTATTAGAAGCAGTGTTTATGTGAACTCTTTAGAATTATATTAAAAAGATAATTATTATAGGGCGGTAAGGGAAAGTTGTGTGATGCGCGTACCGCACCAGATTTTTATAGACGCATTTGATGAAGGCTGATTAGATGAAGTAATAATTGACCTCGGACAATTTGTTTTTCAGACCAATCTCTACTGAATTTACCTCGAAGAAGTTTTGCCTTCTAACATCGCCAATTTCCTGGTTGTATTGATCAGATGGCTGCAGAAGATTATAACAGTCTTTGAAGAAGAAGGGATTTCAAATTCGTTGTTAATGGAAATATTTTCTGAGAATCCTCCGGTAGGATTCTGATCAAGGAGCTCTTGGCAACCTTTGGAAGAACTTGGAACCTTTAATCTTCTAGTAATTCAAATCGACTTGGCAGCGAAAATGTAACCTTTAAATTGTCCAGAGTTCATTTTACAGTTCAGTTTGCTTTTCGTTCCGCTTGATAATTTATAGATGAAATTCAGTTGTAAACTTTAATAACGAATTCATCTAATTATTCCTAGACTTTAAATCTAAAAAGTTTAAATGTGATTATCAGTTCAGTTTTTTTTATTATTTTTTTTGTTTTAATTTTATCTGGCCCTCTTTATGGAAAACGTGACATTTACATATTAGCCCGTCGATCAATAGATTGGCGAAGTTTAAAAAAAAATTCGCGTTTCTATTGCATATATAATTAGACTAGCTGAATTATCCGGGATAGATAAATCATTTTCCACTTTTATAATTTTGTTTTATTGAAAACCAGTTTCGAATGTTATACATCTACAGTTCTAAAAACACACAAAAATTCAAAAATAAGCAATTCAAAATAGAGTATGGTATTATTAAACATATTAAATGCCAACTGAATGATCCGGCTTCGCCCGTAAAAATGAATGCTTATCTTTATGTTAGGTTAGGCTACTGTAGGCAAATAATTTTTTTTTTCATGCCAAAAATAACGAAAACCCAGCCAATATTTCGAATATAAATAAATACTGTACTTAAAAATAAATTTATTTTTCTTTATTTTTTATTATCTTTATACTTTTTATATATTTTTCGCTTGTGAGGTATTCGACTATTTTATAAAAAAAAAATAGGTTGAAAAAACTACTATTTTATTATATTGTACTAGCACATTTTTTATTTATGAATTTATACACCTCCTTTTACATTAATTATACAAATTATAATTGGAGGCGGACATAAAGCGTTGGCGCCATAAGGCTCGCGGCTAATTTTAATTACATTGCATAACTTTAAAAAAAAAAAAAAGAAAGAAAAAACTCTTCAATATATATATTATTTTCATATGAGTAGTATGTAAATAGTATCTATAATTGCCAAAAAGTATAAATAGCATTTGATATGAATTCGTGTAGCCATTCTTAATAAAATGGAAATACCGAAATATTAAAAATGTCATAAAAACAGAATGTATGAGACGTATAAAAAATATTATGGAAATGTCGAGTTCCGATGATCAACCTGGGGTGACCTGTGACTTTGTTGCCAAATATCAAGAAAATCGGTCCAGCAGTGCCGGTGAAGAGACGCGGAAGGCGAACGGATGGATTTTTTAAATTCGAATTCTATGTATCTTGAAACGTAGAACTTTAAATTTTGAGGTGATAGAGATTAATTTTTTTCTTCGTAGATTACAAAGGTTCATTATTGAAAATAATAAAACAATAAAATTGGATATTGAAAATTTTTGGATAATATAAATGTAATACAACTGAAAACTTTATAATGTAATAATATATCTATGCTAAAATATCGATGACTTAGTTTATTTCTTCTTTATGTTACATAATTGTTGTTATTTCTAGCACATTTTGAATTCTTGGTAATATTTTTAGGAAAGAAAATAAAAATCGAATCTGGAGCATTGGGTGGCCTCTTCAGTCTCGGTGCCCAGGGCAAGTTGCCCCCTTCGCCACCACGTTCCTACTGCACTGCATATAAATAAGAATCTAAGTGTTGAGCAGTTTCGCGATATAGCTTGTTACGCCATTTCGCCGAACAATATAGTCATTCGATGTTTTGTGTACGCGCACCAGTATCAGGATCGATAAATTTATAACGATGATATTACGTTTTTTCCTTATTGGTTGCATATCACGGAATTAGGATGCGGTTTTTGATTTGGCCAAAAAGATCCCAAATACAAAGGGCTAATACGTAGCGAATACAGATTCAATTGCCTGATTGTCTGCAGTTGCAAATCCTGGACCCAAGCGTCCTATTTTCTAGCTGAGTGACCTCACTGAACATAATTCAGTTATAGCGATCATTTAAATAAAAATTACAATTTCATCGCTGTTCTTCGAATGAAATTCGTTCGCATTTACAGCATAAAAATGTCTTCGATAGCTTGCAATAATCGGAGAATTATTTATTTAATAAAATCGTAGCAAGCTCAGCTCCTTAAAGTTACAAAATCAAGTATGGCAATAGATTAATTTATTTATTATTTTTAGAATATATACATAAAAGCAGGCTGTTGCTATTTCACCAATTTATTTATTACGATGCAAATTTTCGGCCTACAAGCCATCCCCAGTTATCTCTGTAAAAGGCCCTTATTTAGTTCAATTTATAATATATCACAGAATTAAGTATACTTAAATATTCTAATAAATACTATATACATATTAAAATTATTTAAAATGCATATACTGTCATATTTAACTCCAATCCGGACCAAGTCGAAATATACAACGCCATTAAAAAATAAATAATTATAATAAAAACACAATAACGAAATTGAGGTTGGATCGAATTTAATAAAAAGGCAGGATCTATCGGAGCCTTATGTTAAAACCGACTATTTTTGTTATAAGGACCTCTCGAAGGACCTCTATCCTCGCCAAAAGTATTATTATTTTTGGAGCGTTACAATATATGTATAAATTCAACCTTCCTCCTTCCCCTTACCCGACCCATCCTTCCTCACGACATTCCTAATAGGCTTTCTGGCCCTAATAGCTTCAACGGGTATGAACTCGGAGATTGTTAAAAACAGCGGCTTTTCGTAGCGGAACATTCATACAGGTTACGAATTTCATTACAGTTTAAAATGCTAAATTCCTATTAAGTTAATATCAATAAAACACTTACAACTTTAAAAATAAAATAACAATAAGGGAGCCATCTCAGTCATCACAGGTGAAACTCCAAAGAAGAAGGCGATGCAATGTTACAGCCAATCATTTTTAGTTGTGCAAGGAGTATGCAAATGAAACCCATCATCTGGTGAGTTGTAAATAACTTATAAATACTAGAAATCTATTCTTAAAAACAGAAAGTCCTTACAATGTAACACGGTTATAGTTGAAGGGAAAATAAATGAGCATTAAAATAAGCATAACAAGCGAAGAGGCCGAAGGGGATTAAGAAAAAAGAAAACATTTCGAAATTAAAAGAGTTTTAATTATGTACCATTCCGACTCGAATTCGCACCAATGAGGAGCTGCGCCGAATGTATGCGAAACCTGATTTGGCCTCAATTGTGAGGGGGGGCCAGATCAGATGGTTAGGACATTTGGCACGTATGCCCAGAAAAAAAATCCCTGCCTGAAAAACGCCTGCTCCAGGACCGACCTGGTGGAGGAAAACCACGCCTGAAGTGGTGGGATGAGGAGGAGGACATCCTGAAGAGACTGGGAATAACAAGATGGCGGATTCTTGCCCGAGATAGGAGAGATTGGAGGAGGGTGATAAGAGAGGCCCAGGTTCTTACAGGACCGTAAGAATAAATTAATAAATCATTCCGATTAATAAAAAAAACTATAACAACTTTTATATTTTATATTGAGTTATAAATTTCAGGCATAGTCAGTCGATTCTTGAAGGATGTGGCATGACTTTCACGAGAAAATGGCAGAGCTTATTAAGTTTAAGCACCGTTAACGCGTTATCAGCAATATTGGGGAACGTACTAAAGTTAACTTTTATTTTTATAGCGGCCTGTCGTTAAGTATTTTTAATATATAGTCAAACGTCTATATATCAAACATGAAGGTTCCTTGAAAAAAAATTGTTATATGTAAATTTCGATATATAAAAAGATTGCAATTTTTCACCCTTTTCAGGCTAAAAATAATTACAACTATTCTTTCGGGTTAAAGAAGTATCAAAGGCAATTCATTAGGGTTAAAAAAAAATATCTGATGTGGACAACACATGACTTCCTTGTACGCCTATTAAACTATAAATTGGTGGCTCAAAAAGTGATCCTCAATTTGGTTACTAGTTTCCGAAGATTGCAGTATCTCAAAAACGACACTCGGCGTCGCGACATCCATCTATTGACACACACACAAATGGGGAGGAAAACCAGTATTTTACACTCAACTTTAACACTTAAAACAAGTAATAAAAATGTTTAATTGGATTAGAAACCAAATTGCGTTTGTAACCTTTATTGTACCTTTAAATGATTTATGTATTTAATTTAAATATAATTTTTGATTTAAGCTTATTATGACCTTCAAGTAAAGTACCCTTTTCGGCTCACCAATTTTAACCAAAATATAGTAAATACATTCATATCGATATAAAAGTCCTATTTACCAAATTTGATATGTTTTACATTATATTTTAATATAATTTTTGCTGAAAGTCTAATATGACCTTCAAGTAAAGTACCGCTTCCGGTTTTCAAATTTAGACCAAAATCGAGAGTATTATTTATATTGACATAAAAGCATAATTTACCAAAGTTGGGATATTTTACGTTATATTTTAATATAATTTTTGATGAAAGTGTAATATTACCTTCAAGTAAAGCACCACTTCCGGTTTGCCAATATGTAAGTTACAAATACTAAATTTGAGAAGTTTCGCATAGTATTTTAATATAATTCCGGTGATCAAGCAGTGACCAAAAAGGGAGGTTCACAACTAGATTTTACAACAATCCTAAATACAAAACTTCAACTTTCTACGGCTAACCATTTTTGAGTTATGCGAGATACGAACGGACGTACGATCTTTCCTGAATTTCCATTGCTTTGCAAAGCAGTGGAACATTTTTTTTTCTTATATAATTATTACCCATTCTTATATACGTAAGTAAACTAAGGGTTCTTTTTGATGACAACCACATTTTGTATTTTTTTAACTTTAAATTTTTTGTTCGATATATTGAAATTTTATCCGATATACACAATATTTTATTTTGTAATAAAAATTCAAGGTTCCTAAAAAAAGTTCGATACATAGAGATTTTCGATATACACCGGTTCGACTGTATAGATAGATAGATAAAAAACTTTATTGAAAATAAATTTACATCCAAACAAACAAACAAATTCTCTGAGAAGCCTTTGTTGACATGGTGTAATACCGTTTGCCAAGAGTTGCCTATATATATATATATATATATATATATATATATATATATATATATATATATATATATATATATATATATATATATATATATATATATATATATATATAATTATATATATAATTTATATTTAATACACTTTGTTTTTTATTTATTTTGTGATTTTTGTTTACATATAGGAGAATATTATGTGTTATATTGGCGAATCAATAACATTCGGTAGCCATTAGCTGATATGTGGTACTGGTACAAATTATTCCAATCCTTACCATTTAATAAGTCTATTAGTTCATGACGACTTAGTAATTTATTCCTAAAATACTTGACCCTATATTCTATGTTCCTATATTCAGAGGTTCGACTGTATATACATATATTACAAGATTACAATATCGTCTTGTAGTACCTATATGTGCGAGTATATCTCGAGTATATTGCAGTATAGCATCTCGTGTATATTTGTAAATAATTTGTGAACAAAACCGGATGATAAGGAAAAAATCAAAAAATTAGTTTCAACTTGGTGCCGCATGAGTTCGCCCTCGGTATGCCACTGAATCGTGGGCGAGCTAAGGCTACTTCACACACGGAGCTGTTAGACGCTCGATTTAGTAGTCAAAGACTTCTTAGGTCTAGAATCGAGTAATTTTACCTTTCGTGCAAAACTCAGTTGGCCTGCTGCAGGGTCAGGGGATCCAAAAGTTTGTTTCAGTTGACATCCGCACGATGATATTTTGTTTTTATTGAAAACTAGTTTCGAATGTTAAACCTTCATCCTCAGTTCTAAAAACACACAAAAAATTCAGAAAAATAAGCTATTCAAAATATAGTTTGGTATTATTATACATAATTAAATTAGATTTAATATAAATCAGTATTATAAAACATTTATGAATTATGAATTTAATTAAGACAAGAAATCAAATACATATTGGTACTCACCAAGATTTAAATGGATTATATCAAACAGAAAAGTTTGTACTGGTTTCTTCTCGCATTGAACTAACAATGAACGAAAGGTAGGTAGCATGTTTATAGGTAAACGAATGAAAATGAAAAAAATTATAAATTCATCAAAGACTCAGGAGTTAAATTAATACATCGCGTTGAAAACAGCCTCAAATTAAATACCTACCTACCTTTCGTTCATTGTTAGTTCAATGCGAGAAGAAACCAGTACAAACTTTTCTGTTTGTTATAATCCATTTAAACCTTGGTGAGTACCAACATGTATTTGATTTCTTGTCTTTATTAAATGTTTTATAATACTAATTTATATTAATCTAATTCAATATGTATAATAATACCAAACTAAATTTTGAATTGCTTAGTTTTGAATTTTTTGTGTGTTTTTATAACTGAGGATGAATGTATAACATTCGAAACTAGTTTTCAATAAAACAAATTTATAGAAGTGGCAAATAATTTACCAATCCCTAAAAGTTTGTTTGATAATGCCCCAGAGAAACGGACATCCAATATAGTTTATCATAAGGCTCTCCGGTAAAACCACTCTTAAAAACCTTTTTCTTATGACTTTTTAAAGCGTAACTAGAATTAATGCATTAACTATTAGTATTCAGTGGACGAAAAAATTTAAACCCATGAGGTTTCGATCGAAAAAAGATCTATTCCTCTATAACTTATCATTTACGAACGACCAAGTCATCATCGCCCAGGATACAAAAGATGCTGAGAAAGTTAAAGGAGGAATATTAACAAAAAAGTCTAGTTATAAATACTAAGAAGACGGAAGTTATGTCATCCGGTAATGATGAGACAGAACTGAATTCAGACGGAAGTTATGTCATCCGGTAATGATGAGACAGAACTGAATTCAGACGGAAGTTATGTCATCCGGTAATGATGAGACAGAACTGAATTCAGACGGAAGTTATGTCATCCGGTAATGATGAGACAGAACTGAATTCAGACGGAAGTTATGTCATCCGGTAATGATGAGACAGAACTGAATTCAGACGGAAGTTATGTCATCCGGTAATGATGAGACAGAACGGAATTCAGACGGAAGTTATGTCATCCGGTAATGATGAGATAGAACTGAATTCAGACGGAAGTTATGTCATCCGGTAATGATGAGACAGAACTGAATTCAGACGGAAGTTATGTCATCCGGTAATGATGAGACAGAACTGAATTCAGACGGAAGTTATGTCATCCGGTAATGATGAGACAGAACGGAATTCAGACGGAAGTTATGTCATCCGGTAATGATGAGACAGAACTGAATTCAGACGGAAGTTATGTCATCCGGTAATGATGAGACAGAACTGAATTCAGACGGAAGTTATGTCATCCGGTAATGATGAGACAGAACTGAATTCAGACGGAAGTTATGTCATCCGGTAATGAAGAGACAGAACTGAATTCAGACGGAAGTTATGTCATCCGGTAATGATGAGACAGAACTGAATTCAGACGGAAGTTATGTCATCCGGTAATGATGAGACAGAACTGAATTCAGACGGAAGTTATGTCATCCGGTAATGATGAGACAGAACTGAATTCAGACGGAAGTTATGTCATCCGGTAATGATGAGACAGAACTGAATTCAGACGGAAGTTATGTCATCCGGTAATGATGAGACAGAACTGAATTCAGACGGAAGTTATGTCATCCGGTAATGATGAGACAGAACTGAATTCAGACGGAAGTTATGTCATCCGGTAATGATGAGACAGAACTGAATTCAGACGGAAGTTATGTCATCCGGTAATGATGAGACAGAACTGAATTCAGACGGAAGTTATGTCATCCGGTAATGATGAGACAGAACTGAATTCAGACGGAAGTTATGTCATCCGGTAATGATGAGACAGAACTGAATTCAGACGGAAGTTATGTCATCCGGTAATGATGAGACAGAACTGAATTCAGACGGAAGTTATGTCATCCGGTAATGATGAGACAGAACTGAATTCAGACGGAAGTTATGTCATCCGGTAATGATGAGACAGAACTGAATTCAGACGGAAGTTATGTCATCCGGTAATGATGAGACAGAACTGAATTCAGACGGAAGTTATGTCATCCGGTAATGATGAGACAGAACTGAATTCAGACGGAAGTTATGTCATCCGGTAATGATGAGACAGAACTGAATTCAGACGGAAGTTATGTCATCCGGTAATGATGAGACAGAACTGAATTCAGACGGAAGTTATGTCATCCGGTAATGATGAGACAGAACTGAATTCAGACGGAAGTTATGTCATCCGGTAATGATGAGACAGAACTGAATTCAGACGGAAGTTATGTCATCCGGTAATGATGAGACAGAACTGAATTCAGACGGAAGTTATGTCATCCGGTAATGATGAGACAGAACTGAATTCAGACGGAAGTTATGTCATCCGGTAATGATGAGACAGAACTGAATTCAGACGGAAGTTATGTCATCCGGTAATGATGAGATAGAACTGAATTCAGACGGAAGTTATGTCATCCGGTAATGATGAGACAGAACTGAATTCAGACGGAAGTTATGTCATCCGGTAATGATGAGACAGAACTGAATTCAGACGGAAGTTATGTCATCCGGTAATGATGAGATAGAACTGAATTCAGACGGAAGTTATGTCATCCGGTAATGATGAGACAGAACTGAATTCAGACGGAAGTTATGTCATCCGGTAATGATGAGACAGAACTGAATTCAGACGGAAGTTATGTCATCCGGTAATGATGAGACAGAACTGAATTCAGACGGAAGTTATGTCATCCGGTAATGATGAGACAGAACTGAATTCAGACGGAAGTTATGTCATCCGGTAATGATGAGACAGAACTGAATTCAGACGGAAGTTATGTCATCCGGTAATGATGAGACAGAACTGAATTCAGACGGAAGTTATGTCATCCGGTAATGATGAGATAGAACTGAATTCAGACGGAAGTTATGTCATCCGGTAATGATGAGACAGAACTGAATTCAGACGGAAGTTATGTCATCCGGTAATGATGAGACAGAACTGAATTCAGACGGAAGTTATGTCATCCGGTAATGATGAGACAGAACTGAATTCAGACGGAAGTTATGTCATCCGGTAATGATGAGATAGAACTGAATTCAGACGGAAGTTATGTCATCCGGTAATGATGAGACAGAACTGAATTCAGACGGAAGTTATGTCATCCGGTAATGATGAGACAGAACTGAATTCAGACGGAAGTTATGTCATCCGGTAATGATGAGACAGAACTGAATTCAGACGGAAGTTATGTCATCCGGTAATGATGAGACAGAACTGAATTCAGACGGAAGTTATGTCATCCGGTAATGATGAGACAGAACTGAATTCAGACGGAAGTTATGTCATCCGGTAATGATGAGACAGAACTGAATTCAGACGGAAGTTATGTCATCCGGTAATGATGAGACAGAACTGAATTCAGACGGAAGTTATGTCATCCGGTAATGATGAGATAGAACTGAATTCAGACGGAAGTTATGTCATCCGGTAATGATGAGACAGAACTGAATTCAGACGGAAGTTATGTCATCCGGTAATGATGAGACAGAACTGAATTCAGACGGAAGTTATGTCATCCGGTAATGATGAGATAGAACTGAATTCAGACGGAAGTTATGTCATCCGGTAATGATGAGACAGAACTGAATTCAGACGGAAGTTATGTCATCCGGTAATGATGAGACAGAACTGAATTCAGACGGAAGTTATGTCATCCGGTAATGATGAGACAGAACTGAATTCAGACGGAAGTTATGTCATCCGGTAATGATGAGACAGAACTGAATTCAGACGGAAGTTATGTCATCCGGTAATGATGAGACAGAACTGAATTCAGACGGAAGTTATGTCATCCGGTAATGATGAGACAGAACTGAATTCAGACGGAAGTTATGTCATCCGGTAATGATGAGACAGAACTGAATTCAGACGGAAGTTATGTCATCCGGTAATGATGAGATAGAACTGAATTCAGACGGAAGTTATGTCATCCGGTAATGATGAGACAGAACTGAATTCAGACGGAAGTTATGTCATCCGGTAATGATGAGACAGAACTGAATTCAGACGGAAGTTATGTCATCCGGTAATGATGAGACAGAACTGAATTCAGACGGAAGTTATGTCATCCGGTAATGATGAGATAGAACTGAATTCAGACGGAAGTTATGTCATCCGGTAATGATGAGACAGAACTGAATTCAGACGGAAGTTATGTCATCCGGTAATGATGAGACAGAACTGAATTCAGACGGAAGTTATGTCATCCGGTAATGATGAGACAGAACTGAATTCAGACGGAAGTTATGTCATCCGGTAATGATGAGACAGAACTGAATTCAGACGGAAGTTATGTCATCCGGTAATGATGAGACAGAACTGAATTCAGACGGAAGTTATGTCATCCGGTAATGATGAGACAGAACTGAATTCAGACGGAAGTTATGTCATCCGGTAATGATGAGACAGAACTGAATTCAGACGGAAGTTATGTCATCCGGTAATGATGAGACAGAACTGAATTCAGAAGAGGCTCTGAAAAGAGTTCAACACTTTAAGTATCTTGGATTTATGATTTAATTGGATGCTTCCTGTGGCATGGAAATAAAATGATGGGGAAAAAATAATATCTATGCTCATTTCAATACTATGGAGTAGGAATATCATCCTTAGAACCAAAAGAAATATTTATAAAAGTATACACAGCTAAATAATATAACATATAATACAATAAAATATAACATAACATATGAAACACAGCTAGGAGTCTGGACCATAAAGGGCGATCTTAGGAAGAAACCCCTGGCCACGAAAATGGAAATCATATTTTAAAAAAACAAATACAAAAAAAGACAATTAACGATATCTATTCAACAATCCCCGAAGATAGGCCCATCCCGAAACATTATGTTTTGATTCCATATTACGGTCCTATATCCACCAAAGTCGGAAATGAATTGAAAAAAACTAGGATTAAACCCTACATTTAAAATTTAAAAAACCCTATCCTCATATTTCTCTTCTCCTAAAGACAAAATAGGCCCTTTCCAAAAAAGGGGAGTATACGAACTAAATTGTAATGATTGTGCATCCGGGAAAAACTGAAGATCGCTAAATCAGTGACTAAAGGAACATATACGTGCATATAATAAGACAGAGAATTCCAACTCTGCAATTTAAATGAAATTAATACATTTATATTAATACATCACATTGAAAATAGCCTGAAATTAAATATATATGAAGCAGTTGAAATAATAAAATCCTTCAAATCCAATCCAGATTTTTGCTTAAATGACCAAATAAATATCTCGAATAGTCCAATCTTAAATTTATTCTCATCTATAACAGAAAAACCAATTACTCACCGGCGTTACTGAAAGACCCTGACCCTCAAACCGTTTACCTATAAACATCCTACCTATCTTTCCTTTATTGTTAGTTCAGTGCGAGAAGAAACCAGTACAAACTTTTCTGTTTGATATAAACCATTTAAACCTTGGTGAGTACCAACATGTATTTGATTTCATGTCTTAATTAAATTCATAATTCATAAATGTTTTATAATACTGATTTATATTACATTTAATTTAATATGTATAATAATACCAAACTATATTTTGAATTGCTAATTTTTGAATTTTTGTGTGTGTTTTTAGAACTGAGGATGAATGTATAACATTCGAAAGTAGTTTTCAATAAAACAAATTTATAGAAGTGGCAAATAATTTATCAATCCCTAATAAGAGATTGGGAAAAAGTTCCTAAAGTGGTATGGACATTTAAAAAGAATGCCTGAAGGAAGACTGCCAAGAGACGTGCTCACGTGAAAAACAGGTGGAACAAGAAGTCGAGATAGACCAATAAAAACCAGGGATAATGAAGTGGAGGAAACCTTAATAAGACATGGTCTATGAGAGCAATGGTTCCTGGATAGAACAGTCTGGAAGGAGGACATACAACGTCTAGCTTAAGGAAACTCACCGCTTTAGTGGAAAATTATTTAAAAAAATATTAGTATTTAGAACAACAAATCATTATACAACTAAATAAAAAAAATTAAAAAGAGCAGAATGGTCAAATAAATTATAAAAGCCTTTCTGATGTTTCTTGGAAGAACCATGCTTGATATTATAATTCTTGTACGAAAATCAAACGAAAATTAACTACAGTGGAGCGTCGATTATCCGAACGTCAGTTATCCGAACGTTCGATTATCGATACGGTTATTTTTTGTTTTTATTTGTCCAATTTTAATTAATTTGATCATGTAAATTACTTATTGGTATTGTTAAAATTATTGTTATTTTGAATAAAATTATTTTTCCCAACGTCTATAAAGGAAGCCATCCTTAATTATTTATCAGAAACTGCTTCGTTAAATATTATTTGTATACCTAGAACTGTATACCTAATTAGTTCATTGCATTTGTTTCCGTGAAACCCTTTCCGTTCATTTGGCTGGTTGTAGGTAGCTTACTCTCAGTTTTAAACCGTTCTTTGTGAGGTGTATACCGCATTGTGATCTTTTTTTTTTTTTTTAATTAAAACATGTCAACAAAAAGAAAACGAGTGGTTCTTTCATTAAAAGATAAAATGGAAATTATTACGCGGAAATTATGTATATAATTATTAATTATACATATATGTGTGTGTGTGTGCGAGTACGTGAATTTCGATTATCCGAACTTTTGATTATCCGAACCACCATTAACAACATTAGTTCAGATAATCGACGCTCTACTGTAATTGGAATGAGATTGGTTGACCGTAGATATACTAAAGGAAGAAGTTGGTCGGAGGATGCCGTCAAAGACTAATACATTAATAAGTAAGACTTATTTATTTAGTGCCAACGTTTCGGCCTATGTTTTAGGCCATCATCAGGGCTAAAAGAAAAAACAAAATAACAACATTGAAAACGACGGAGGCAGTATCAGTAACAGTAAAAAAATGATAAAAATAGAAATTACAAGCAAGATAAAAATATATTAAGTATAAAAAGAAAAAGAAGACAATATATATTGCAAAAAAATGAAAAAGTAATGTTAATTGAAAACAGTGCAGGAATGTTTATGAATTACATGAAACAATAAAGTACATTATGCATGATATGATCAAATATATGAACACTATTAATTGAAATTACTAGTATGAAGGTTTGGAAGTATGTAAAGCATATCCAGATAATTATGATATTGAAAATTTTGTAAAATATTACAATGATGTTAAAATAGTTAACAAGAGATTAATGAACATAATAACAATGTAAACATTAATTGTAATTAAAATAATGCGTTATTTACTCAGAGAATAGTAAAATATATGAAACCTATTAATTAAAAAGACAACTAGGATGAAGATTTGGGAATATGTAAAGCATATAGAGATAATTATGATGTAACAAGTTATGCAAAGGATGACAATGATGTTAAAAAAATTGACATTTTTATTATTAAAATAATTGTAAAATAAAAAGAGTAAAATATAAAATACATTATATTATGAAAATTAATTAATTAAGAAAATTTATTTAACTTATTTCGAAAATATTTCTCAACCTCATTCCGAGTGTTATCATCTCGATCGGAAATTATCGATATTAACTTTACACAGAAAAGTACTAATGACGAAGTTATGATAAGCTGCGACCTCTATAATCCAAGGATCGAATCAACAAAGTTTCGTTTTCTCATCAAACTTAGCCTCGGATCATTCATCATAAAAACTTCAAATCAACACCATCTCCCACCATCAAATGCCTCGAAATAACATGACTTAGAGAGGTTTCTTTAAACTTTGCTACAAATTCCAATATCTCCGCTAAACAAATTATTCATCACATCATGGGCTTTGATATTTCTGTTAATGATATTGTAATTTATTTCTTGATAATTATAAACTTGTTTAACAGTACCGGAGCCATCATAAATATGTTTGTTAACATCTAGGTATGAATTATTGTTTTTGTGCTTTTATCTTAATGATAGTAACTCGTAAAAGAATACACTAGAGCTGAAATATTTACCTGAGTAATTAGCCACAGCTTTTGATGTCATTATATGTTTAAGTGTATCATGTGACGTAAACACAACCTGTATCAATTTTCGCTCACGATATATCGAGAAAAAAAAAATCGACAATTGATGATGTGAGGAACAAATACTAACGACTCTCAGTTGTCTCTCTGGCTTTAATCAGCGCCAGAAGCCTTAAAAATATATTGTAATTATAAAGGTTTTGCCACCTTAATAAACTCCTACCTTACATAATAAAGAATAAAATTAAAAAAAAATTATATTGTTATTTGGGGAAAAATTGTTTCGTGTGTTTCCTATAGTCTGCTAAATGGGGCTTACAACTTTGTCAAAAAACTACGTCGATATATTAAGGGAATTCACACTTTCCCATTTAGCATGCTAAATAATTATAACATCACGATATTCGCCGATTATTAACAACAGGACGCTAAATATCACAATAGAACAATAGAAAACAAGCCAACTAACAGGCCTTGTTTAAAATAGACCTATAATAACAGAGAATAACTTTAAGCAAAAGTCAGAAAAATGAAGTTGATCCAGCTATACGAAAAATCAAAAGACCAAAGAATAGAGTATATATATATAATTAGTGTGGGGCCACAGACGATGGTGGATTCGTATGTATGCGAGTTTATCTGGAGGCATACATTTCAGGATGTTGATAATAATAATGATAAAAGGCTTAACGAACCCGAAGGTTCGATACCGATACCACCAATAGCTGTCTTTAAACCTCGGTCCACGGACTACCTTCCAAATCCATATCCATTAGATCAGCTTTAACACAATCCTCCCGCCTACGTTTCGGTCTATCCCTCGGACGTTTACCAGTCGGCTCAGCGTTTATTAACTTTTTAAAAATTCGTTCGTTACTGAACCCAACAACTTTAGATGCCCATTTCAACCGTCGCGACGTTATCAAATCGAGTATATTAATAGGGTACATGCTCTGAAATTTCGCGATGTGTAATCAGGATGTTGATCATTCAGAAAAAAATATTTTCGGACATGTTGGAATTTTGGCTTATAAAAGAACCAGTGGCGTACGCGAAATTTTGGAAAAATATGATTTTCATATTTTTTTTTTTTCTGTTGGCACTATAGACTATTTAGATCTTTGGCCGCGCGATGTGGCATTCTTACAGTTATTTTATCGCTTGTGGGAACTCAGGCAGCCTGGAGGGGGTCAGCCAACCTCATGTTGCTCCGTACCTTTGGGGCCAATTGGGCATTGTCCTTCCCACTGACTTTCTCGGGTTCAAGGACAGTGAGAAATTGGTCTAGACCCACGGATTATATGATTTTCATATAAGTTTTGTATATAGAATAATAATTTTTTATCTAATTTTCATTTTTTTTCTTAGGAATGTCTTCACTGTGAAGGTTTCCTCAACCAAACTCCTGCCTGAGCAGGTCCCTCCATCTCTGCCAGTCCATCACGATCTCCTCCGACAGTCCACTACCAGCCATTCCCTCCACCACTGTATCCTTCCATTCCTCTCCTTCTACTCTCAGCCTTCCAATCCATTATCAGCCTAGGTATCCTGTTATTATTCATCCATCCCAGATGCCAATAACATCTGGGTCTTCTTTCCTCCATCACGCTCACTTTTGATCCTTGCTGACCTCTTCCAAAAATCCATGTCTACAGCTAAGGATTTTTTTCCTTGGATCATGCTGATGGGGCATGTCTTCGATCCAAACAACATTACACTTTCTACCAATGCTTTGTAGATAATTGTTTTTTGTTTTTATTAAAATATAGAGCTCCATAGTATGGAATTAAGCATTCCCACTGCTTTTTTGTCGTTTGTGATTCTTTTTTCGATTTCTGCATACCGTTACTTTGAAAATCGAAATTGAAATACTCCCGTAAAAAATAAAATTATATACCCCGAAAAAAATTCGTCGTAGGCACCTGAGAGGAACATATCTTTAGTACTGTTCATTATAAATGTTTATTGTTTTATAATTTGTTTAATAAAATAAATGTATAAATAACCTATATATTTCTTTGATCACATCATATTTGGTAACAGCCACTGTACTTGCTGAAACGGTTACTCAAAAGTAACTGGTTACCTATTCTATAAAAAAAAACCATTTGCCCATTTAAATACTCAATTATTCGATATTGATCCGTCGGATTGAGTAATTATTTTTAATTTGTATATTGAAAAAAAAAAAATCCGTGAGCAGCAGAAGTCCGACATTAAAGTCGTATTTTCACTAAAATAAAAATATTATAAAAACGGGAGAGTGAGAAAAAAGTTAAAACCTATAAAAGACAGTTCCTTGACATACCGAAATTTACCGATACTTTTATTATATTGTCCTGCCTCTCCGCTGACCTTCGATACAGAAAAAACTTCATACCGAATTTCAGCTCATTTCACGCAACGGGAGCCACTAGAATATTACATACAAATTTTCAGCCCAAATCATAGTATACTTAGTTTCAGAATCAAAAGATACTTCCTTAACATAGACTCAATTCGCAAACAAATTTTCAGCCCCATAAACTAATATAGTGGAGCTGTAGAGATGGCTCAAAACTTAAAAAACGCCGAAATTTCAGGTAAACATATCAAAATTTTGACCGGAATTTATCCATTCTTTAATGGTATCGTTCTGCCTGGAAGAAAGCCCTACATACCGAATTTCAGCTCATTTGACCCAATATGTATATACAATATATACATATATATATATATATATATATATATATATATATATATATATATATATATATATATATCAGACATCTCCAAAACTTCGATAATCGTGCTCTAGGAGTTATGAAACGGATAGAAAACGCAGTCCCGCCGCTCACCGCCGATCTTCGACCCACTGCAATAGTATATTTTATTCGGGGAAAATACCACTTAAAACATTGATTGTAATTAGTTATGTTATCTTTTTAATTTCGTAAAACTAATCAAACTATTAGTATGATACTATTAGTATTATGTAACTTGATATTAACAAGAAAACATTTTGTCCGCCGAATACATGATCATAAATGAGTTTGGGATAGTTTGAAACTAATAAATGAGCGTTTATTGCTGATTTATTAGTTTCAAACTATGCTACATGTTTCCCAATGTAGTTCAATTCGATCAGCTAAATATAACAACCCAATAATCCTCGATTCATTCAGTTATATTTCAGTACGTGGGACGACCAGGGGAAGGGGGAGGGGGGTTTAGAGCTACGAAGGGTTGTTTACCCCAACCCCCAACTGACAACCACTTCTCATCATAATTTCAGGGCTTTGTAATTAAATTAATTAGCTCAATTCATTGCAACGGCGTCGGAAAATTACGAGTCATTTCGAGAGGCTGTATTTCTCGAATGGTCCATTATCAGTCAAGATCTCGCAAATAAACTCTATTTAAAATTTCTCTCAATCATACTCGGGATTGTTGTTTATTTATATATGATTGAAGAAACATTTCGATGGATTTTAGTGAAACATTTGGGAGCGGTGTAGCTCAATGGTAACTGTACTCCTGTTCTCCTGGTCCCGGGTTCGAGACCGGCTATGGCAGATAATTATTTATTCTGTTATCAGTTGTGGATCGGTCCTGTGAGATCGGGAGAACCTCCTGGGGCTCACCCAGTCTCTATAAAGTGGGTATCCTTAATTCGGGGGAAAACCTGGCTGTTGAGCGTGATCTCGGCCGAATCAACTCCTTGCACAATCGTTGGCTTACCAAGTACTGAACCCAAGACCCTTAATGGGTTAAAATGGTACAGGTTTTTTTTTAGTTAGTTTGCAATATTGTTATTTATAATTATAAAGATTTAAAAATTATTAGATGTATAATGAAAACAATGATAACAATGAAAACAGTTTCTAAATAAAAAAGCTCTACAAATTATTACACAATGGTTTATTATTTTCAAATAGTAATATTTCAAAAATATCTGATGATTTCACTCACAGGATTTTCCATATAGTTTTTATTTAGAGTTAAGATAATTAGATTATCTTTCAAATGAGCATTTGGAATGTTTCCGAGTTACCAAATAATTAAATAAAGGTAAACCGTTTAACATAGGAACATGTTCAGAATATTTTATAAAATATACCTGCCAAGTTCAGCAAAGAAATTAAGCAGTAGGAACCTAAGGAGTAGAAATTTGAAGCTTGTCCCAAGATGATCGACGTGAGAGTGCCGAGCTGGGAGAGTTAAGAAGAAACTGTGCCAATGCACGTAGGCTGAGATGGTTAGGACATGTATTCAGTGGGTAAAATGATACAGAGGAAAATACTAGCTGTGTACTTCAGTGGGGAAAAAAAAGGAAATACCAAGAAGCAAAAGGAAGTGCAGAAATAATCCAAGGGAGGATGAAGTAGAGAGATACGAGGAAGCCAAGAGCCCGCAATTGATAAGTCAGGAGGCCTAGGGCCACGCTGATCTGTAACGCCGAGGAATTGTCTGCAAAGTTCATTACGCAATATCTCGGTTAGTACTGGACGGATTTAAATGATTTTTTCTTTGTTTTGTGAGGAATTTTATTAACTTTAGATTGAAAATATAAAAAATTAAAAATAAAATAAATTTGTGAACAGACGGATTTTTTTTGTGTCCGATGTTTGTATTCAACGTATCATGAAACAAAAGTTTTGAGAGAGGGTTAATTTTTTTTTTTCTTGGTCGATTACAAAGGTTAATTATTGGAAATGATAAACCAAAAGGTAAATAGAACCCAGAGGTTCATTCCCGATAACACAACATTTTCGATCGACACCAAATTAGTTTACCCACCGGATTAGCGTTGATTTTACATGTCAAACGTATTCCCTTTTATATCTATATTTCCATAACTATCGCCTCGTCCAATCCTTATGATGTATGTATTTCCTTTTGTTCCCAGTTATTTCGAGATTCAATTCTTTACCGGCTTTCAAACTTTTATTTAATTTAACATTCTCCGCAACTTCACGCAGTATACAATTTTAGTTTTAGTATACAATTTTATCTCCTGCAATTGTTGGGAAACTATACAATTTTATCCCCTGCAATTGTTGGGAAATTATACAATTTTATCCCCCTGCAATTGAGGACGTGACGGCCGAGTACGTTGGGCGAGGGTCCCAGAGTGCCCGGTTCGGAGCGTTGTGGGTTCGATTCCCACCTGGGCCAGTTAATATTTATTTCGTGGCGATCCCGCGAAATGAATCTCGACACTCCCACTCTGGTTAGTACGCGGCGGTGACGTAAAAGTAGCCGTCAGGGGTTGGCAAAAAGGACCATAAGGCCCACTTGCCGGACTAGTTCCCCCCCTTGCGAAATTATAAGATTTTATCCCCTCCAATAAATTGTTAAAGCCGCGTCCCTGGTTGTATACTAATTTTATCTCTTATATTTACCGTAAAGAAAATATTTTATTAATAGTTGAATAGTTACAATTTCCTCGGCCTATTCCGTAGTTCGACTAGTTAGAATTAAAGTTTAAAATTAACGAATTATTATTAGGAAATGTATTTAATTGTACTTTTCCTCGTTTATGAATAATATTCATATATTATTATAATATTTATAATAATTATATTATTATAACTTTTTTTATAAGCATGATGAAGGCTGTAAACAGTTCCATCCAAAGAGATCGATAGAAGAGGAAAACCGGAAGAGGACCTGATGAGAATATAATTTTAAAAGACGGGACGTGGTGGACCATGACGAAGCAATGCTGGTAGTCATTTTTTGAACGCCCGTTAGTGAATGTCGTTAGTTCCTGATTCTAAAATGATTATTTTTATAACCTCTTTGGTTTTTTTTTCTTTAGTTGGTTGGTTGTAGAGCTTTCTGGCTGTGTCATTTTAAAAAAGTACATTAAGTATCGACTCTAACATAATTAAAGAACTTGTTACATGACATTTCAAGAAAAATATATTTTTTGCTTAGAAGAATATTTTATTCTTTTCTACAAAATACCTTGTTTAATTTTTTAAAACCTTAAATTATCGTAGTTTTTAGAACTTGGAAATTCGGCAATTCAGTCTAAAATAGAAACAAAAAATCATTAAGTTCAATTACATAAATATGAATATGAAAAAATTGAATTTATTTATTTTTTGTTTCTATTTTAGATTAGATCACTCAATTTCCAACTTCAAAAAACTACCATAATTTAAGGTTTAAAAAAATTAAACAAGGTATTTTGTAGAAAAGAATAAAATATTCTTCTAAGCAAAAAAAATCTATTTTTCTTGTTATGCCACATAACATGTTCTTGAATTATGTTTTTGTTTTTATTTTAGACGGAATCTCTTAAATTAACATAATATTGACAAATACACAGTTGACACAGTAGGAGAGTGATTTCACACCAAGCAACTCAAATATAAAACAGTAAAATGTATGTATTTTTTTTTGTTATTTTTACGTAATAAACAATACTAAAATATGTGACTTTTGATATTATAATTCTGTTATTTGTATATTATAATATATAAATACATTTCGCTCCTTAGCAAAAATTGTGTCTCAATTCAAAATTGGCAGTTTTAGGGGAAACAACTATAAACTTTTCTAGGTTTCATTGTAAAGGAAGAAGACAGTTTGAAAGATTGATTTTTAAGTATGTTGTGGGATAAATGTTGCAAAGCCATAGGGTGGTTCAAAAGTAATTAAAATTATCAAATACAAATTTTCAACCCTATAAACTAATTTGTTGGAGCTGAAGAGATGCGCAATACTTTAAAAACGCCGAAATTTCAGGTAAACATACCGAAATTTTGACAGGAAATTTACCCATTCTTTAATGGTATCGTTCTGCCTTGAAGAAAGTCCTACATACCGAATTTCAGCTCATTTAACCCAAAGGGGGCCGTTGGAGGTGCTTAAATATAGCGGAAAAAATAAATAAATATATATACCAGACATCTCCAAAACTTCCATAATCGTGCTCTAGGTGTTAAGAAACGGATAGAAAAGGCAGTCCCGCCGCTCACCGCCGACCTTCGACCCACTGCAATAGTCTATTTTTCTCGGGAAAAATACGATTAAAAAGAAGAAAAAAAAGGCCAACTGGTAGATTAACACCGGATTCAACTATACAGCAAAAATTGAAGGACACATGTTTAGCAACAGGTAGGAATTAATATTTCTACAACCCATAGCACACCTTAGCGAATTTTCGTGACTGATTTCTAATGCACCAATGCTTATTCTTCATGCTCTGTAAAGGGCAGCTCTTATCAGTTCAGGGTTTGAATTTAACGAGATAATTACGCATTTACCCCGAAAGCGTATTTACCCCACATCATCATACGTCATAATTATACTTAATTTTTGCAGATAACTTGAAAGTGTATTGAATTAGGACATTCTTCTTGCAAAGGAGGGATATTATTTAATACATATATACATACATACATACATATATATATATATATATATATATATATATATATATATATATATATATATATATATATATATATATATTTAAATAAATTTGTTTTTTAATCATTGAGGATATAGGTCAATTCTTCTATCTCAATTTTTTTTTGACAATTTCGTCCGCGAATTGTCAGTTCGTAACCACTTGGAGGTTGAACACGGGACATTGCCAAGAAAAAGCGATTGTGGCCATGTTCTCGCTGACATAGCCACTTCAACGGATTCAGTTCCCAGCGGACTAATTCTCAAAGTCCTCCTGGGTCAGTGAACTCCGCTCTGTTGAAAAAGTAAAAAAACTAGACGAATATGGCGCAAAGTGCCGAAAGCTATTTTTAATGATGAAGAAAAAAATAAAAAATTAAACTGATACAATGGTTTTATTCCTTTAATTAAATAATATAAAACAGTCTACTCATTAAAATATAAAAAAAAAAAAGTATTTTAAATAAACTAAATGTATAAATAAACACTTTTATAAAATAATATTATATGGCGAAATAAAATGAACTTTGGACGATCCAGAATTCAGAGAAAGTTTTTTTTTTCGGTTTTGAACTTCATCATATGTTATAATATTTTTACACTGTTATCCTATCGGTAATGTCGTATGTCTAATTATTTAGTAAAGTTATAACAAAGCACACGGCCATGTATTACTGTATAAAAACATTCCTGATCCAGAAATAGTAAATTTTAGAGCGATCTGAAGAGTATATTGATTTATATAAAATGAAAACTGTGTTCTTCTATGGAGCGAAATATACAAACAGAATTTTTTTTTTTATTAAAAACTCTATATTCAAATTTTCGAGCGAATATAAAAATAAAACTTCTCAGTTGACATTCGCATGATGATATAGAAGGATCAATCTAATTAGGGATTGATAAATTATTTGCCACTTCTATAATTTTTTTTTTATTGAAAAATAGTTTCAAATGTTATACATTCTTCTTCAGTTCAAGGTTTTAGTAGTTTATATCAAACAGAAAAGGTTACATTAGTTTGTCCTCGCACTAGTAATGGAAAGAAAGAATTATAGAAGTGGCAAATAATTTATCAATCCCTAATAAAACTTTTGCCAAGTTCAACCCTTCAAATTGTAATTAACATTCAAATAATCGTTCATAAATCAGGAACCTTTTGAACAATTCTAGCCGGATTTGGACATCGGTAAAGAACCTTAGCGATTTGCTTTAATCGTGGTGTTCCTAAGAGTTTTCGAAACAACTCTATCCGCAAAAAACTTCAATTTTGTTTTTATATGCTAATCTCCTTTTTTTTTACACCGACCTTCTAAGATAATGTGATAGTTTTTTATAAGTATGAAAAGAAGAAACTCCCCTCTTTTTAACAAGCCCAAGAACGTCGATATCAGATATAATGAAAACGAGATGCAGGCAAACCCAAACGTAATTTTGTGGTTTTCAAAATTTTGAGCACCTTCGGAACTGAAACAAGCTTTTTTGTTTTCGATGATTTTTTTAACATTAAGGTTTTCTGATTTATTGAATGAAAATCTGCCATCATTTTTGGTGTGGAAAAATCTATACGGCTAGTTTACTTCATACTTTAACCACTTTTTAAAATTTATTTATTTATTTATTTAATGTTTATATTTTTCCTTTAATATACTCTATAAAAGAAATGGGTAAACCTTTGGAATTGCTACTAACAACCGTTAAGAGGTCTAGATTTTCAGACCAGACTATACTTTCACCCACTGCGCATGCGCAATTAAATCCTCAAACCGACGGATCCTTCTCAGTTGGAACGCTGGTATAGGGTTAGGTCAGATCAGTCTTCCAGCCTTTTTACGAAGGGATATTGCAATGCTAAGAAGACTCTCTACAGAGGAAAAAGGTTAATTCGATCCATGACCAACTCATTCGGGTTATGCAATTAACAATTTCGATCCAAGGACCAAGTCAGGAACTGAGAACCATGGAGCGGAAGAATGGTAAGCCAGAGGTGTAGTAATGATAAACGATTGCTGACAAGTGGCGCATCCGGATTCGTTGAAGCTCAACGCCGCCTTTTCATTAGAAAATGAATGCAATTTTCTAAAACTTCATGGACGAAAATCTATTGATCCTTAGTTTTACACATGATTGGTAAATTTTTTTCACCACTTGGACTAAACTTCCCAGATCCGAAGCTAATAGAACGTTGAAGAGATTGGCCATGATATTTAAACTTAAAGATGGTGTAGGAAAGAAGGCGGTGGGGACAAGAGATCTATTCGGTAAAAGGCGGGAAGTCTGACCTAACCCTACATGACTATTCCAAGTGAAAAGGATCCATCGGTTTGAGTATTTAATTGCGCATGCGCAGTGGGTGAAAGTATAGTCTGGTCTGAGAATCTAGACCTCTTCAAGGTTGTTAGTAACGATTCTAAAGGTTTACCAAGAAATGTTTAGCTGACAAAAACCACGTCAATATCATTTTCGGCATATTTTTTTTTCACAGCTCCTAGAGCCATTGGACAAAACGGTAGCATGTGGGTCAATTTTTTTTTTCAATGTAGAATCATCCAAAAAAATTTGATCAAAATCGGCGACTCCCCTTGGCAGTAAATAAAGTAATTTTCGAGCGTACCTCACCCCACTACCGGTATTATGATTATTTTTAACCAATTAAAATAAACATTTTTATAAAAAAAAAAAAAAAATATTAATTTGATTAAAGATTGGTTGTTTATGGTTAAAGCTATATGTCAACATTATGATATATTTAATGCATTATTCATCCATTGCTACTCTGTGATCTCGTTATTACTTATATGTCGTTTTCTTTCAGTAGGTAACAAGTTCCTAAGAGATTTCTTCGTGTTCCCTAACAACATTAGAACTGTCTATGTCAATAGATAAAACCTTGGAAATCGACATTTTAAGCGAAAGAACCCGCTTAACTTATATTTTCTCCTGCTGCAGACTTGTTCAGCTCACAAATGGGGAGAAAAACAAGTATTTACACCCAATTTTAATACTTAAAGCAAGTAATAAAATTGTTTAATTAGAGTGTTAAAAAAAATCCCGTTTGTAACCTTTATCACCGCACCATATGATCTCTGTATTTATTAATTTTAATATAATTTTTTTTATTTAAGTTTATTACGACCTTCAAGTATAGTTTTCCCTTCCGGCTCACCAATTTTAATCAAAATCTTTATATTATTTATATTGATATAAAAGTCTAATTTACTAATTTTGAGATGTTTTACATTATATTTTAGTATACTTTTTGATGAAAGTTTATGACGACTTTCAAGAAAAGTACCGCTTCCGTTTTTGCCAATTTAAACCAAAATCTAGTATGTTATTTAAGTCAATATATGAATCATAAATACCAAACTTGAGAAGTTTTGCATCATATTTTAATATAATTTTTTATGGAAATCAATTATGATCTTCAAGTAAAGTGCCCCTTATGGTATTCACGTAGTGACCAAAAAAGGAGGTTCACAACTAGGTTTTACAGCAATCCTTAATACAAAAGTTTAACTTTCTATGCATAACCGTTTTTGAGTTATGTAAGAAACGGTCAAACGTACGTTCGTAACGTCTAAACGTTACGACGAAACGAGGAAGTGTATAAATGTGTATAATTGTTACAACCAAAACTATAACAATAGTGAAGCCTTGTGTTACATTAAATGTGTCTTGTATATTCGAGAGAATCGAAGAACAAATGGAAAACTGTAAGCGATTCTGCTTTTGACATAACTTGAAAGAAGAAAAAAAAAAAAACAGTCAGAAAAAGGTTTTATAATGGTTTTTCCGCCATGTAGTTGATTCTTCAATTCACTCTGAACCCCATCTGTTCTGTCTGCAAATAACATATGTCATCTGGACGGAACAGATATAACACTCGTTTTTTGGTTTTTTTTTTGGTATCTAATGTCTTTTAGTCAGCGTTTGAATTGTGATACAATAATATCTAAAATGCAAGAACAAAAGTTCAAAATGAGACATAAATAATTGTTTGGATGTAAATGAAAAAATCCAAACAAGAAGCCAAGAGTCTCAAAAATAACAGAAAAAAAAATCACCTGTCGATATTTCGTCAATTCAGGCATCATCAGGTCAGAAGGAAATGAATAAAAATAAAGAAAAAGAAAAAAAAATGTAAATAAAGAACAAAATGTAGCACATGTCACAACCAAAAAAAAAAATTGGGTTTTTCTTATGAGTATTTCCTTTAGTTATGATCAGCTGTTTGTAATTAAACTTTTCCCAGCTGTTGTCAAGTGACCTCCGCTTTTTCCTCAGTATGTGTCTGGGTGTCTTGGTGTGGGGTGCTGTCTCTAGTTAGTGACTTTTTTGACTCTGGATGCGAGATGTGCTGCATTTTGTTATTTATGTAGGCTTTTTTCTTTTTCTTTCTCTTTTTTTATTTATTTTTTATTTTTTCTCTTCTGCCTTGATGATGCCTGAATTTGCGAAATATCGACAGGTGATTTTTTTTTTTCTATTATTTTTGAGACTCTAGGCTACTTGTTTGGATTTTTCCATTTATAACCTAATAAAATCTAAAATTTATTTATTATTTATTATCGTTGGAAAAAATTACATAAAAAAGGTAGCAGAGATTTGCAATAGATATAGACAAAATAATTTTATTTTTCTTAGCCACAAGGAGAGAACCTAATGTGTTTTTGAACCTGTCCCTTTGAAAATATATAACGATTTTTTGAACGAAGGGCTCCACCGATTTTCAAGTTTGATGGACCAAATTTATAATTGAGATCCAGAGAATGCTTTGAAATAAATTAAGCTCAAAATACTGAAACAAATTTTATATTATAACTTAACTATTATCGGTTTTTTTGTTGCTGTTTCTGATATGGTTATTTCTGTATTAAGGAAGAATACAGTCGGGGAGTGCGGTATATGACAAACAAACTAATAAGTATAAGTTATTTATTCTGTGCCAACGTTTCGGCCTACGTCTTAGGCCATCATCAGAAATAAAAAGATAACATTGAAAACTACAGATGCATTATCAGTAACAGTAAAAAAAAAAAAAAAAATCTAATAAACAGAAATGACAAGCATGATAAAAATATATAAATTATAAAGAAAAATATGTTAATATATATTGTAAATTAAAGTAATGCGAAAAGAGTGAAGAATTATGAATTATACTATACAATAAAGTACATTATACATGATATAATAAAGTATATGAAAACTATTAATTAAAATGACTACTAATATGAAGATTTGGAAGTATTTAAAGCATATCGAGATAATTATAATATTGTAAGTTTTGTAAAAGATGACAATGATGTTAAAATTGTTGACAAGTTACTTATGAAAATAAAAACAATGTAAAAATTAATTTAAATTTAAATAATGCGTTATTTTTTATATGATATAACAAAATATATAAAAAATATTAATTAAATTCACTAGTGTGAAGATTTGGAAGTATATAAAGCAAATCGAGATAATTATGAGGTAACAAGTTATGTAAAAAATTGACATTTTTATAATTAAAATAATTATAAAATATAAAGTAATGTAAGCCCAAAAAATAGAGTAATGCAATTATAACATTTATTTCTGTAGTTGGGACTTTTTAAAAAAAAAAAAAAAATTTATATAGAACGCATGTGGTTGTTTCCATTGAACCCAATTTACCAAAGATGCGTGCACATCAAACAAAACTTAGTCGGTAAGGTAAGTTGCTTTTAGATACCTGAATAGGAAAGACTATTGTATCTAATACTCTGCTACTTGTATCATAAATTCCCGATATAATTTACAAGATTAAAAACGCTGCGAATTATCACATAATAGTTTATTTTTTTCAAATACATAGTTTTATATATGTTTGTTTATATATACGTTACATATAATGTTTAGATATGTATACAACTAAATTATCTTTCAAATGAGCATTTGGTATTTAGCGGAAGAATTTTCGAATTATCAAAAAAAGGTGAACGGGTTTCCATGGGAACATTTTAAAAACGTAAACAAAGTTCAATACGCTATACCAGGTATATTATGTAAATACATAATACATATACATAAGAAAATAACATATATATATATATATATATATATATATATATATATATATATATATATATATATATTTCCTTTTTTTTTATTCTACGTATTTTGAAACGTAAAACCTTTTATTTTGTGGAGGAGGGAGGGGATAAGTAAACTAAATTATAGAATTATGATCTGAAGGTTTAAACAAGTTAAAAAAAAAAAAAAAAATTACTGTGCGCGTCTTTACTACTTTTTCATAATTAGCGCAGGTGTAGCATATATTTTTTTTTTAATGATGAAATAAAGATGTCCCTGTTGATACACGATTCATAAGGGCTTACGCCAATCCCACGCTGTAGCTCAGACAATTACCCACTGGCAATGGACTTAATTGTGCTATCTAGTGAATACCATCAATTCCTGATGATGATCAGAATCCAGGCGGGTTCTGGGAAATCTAGTGCCTGTAATATGCGGTATGATTACCATATATATCATATCCCACGCATTATAATATAATAGGCGGAAATCAAACAGACAAGAGGCTGCTGTATTTGTTCTACAATGCTCCGACATCAGCTGATTCTTGTGAAAAGCTGATCCACCCACTTTCTGAAAATAGTTCATATTTGCTCTTGTGAGGAAATAATGATTCAAAAACACCAATTAACTTAATTAAATTGTTTTAAAATTTATTCATTTTTACTACTATGTAAAATACTGGTTTATTACAAAAGTGCATTAGTATAGCTTTATTTCAGATTACATATTTTAAACATTAATGAATACTACTCTTCAAACTAAAGTACATAGTGAAATACTTTCACCCATCTTTCTGTCAGTAATTGGATTTGATGTCGGTACTAATCCTTTGATTTGAGACAAAAAACTCTTCACATCCAATTTTTACGTTCTCGTAATTATCAAAGACCTTTTAAAAAATGAGTCATTAAGCCAAACAAACCATAATCTGATGGTGCAATATCTCGGCTATACGCAGGATGAGACAAAACGTTGCCTGTGGGTCCTGGTTCAAACACTCAAGAAAAACCTCATCATCAACGACCGATGGGCGATCTTATCTGAGTTGTGCGGCAGTATTTCGATGGATAATTGACTCTCCTTCTCTGGCACAAATTTCTTTTTTCTTTTTTCCAGTAATGTCTCAAAAGATCGCGAATGACAATTTTTTCTTCTGACATTGCTCGTGCTTTTGAAAAATGTAAATGGCCCCATAAAGCCGCCCACCCAAGTCACAAGGATTAGTCAAAGTAAACATTGACATAAATATTAGGAACATTTATAGGAACATAGGAAGGATTAATTATAACAGTTGGAATTAAGAGTTGTGTTCATGCACCAGGACTTTTATAACATCCTAGAATAAACACTCATCAAAAATTAAAATAAAATCGTCCCATCAGTCCAGGAGGCAATGCTGACTATCACTGCTATAATATCGACATTTTTAGAATCTTGTTAAATTTTAACATTCAAATTAATTTCAAATTGTATTACAATCACTAACCTATAATTCCGAAATAAACCTATCGAAAGGGAGTGTGCTCGACAGAGCAATATGCTTGTGCGACAGAACAATGAACAATCATTTCCTACTAAATAGTCACTTTTTTGCACTCCGGCTTATGAAATAATTTTTCTTCTGGCTACTTTAGGTATCTAGTTAAAGAAATAAAATAAATTGTAAAGAGTGTCGTTTATTTTATTTTTTAGTAAATTATTATATGTTTTTTTGGGGGGAAGGGAGGAAATATCAAGATAATGGTCAAAAGAACACCGATAAAATTAAAATGCCTGTCAAAGAAGGCTAAGAAGATTGCATATGCAATAAAGTGGTGGCAATTTATAGCGCGGATTCTCGTATAGCGGAGGTTTTAGTATGGTCTAGAGATGTTGGACGTATATTAATATAACATAATATCAATATTAAAATTTGAGTATCGAAAACCTATATTCCTCGCCCCCCCCCCAAAAAAAAAAAATAAAAAATGTCTACAAGGTCTATAAGTATAGGTTTCAGTCATTTTAAATTAAATTTTGATTTTATTCGTTAGTTTCTGAACTTTTTTATGCTGAGATATTTAATTAATTTTTTACTAGTTTTTTGTAATAAGTCTTTAAATAAATAAATTTTAATAATAATAAATGTTAATGTATACTTTGATAGATTTTTAGTAATCGTTCAAGATTGATTTTCTTTCTTCCTTTTTAATTTTTTTTTTTTTGGTTTTAGCATTTTTTTTTCTAATTCCTAGTAATAAATTATTATTATTATTTTTTTTTATTGACAATGTCTTGTTTTTTTTATTTTTAGAATGGGGAGTCACAATATATCCAGTGGAATGTCACTTATACAAATATCAGGAGGAACGGAAGATTCTTCATGTAAGTGAATAGAGGCAGGTTTTGTGTTTGTTTTTATAAATAAAAAAAAATTCTTAACTGAAAAAGACATAGTTATTCAGTTTTACTCCAAACAATATAAAATATAACAAAAAATAATTGAAAAATATAATGCAGGTATATATATTATAAATATTTCTTAAACCTGCTTATAAAACAAGAAAATCACATGAAATAAGCTAATAATAAGGTAGGTATGTTAATCTAGCTTAAAAAATAGATAATCTTGTTTTGTTTTTTAATATATTGATACTTTTTTTTTTATAAGCAATATATCGTCTACAACATCGTGAAACAACGTTACTGTAAAATTTTTAGTAGAGATAAAAAAGTTTCAAAAATTAAATTTTCATTTAATGTTTCATATGTTTTGTTTTTTTTTGTTTTTTTTATACTAGGCAGCGCAAATTAATATACAATCTAGCAGAAAAAATAACAATTAAAAATTAATTACTGTGCGTAAAATTTAAGCAAAAATAAAATAACCATTAATCAAAACATTTTGTACTTAACTAATTTCTAAGGATATAAATATTTAATTATTCCTATTAAAGCTATTACGAAACTAAGACCTGTTCATTATATTACTCACAATTTAATGTAAAACTTCTTCTCCTTCCCCACCATTCAAAGACTAAATATATCGAGGTAAAATATATCAAAGGATCGATATTTTTTATTGATATATCGAACTACTATTTCGGTATATTTGAAAACTATCGATAGAGCAGCAAGCCCTCAAATATCAGAACAAACCAATAGACACAATAAATGATCTACCGCCAACATCTTTCAGAGCAAACACCCTGGGGGCTTCTAAGAACATAATCTGGGTCTTATGTTCGTTCCAACAAAAGCATATTTTTTTTTAGTTGTGTTCCTTTCAATCTGGGTTTGCGATATGTAACTATATAGTTTTTATATGTTATATAGGATCCCTTCCTTCAAATGAATTTTATTTTAATTCGACCACAATAGAGAAAGTACTTCAATAACGTGAGTGGTTACGAACCTCTGGTCAGCGTTATAACGAGGTTCACGAATATGACTTAAAATTGACATGAAAGGAGATAGATATTGTACATATTGTTATTATGATTATTGTTTATTTAAATATATTTATTACATTGTTTTTTATCCGTGTCTTTTTATTTAGTTATTATTTCATGTATTGTTTTTAATACTTAGGATTGCTTTTGTAAAATGTGAACATTTGATTAGTTTTCGATTTTTTTTTTCATATATAAAAAAAACAACGTTATTTTAAGTTATGAAATAGTTGAGAGTCACCAATAAAGAAAAATAAGGGATGGGTTAGAGAGTAATAGAAGGTCTATAGCAAACAAAGAAAAAGGAATAGAAAAAAACACAAAAAAAAATTTTTTGAAAACATTTTTAACTTTAATAGTTGATCTTTATAGATTTTTATGTGCTGAATCTAAATCTGGGCTTAGTTTTTCTGTATCACCCATAGTTTTCCGTAGGTTTCAGGCTCATCAAACATCCTAACTTTTTAAACTTCTGTAACATGTTAGCTACAATAGAAACATACTCTGGGTCTTTTTCATTTCCCAAGAACTTTGTAACGACTTGCTTGAATGATACCCATGCTTCTTTCTCATTTAAGCTCATTGTGGATTCAAAATTAACATCAAACATCATTTTTCTAATGTCAGGTCCGACAAAGACGCCTTCTTTTAGTTTAGCTTCTGAAAGGCTTGGAAACTTTTGGCAGAGATACTTGAAGCATGGTCCATCTTTAGGCAAAGCCTTTACAAATTGTTTCATGAGGCCTAAGACTGAAAGCTGTTCAATTCTTTAAAAATCGCTTAATTTAATAAATTTAACTATAAAATGTGAAGAAATTGTGGGTGATACAGCTTTTTTAATATCATATTTGGATTCAGCAATCTGAAAACTATAGGAATAAGGTTTTTTGCAGTACAAAAGTTTTTTCATCGTTGGCCTGTGTAATTATGATGTGTTAAGAGCTAAAATGAAAGGAAAAAATTATTGTATGTCTAGCTATAGATTGGTTAGTATGCTGTTTATGTAGTAACCCAAGGTATCTGGGCAGCATTGCTGTAAATAAAGCATTTCTCTCTCGGTACAACAGTGTCATATTACAGAAAAAATAGGATTTGAAAAAAAAAAAAAAAAATTTCCAATTCGTTTTTCCCTTTAGATAAATTTAGCCCCCGATTCTAGAACGGGAACAGGTTTTCATTCAGTGCTTCTAATCCTGGATCCAGGTAGCCGGCTCACCTGCGCTGATTTTCAATTACCTCAGAACCTTACCTATTGATTTTCAATTACCTCAGAACCTTACCTATTGATTTTCAATTATCTCAGAACCTTACCTATTGATTTTCAATTACCTCAGAACCTTACCTATTGATTTTCAATTACCTCAGAACCTTACCTATTGATTTTCAATTACCTCAGAACCTTACCTATTGATTTTCAATTATCTCAGAACCTTACCTATTGATTTTCAATTACCTCAGAACCTTACCTATTGATTTTCAATTACCTCAGAACCTTACCTATTGATTTTCAATTACCTCAGAACCTTACCTATTGATTTTCAATTACCTCAGAACCTTACCTATTGATTTTCAATTACCTCAGAACCTTACCTATTGATTTTCAATTACCTCAGAACCTTACCTATTGATTTTCAATTACCTCAGAACCTTACCTATTGATATTCAATTACCTCAGAACCTTACCTATTGATTTTCAATTACCTCAGAACCTTACCTATTGATTTTCAATTACCTCAGAACCTTACCTATTGATTTTCAATTACCTCAGAACCTTACCTATTGATTTTTAATTGAAAATAAATTCTATTCTATTAAACAATAAAGAAAATAAACTTTTATAAAGATAGACAGATTTTTTTTTTTGTCCTTTTTTTTATAAGTCCTTTCCATTTCTATTTCCATCTGGCTCTAGAGCAGGATAAGTAGATACAGCAGAATCATTTTTTTTTTTACGTCTGCACCGAAATTGAAAGAAATATACAATAGTACCCAACCGTTGATAGATTTGACGACTGATCTAGTTTAGTGTTGTTTTTTGTTCAATTAAATTTATTTTCATTTTACCACTAACTTAAAAATAAATTCTTTTCAGGATTATCGATCATTGATGACGTAAGCACCAAATACTAACGACCCTCAGTCGTAGCCTTAACCAGTCCTAGAATACTTTAAAATATATTGTAATTATAAAGGTTTCCCCATCTTAATAAACTCCTACTAAATACAATAAAGAATAAAATTAAAAAAAAATGCACATTGTTATAAGGAGAAAAATCATTCCATGCTTTTCCTCATTTCAAGTTTTCTAAATGGTGGTTAGGCCTTATTCAAAAAACGACGTCATCATTATTATCTTACCAGAAAACTCCAGTATTATGAGAATAGCTTCTACGATTAAAAAAAAAATATAAAATTCATGTGCATATAAACTGTAAAAAATATAAATACTGGTAGAAATATATGTAAAGTAAAATGTAAACAATTCGAACTGTGAGTATATATGATGTTCTCAATATCAATATATCAATATCAATATCAACATATCAATTCAGGTCGAATTGAGAATCATTTATATTCTTAAAGTGGGTAAATAAATAGCTCAAAATCGCTTTCCGATCCTATTAACTCAATATTTATCAAACATTTGGTAATTAATCTGTCAAAATAAAAATCTCAGAAAATTCATAGATGGATCAATTCCTATCGCTTCTTGTGAATCCAACTTCATTAATAATCTCTTTCAAATTTGTTATTTTTTTCCCATGTTTATAATATTGCAACTTTTTCAATATATTACTTTTTCAAATATTACTTTGAGATACTAAATACTACACTACTTGGAGATAGAATCGATTATTTTAATGCTTACAATCAGTTTGATTTTTTTGTAATTTTCTTTCGTTCTATGTAGTTTTTACTAGGTTGTTACAAAAGTCCTTGTGCATTAGTATAGTATTAATTCAGATTACAGTTATTACTTACTGTAATATTCAGTATTAATGTAATATTCAGTTAATACAACTCTTCAAAATAAAGTCCATTGTTTTCAACAATTTTCACCCATTTTTCTGCGAGTAATTGGTTTTGATCCCGGTGCCATTCCTTTGGTTTTGTGGCAAAGACCTCTTCACATCCAATTTTCACGTCCCAGTAATTGTCAAAGATCCGACCTTTTAAAAAATGAGCCATTGATCTAAACAAACCATAATCTGATGGTGCAATATCTGGGCTATACGCAGGATGAGGCAAAACGTTTACTCCTTGCAGTTCCGATAATTTTTCCTTGGTCAAACGAGAACGATGTGCAGGGGGATTATCGTGTTGCAATGCTGGCTTGGTTTCTGCTGACCAAAACGGAGTACTTTGCACTCGAAACTGCATAAACTCTGTCTAGCTGTTCACAGTAAAGGTTCGAGTCCATTCTACGGCCGATAAATCACGAGTAATTGCATGTGGGTCCTGATTCACACATTCAAGAAGAACGTCATCATCAACGACCGATGGTCGACCTGATGTGAGTTGTGCGGCAGTATTTCGATGGATAATTGACTCTCCTTCGATGGCACAAATTTCTTCGGCGGCTGCCTTTGCGCTTAAACTTTTTTTTCGGTAATGTCTCAAAAGACCGCGAATCACGATTTTGTCTTCCAACATTGGACGCGCGTTTTAAAAATGTAAATGACCCCATAAAGCCAACACAAGTCACATGGAATTAAAGGATTAGTCAAAGTTAATATTGACATAAATAGTTGGGACAAAAACATTCTTACAGCATAATTATGAGAGTTAGAATAAAGTGAGTTGTATTCATGCATAAGGACTTTTGTAACAACCTAGTATATATTATATTCTTATCATTCATTGTATTTGTATTGAATTCATTTTAAAAAGGATATGTAAATTTCGACCCAAGACAATTCATTGTTTTAAATAATGTCTAAAAAAAGAGTCAAAGAAAAACAACCACCTTCTTTCTGCAATCAGCCAGGACGAGTGAAGACGTCTCATCTAAAAGTTAAATTTCAAATGTTTTGAAGAACAGAGTAGTTCTTATTATGACCGACGGTAGGGAATATTTTTCTACTCTCGGAATTGTTCTAGTCTTAGGTCAATTTACTTAATTAGCCATCTAATCTATGTATAGTAATTGATATAAGTATGGTAATCGATCTAAGATTAGTAATCGATTTTTGTCTTATCGAGACCTCACTTAGCAAGTACGTTTTAGGGACCTTTGAGTTCAAGAATAAATGATTAAAATACCGTTCGATATTGTTATCTGCCTTCTCTGTTTCTACGGATCTCTTGTTCTTCTAAATTGTAAATGTTTTATCTAAATATGATGGTATAGAAGGATCAATCTAATTAGGGATTGATAAATTATTTGCCACTTCTATAATTTTGTTTTATTGAAAACTAGTTTCGAATGTTATACATTCATCTTGCTATGTTTCTAGTTTGAGTTGAGCTTGATATCACTTAGCTGTTAATACATTAGTCTATATATATAGGGATGCCATTGGGCAATCATTGAAGATGATTATCCCAAAATTAAGTAAGCTTATGAATACTTTTGAACTTCTTACCTTGTCCTCTAAATTGGATACCTTTCCAAGGGTCTGGTTTGTGGTTACCATTATTTAATAATTAACCAAGATAATGTTCCTACTTTTAAGTTTAATACTAATGTTAATCAAAGTTACTGCTATCATAATGAAATATATTCAAATTAAATATGGACCTGGTTACTAAAGAACAACCTCCTTGCTAACATTTATCTTTATTCCTCAAAATTAAAATAACAAAATATTACAATAAAAATTAACCATGGAATGATTCAGCCTAGACTTAGCCATTAATTGTTTTAACATAAGTCTCTTATCTGTACTAGTTGTTGTTGATGGTTCCTCAGCATCTCTCCCTCGGGTTCCCCTGCATCTCTTCAGTCATGGAGCCAGAGCGCATTTCTCCTCTTCAGAGTCTCAGTCTTGCATCAGCCCCTCTCAGTCTAGAGGTCTTCCCTCAGCCTCGGTCCGTTCCTAAGTCCCTCCTTTTCACCTCTTTGCTTCTTTCCCCCTTTCTCTCTTATTTTGCCTAGAGGGGGTCGAAAACGATGTTCATTGGCCGACTAGTTTTATAGAGGGAGGAAATTCTGGGATTTCATCGGATGGCTCCACCCCTTGTCCTGACAGCCGTATCTGCGAACCATTATCCAACTAGTCTAATTTAATCATACCTTTTCCACTTTTTCCTCGAGGCCAGCCAAGCCTAAGGGGACCAGTTCTTAAAATTGATTAGATGTTACAGCTTTTGGCATTGTTACAATGTTAACTTCTCGGTAGGGTTTCTAAATTAACTTATCACTTATGTGGTGACATCTGTCATCGCCTGTCAGTTACCCTTCTCTACCTGCTCGCCCCTTATTTCTTTTGTTCGCACCTGGTCTGTTTAAATTCTATAACGATAATATTGTCCAATATCAATACATATTAATCTTCAGTTCTAAAAACACACAAAAATTAAAAAAATAAGCACTTCAAAATACAATTTGGTATTATTACACATATTAAATTAAATATTATATAAATTAGTATTATAAAACATTTATGAAATATGAATTTAATTAAGAGATCAAGTACATGTTGGTATTCACCAAGGTATAAGTAGATTATATGAAACAAAAAATGTTACATTAATTGTCTTAATTAAATTCATAATTCAGAAATGTTTTATAATACTAATTCAGATTACATTTAATTTAATATGTAAAGGAATACCAAACTGTATTAAGGAATACCAAATATTACTAAGTGGAAATAATAAACCATTCTGTTATAATTTGCAGAGTTTTAGAATTGAAGACGAATGCATAACATTTGAAACTAGTTTTCAATAAGAACAAAATTATAGAAGTTGCAAATAATGTATCAATCCCTAACTAGATTGATCCTTTTTGATAATATGATGTGGACGCCAACTTTCTCGAGCGCGTTAAGTACCGTCCTATTATGAGTACCGTGTTATTCCAGTGCGGGTTATAATCTAGCTAATTACTAAGACTAATTTTTGATACGCTGTTATTATTTTATAATGTTTGCTAAAAATACAGAACAAGAGGACGAAATTGCATTGAACTTTGAATAGGGCGATGAGATGTAAATGAGATCAGAGCGTTTGGGACTAAGTAAATAAACATCGCGTGGGCCGGCCCAAAGTGCACCATTATCCTATGAAATCACCGACATCTCTAATCATGTACGATAGTTGTATTTTTGGACAGTGAAAAATTTATAAATAGTCTGGCAAACAAAAGAAAATATCTGGTGCGTCCATTGAAACGACTTTACTAATAGCTTTGGGTGCAAAATCCGGATACAATCGGTTTAGTTTTCTAGACAGTTTAATTATCTTCCAAATGAGCATCTCCAATGTTTCGAGAGATGTACTATTTTCGAGTTATTCGAAAAACTGAAAAAAAAAAAAAAACGTAAACGGATCTTTCAAAATGGTCAATGCATTTTATGTATTCAGGGGGCTTTGATACGAATAGATTGAAAATTGAACATCGACATTTTTACCCGATTACAATACTTTCCTTACATAGTAGAGGTAGGGAATTTAAAAATTGTCTACAAAGTCCAATATTCTGTATCATGACTAATACTGCTCCGATTTAACCCCTTTTTTATTTGTTTGTAAAGAAATTAATTAAGTTTCAAACGTTTATATACATAATTTACCATAAAATACATATTTTTAGAGTTAGGGGCAAATGAAATTTCCTTTTCATCATAACTATTTTACATTTTTTTAAAAAAAAATTTATAATATTAACATTTTTTTATCCAAAACAAACCAAGTTTTGAAATATTCTTTCATCTGTTGGGTTTACTTACTTTATTTCTAAAATTTAACAATACAACAAAAAACACTGTACATATTTTTCAATTATTAATGTAATTTGAATATAATCATTTCAAAAACTAAATTATTTTACCTTTATTTTGGTTATATTACATAATTACTACTACTTTCGGAAGTTTGCATTACGAAATTAAATTCTATTTTTTTTTTTTTGTGAACAAGCACACTTCCCTTAATATATCTTTATTATTTTTCTAACATTAATTTTTTTTTTACCCATAAACAAATCAACGTTTCGAAATCTCTTTCATCCTCAGGGTTATCATTTATTTATTTCTTAATTATGCTAATTTTTTCTAACATAAAATAGTTGGCATTACTTCCCAAAAGTCTGTTTTTTCCATAAATACATTATTTCTTCTATTGTATCTACTGTTAAAATTTTTTTTAAAATCATTTTTACAGTAGAGATTGTCTGCTATGACTTGTATCGATGTCACACTCGATTTAGGGAAGTAATGTCAACTATTTTATATAATAAAATAATAGCATAATTAAGAAAGAAAGAAACAAAGGACAACCCAGAGGATGAAAGAAAATTTCTAAACGTTGGTTTGCTTGTTGGTAAAAAAATGTTAATGTTAAAAAAATAATAAAGATACATTAAGGAAACTGCGTTTGTTCACAAAAAAAAAACTTAATTTTGCTTAATATTTGGCAGTAATTCCCTAAAGTATGTTTTTTTACTTTCCCTTACCTATATACGAAGTATATAGTAAGGGGAAGTATTGCAATCGTGAAAATTTTCGAATTCGAGTTTTCAACGGAAATACATGTTTTAAGGTCCCCTGAGTCCAAATGACCAAGTCTCGCAAAATGGTCTGTGTGTCTGTGATCAGTCTGACTCAAAAACGGAAAGCTTTACGATACAGAAATTCCATATTTAAGGTTAGCACATGCATGTGATGTTACAGCAACATTTTCGTCAAAGACCTTTAACTTTTCATAATGGTACATCACCGAGGAATTGCAGGGAAAAAAGTTATGATGAAAAGAATATTTTATTTACGCATAACTTCAAAAGCGTGCAATTTATGGTAAATCATCTATGCACTTGTATGAAAGATAATTAAACTATCTAAAAAACAATAAAGAATCATCAAAATCGGACCAGTATTAGCAAAGATACAGCGCATCAGACTAACCGGAAGTGCCACTTTATATAATCGATTTTACACATTTTTACAATTTTCTCGAAAACGGCTCTAACGATTTTGATTAAACTTGCGTAAATTATTCTTCATAAAGACCTTTAACTTTTCATAATGGTACATCACCGAGGAATTGCAGGGAAAAAAGTTATGATGAAAAGAATATTTTATTTACGCATAACTTCAAAAGCGTGCAATTTATGGTAAATCATCTATGTACTTGTATGAAAGATAATTAAACTATCTAAAAAACAATAAAAGAATCATCAAAATCGGACCAGTATTAGCAAAGATACAGCGCATCAGACTAACCGGAAATAGCTATTATATCATGGATTTTACAATTTTTTACATTTTTCTCGAAAACGACTCTCTTGATGTGAACTCTTTAAAATTGTATTAAAAAGATAATTATTATAGGACGTTAAGGGAAAGTTGTGTGATGCGCGCACCGCACCAGATTTTTTTCCATAAGTAATTATTTCGTCTATTATGTCCAATATTAAAATTTTTACATCATTATTACATTAGCGATTGTCTTTTTTTTTTTCTTTTTTTTTCTCGGGAATGTACTACTTATTTATGTAGAAGGCTTTAGGCAAGTTTCATCAAAATCGTTGAAACCGTCTCTGCGCTACAATCTATTGTGCTCGATTTGGTACACAGGGGCCGAAACCCTACAAAATAAAAAAATCGGAAACTTTTTTTTTTTAACTTAAAGGAATCAAAATCAAAACTAATCAAAATTTTAACCCATATATATATATATATATATATATATATATATATAGATATATATATATATATATATATATATATATACCCAGTAGCGGTAGGAAAGTAAAACCTACTATACAAACACCCACGTATGATACTGTACTTTACTAAGAAGCCGTTGGACATTATACCCAACCACTGCATTTAGACCGGCCTGTACTGGTTCATATTCATTATGAAGAACCACATTTAAATTTAAAAAATCCTAAAATTAATTTAAATAAAGCACATTATATCAGACATAAATTATAAAGAGGAAGCTAGCACCGAGAGATAGGGAATTTTATGCTTTACTTGATGAAGAGGAGGAAATGCTTAGATAAAATAAGTTCCGTCGTAAATTCTTCTTAGATATTTAAGCTTGTAGTAATGAATTATTGATAATAATAATCTCGATTCATTACGATACCGTTTAGAACAGGGTTCTCAGACCTTGGTACACGTATCACTGGTGGTACGCTGTGACGTTCTGAGTGGTATGCGAACGAGCTAACAAAAGTCGTGAATAAAATCATCTTTTTAACATGTTTAATAAGGAATATAATTTATATATATAACATCAATCAAATAGGTTTAAAAAAATAAATAAAAAAGAGACAAAATTATTGCAAATTTTGTAATCGGAAAATTGCTAAAATAAAAGCCGTATGCTTCTCAAATAGCAGTAAATGACTAACAAGTCAACGTTTCGCCAATTCAGGCATAATCAGGACAGAATAAGAAATGGTGACATAAATCCTGAATAAAAACAGCACATCTCATATTAATAGCCAAAAAAGATCCATAAATAAGAGAAATCACATCATTCCAAGACATCTTAACACATACTTAAAGTTATTTTTTGGAATAATTATATAAATTATAGATATAAATACTTTATACAATGTTTCAAACACGAGATTCAGTATTGTCGGGGAAGTAGGTAATATTATTTTAACCCAGACTCAAGTTGAGGAAATCTGATGTTCTAGCGTAATCTCTCCCATCTCGGACTGAAACAGACAGGATCTTTGTGCTATTTAATGGCTGAAGACACAAAGTTGATGTGGGTTGTGCTTAATATAAGATAGTCTGTCTCATGTGTCCTCGGCTACTTATATTCTGAAGATTACCTTGATTAAAGCAATATGGTGTTTGAAATAAAGTTCTATATTTTTAAAAACCTTTATTTATACCGTATAGACATTATTACCTAATAAATTAATAATCATTTTATTTTATTTTAAATACAATAAATAATAATAATGTACAATGGAACTAGGGTTGGTTGGAACATCGAAAGGAAAATATCGATATTCGATATTTTGCAATATCGCAAAACCGAATAGCGATATACACCGACAATTGCTAGGAAAAATATCGATATATCGAAAGTAAATTGATGAAAAAGCAAAGATTAATGCATCAAATATATAATTATATTTATATATTAATAATATTAAACTGTGAAGAAGGTTATGAAATAATAATTATTATTTATAAAACAATCGAAGGGACCGGGGTTGGATTGTTTTTATACGGATTAAAGTGAGATTTTTAAAGGACCAGAGAATCCATACGAATTATCGAGATCTACTGTAATCTAGTTTAAAATGTCGGTATCATCGATATATCGTTGTAAAATATCGATATTATTAATATATCGGATGTTAAGATATCGATAGAAAATATCGGTTTTTCAATTCTGATATATCGATATATTGCAGTTCGATATTCCAACCCTAAATGGAACTCAAGAACGAGTTGCCCGAAAAGTAATTCTCTATGCATATGTAAAAATAAATATGAAACTAAATCAGTTTAACAATAAATGTGATTAACTGTTACAATAACTTCACTACTATATATTATTACGGTAGTATAGATCCCTTTTCCGGCTCTCAGGAGCGATGGATTTTGATGAGTGAGGTATCAAAAGAAAGAGAATTTCACGGAGATGTGACGAATCCTGATTTTGTTTCTTAAATTCTTACTAGGGCTTAAATAAAAGTGATGAAAAAACTGGGAGGTTTCAAAGGCGATGTGATCGAAACGGGACGGGCGTAACCGCCATTTAGCAAACTTTAAAAGTTTAATAACAGAATAAAATATATTAAAAAAAAAACAGTATTTTTTAAAATTTTTATTATTTAATGTATGCAGTAGGAGTTTATTAACCAGGCAAAACCTTTATAATTACAATATATTTTAAAGGATTCTAGCACTGGTTAAGGCCAGAGTGACGACTGAGAGTTGTTAGTATTTGGCTTACGTCATCAATAGTCGATTCTTAAATCATTACCAATTGTTTTATTCGATATATCGTGAGCGGAAATCGATGTGTTAATGTTCCAAAATCTATTAAAACCTAAATTTCGAATTTTAGGCGCATAAACCTTTTTCCATATATCTGATGCGGACAACACATGATTTCCTTGTACGCCTATTAAACTATAAATCGATGACTCAAAAAGTGACTCTGAATTTGGTTACTAGTTTCCGATGATCGCAGTATCTCAAAAACGACACTCGGCGTCGCGACGTCCATCTATTGACACACACAGACACACAAACATAAGCTCTTGTTTCTGGAGGTCTCATTCCGGTATTATATGTCGTTTTCTTTCAGTTGGTAACAAGATCCCAAGAGATTTCTTCGTGTTCATTGACAACATTAGAACTGTCTATGTCATTGGATAAAGCATTGGAAATCGACAGTTTCGACATTTTTAGCGGAAGAACCCGCTTAACTTATATCTTATTCTCCTGCTGCAGACTTGTTCAGCTCACAAATGTGAAGGAAAAAAAGTATTTTACTCCCAATTTTAGCACTTAAAACAAGTAATAAAATTGTTTAATCAGAGAGGAAAAAAAATCGCGTTTATAACCTTTATCACCGAACCATAAGATCTCTTTATGAAATGTCAATGTACCCTTTTGATGTAAAATTATTATGACCTTCAAGTAAAGTGCCCCTTTTGGCTCTTCAAGTTCAACCAAAATTTATTATATTATTTATATTGATATAGCAGTATAATTTACCAAATTTGAGATGTTTTACATCATATTTTAATATAATTTTTTATGAAAATCAATAATGACCTACAAATAAAGTACTACTTCCGGTGATCATCCAGTGACCAAAAAGGGAGATTCACAACTAGATTTTACAATAATCCTAAATGCACAATTTTAACTTTCTAAGGCTGACCGCTATTGAGTTATGCGAGATACATATGAACGTACGTACAGACTTGTGTTGTCGAAACTTGTCAAAATGGATTCAGGGATGGTTAAAATGGATATTTCCGTTGAAATCTGAAAACCCAAAATTTTCGCGATTACAATACTTCCTTTACTGCGTGCAAGGAAGTGAAAACGACGCTTTCCCATGCCTAACCCTAAACAGGCACGGTTAAATATGAAAAATACACAAAGCTGAGTCTTATTGCTTAGCAGTTAAACTGAAGGGATTACTAATTACTTATTAAGTAAACTGTTACTTCAACGTAGTCATTATAAACTAGAACACTTCACCAAATGTCTGTATTAAGTAAACTTTCTTGGTAACATTTATAGTTTATACGAATAAACATGTTTTCCTAATATCGCTTATACTTCGAATGTATTAGGGATTAGAAGAAGGATTGATATCTAACGCGGGAGACCTCGCTCGGGTATACTAGTATTGATTTCGATTTCTCAAAATTTTGGTATCGATTTAAAAAAAAATTATTTTATTCTTTTTACCACACTTTAGAAGTCAGTTTTATTTTATTTAAAAATAAAAATAAAAATATAAAACTGGGCACTATCCTACTCCATGCCTAACTTGCCATAACTGTCTTATTTAAATATAATTTTTGATGTAAGCTTATTATGACCTTCAAGTAAAGTACCCTTTTAGCCGAAAAGGGTATTGGTGAGCCGCACCAATTTTAACCAAAATATAGCAAATACATTCACATCAATATAAAAGTCCTATTTACCAAATTTGAGATGTTTTACATTATATTTTAATATAATTTTTGATGAGTCTAATATGACCTTCAAGTAAAGCACCGCTTCCGGTTTTCCAATTTAGACCAAAATTTAGTATGTTATTTAAATTAATATATAAGTTATAAATACCAAATTTGAAAAGTTTTGCAAAGTATTTTAATATGATTTTTTATGAAAATCAATTATGACCTTCAAGTAAAGTACTACTTCCGGTGATCAAGCAGTGACCAAAAAGGGAGGTTCACAACTATATTTTACAGCAATCCTAAATACAAAATTTCAACTTTATACGGTTAACCGTTTTTGAGTTATGCGAAATACGAACGAACGTACGTACATACGTCACGACGAAACTAGTCAAAATGGATTCAGGGATAGTCAAAATGGATATTTTCGTTGAAATCTGAAAACCGAAAATTTTCGCGATTACAATACTTCCTTTACTTCGTACAAGGAAGTAAAAAAAAGTGTGTTTTTGAAGTTGATTAATCTGCAAGAAAATATTGTGATGATGAAAATAATTGAACGTGAATTAAAACGTGAAGTTGTTTTTAAAAAAAAAATAATAATAATTTTTTTTTTTTTACTATTTTCTCTATCTTACCGTTGTTCCTGCCCAGGGACAGCGGACTATGGGAGGGGCATTCGGGGGAGATTTTATCGATTTTATTGGTATTTTATCGATACAATTATTTATTATCATGGAAAAGTCAATTATTGTTGGGAAATCCAGTCAAAATAGTTGGGAAATTCTATTTTTGGGTTCCTCCTCTCATTAAATTGTTGGGTATAACTTTACAAGAGGGGCGCCTTATCACTAGTACTCCCGATTCTACCCGAAGATCGCCGGACTAGCACACTCTAGCGCCATTTGTGCTAACTAACTGCGTTCCATTCAATTGTAACATTCGTATTCATTGCAATTATTAAAATTATTACTGCCTTAATTACATATTATTTAAAATAGTTAGTGCTTCCGATTTTCGGTGATCTGGGAAAGTTATAATAATAATTTAAAGGAATGATAATTTAAATTACGGTAAGACCCCGACCTCAACTGAAAAGGATCCGTTGCTGTTTTGTTTATTTCTTGGGCGAACGCAATGGATGGAAGTCGATAGCACTACTAATTTTAAATAATATATAATTAAAACAGTAATAATTTTAATAATTCCAATGAACACGAATGTTACAATTGATACCTTCGTGTAAGACCGGAAGAAACAAGTGATAACGCGCTCCTATTGCAAAGTTGTAGTAATTGTTGCAACAACGTCCCTGTTCCTACCTACTCAAAGTTCAATAGAAGCAACACTAAAACATTCACAAAAAAAGCCAAATCGTTTTTTTTTTTTTTTTTACAAACCCACGTGGGCGAACGAACAGACACATATACACATAAATATAAAGCTGAATACAAATCTCAAAGGTATATACAGGAAATTTATTGTTTTACCAGATTTTTCTATTTTTTTAAGTGTCGGTTGTAATCAATTTAGCAATTACTTTAATCCAGAAAGCAATCACTTTAAAATGAAGCACTATCAAGTTAAAGCGAAGTAAAGCCGGGCTAAGCCAGCGGATTCTAGGAACTTCTACTTTGGTGATGAAAACAGGTCGTTTCAAAACAAAACGAGGATAAGCCGCAACTTATTCTTTTTGTTTCCTTTCAATCTAATTGGCTATTTTAGGTGGAGAAAATGTTTTATCTCTTGGAAAATAATAATACCAAAATAAATACCAATAATGGTCGCTTGCATCTTTCTCTCTCCATAGGGCCTTGACGCAATCCTCTTGCCTACGCTTTCTGTTAGCATCTGGTTGCGAGACCTGGATCGTGAACCACAAAATTTATTTACAAGATGAGGACTTCTGTTACATCCTTGGAGAGATATATATTGGGAATGGCCAATCATCCTGTTTTTTGTTTTTTTTTAAATGGAAAAAAATCTGGTGCCGCGCATCACACAACTTTTCCTTACCGCCATATAATATTATCTTTTTAACATAATTTTAAACAGTTCACATAAACAATACTTGAAATAAACTCAGTAGCATTCACTTCATCACATGTTCTCCCCTCATAAGTACAATAAAATAGTTTTTTAAACAATTTTAGTATGAGAATTCTGTACATATATTTTAGCTTTGTCAAGCTGAAAATATATTTTAAAAGTTTCGGTTTAGTTTATTTATGTATTCTTGCAATACTTTAGAGCGTATTGTTGGGAAAAGATTTGAGGATCGGTGGAATCCCCACGGATAGAGTCAGGAATGAGGGGATTAGAGGCAGGCTGGGGGTGGCCAAAAGAGTTCCGGAGAGGATTGGAAGGAGGAAGACCCAGAACCCGGTGGAAGGACTGCGTGGAGGAGGAGATGGCTGGCAGGGGACTTGAGAGGGAGGACGAATGCGACAGGGAGAAGTGGAGGGACGCTCTGACTTAACCAGGCAGCCCACTGAGGGACAAGACCTGCAAAAGTAAAAAGTAAAAGTAAGTAGATACGTAGAATCCAAGAATCAATAATAAAAAAAAAAAAAAAATATCCGTCGGTCCGCCATCCGAGACTATTGGACCTATTTTTTTATTTTATTTATTTCGAACCAATGTCACAGGTCACCCCAGAACGATCCTCGGAACTCGACATTTCCATCAACCATTTTATTCCGAAATGGCGGCCGTTTAGAGTTTTCATGCACCCATATCTCAGACATTTATGAAGATAATGTTTTGGAATTATTATAGCAAAGGATAAAAAATAAATAATAAGAATTAAAAATAAAAAAAAAAAACCTGTACCACTACAACCCATGAAGGGCTTTGGGGGGTTCAGTACTTGGTAAGAAGCGTACTGTTTCTATGCCAACGGTTGTGTAAGGAGGTAATTTGGCCGAGATCACGCTCAAGTGCCAGGTTTTTCTTTCCAATTAAGGGTACCCACTTTATAGAGGCTGGGTGAGCCCGAGGAGGGTCTCCGTATCTACAAGATCGATCCATGACAGATAACAGAGTGCCTTACCACTGAGCTACTCACAAACAATATCAAATTCAACAAATTTGTCAATTTTTTTTTCTGCTTTATTGAATTTAGCAACTACTTCACCATCCCGGTCTTCGATACACCACCTCCGCAATATTTCCTGAACATACAATCTTTCTCCGTTAAACGTCTAGCTACCGTTTCTGCTTCCGAAGTCTTCTTCTCTTTTCAGGGAAATATTTAAGTGTTCGAAGGGGCCATCGAGTCTCATCCATTCTCAAGACGTGCCTGTACCACAGCAATCTTCTTTCACTGATGTCACTGAGGATGTTGAGTTCAACCCCTACTCTATTTCTTATTACCTCATATGGGACCTTCTGTAACCTGGATACGGACCAGCTTCTTTTCCAAAAACCCATTTCTAGGACCATTAATTTATTTGCATATTGTTTTGTCAGTGCCCATGATTCTGACCCGTACAACATTTTGCCAATAACTGGTATACCTTCCCTTTAGTTTCGAGAGAGACCTTTTATTCAATAATACATTGTTTAAGAAAGCTATTATCTTTTTACCATTAGTAATTTTATTTTCGATATCTCTTTGCACTGTACCAAACCTGTCTCAAACGTCACTCCAACATACTCGAAAGCAGTACTTTGAGGGATCGTCCAATCCTCTGTGCAAAAGACAGAAGGATATCAAACAGAAGGAGTTGATTGCCATGTATTCTGTTTTTTCGGTATTTATCTCCAGTCATCTCATCATATTTATATATATATATAATTATTAGGAAATATTGTAATCGCGAAAATTTTCGGTTTTCAGATTTCGACGGAAATTCCATTTTGACCATCCCTGAATCCATTTTGACTAGTTTCGTCGTGGCGTCTGTACGTACGTACGTAAGGAGATACGTATTTCGCATAACTCAAAAACGGTTCGCCGTAGAAAGTTGAAAGTTTGTATTTAGGATTGCTGTAAAATCTAGTTGTGATCCTCCCTTTTTGGTCACTGCTTGATCACCGGAAGTGGTACTTTACTTGAAGGTCATAATTGATTTCCATTAAAAATTGTATTAAAATGCTATGCAAAAGTTCTCAAATTTAGTATTCAGAACTTATATATAAATTTAAATAACATACTAGATTTTGGTCTAAATTGGAAAAGCAGAAGCGGTACTTTACTTGAAGGTCATATTAGACTTTCCTCAAAAATTATATTAAAATATAAGGTAAAACATCTCAAATTTGATGAATAAGACTTTTATATCGATATGAATGTATTTACTAGATTTTTGGTTAAAATTGGTGAGCCGAAAAGGGTACTTTACCTGAAGGTCATAATAAGCTTACATCAAAAATTATATTTAAATTAAATACATAAATCATATGTTTCGGTAATAAAGGTCACAAACGCGATTTGGTTTCCAATCCAATTAAACATTTTTATTACTTGTTTTAGGTATTAAAATTGAATGTAAAATATTGGTTTTCCTCCCCATTTGTGAGATCAACAAGTCTGCAGCAGGAGAATAAGATATTAGTTAAGTGAGTTATTCTGATTAAAATGTCGAAACTGTCGATTTCCAATGCTTTATCTCGTGATATTGACAGTTTTAATGTTGTCACGGAACACGAAGAAATCTTTTGGTAACTAGTTACCTACTGAAAGAAAACGACATATAATAACGGAATGAGATCTCCAGAAACAAGAATGTGTCTGTGTGCGTGTCAATAGATGGATGTCGCGACGTCGAGTGTCGTTTTTAATGCAATCTTCGGAAACTAGTAACCAAATCGAGGATCACTTTTTGAGCCACCGATTTATAGTTTAATAGGCGTGCAAGGAAGTAATGTGTTGTCCACATCAGATATTTTTCATTGTTATAATAATAGTTTGCACAAGTATTATTACTAAGAACTAGACAATTGATTTGTTTGTTTGTTAACTCTCATGCGAAATTCGGTTTACTGGACAGTGATTTTTTATTTCCTAGGTTCAATTATTATCACAACTATAATTTCGGTTTTCTATACCGCTCCGCCGTCCCATCATCTAAGCGGCTACTCAGTCGCTGTTTCAGGAAAAACATGACGGAGGATCATGAAAATGAAATCGTTTATATGAACGAAAGGATCTCTCAAAGAACCTTGAATACGAAATGATTCTAAATGACAGCTCCCTCATTTACTAAGCTCTTAGCTCTCAGATCTCGGCACACTTATCGAACCGCCGGCCTGTTTATGCCTAAGAGAGTGAGAGAGAGAGGAGAGAGAAAGAGAGAGAGAGAGAGAGAGAGAGAGTGAGAGAGAGAGAGAGAGAGAGAGAGAGAGAGAGAGAGAGAGAGAGGAGAAAGAAAGAGAGAGAGAGAGTGAGAGAGAGAGAGAGAGAGAGAGGGAGAGAGAGAGAGAGAGTGTGAGAGAGAGAGAGAGACTAAAAACCCTTGGCACCCTCCCAGTCGCCCTTAATGTTGTAACTTTTATTTATTTATCGGCTAGTTTTTATTCACTTTATCTCACTCCTTTTTCTCTTCTCTTCGTCAGGAATAGTCTGTGTTATTCACTGACTCGGATATGTCCCTCTTACGGAATAAATTTCGACAATAAACTAAAATTTTGAAACTATGTACAAAATTTCATATTCTCGAAAAATCCTTATGAGTGCGAGATAGCTCTGTAGTCCAGGGAATGCAGGTGTTTTACCTTGAAAAAGGTTCTATAATTCTGATTTTTTATATGTTTTAGAAATTGGATTTATTGTAAAAAGCCCAAGTTTTCGACCTTCCTCCGCGCCATGGTGTGCAAAAACCCAACAATTTTCGATTTTTTTTCGGTCATATTTTTTAGAAAAACCTATGGTATAAAACTAGTAGAGGATAATTTTTTCTACAACTTTGATACTTGTATTTTTATCCCATGACTTTAGGGTCTGGCGCAACGGTGCGCCAAAGTTGTGAAAAACTTTGAAAAAACAAAACAATTTTTTAGTTTTAAAAACTTTAGTTCTTCCAAAAGTATTTACAACTATATAAAATTTCCACGTGATTTAAAGATTTACTATACGAAGAGAACTGTGGATGCAGTTTTGAAGATAGGAACACCTGAGATCGGTAAAGAGTAACTCAATATATTTTGCCGCCGCCTCCCTCGAGCGCTAGTGTCGCATCTTGATAATTATATTTGTAGCCCTTTGTCCTCTTTGGATAGCTCCTCCTTGGATAATGTTCTTACACTGTACTTGACTCCAGTCTTATTATATTAGCCATGTTTAGGGCCGGAAGGGTTCGTGATAATCTCGTGTGCTACGTCACATATTATGGGGCATAATTATTATTCCATAACGCCTTTCTGGGTTCTCTTGATTTTAATTAATTTATTCACAATCTGTTCACAGGAGCATATAAATAGAATCGAACAGAATATAGTTTAAAATAATATTAACAATTCTGTCCGATAGTAATATCTATAACAGCAAACATATATATATATATATATATATATATATATATATATATATATATATATATATATATATATATATATAGTAATTTGGACTTATTATTTTCAATTACCTTTGTCTTCAAGGGCCTATTTCGATTATTTAAATTTTTTTTTGCTGGTGTTGTATTTCTTTAATATCCTCGTTTCATCTGTAATTATTTTTTTACCTTTATAATAAGACTAGTTTACACGGTATATATACTTCTGCCAAAATGAGTTTTTTTTTTATAAATTCTAGTGCGCTGAGTACGGGAAAAATATTGCAAAAAATCTGTCACGTCTAGTTCAAAAAATATTTATTGAATACTACATAAGAAATAATAACACAAAATATTTAAAAAAATAAATACAAATAGAAATAATTGATTTTTATGATAGACAAGACGCGAGCCTTTTGCAACATCTTCGAGGCCTAGACAAGCAGGGCTTATAATTCCCACTCTTCCACATCTCAGTTCGTATACATGTTTTACTTTAAATTTTTCGGTTTCACTTGAAAAGTAAATGTGATAGAGAAAATCAGAAGGCAGGTTTTTATTCTGGATTAAAAATCCTTCAAATAAAGCCTGAAATAGGTGACATTAACTTTGAAGTTAGTCACATTTTTTTACAAATTATTTCTTTTAAAGCTTATATCTTTATACCTGCTGAATGAATTTTAATCTTCAAGGTCTTGTCTTAAAGGAAATTTAATTGTCTTAATTTTGGCTTTTTGTTTTTTTCAGTAAAGCCAACAAGAACTTCATTTTTATCAAAGTTCAATTGAAAAACACTGTTTTTTTTTGTTTTTCTTAAAATTGGAAGGTGATGGAGAATAACGGTGGGACGTCAGTATTATGTTGATCCTGATCTACAAGAAAAATCATAAACATCTAATGCTATAAAAAAAAAAAAAAAAAAAAAAAAAAATCAAATTTTGTATACTAGTGTAATACGCACATTCGTTACTTTAACATGGAATCTTCAGTCTTTCAGCCGTTTTTCGTAAAAATTTCGTAAAAAGCACTTTATAATGACGTAACAGACTCGTAACTTTACTACAGGCTGTATCAACCGAAATAATATCGAAAAATAACAAAAACAAAAATTCGAATTTTTCACATTCGTAAGTTTATTTCTACCGAAGATATGTAGAATCCAAAAAAATCTAGTATGATCCTCCCACACAGACACACACACACACACACAACCTTTTGCGAGACTTGGTTATTTGGACTCAGGGGACCTTAAAACGTGTATTTCCTTTGAAAACTGGAATTCGTAATTTTTCACGATCGGAATACTTTCCCATACCATATATATTTCAGGTATAGGTAAGAGAAAGTAAAAACGAAGAATTTTATTTACATTTTATATTTTCATTCATTTAAAGTATTATGTTTTTAGACATTATATAATATTTTATATAATGGTCAACTGTTTTAGAGATATAAACGAAAAACCGAAGAACACGACCTTCTCCCCCTCCTCCTTTCTTTGTCTTTGCTCCTAGATCCTGGGACTTGAATCATGTTTACCTCTTAACTAGTCTAAACAAAGCTCCGAAATCAATTTAGGCTAGGCTATTAATTTTTTTTTTTTAGTTTTGATGTGAGATGTACTGTACTCTTGTGCACATATTTATTTTATTTTATTTTTTCCTGTCATGATAACTCCTGAATTAGCGAAATGTTGACTGGTTATTTATTAAGTAGTATTTCAAAAACTATTTAATATTGGAATCTTGCAACAATATCGAAGTCGATTTTTTAAAAAGGCGTAAGCGGCATTTAGCAAACTTTTCATGAAATACATGAAAAAAATTTCTCTAAATAACAATATATTTTTTTTTTCAATTATATTCTTTATTGTATAAAGTAGGTGTTTATTAAAGTGACAAAGCCTTTATAATATTTTTAAGAATTCTAGCACTGGTTAAGGCTAGAGTATTTGGTGCTTACGTCATCAATAGTCGATTTTTTTTCTTCGATACATCGTAAGCGAGAATCGATAGAGGCGGTGTTTAGGTCCCATATTTAGAATTTTTGGCGCATAAGCCTTTTTCAAAAACGAACTCGATATAATGACACTAATAAGAGAATGCGAAGGTGAATATGTTTTTTTTTTTTATTTCCACCGCAAACAAAAGTAATGAATTCGATACCCACACTCGATTTTTTTTTTATTTAACTCGATTCGAGTATAAATACTGCTGTGTTGTGTAGAGGTCGGAAGCAAACAGAGGGAGCCCAATGGAGCCTAAGCAAATAGAACGCTCCTCATCGACAATTCAAAATCGAGATGAGAAAAGACATCGATATATTTGACATCTCTTCATACAAATCCACTATTATTGTATATTCTATTCATCGTTACCGTAAAAAGGACCCATCTTTGGAAGTTCGGACCCTCTTATAGTGATAAGTAAATGGAGTGTGTTATTTAGTCCATATATTTCGTCCTACATTTGTACCAAAAGAATTCCAATACAAAACATTATCTTATAAATAGAATGACGTACTGATGATTAGGAAGAAGTACCTCATAATTGTAAATGCACTAAAATAGTCTTTCTAACAGAAACCAGAGGGATGGTATGATGTGAGGTGGGAGAAGGCTGGATAACCTAAGATAACCTCCTTGTATCTCTCTCTACCGCATGCAATGTTTATCTATAGCTTTAAAGATATTAGAGTTTGCTTTTTGCTTGTTTTTGTGTATAGATCTAGTATAGCTTTATTGTAAATATCTCTTTTATTGTTGAACATAGTTGGTTTGTAGATATTATGTATAAAATATATGTAGAGTGGAAACCTAATAGTAGTGACCCAGCCCTTCTCACCTGAGCTAAGCCTGTAGCCTGTAGTGTAATGTATGTATGAGGGTATGTACACCTTTTATTTAAAGAAACAATTTATCTCACTAAATAAAAGATTAATGAATATTTTAATATCTATGATGTATACTGTATTGTATAAAAGTAATGTATAAAAATATATATTATTTATTTTAGAGGGAGCGGGGTAGCCCATTGGGTAAGGCACTGCGCTACTAATCTCAAGGTTCCGGGTTCGAGACCGGCTGAGGCAGATAATTATTTAGTCTGTATTCAGCTATGGATCGACCCTATGGATTCGGGAGACCCTCCTGGGGCTCACCCAGCCTCTATAAAATGGGTACCCTTAATTGGGGGAAAAACCTGGCGGTTGAGCGTAATATTGGTCGAATCACCTCCTTGCACAACCGTTGGCCTAGAAACATTACGGTCCTTGCCAAGTACTGAACCCACGAACCTTATCGGGTTGTAGTGGTACAAGTTTTATTTTAGTATAAAGTCTCACTAATAACATTTTGATGCGTCTCCTTAAAATAATGAAAAATACACATAAACTTGGACGATTTTCAGATAAATTGCCTTTTAAAACAGTTTTTTGTCCCATTCTGTAAAATATTCGTTTTAAAGATATGCGGAATTACTTCTTATCCATCAACATGGAAATTGTTATCTGTCTACCAGATTTATTTGTCTCATCATCACTGGGAGGAAATGGCCGGACTGATTTCTATAATAGTTTTTTTCGTTGTTATATAGAGTCCTAAGAAAATTTTCAACACCAACCACCTTGAAACAAAATGGCGGATGATGAAAAACATGTCCATTCCGAAGAACATAGAGTAGGCTAAGGATCGAGTTATTTTACTTTATCTTTACGTTTCCTGTACAACTCAGCGGGTGAGGAAGCTTCTGCTGTAAATGGTCTACTCCAGGGTCAGAGGATCAAACAGTTTTTTTTTTTTAATGTCCCAGAGGAACAGACACCAAACATTGTTTATCAGTAGGCTTTCCAGTAAAATAACACTTAAAATAGTTTTACTTAAGGATTTTTGTATGTAAAATGAAACAAAATGAAAAATTTTAAAAAGCGAAAACCGATTAATAAAAAAATTAATAAAAAAAACGCCCTCCTAGTGTTTCTCAAGTAACGCTAAGAACTTCGCCGGGTTTTGTCATTTATTCCTGTTGTCAAGAGCAAGTTATGGAGGGGAGGGGAAGAGTAACATGCTAGTTTTTAAATAAAATATTAAATCTACAAGGTTAGGCCTGATACCATGTTCCCTTCAATGCCTCGGTTTATTTCTTCAAACTTTTCTCCGTTGGTACAGCGAATTTAAAAAACCTTGGCTAAAAATAGTAAAAATAATAATTTAAATAATAAAACAAAAACATCATTTTTCTAGAATAAAGTGACCAGATGTCCCCCATCTGATCACAATGTGTCCCTCGTAGAAAACATTGTCCCCCATAGGGCAATCTTTTGTCTTTTGGACTAAAAAAATTGGAGTGTATTAATGAATTCTTGAGAACGGAGTAGCTCAGTGGTAAGCCACTATACTAACATGCTCTCGGTCCCGGGTTCGAGACCGGCTGTGGCAGATAATTATTTATTCTGCTACCAGCCGTGGATCGAACTTGGGGATCGACTGATCCTCCTGGGGCTCGCCCAGTCTTTGTAAAGTGGGTGCCCTTAATTGGTGGAAAAAACCTGGCGGTTGAGTGTAATCTCGGCCAAATCACCTCCTTGCACATCACCTCGTTCCTCGTTGGCCTAGAAACACTACAGTCCTTACCAAGTACTGAACCCAAGACCCTCCATGGGTTGTAGTGGTACAGGTTTTTTTTTAATGGATTCTTATGTAATAATGCCTGAAAAAAAGGATGATGAAAACCACTCCCATCTGGTGCGTAGGCTGTATATGGCAGATTTTTCAAAATGGCCGCCATATATACAGTGGCGGCAAAAAGTATTTGCACAACACGTTTTTATGAATAAATTAGTTCAAGGAAACAAAAAACTTCGCTTTCCTTTGCAAAAATGAAAAGTACATTTATTAAAAACTGAAAAAAACCCTTTTACAAAAAAATAAATACACTTCATAATCAAACATAATAATTACAACAATAAAAGTGCTTGGAAAAAAGTATTTGCACACTTGGTCTACTATGACTCACAATCTCTGTTTACTTTTGCATTAATCCTCCTGCGTCCATATGTTTGTTTACTAATTTATCTCTAATCGTTTATTACCAGTATTCTCTAGTCTCTCAGTCAGTTTCCTTGAGTCAATAGACAATTATCATGCCAAAGACAAGTGAACTTTGTGCCGCGACTCGCGAAAAAATTGTTTTACTGAAGAATCAGCAAAAAACATATCGCCAAATTGCCGATTTCTTAGGGTTGAATTTTTCTACAGTGAGATACGTCATAAAAAGGTATGAGGAACGTGGTTCAACCGAAAACAGTGAGCGTAAAGGGCGTCCAAAAAAGTTAACTCCCAGGCTGAAGAGGAAAATAAGAATAGGAGCTCTTAAAAATCCCGTGATAAGTTCTCGGGGGAGCTGGCTGACATGGCCAAAACGAATCAATGAAACGAATCCCAAAAAGCGCCGTGCTTTTGCTAGGGAGTACGTACAGAAACCCTCAAGCTTTTGGGAAAATGTCGTATTTTCTGACGAAAGCAAATTTAATTTGTTTGGTTCAGATGGTCGAAGGACGATTTGGCGACATCGTAATGAAGTCCTAAAGAAGCAAAATGTTTCAATGACTGTAATGCATGGTGGAGGGCATGTTATGGTTTAGGGGTGTGTTTCCTACCATGGCGTGGCAAATCTTGTGAGCATTGAAGGCAATTTAAATGCGACTGGCTATGTGAACATTTTGCGCCGTAATTTGCGTGTTAGTGTCGCAAAAATGGGAATCCAGGATCAGTACTATTTCCAGCAGGTCAACGATCCAAAACATACTGCTAGGAGAACAAAGGAGTGGTTAATATTTAATGTTCCAAGACAGCTCCACACTCCTCCTCAGTCACCAGATATAAATATAATTGAAAATTTATGGCACACCCTTGACCAAAATGTAAGAAAACACCATATCACTGGTGGACATCACCTTAAACAACTTCTTGTTCAAGAATGGGAACAAATAAACCTAGATTTAATTAAAAACCTAGTACATTCAATGCCCAGACGTCTACAAGCAATTATTGACGAAAATGGCCTATTTACAAAATATTAAAATTATTGAGTTTTAACTTGTAAATGTGGAAGTGTGCAAATACTTTTTTCCAAGCAATTTTATTGTTTTAATTATTTTGTTTGATTATGAAGTGTTTTTATTTTTTTGTAAAAGGGTTTTTTCACTTTTTAATAAATGCACTTTTCATTTTTGCAAAGGAAAGCGAAGGTTTTTGTTTCCTTGAACTAATTTATTCATAAAAACGTGTTGTGCAAATACTTTTTGCCGCCACTGTATATATATATATATATATATATATATATTTTTTTTTTTTTTTTGTAATAATCCGAAAGGATTACAATTAGCCTAAATCTTTAAATTAGTAAAATGCTAAGAGTTAAATTGCGCAAATTTTAGTATATAACAAGTATTCTTAGTTATTGTACATTTTATTAAGAAAAAATAGTTCTTAAATAATTTATTTATACACGGTTTACAATATAAAAACCAGTGCCGATTCTACAACTCAAGAGAAAAAAAAAAAATTCCTATGAACCATGGTCCGAATCCACATAACAAAGCAGGAAATTTAAGTTTTGGGTTTTGTTTTATTATTTACAATGGTGAATCTTTGTAAGCGATCAAGAATAATAAAAATTTAAACCTAAAAAATTTGAGACTTTAGGTTTGAAGATACTTAGAATCCAAATAACGAATTAAAAAAAAATCCGTCCGCCCGCCTTTTATTCTATTTTGTCCGTCCAGTTTTTCTCCGAGAATTGGTCCGATATATTGGCCGAATAGAGATTTTATGTTGATGTTTTAATTTTAAGCATCGTGTTTGATTTTGGTTTTCTATATATAATTCATAAAAAAATTGAATATTTTATTTTTTTTTTTTTTCGCATGTCTTACATTCCATTTTAAAACATCTCGTTACTTTATTCTAGAATAATTATTATTTCTACAAAAATTTAGAGCTTCTACTCATGATATAAAGGATTCTAATAGACTTCCATTAAGGAAACATGTAAGGCATATTTAATGCACCAGAAATAGTTCCTGCTAAGGATGTTGGAAGAGTTCTTGTACATTAATGATGAGTGAAGCAGAATGACGTAGGACGGCCTCTATAAGAACTTCTTTCAAACGGTAGAAAAGCCTGTTAAATTATTTTTCTCTCCTTTAAAATTTCAGCAACACATCTTGGGCTGCTTGGTTGGTAAGGCCAGGTTTATGGTTACTATGGTTACTATGGTATTATTATAGATAATCCTTTTCCTCATCAATTAACGCCTCATCAATATGATCGGATCAGCATCAGCTTTTATTATTATTGCTAGAAGTTGACTACAATCATTTATATATTTTACACTCGGGTTCCCAAAGCATTTTAGAAGATTCTGGAGTGGTAACTATTATTTTCTTGGCTCGCTTATCTAGAAGGCAACTATAATAAAATAATGTGGAGGAGGAAATCGAAAAAATCTAAATGAAAATTAAACTTAGGGATTGATAAATTATTTGCCACTTTTATAAATTTGATTTATTGAAAACTAATTTCGAATGTTATGCATTCATCTTCAGTTCTAAAAACACACAAAAATTCAAAAATAAGCAATTCAAAATACAGTTTTGTATTATTATACATATTTAATTAAAATCAGTATTATAAAAATATATTTTGAATTGCTTATTTTTGAATTTTGAAGTTGCCAAATGATATGGGAGACCGGTATCAGTCAACTGTCTGCAGTCAGTAAGTGTTTTACAGTCATAGATTCATTGCACTGAGCACATATTGGTCTAGGTGTTCAAATCTGACTTAAAAAATTATTTTTGCGTTAGAGAGACCTTTTATCGAGGAAGGATTTAGACTTTATAACATCACGCTACGAACCCTAGCAACGGAGCAGTAACCATAAATAAATTGTAAGAGAAAAAGTGTCCGACTTGCGTGTCTTTTCGTTGGCATTACAACTTTATACCCATTGGTCCAACTTGACTATACTAATATTATAATTTGGTTGTGGATGTAGTTGATTTACATACAAGCAAGAACATTAAGATTTTAGCTTAAATGGTCAAATAAATATCTCCAATAGTCCAATATGAAATTTATTCCCATCTATAACAGAGAAAACAATTACTCACCGGAATTACTGGATAAACCCCGACCCTCAAACCGTTTACCTATAAACACTCCACCTTTCTTTCATTGTTAGTTCATTGCGAAAACAAACCAGTACAAACTTTTCTATTTGATATAATCTATTTAAACCTTGGTGAGTACCAACATGTATTTGATATCTTGTCTTAATTAAATTGATAATTCATAAATGTTTTATAATACTGATTTATATTACATTTAATTTAATATGTATAATAATACCAAACTGTCTTTGGAATTGCTTATTTTTGAATTTTTGTTTGCTTTTAGAACTGAAGATGAAAGTATAACATTTGAAACTAATTTTCGATAAAACAAAATTATAGAAGTGGCAAACAATTTATCAATCCCTAATTATAGCCGATTTATAGTTTAAGAGGCGTAAAAGGAAGTCATGTGCTGTCCACATCAAATATTTTTACTTAGCCCTGATGAAGGCCTAAAAAAAAGCCGAAACATTAGCACACTATAAAAAACTAAGTTCCACTTATTAGCGTGTTTTTTTCTTTACTAATAAGTGTGAAATCATTGGGCAAAAACATTATTTTGTAAACGAAATGGGAGAATAAGTGAAACTTTATTGCCATTTATAAAAATGTATAGCCATTCTGATCCTGTTCCTAGAAAATGTCTGCAACAAATGGCATTGAATAACAAATTGTAAGTTAACATTTAAAAAGGTTATTTAATATATTACGGGGCGATTAAATTTTAACGTGGGTGAGATCAAGCGGTACAAGTTTATAAGTCTTTATAAACTAAATCTTTAAAAACTCATAACTAAGTTTTTTATAACTATTATAACAGATTGGAAGGAGTGAGTTTCTCCGACGGTTTCTACAATCTGCTATGAGACCCTTTTTTGTGAATCGGAATGAATATGGAATTTTTCCATTATTTGGTCTTTTATTTTCCAGATATTTTCGGCTGAAATGTGCACCTCAGAAATTCCAGCTTCATCGCACGGTTGGTTCATTTAAAAAAAAATAAAATTATGGATCCCGCTGTTCTATAACATTTTAATTTTCAGTTGACATCCGCATGATGGTGTAGAAAGATCAATCTAATTACAGATTAATAAATTATTTGCCACTTCTATAAATTTGTTTTATTGAAAACTAGTTTCGAATGTTATACATTCATCCTCAGTTCTAAGAACACACAAAAAATTCAAAAATAAGCAATTCAAAATATAGTTGGGTAATATTGTACATATTAAATTAGATTAATATAAATCAGTATTATAAGACATTTATGAATTATGGATTTAATTAAGACAAGAAATCAAATACATGTTGGTACTCACCAAGGTTTAAATGGATTATATCAAACAGATAAATTTGTACTGGTTTCTTCTCGAATTGAACTAACAATGAAAGAAAGGTGGGTAGGATGTTTTTAGGTAAACGGTTTAAGGGTCGGGGTTTTTCAGTAATGCCGGTGATTGGTTTTTCTGTTATAGATGGGAATAAATTGGAGATATTTATTTGGCCATTTAAGCAAAAATCTGGATTGGATTTTAAGGATTTTATTATTTCAAGGGCTTCATATATATTTAATTTGATACTGTTTTCAACGTGATGTATTAATTTAACTCCTGAGGTTTTGATGGATTTATGTTTTTTTTTTCATTTAAATGAATTGCAAAGTTGGAATTCTCAGTCTTAGTATTATATGCACGTATATGTTTCTTTAATCTCTGATTTAGCGATCTTCCAGTTTTCTCGTGTATTTGGCTGCACAATCATTACAATTTAGTTCGTATACTCCGCTTTTTTGGAAAGGGTCTATTTTGTTTTTAGGCTTATTTTTGAATTTTTTTGTGTGGTTTTAGAACTGAAGATGAATGTATAACATTCGAAACTAGTTTTCAATAAAACAAATTTATAGAAGTGGCAAATAGTTTATCAATTCCTAATTTTAATTTTCATTTAGGTTTTTTCGATTTCCTCCTCTGCATTATTTTATTATAGTTTCCTTCTAGATTAGCGAGCCAAGAATATAATAGTTGCCACCCCAGAGTCTTCTAAAATGCTTTGGGAGATCAAGTGTAAAAGATATAAATGATTGTAGTCAACTGCTGGCGATAATAATAAAAGCCGATATTATCCTGAGGACAAAGAGAAAGAGGCAATAATAAAGTTGCCCAGTTGTAAATAAACTACCAATAAAGTTAAAAAAAAAGAGATTAGAAGCAGTTGTGACATTGACTACAGCAGTCCAAAGAGGCTACAGCTGTTTTAACAACAATTATAGACAGTTAGGAGTAAAACTGCCTTCCTTATCGTTAATGTCTCCTCATGGTTCTTGGCAGACCAATCGATTCTCTTTGGCGCCTACTGAGTTCCTTCCGGAGGACAATTAAATTATATATATTAGGAGAGAATAAATCTCCAGAAGCTCTCTCTCTCTCCCTCCCTCCCTTTATATATATATATATATATATATATATATATATATATATATATATATATATATATATATATATATAAATAAGCAGGATGCCGCAAGCGGACATGGATCACTCTCTGTAGATTCCAGAGTATTTGGAATAATGGATTGAAATTCTTTTACAGCGCACATAACTCTGAAATTTCAAAAGGAATAGATTTTTTTTTTTTTTTTTTACTGATTCTGATAGAAAATGAAATTTTAAGACGAAATCATATTGGGCACTTTTTTGATTCGATACGCCCCGAGGGCGATAATCACAAAAACAAGGATTTTATATTAAGTTCCAAATTTTTCCATAGAAACAGGTTTTTAGAAAACTATTGATGTAAAAATCGTAAATAATTAAAAACACTTTGAAATGAGTCTATTTTCATTCCATAACGCTGAGTGGCAATAATTAGAGAGGTAATAATTTATTTGACTATTTATTTACAGAACAATATTACATTCTGTCTCAGCAGGGACAATGATAATAGTAATCATTCATACCGTATTTACAAAAAATTAAATAATAATAAAATAAAAAATAAACTAAATACAAGAAATCATAAATAAACTTATATAAAATAAAATAAACGTAACATCTTAAACGCAGGAATACTATTGATTGTAATTGTAGTTGTAGTTGATTGTAACCTAGGACTCCCCGAGCCAGGCTTGTCCCCCCACTTGATGGAAAAGCATGACTTCAGGATATCCCAGCGCTTCTCGTTCAGTCACTTGGATAGAAAGTCAGTGGAAATTGAGAAAGAGCGCTATAGCTGCAGACATATAGGACTTGAGTGGAAAATCTGGCCATTGCCAGAACTCCAATATACATATCTACAACAGGTCTCAGGGCCACTGCCGTTTCACCTTCGAAGAGGATTGCAGAAGCTGGATAGGGATTGTGCTAAGGGATTTGGATGATGACCAAGGTTCAGGTGAAATTTGGATAGAATAAGGTCTAAGACAAATGGGATATTGAGGTCATGATGTAGGGTATTGTTGGTTACATAGTATGGAGCATTGACTATCTTTCGAAGGGAATTGGCAATAATAAATGAGAGAACAGCGGAAAGTGTCAAAAGTAAAAAAAAATGTTTTGGACAAGCTTTCGGTTATTTGTTTTATTATAGGCAAAATGGTGGTCGTGTCAAAATTTTATTTAATTTTTCAAAAAATCAAATCGGTAGGCCAATTTGAGGTCTGTCGTTAAATAGTTAATAACATTATTAACCTTCTTATGCCTGGGCACGTGAGCGAGACCAGGTAAGACATGAGCTATAACCCTTTTTGTTTAAGACTTTGTACGCTTAGGATAGAAAAAAATTACTATGTATTTACTCTCGAAGGACCAATATCCTCGTCAAAAACAGTATTATTTGTAGAGCGTTACAATATATGTCTACATTAACCCACTTCCTCCCCCTTACCCGATCCACCCTTCCTCACGACATTCCTAATAGGCTTTCTGGGCCTAATAGCTTCAACGGGTATGAACTCGGAGATTGTTAAAAACAGTGGCTTTTCGTAGCGGTACAAAGACATGAAGGTATACATTTTTGTTTAAGACTTTGTAGGCTTAGAATCGAAATATTTTACTATATATTTATGTTTCTTGCACAACTTATTGAATCACAATGCTTCTGTTGTACGTGATACATGGTCAGAGGATCCAACAGTTTTTTCCAATACCATAGGATAACGGACACCCAACATTGTTTATAAGGAGGCTCTGAGGTAAAACTACACTTAAAACTGCTTTATTAACGGCACTTTTACTACAATTTTACTACATAAAAAATACCAAGAATTAAAGAGCTGTCATCAAGGATTTTTATGGTAGGTATAAGGCTCTTGCCTTTGAAAAATGTTTTAGAATTTTCAAGACAAATATAAAAATACATTACATCACATAATCCCATACCATGGATAGAAAAGATAAACAATATTAAACGGATAAATCCTAAAGACTGGTTTACGCGAGTAAGTTTTTTTGATCAAAGCCTTGATCAAAAAACTTACTGGTGTAAACCAGCCTTTGTAGAGAGATACTACATCACCTCAAAACAGTTAGACATAAACTGAATGGAACAAGAGATAACATCTGAATAGTAAGTCGTTTATAGAAAAAAAAATACTTTCTATTATATCAGTCTTGTTCTTTATGGGGTGCTATGCGATTAATTTAATTCACAACATGGCGACATCTAATCAAACTGTTAAATTAAATCCTGAACCTAATTTAATAAATACAGGTAAAATTGAAGAGCTGAGATAACATAAAAGCCGAGCATTGATTGGCTGAAAGTTAGTTCATTTGTAAGAGCTGCTATGATTGGTCCTCGCGGCGACCTTGACCCCAATGCCTCCAGTACAAACAGTTCTCAAGGTCATCCAGGGTTAATGTTGATGTTTGACCTCGCGATAACATCGTCGCCATGGTAACCATCTATTGAACTTGCAACTTTATGGAATAATATCTGCCTGCTAACTTTATCCAGACAAACACTCGCATTAATATATGGTAGTCCGATATCCTGGACTCGTAAATATTTAACTTTTCCAGACAAAAGACTGGAATACATATATGCAGGATTTTCTCAAGAATTCGGGAAATAGTCTTGTCTAGATCAGATGACTTGATATTTTTGTCCTTGCCTTCAAATTTTCTTAACTTGACTTCAAAGTACTGTACAAAAAATTGCACTAAATTAATTATGGTGAAAGTCCTTTTTCATTCTTAATAAAATGAGGCTTGTTTCATTTCAGAATTATGATCTCTTTACTTAAAATTAATCAATAAAAAAAAAAAAAAAATCCGTAAGCAGCAGAGGTCCGTCTCAAAAGTCGTATTTTCACTTAAATACAAAATATTAAAAAACAGGAGAGTAAGAAAATGTTGAGACCCGCAAAAGGCAGTCCCCTAACATACCGAAATTTACCCATATTTATATTGTATTGTTCTGCCTCTCCACTTACATTCGATACAGAAAATCCTTCATACCGAATTTCAGTACATTTGATCCAAAGTGGAGGGCTGGAGGTGCTCAAATGTAGCGGGAAAAAAATAAATATAAATCAGACATCTCTAAATCTTCCATAATCGTGCTCTAGGGGTTATGAAACGGATAGAAAACGCAGTCCCGCCGCTCACCGCCGACCTTCGACTCACTGCAATAGTCTATTTTTTTCGGGGAAAATACGACTAAAAAAAAAAATCGAAGCTCTATTTCAAAAATTGAAATGCTTTGAAGGCAGTTTCGCTTCGACAATTAAAAAAATAAATTAATTTTTTTTGAATTTTCAACATGTTTTACGGATAGTTACAATTTTGCAACTTAAATAAAAGCTTACATCTCAACAAATTTAGCATTAAATTGATCGCAACATAAAATTGCCTTTCCCAATCTTGAGACAGAATGGCGGACATAGTAAAATTTTATTTTAATTAACAATAAATCAGATCAATTTGGCCCAATATCAATTTGGAAATCTGTTATTAAGTAGTTACAATATTCTTAAGCCGGTTTATCGGATGATCTCTGCCAGGAAGACAATTTTCAATACACATGAGCTTCTGGACTATTTTTGTTTAAAATTTTGCAGGCATGGAGTAATATTTATTTTAAAGTTACATTTCGTGTACAACTCTGCGATTCAGGATGCTTCTGTCAGGGGATCCAACAATCTTTTTCTGCATGAGCTAAGGGAATAGACACGCAACATAGTTCATGAGGAGGCTCTGCGGTAAAACCATACTTAAAGACCTGTTTCTTACGAATTTATGTATAGCATAATTATGCTATAGTTAATATATTATTTATTAGTATTTACAAGAAAAAAATACTAAAAAGGAAAGAACGGTTATACTGTAACGGCCACAGCAATGCCCCGGATAGCGACCGGACGAACTAGTACGAGACAGCGCCTGCCTGTGGATAAACACGAAAATGGTCTAGCCTCGACGATCGTACAAGAATAAACATGTTTACTGTATATATGTTATTATTTAAAAAAAAACAACATTATATTGTTATTATATATCATATAAAATAATATATGTTATCATAAAAGTTTAATAGTCAGACATGTTCTAAGGGGAACTTAAATTAATGCACTGTTTGGACGCCTCTTGACGCCGATGTTTGCTATGAGCTTAAGATACTCGGGTTGAGATTGGCTATGGTCAAGTACCCTTTCTGCGATTCCTCCAGTTGTTTTTATTTGCTATTTGTAACATTACTGGAGTTTCTTTTGATGTTCCTCTACCTCTCATATATTCCTGATTCCAGAAGATTAAGGGCTGGTTCCCCTTAGCCTTGTTGCCTACGAGGTCTGACGGCTTGTTCCCGTCGCCTGAACTTCCTATACCTTAGCGATTCCTGAAGGCGGTTCCCTTCAGGGTTGCGGTAACGTCAGAAGGCTGGTTCCCTTCGGTTACTCCCTTTCTCATCCTGCTTCACAAGTCCTACACTTTTCTCTGTCCATCACACCTTGACACGCCATCTTAAAGAACAGGCAGTATCGAGACCTTCGGATGTCAAGTCCACCCCGCGATACAATACAAATGGTAAAAGTCCACCTGGTATTTCTCAGGTAACTCTAAGAACAGTTGTTATCATCGTTATCACTCCTGCACGGAGAGCCGGTTAAATAAATAATTAAACGAGCCAGTATTAAATAAATGTAATGTATTAAATAAATTTATTAATGCATTTTGCTGAAATAACAAAAAAAAAAGAAAATTATTTTTTACTTCTGGTTCAGGAAATTAGTATTTTCTCTTAACCAGTTCTTCAGCAATATTGAAGAGAAAAAGCAACTATTTAATTTTAAAATACAACAAAACAAAATTGGATATATAATACAAAAGAGAAATAATAAAAGAACTAAAGAGAAATAAAAAAGAATTATAAAACAGAATTGAGACGTTGACTTGAATTCTTAAAGGAGATGTTTTGAATCAACGAAAAGTTTTGTCTAAACAAGGTCGCAGCAACTTTACATTTTATTAAAGTTTCAATTGTTATTGATTTCCGACTGAATTTTGCAACGAAATATCAATTATATTGCGCATTAAAATCAATTATTGTATTGATAATACTATAATGTAAGGCTCATAAAAATTTTAAATTGTAATAAAATCAGGAATAATGCCACTTCGATATTTCCCATTTTATCGAATTGTAGAAAACTTAAACTTAACTAAAAGAAAAATTTATTTTATAACTTATAGACATAACACATTATTACTTCCTTGTACGAAGTAAAGGAAGTATTGTAATCGCGAAAATTTTCGGTTTTCAGATTTCAACGAAAATATCCATTTTGACCATCTCTGAATCCATTTTGACTAGTTTCGTCGTGGCGTCTGTACGTACGTACGTTCGTTCGTGTTTCGTATAACTTAAAAACGGTTAGCCGTAGAAAGTTGAAATTTTGTATTTAGGATTGTTGTAAAATCTAGTTGTGAGCCTCACTTTTTGGTCACTGCTTAATCACCGGAAGTGGTACTTTACCCGAAGGCCGTAATTGATTTCCATCAAAAATTATATTAAAATGCTATAAAAAAACTTCTCAAATTTAGTATTTATAACTAATATATTGATTTAAATAATATATTAAATTTTGGTTAACATTGGCAGACCGGAAGCGGTACTTTACTTGAAGGTCATATTAGATTTTCATCAAAAATTATATTAAAATATAATGTAAAACATCTCAAATTTGGTAAATAGGAATTTTATATGGATGTGAATGTATTTACTATATTTTGGTTAAAATTGGTGAGCCGAAAACGGTATTTTATTTGAAAATCATAATAAGCTTAAATCAAAAATTATATTTAATTTAAATACATAAATCATATGTTTCGGTAATAAAGGTTACAAACGCAATTTGGTTTCCAATCCAATTAAACATTTTTATTACTTGTTTTGAGTGTTAAAATTTAGTGTAAAAAACTGGTTTTCCTCCCTATTTGTGTGTGTGTGTGTGTCAATAGATAGATGTCGCGACGCCTAGTGTTGTTTTTGAGACACTGCAATCTTCGGAAACTAGTAACCAAATTCAGGATCACTTTTTAAGCTACCGATTTATAGTTTAATAGGCGTACAAGGAAGTCATGTGTTGTCCACATCAGATATTTTTCGTAATATCTAACAACAGTTAAAAACATAAACAAAAATAATAATTTCAATAATCTTAAAATGAAACAAATAATTCCAACAATGAACAATCAAAATTATAACAATATTGGTAATATAAACGGTTGAAAATTTAGCTTATCCAAATTGTAGACCAGAAAAACTGCGATTCCAAATGTTTTTTGGGGTGTTGAATCCGAATCTGAAGTTCCCCAAAAAAAAAATTCCCAGAAGCGTTCGCACTTTATGCTTTTTCGCTTAAAATTTCAAAAGTATGTGTAGTAACGAAAAAAATATTCTCCAAAAAATTATACGATATCTTTTTAAAGTAGACTAAATTTACCGCAATTTATGATCAACCATAGATGTGTAGGTTTAATCATTACCGAGATTACTATAAGATAGCATAAGTTTTAAGGAACATTTTGAGCCAAATATTAGAAAAAACACTGATCCTGCGAGAAAATTATTTAAGAATGAATTCAAACAGTGAGCGACGGCTGAAGACTCATAATTTAAAAAAAATTGATTTTGGTAGGATTCGATTCTAAACCCTTTCTATTATTTGAAAACCTCTAAAAAAATATAGACTTTCATTTTGCACAGTTTCTTAAGCATATTATAATAATATAATATTATGATCTTATACATTATAAGATTATAATATATTACAATAAGATGTTAAGGTACTCGTATTAGGGAATGGTTAAACAGTTTTCTTGTTATTTTTAGACTTTCTTTAAATTTGCATAGAATTTCTATTTTATAATTTTAGGAAAAATATTAATGTTTACAATTTTAATTCAAAACAAAGTAATAAGGTGGAAATAGTAGATCTCTTCTGGAACGTTGGAAAAGTAACTCCGAACCAACCAAATGGTAAAGCAGGACTCCAGGAGATCCCATCGCCTCTCTCCCAGCCGCGCCACTGGTGTTAAAAGCCATTGGAGACTCAGTGCGAGGGCTAGAGCCGCAGACGCTGAGGTCTAACACACATTCTAACTTTCATATGATGTAATGCCTGACCTGATTAGTACCAATTTATATTTACGGGCCATTTTCACCGAAAGCGACAAATTTGAATCTGAGTTTTCAAAAAAATTAACTATGTTCAGTTAACCATTTTATCATTTTATCCTGATAACTTACTTTGGGTCTTGTTTACAATACCCCCGCCAGTGATTTTATGATATTAATTAACGGTTGCTATATAGTTTTATTTTCCTGGATACACAAATGAAACACATGTTTAATTATATTATTGTGAGAATGAATACGCTTAATGAAGCAACCAATATGAATCTTTTGAAACTGTACGAATTATGAAACGAAGAGAAAGGGGCAAAATTATTTTTGGAACAAAGAGGAATTTTGCCGAAAGTAATGCATTGCAAACAAGGCCACATCATGAAATTTAACGAAGGTCGGAACACATACAGGTGCAATAAAAGGCAATGCCGGTAGAATGTGGCGCGTGTACAGGTACCTGGCTATGTCATTGCAAGTGATCGTTAAATAAGGTAGTCAGAGGTATCTAATTGAACTAATGGCATTTATATTTATTTATTTACTTATTTTTGAAATTTTGCAAACTATCATTTCAATTGAATAAATACATATATTTTTCTAACCCATGTCTTTAAATTAATCACTAGGTTACTGTTACTAGGTAAAATCACTGGCGCGGCTAATGGAAACAAGACCCCTTAATTCATAATGACTTGAATGAACATCAGAATAAATATGTTTTATTGTCTCCACCGTCATCCCATCGTTCGTCGCGTCATTCCCCGTCCATCTATAGAACGAGAATGGACGGGATTGGCGTGAAAATAAGGATTTTCTTGTTTTCCTGAACTTTACTTATACCTATCCAAAAAAGGTAAAAATAGTTTCCAATACGTAACACGAAAACTACGACGATGGAATGACGATCGAGACTTAAAGATTCGACGCTGAAGGCGTGTAAACCATTAGAGTCAACTGCCGACCGGTATTTTCGAAATTTGAGATCCGCGGGAAACCAAAGGCGAGGAAGAGTTGGTATACTGCTGGTATACCGAATCTCTCGAAATATACCAAGGTTTAACGTGAGCGCAACATCTGGATTCACCCTAGGAAAAACCTCTTTCAGAATATGAAAGTTGGGAAGATCGGACGGGGCATGACGAAAACCTTTTTTTCTATTGAATGAATTAATAAATCGGACATGAAAAAAGTCGTTCTAGATATAGCAATAGAGAGAGAAGTGATTTATTAAAAATCAGTGCTGCCCAATTACATTTGGTTGCTATAATACACAGCATACTTATCAATCCATAGTGGATAAAATATCTAAATATACACAATTTTACATTTATTTCTTCTTTTTTTTTTTTTTTCTTCCATTCATAGACATATTTCATAGACTTTTCGTCTGTATTTGATTACACACCATTTTATTTTTATTTTTCTATCCCTTATTTATTTTCATCTATCCAACTACCTTCTCACCTCTCCATAATTCTCCCTTCCAGTTCACAATCAACCCCTTCTTAATCCAGTATATAAACTCTAGACAATTTGAAAATTTATGAAACTAATCAACCGAACGCACACACATATAGATCAACAGTACAGGAGAATAAATAAATAAAATAACTTACAAACTATAAACTATTAAATAACTTAATAACTATAATAATAAATAACTTACAGAACTATAAGCCTCTCCCTTGGGAGGTAAGAGTCTGGATTTTAAACGCATAACATTTTGTCATTTCTTCAGGTAGGAAACACTTTAGACTAATTTAATATAAAATAATACTTTGAAATCAAATATTACCTTTAGAATAAATTTTACATATTGTATATGCTATTTATCACTTTAATCCATAGGTCCCAAATCCTGACCGCAGCAGACCGACAATATCTCACTCTCTGCACTATCTCGTCTCGGCATCTTGTAAGTGGTGTTCCTCTCCATCTCTTGGGATCCACTCTGTGGCAATTTCGGACCATCTCCTTGAATCAAACCTGGCTACATAAACAGTCCACCTACATTTCGGTAGACGCCCTTCTTGTGGTAAATTTTTAGCCTTGATTTGAGTTTGAATTTTAAAATTTACAGTTTGCATCTAGAAAATTGGAATTGCTGTTTGAGATCCATAAAGAATTACTGGATATAAGCAAGTTTCCAATACTCTTGCCTTTAAGCCAGGAGATATTTGACTTTTAAAAATATATAGTCAGATATAATATCACTGCTATATATTATTACGGTAGTATAGATCCCTTTTCCGGCTCTCAGGAGCGATGGATTTTGATGAATGAGGTATCAAAAGAAAGGGAATTTCACGGAGAAGTGACGAATCCTGATTTTGTTTCTTAAATTCTTTCAAGGGCTTAAATAAAAGTGATGAAAAAACTAGAAGGTTTCAAAACTTTGACGACTAAGAGTCGGCGGATCGAGACGGGATAAGTTGGGTTTTGAAGATTTTGACGCGGGCATCAAAACCATATATGATCCCTCGGATCATATTGGTCCAGCCTTTTAAAGCCTTAAAACCTACCGTTTTCAAGATAACGCACGATATAGGTCCGCACGGGTCTCATGCCCTCTTGCGTACGTGCCGTTGTCATGGCAACTTTATACATTTTAAAAGCAGTTGAGACTGTTAACAAAAACGTATTAATAACTGTGAAAACGTTTTGTAAATGAAATATTGTTTTTATGTTTCCATGAATGATAGAATACTACAAACAGAAAGTGGTATAGCTGTCTTATTGCTTAAATGTTAAACTGAGGGGGTACTTTCCAGTTGGGCAAGTTAATTACTTATTAAGTATTAACTATTACTTGAACATAGTCATTATAAACTATTATAAAGCTTCACCAAATGTGTGTGTTAAATAAACTTTCTTGATAATATTATATTGTTTACCGCTTATACTTCGATTTCATTAAGATATGTAATGCGAGAGTTCTCGCTGGGGTATACTAGTTTATTTTAAATCTCAACTCGAAAAAATATAATGAGGTTGGAAAACGACGTGAACATCAAATTGGTGCTTTCTGGGCCTTATTTCATAATAAAGTACAAGTACAAGTGAGATAATTGCAAGTGGAAGTATTCGTTTTTAGAGGTTACAGGTTACTTATCGTTATTAGAGGTTACAGGTTACTTATCGTTATTAGAGGTTACAGGTTACTTATCGTTATTAGATAATAATATTTTTTTCTTTTTTAATTTACTGTTTTTTAATATAACTATTTTAGATGTAATCGTGTTTCAACATTTTACAGTGTAAATAAAAGGCTAAGTTGTACTTGTATTTTTGTACTTTATTATGAAACAGGGTGTGCCTATAAAGTAAAGTACAAGTGTTTATATAGTTGTTTTTTATTGTTAAAGCATTGTTATAAGGTTTAAACATGATAACATTTAAAATATTTATGATAAAAAAACAGTAACATGAAAAAAAAATGAAAAACGTTATAATTATCTAATGACGGTAAGTAACTTGTAATCTCAAACACGAACCTTTCCAGTTGTACTTATATTTTATTTTTATAAAATGGACCCTTGGGAATTCTCCTCCTATATCCCCATTCGTCCCGTACACGTTACATCAGAACTGACATGGTTCCACTCATCCATTCGTTAAGATAAAATGATTATCAATAACGACATTCACAAGTCAGGCGTTCCATTTATCTAAATTCAAGAGCAACAAGAAGCCATTGGGGATGAGAAGAAGTTGGCAGGAAGATCTAGACCGAGTGGAAGAGAAGAAAAGAGACGGAGATGGATGGAACCCGCGGCGACAGCTGATTCGATAAAGGAAGTAAACACCGCTCCTAGCGGCCGCTGTAAACAATACACCACAATCCTCTCTTCCACTCACTTCCTCTCCAAACATCTTAGACACTAGCGCCCTCTCTCAATCAGCAGCTATACCCATTTTAATTTTAAATGTGATAAATAAAAACAGACTATAAAATAATAATTATTATTCAATCGATTAATTAAAACAAAAGATTATTAGATTTTAAAGCTTTGAATATATTAACCCTATATGTAATCTTGTATCTCCCAAGATAAACAATTTAAAAGGTACAATTCTGATTGTATATTGAGAATATCGATTTTATTTTACGCAATCGATATCACAAAAGTAATCGATAATGCAATTATAACAGTTGTGAAGCTTTCCACAACATTTTGTTTGTGTTTTGCAGTAAATAGTGATTGTGTTCTCTGTGAACAGTCTCTATCGTCCAAGCTAATAAAAATAAGAATTGTGATTTTGTATTCTGTTACCAACAGCTTGAAATAATTATTGTAAGATTTTTTAAAATATTGATTAGTTCCTGTGGTGTATTAATATAAATTTATTACACCGAAATACTAGATTAAACGTAAAATATATAAAACTCTATGAACGTATCTTCAGGGATACATTATGAAGTATTGAAAACTAGCTCAAGCAACATTTCTATTGAGCACATTAGGAAAAACAAATGCAAATAACAAATTTAATGTTTAAGTTATTTATTTCGACATGTTTAAATTAAACATAAATAAAAAAATATATAGTTCAAAATGAAGTCGATTAAACGGAATTCAAAAAACGGAATTACCTGATTAACGAGAACTATATGGAAGAAAACTTCAACTAATAACAGTAAATCGAGCGTATTGTTGAAAACAGGCTTGGTGTGAGGAGGTTCGCTCGCGTCCGTCTCTTTTCGGGCGCGCTTGGCTTTCCATGTTGGGTCTTGTAGTCGTTATAAGATACGCTGTATCTTTCCTAAAACTGAGCCGATTTCGATGATTCGTTTTTTGTTTTTTAGAGAATTTAATTACCTTTTTATTGTATACATTGTATTAAATTACCTTTTTATTGTATACATTGTATTAAATTCAATATTAAGATTGTATACTTTTTGAATTATTATAATATTAGTAAAATATTCATTTCATCATAACTTTTTTCCCTGCATTTCCTCAGTGATGTACTACAAATATGAAAAGTTAAAGGGCTTTAAGGAAAATAATTTAGGCAAGTTTCATCAAAATAGTTTGAGCCGTTTTCGAGAAAATTGCAAAAAAGATACGTAAAATCGATGATATAAAGTGGCATTTCCGGCTAGTCGATTTAGACAAAAAAGTTGCTGTAACATTACAGGCATATACCTACCATAAATATGTAATTTCAGTTTCGTATAACTTTTCATTTTTGAGCTAGGCTTTTCACATGCACACAGAACATTTTCGAGACTTGGTTATTTGGACAAAGAAAATTCGAATTAGAAATTTTTTACGATCGTAATACTTACTTTATATTTCATATATATATTAGGGAAAGTAAAAAAACACCATTTTTTAAAAAGTATTATAACTAGTTGAAATTAGTACTTATTTTCAATTATACAATAAACGAAAAAAATACTATAAGAAAATGACACCAACTTGATTTTGTGAACTTTAAAGATCGAAGGATGAATTAGGAAAATTAGCTAATTTTTAAGAATTAGTTGACAAATATTGAACTAATTGAACACAGAAAAATGCAAGGATTATAATAATAAATAATAGGATTATAAATAATAAGGATTATAAATAATAAATCATATTAATCCAAAAGTTATCAAGGAATTACTTTTAATTTCAATATCAACTTTAATGTAACAAGAATTTTGTGAAAGAAAGCCACTCGGGAACTGCCAACACAAACATTGGCCAGTACTTTCACCAATGCACAAACATTCACAAATACTTCTGTTTGATATAATCCATTTAAATCTTGGTGAGTACCAACATGTATTTGATTTCTTGTCTTAATTAAATTCATAATTCATAAATGTTTTATAATACTGATTTATATTACATCTAATTTAATATGTATAATAATATCAAACTATATTTTGAATTGAATTTTTTGTGTGTTTTTAGAACTGAGGATGAATCTATAACATTCGAGACTAGTTTTCAATAAAACAAATTTATAGAAGTGGAAAATAATTTATCAATCCCTCCAGTGGCAAAGGATTTAGGAGCCAGTGCCAGATATATATATATATATATATATATATATATATATATATATATATATATATATATATATATATATACAGTAGAGCGTCGATTATCCGAACTAATGTTGTCAGTGGTGGTTCGGATAATCAAAAGTTCGGAAAATCGAAATTCAGGTACTCGCACACTATATGCATATAAATATATATATATATATATATATATATATATATATATATATATATATATATATATATATATATATATATATATATATATGTATACCCTGCCTTCTTTCCCACTATGCTGCTGAAACTTTTTCACTTCAGGAATGAAATAATTTTCGAACCATTTTATGAACAAATCGCTGTCCATCCACGCATTTTTTTGGCTTGTGTATATTAACGGAATTTTCACGTTTTTAAAACATCGTGGGTTTTTGGATTTAGCTTTCATTAACAACGGAACTCTATGTGTCCCAGATGCATTGGCACACACTATTACTGTAACGCGATCCGTGCTCATTTTGTAACCTGGAGCTGCGGCTTCTTTTCGAGACACCAACGACTTAGATGGCAAAGCTTTCCAATAAAGGCATTGTAAACAAAATAATCAAGACATTTCATCAAGTTCTCGGAAAAAGAAACTGCTGCTGGAGCATCAGCACTTAATCTTTCACCGTGAATTTCAATCTGCCGTATCCCATGTTGTAATTTAAAATTTTTTAACTGACCAGAACTTATAAAGGTTGTATCGCCACCAAGCTTCATGTTTAATTCCAATGCTTTTTCACACAAAATGGGCCCCGATATGGGCTGGCCAGAAGACCGTTTTTAAGTGTAAACAACATCCAATTCACTTTTCGCTTTTTTCACAGTTATACGGTTCGAACTGCCCGCCTCACTGTCAAGATTATTTGCGCACCTGGTGATTGAATCAGAATTATTTTTTATTCCGGCTATCGTTGATAAACCAAAACCGAACTCGATAGGTAATGTCTGACCCGATTCACCTTTATTCAGCCGCGTAATAATTTCCATTTTATATTTTAATGAAAGAACCATTCGTTTTCTTTTTGTTGACATGTTTTAATTAAAAAAAAATGATCACAAATGCGGTATACACCTCACAAAGAACGGTTTAAAACTGAAAGTAAGCTACCTACAACCAGCCAAATGAACGGAAAGGGTTTCACAGAAACAAATGCAATGAACTAATTAGGTATACAGTTCTAGGTATACAAATACTATTTAACGAAGCATTTTCTAAGAAATAATTAAGGATGGCTTCCTTTATAGACGTTGGGAAAAATTATTTTATTTTTCGTTTAATTTTATTCAAAATAACAATAATTTTAACAATATCAATAAGTAATTTACATGATCAAATTAATTAAAATTATACATATAAAAAACAAAACATTCCGATAATCGAACGTTCGGATACTGACATTCGGATAATCGGCGCTTTACTGTGTATATATATATATATATATATATATATATATATATATATATATATATATATATATATATATATATATATTTAAAACCACATATTTTCATGAACATTTGGCCAACGATTCGTCAAACGGCTTGCCATCTGCATGGATGTCCCATTTATACTTCCACATTCCACTCTTCACAAAAAATAATGCCACTGGTGTGTAAATATTCTATTCTATATTATATTGTGAGAAAATATTTTTTTTTCACTTCCTGCATGAATAGATTACCTTCGGTAGTGAGGAAGTAACAGTTAAATATTCTAAAGAAGAAGATATGATATGAACAGTTGTTCCACTAAAAGCAGGAGATCCTTAAACTGTCATGACCTTTATAAAAGGAAAAGGATTAATCTGTTTACCGGGAGGGAATATGCAGAAATTATCGTGGTAGTCGTTAGGGGGGGGGGGGTGGGAATAAAATAGAATAAACAAAAACGAAGGAATAAAGACTGAAGGCCAGGGTACGCCTAATGAAAAGGTGATTACGGCTCGGTCAGCGGAGGAGAAAGGAGAGTCTCGATTTATGGCTCCCTTCCTCGCTTTTCTTTTCTTTTCTATTTTTCTTTTACTCTTATTACCTTTTCTTTTTTCTGCTCTGGCATTAGAGCGTTTATTCCATTCAGTTCAGGATAAAATAATTTAAAACGTTTTTTTTTTTTTTTTTTTTTTCACAAAACCTAAATGAAATGATGAGAACACCTTTAGTTTCTCATGATTATTTTCCATAAATAAAATATCTGATGTGGACAACACATGACTTCCTTGTACGCCTATTAAACTATAAATCGGTGGCTCAAAAAGTGATCCTGAATTTGGTTACAAGTTTCTATTAACAGACACACACACACTCTTGTCACTGGAGGTCTCATTCCGTTATTATATGTCGTTTTCTTTCAGTAGGTAACTAGTTCCCAAGAGATTTCTTCGTGTTCCGTGACAACATTAGAACTGTCAATATCACTAGATAAAGCATTGGAAATCGACAATTTCGACATTTTAAGCGGAAGAACCCACTTAACTTATATCTTATTCTCCTGCTGCAGACTTGTTCATCGCACAAATGGGGAGGAAAACAAGTATTTTACACTAAATTTTAACACATAAAACAAGTAATAAAAATGTTTGATTAAAATGGAAAAAAAAATAACCATATGATCTCTATATTTAATTTTAATATAATTTTTGATGTAAGTTTATTATGAACTTCAAGTAAAGTACCCCTTCCGTTACACCAATTTTATTTAAAATCTAGTATATTATTTATATTGATATAAAAGTCTTATTTACCAAATTTGAGATATTTTACATCATATTTTAATATAATTTTTTATGAAAGTCTAATATGGCCTTCAAGTAAAGTACTGTTTCCGGTTTACCAATTTCGACCAAAATCTAGTATGTTATTTAAATTAATATATTAATTATTAATAGCAAATTTGAAAAGCATTGCATTATATTTTAATATAATTTTTTATGGTAATCAATTATTATAATTATTATAATAAACCAAGAAGAGACTAGGCTTCGTGTGTGGAATTTGCAATTATATCCTAACAATTATTTAATTTCTTATGTCGAGTTTTTGCTTTTCTATATTAGTTATATTTTTATATATATATATATATATATATATATATATATATATATATATATATATATAATAAATATATATATATAATAAATATATATATATATATATATATATATATATATATATATATATATATATATATATATATATATATATTTATTAAGCTTCTTCCCTTTCGGTTACATTGGATTTTTTCTCCATGGAATAGATTAATCTTCTTTCCCAATATTTAGTATACACTTCTGAGATAGAGTATATATTATTAACTTACAGTATTATATATTAACTTATTATTATTAGTGTTGTTATGATGGTGGGGCAATGGAACATGTTTTGAAAGAAGTTTAATGAAGACTATTTTGCCCACCCCTTCTGGTTGGTAATTAGCTAGTGATGCTTTGAAGGCAGATTCCCTCGTTAAAAACACATTTTGCATATTCAACGTTACCGCTTGTCACTTATACATTATTTATTAATCCTATAAAATTAAAGGCAATGAATATGATATTATTCGAAATATTAGATTACTAAAGTCTTCTCAATCTATAATACAGTATTATAGATCCCTTTTCCGGCTCACAGTAGCGATGGATTTTGACAAATGAGGTGTTAAAAGAAAGAGAATTTTATAGAGAAGTGACGAATCCTAATTTCAATTGTTAAATTCTTATTTCTTGAGGCAGGTAAATCTCTGTTTCTGGCATTCCCATTATTATCTCTTGAACGATATGACCGAATTTGTTACTTTTGTTTTTGTTTTAAAGGATTTGGATACGTTGTTCCTGTGTACACAGTCGAGCACTCTTTGCGTTATAGCGGCTGCGCAGCATTTATAACATATACTGAAGCGCCAAAACAGCTCAGAATATTTTGACGAAACTTGCCTCAAGTCTTCTCCAGCTCTTTAACTAATCATACACGCTCTATATCCCCGAGAAAAAGAAGGTAACAAGCGATGAAGAACAGAGTATTTTGTTTGCGCAGAATTCCAAAAGGATGAATTTTTTTCGATTATACTCATTTCAAAGATAATCAAATTCTCTACAAAAACCAACAAAAAAAAATCATCCAAATCGGACAATTATCACCAAAGATACAGCGCATTGAACATTGTACCCACGTTTTTATGCTCCTACCACTCCTACCTAGGAAAGTATAGTTTAACGTTGATTAAATTTCACCAATAATCAGTGGGATTTAGGTGGAAATAGTTAACAAAATAAATTATTCATGTTCGTCTCATTAGAACAACTACCTGCATAAGATATTTACAAATTATTAACTACTTTAAGCTAGTTAATTCCAACGGAATAAGATAATTGAAGACATGACAAATTCTTCATGGTGTGGAGTTAGATTATCTCCACACCTTTTAATTTTAAAGTACCAAATATTACTTAAATATTAAGGCTCTACCACACTCCAATGCCATGTATAATTATGGCTGACTTTAAAAAAATACAGTTGTTCTGAACTCCTAATGCATTTAAATCCGATGCTGACGATTGGTTGTAAAAAATTTTCGCTCGGATTCAGCAAGTATTTATAATAGTCAAGCAATTCCGATTTAAAATTTCATCAGTATATAAACAATATTGTGTTGCCCAGTGGCTCCATGGAGTAAATATCTGAATTCCTTGTCGTGGTTCCGATGCCATTGGCTGATGCCATCCATGGACTGATAGATATGTCATGTGTGTATATAATAAATAGTAAAAAAGGCATATTCATTATTATTCTATAGATTCGGAGCCACGTAGTTTCCATTTATCACTCACTGTGTGTTGTATTTCTTCGTATTAATAAATTATTCCCTCAGTAGTATTTTCGAAAATTGATCACCAGGAAGCTGTTATATATCTTCTAGAAGTATACAAACGAAACATCATTTGTCATCTCAGGACAGGAGAAGAAAATAAAATGATTGTGCTTGGAGTCACATATATTACAAATATCATGCATAATACATTTTTTTGGCCCATATCTCTGTCGTGATTGAACAAATAGATAGATGAAGTTGTATAAAAAATTAGTTCGCAACATCAACAATCTTAAAATCTGACTGTAGATGATAATCATATTACCTCCTTGTATAATTATTGGTCATATATATATATATATATAAAAAATAAAAAGATAAAAATGTCAATCCTCAGATTCTAATAAAATAATATTTCTGTATGAATATTCTAATAAAATAACATTTCTCGTGATTAAATATTTCTAAATATTTAAATACATACATATTATATATATATATATATATATATATATATATATATATATATATATATATATATATATATATATATAATACCTTGAGAAGGTGATTAGAACAACTTCATTCGAAAATGGAGAGGTGCACGTCGGAATGAAACACAAAATCCTAGCGTATGCGGACGACATAGCTGTCCTTGGAATCAATGAAGAGGACATTGCGAGACTTGCTAAGACTCTGTTACGGGAAGCAGAGCAAATCGGCTTGCAAATAAATGAAGGCAAAACAAAATACATGATAGTTAGCCGAAAAATCCACCCAACAATAGTATCTGCGTGGATGGCAGAACATTCCCGAAGGTAGACAGCTTTAAATACCTCGGCTCCACAATAATCTCAGTCAATGACCAGCATACAGAGATAGACCAGCGTATAACAAGCGCAAATAGAGCTTTCTTCTCTCTTTCAAGAGTACTGAAATCCCGAAAAATCTCCAGAAATCTCAAATTAAGGGTGTACAATGCTGTGATAAAACCAGTTCTGACCAGTGGCTCTAACCGGCACCCAAGAAAGCAGAATCGAGAGATTTGAAAGGAAAGTCCTCCGCACGATAACCGGAGCGATACGGGGTCAGAATCTAAAATCCTGGAGAAGAAAGACCAATAAAGAACTACTTACAGAAACTGGTCAGTCAATATCTCATGATATGAAGGCAAGGAGGTTAAGATGGGCGGGGCATGTAGCTCGAAGCGATCCATCAGGACGCCTCTTCACAACGATGAATGCCACAATAGTTGGCAAGAGACCAAATGGAAGGCCAAAAACCAGATGGATAGACAGGATCAACATTGATGCGAAAGAGCTGCATGCAGCAAACTGGAAAGCAGTGGCCCAAGATAGGCAGAGGTGGAAGAAGGCTGGTTCAGGCGGCCAAAGATCTACAAGGTCTGTAGAGCCAACCGAAAAATATATATATATATATATATATATACATATATAGCTGATTTTTAAGAATTAGTTGACAAATATTGAATTAATAACACAGAAAAAAGCCCGAATTCAATAATAATAGATCATATTAATCCAAAAGTTATCAAGGTATTATTTTTAAAGTATTTTTATATATATAAAGTTATATGTATATATATATATATATATATATATATATATATATATATATACACACATACATATATATATATATATACACACATACTAGTATATAAACGGACAGCTCGTTTTTTCGCGAAAACTACTGAACTAATCTTCACCAAGCTTAAATATATCATCTTTATGATTACTAGATGGTTTTGCAATAATAAAGTTGACCAATTTCGATATTTTAGCTTCGCAAAAGCTCCAAAACCACTTTCATATTTCATAAATAAATCATATTTCATATGCGCATAAATTGAAAAGTATACATTTTTCGCTGGTTATACGAGCGCGGGATGCTGATTTGAAATATAAATGAATCCACTGCAAAACAAAAATAAAATAATCATGTAATGTACACCCTAGGAGAAAGAAAAAATAAATAACTTTGAAAATGCTTTATTTTATATCTCGAGTTTGAAAAGTGATTCCGACATTTTTCAGCAAGACATTTTTTTAAGGGATATTAAAGAAAAAATAATAATAAAAAAAAATTGATTTTTGGTCAAATGAATTTTAAAAAGTGTTTAAATTATTAATTATTTCTTTTTGCACACTCAAAAATATGGCAGATTTTAATTCATTACACCTAAAAACGTTCATTTTGAAAATATCAACAAAAACAAAAAAGTTTTTTTTTTCAGTTCCGAAGATGCTGGATGGAAACTTTTGAGCCACGAAATAACTACTGAAATTGTAGCGGACAGATACGAAACTGCCGACAACCGGCCCTTCTGCTGCTGTTTCCCGCACTCATTACTAGATTGCGCCACCGAGGAATGACAAAATCACATTAAACCTCGACAGATTCGAATCTCTGTATCTCCTCTTCAGTGTATCCGATATCGACGTTATTGGGCTCTTTAGAAAGAGAGGAGTTTCTTATCTTCATACATAATACATGAAGCTCTTGCATTATCTTAGAAAGTCAACATTGCATTGAGCATTATAACTATGTTTTTATTTTCCTGCCGCTGCACGAAAGAGGAACTTTAGAACAAACGCACTGATAGGGCAAGAAAAATATTGTAATCGGGTCGAATGTGCAGTTTTCAACAGTTCTTCGCTTCGCAGAGCCCTTCTTAGTGAAAAAAAAACAACAACGTATTTTTAGCCATTGGTCTCTGTGTCACGATTATTTTTTGAATGGGTGAACTAATTCTATTTTGAATTTCAATTAATTTGATTTTTTGTTACTATATATATATATATATTATATATATATATATATATATATATATATATATATATATATATATATATATATATATATATATATATATATATATATATATATATATATAACGCAAAAGCTCGAAAAAAGAAATTAAATAATTGTGAGGATATAACTGGAAAATTCCACACACAAAGCATAGTCCCTGCTTGTTTGATTATAATAATTGATTTCCATCAAAAATTATATTAAGATATAATGAAATGCTTATCAAATTTGGTATTTATAATTAATATATTCATTTAAATAGCATAACAGATTTTGGTCGAAATTAGTAAACCGGAAACAGTACTTTACTTGAAGCCCATATTAGACTTTCATAAAAAATTATATTAAAATATAATGTAAAACATCTCAAATTTGTTAAATAAAACTTTTATATCAATAGAAATAATATACTAGATTTGAATTAAAATTGGTGTTCCGGAAGGGGTACTTTACTTGAACGTCATAATAAAGTTACATAAAAAATTATATTAAAATTAAATACAGAGATCATATGGTTCCGTAATAAAGCCTACAAACACATTTTTTTTCCACTCTAATTAAACATTTTTATTAATTGTTTTAAGTGTTAAAATTGATTGTAAAATACTTGTTTTCCTCCCCATTTGTGAGATCAACAAGTCTGCAGCAGGAGAATGAGACATAAACTTAGCGGGTTCTTCCGCTTAAAATGTCGAATCTGTCGATTTCCAATGCTTTATCTGGTGACATTGACAGTTTTAATGTTGTCACTGAACACGAAGAAATCTCTTCCGAACTTGTTACCTACTGAAAGAAAATGACATATAATAACGGAATGAGACCTCCAGAAACAAGAGTATGTGTGTGTGTCAATAGACATATATATATATATATATATATATATATATATATATATATATATATATATATATATATATATATACACTCAAACCAGCAATAGCGAAGCATTGAAGTGTCAGCTACTATATACAATATATAAAGATGTAACTTACTGTTACATTTTTTTAAAGAACGATTACATCTTATTGGGTAAGTTATATGTAACCAGAAGCACCTGGAGGAGGAGCAATGTAACGGATTGACCCAGAACCTTTTCATTAAAGATTCACTTTGTGACCGTTCCACGAATGAATCTTGACACTCCAACTCTTCAGGTCAAGTCAGAAGTTCGGAGCTGGCGTGAAGGAACACAACCAATATCAGAACGAGTACCTGTTACATGTTCCGAAACTTGAATAATTAGTACTTTTGCAAAGAAAATACTAACTGAGATTTGGAATAACCTTTAATTGAGTGCTAAACTATCTTGAGGAGTTAAGACCCGTCTGTATTGACCGAAAACAGATCTCTGATGACAGAAGGACGGATGCCTTCAAGGAAGATGAATAACATCCGAGGCAAGACAGTTACAAATGATCGAACCTGTCAGTCCCAAATCACCGAGGCAATCTCAATTCTGGAGTTTAATAATTGAACATTGTTTAATTGAACGAATAAATATACCCGAGCTATAAAGGAGGTAGTGAAAAATTTAATTTAATAAAAAAATAATAATACCATTCTTCCTTAAGAGACGAAAGTACATGCATATGTATTTAAGCGCATTGGTGGATTGTTAGTGATGTTGGTTAGGTCGTTTTAAAAAAAAAAAATAAGGCGTAATACTTGTTGTTCAGCAACGCCTTTGTTAACTCTTATGTATTTATATAATAATATTGTAGGACATTATATGGGAGGGTAAAATAGAAGTTATAAGAGAAGATTACAAGGATACGAGAACAAAAAATAATAAATTAAGAAAAATAAATAAAAATTAGACAAATAAGGAGGGAAATAAATAAATAAGAAGATACATAACCAAGATAGTGAAAGGAAAGAATATTTCTGATGTGGACAACACATGACTTCCTTGTACGCCTATTAAACTATAAATCGGTGGCTCAAAAAGTGATCCTCAATTTGGCTACTAGTTTCCGAAGATTGCAGTATCTCAAAAACGACACTCGGCGTCGCGACATCCATCTATTGACACACACATACACAAATGGGGAGGAAAACCATTTTTTTTACACTCAATTTTAACACTTAAAACAAGTAATAAAAATGTTTAATTGGATTGGAAACCAAATTGCGTTTGTAACCTTTATTACCGAAACATATGGTTTTAACCAAAATATAGTAAATACATTCATATCGATATAAAAGTCCTATTTACAAAATTTGAGATGTTTTACATTATATTTTAATATGATTTTTGATGAAAGTATAATATGACCTTCAAGTAAAGTACCGCTTCCGGTTTTCCAATTTAGACCAAAATCTAGTATGTTATTTAAATCAATATATAAGTTATAAATACTAAATTTGAGAAGTTTTACATAGTAATTTAATATAGTTTTTGATGGAAATCAATTATGACATTCAAGTAAAGTACCACTTCCGGTAATCAAGAAGTGACCAAAAAGGGAGGTTTACAACTACATTTTACAACTATCCTAAATACAAAATTTCAACTTTTTACGGCTAACCATTTTTGAGTTATGCGAAATACGAACGAACGTACGTACGTACGTCCAGACGCCACGACGAAACTAGTCAAAATGGATTCAGGGATGGTCAAAATGGATATTTCCGAAAATTTTCGCGATTACAATACTTCCTTTACTTCGTACAAGGAAGTAAAAACGACGTCGATATCTAACCCTCAACTTACCTAATGATATCTAACGCTATCTGTTGGCAGATTCGTACACCTCACTCTATAATGGACTCTTGTTTCGTTACGGGTCATCGTGCCACAGACACTATCAAACGAACTGAAGCATAATGTCAAAGAATAAAATAGCATCGAATTCTTAAAATTCATCGTCAATTTTTATCCAAACAGTTTAAAAGTTTATAAAAAAAAATCGCATGCTACCATTACGTCACACGCTTCCAATATTCGAATTCCTTCAACAGCAGAGCGTAGATTCCACTCCTCGATAAAACTCCATTATTTTCTAAGACTACTCTTTACTGCCCTTGACCCCTCAAATTCTTAAAATTCCATATTTATTAATATGCGTTTAAAATTGGACCGATGAAGATTATAACTTCATAATCTATATTTAATGAAAACTTGTTTATTTTGCTACAAATTAATATTGGACCAAACGATTCGTTCTTTAATACAAATAACTCTCAGATTAAAAAAAATATGTAAATACAAGCGGGAAGGTTTTAATAACTGCGGAAAAAATTTAAACCATAATATTTATTGATTTATTTATTCCACTTCGTTTTATTAAAAAATATGGAAAAGAGATTATACCACACAATAGCTGCAGAAACATAATAAAATACCAAGAAAATACAGTTAGTAATAGCCTGTATTTTTTATGGCTATTAATCTCCAAAAATACAATATAATCTAATAAATGATGAAGTTAAAATTAACCTATAAATTAACCTAAAGACATTATACAGGAAAGTGTTTCCTTTGGACGAGGCTTTGAATTTCCAAGCGCACTTCGATGTTGATGCGACTCACCATTTTTTTAAAATAAAGAAACCTTTAAACCGGCAAAGAAAAAAAACAAAATTTAAATTCTCCAAAAAAAAAAATAAAATAAAAAAAAATTGTGGTTTTACGTTTCAAGATACTTAAAATCGAAAAAATTAAATAAATAAAAAACCGTCCGCCCGCCGTCAGCGGATTTCGTCGAGACTACTTGACCGATTTTTTTGACATTTGGTAGCAGTCACAGGCCATCCCGGGATGATCCTCGGACAATCAACATACTATATGCCGTTTCGTTTCAAAATAGTGGCCGATCGAAGGTTTCATCCTCCATATCAAGACCATTTATGCAGATAGAGGAAAAATATAAACTTCTTTGGAATTGTTATAGCAAAGCCTTAAAAAAAAAAATACAAATAAATTTTTTATTTCTTTTAGGATATATGATTATTTGGAAATAATAAACCAGAGTGTATTATTTATTATATTATTACTAGCGTTTTATTATAGGTGTAGAATGGTCGTTTATTGATTTTACAACGGATAGTGTTAAGAGAGAAAGTGTTAAGATTCACATTCCAGGACCAACTGATAAGAAAGATAAGGACCAAGGGCACTTCAGGAATTCTCCCCAACATCTGACACAACAGCTGATATTGGTCAAAAACGCCATTTTCTCGAAAATTCTACTATATATATATATATATATATATATATATATATATATATATATATATATATATATTAGTAAATTTGTGTAGTAGGTAATAGCTGAAATGAATATTCATTAAATATTTTATTGCTAGTTGGAGACATTAAAAATCGATTTCATTATTTCAGGTATGCCTGTTTTAATTGTAATTACCTTTTGTATCAAAGAGACCTATTTTGTATTAATAAAGAATCATTATTTAAGTGAAAGTTGATTTGAAGTTCTCTAACCTAACCATAAGGCAAACTTAGAAATCGCTTTTTAAAGTCTCCAACTAGCAATAAAATAGTTAATGGATATTCACTATATATACATATATATATATATATATATATATATATATATATATATATATATATATATATATATAGGATTCTCACAAAAAATGCGAGTTTGATTGTATTATATATATATATATATATATATATATATATATATATATATATATATATATATTATATATATATATATATTAAGATTAAAGACCGTCCATGGACCAAACCTCCGGGCGGCTATTTTACGTCCTGTAAAACTACAACGCGATTCACAATTAAGGTACACGGGGTAGAGTCATCACTCCTACGCCCAAAAAAAAATATATATATATTATATATATATATTTATTATATATATTTATATAATATATATATATAATATATATATATATATATATATATATATATATATATATATATATATATATATATATATATATATATGTCTGTAAGAAAGACCACATCGCGCGGCCAAGATCTTCATTCATGGTCCATAGTGCCAAGAGAAAAAGAAAAGAAAAAAAAAAAAAAATATATATATATATATATATATATATATATATATATATATATATATATATATATGTATCTAATATTATATAATATATGTCTGTAAGAAAGACCACATCGCGCGGCCAAGATCTTCATTAGTGCCAACAGAACAAGAAAAGAAAAAAAAAATATATATATATATATATAAGCGCCATTCAGCAAACTTTACAGGAAACAGATTAAACGATCTTTCCCCACATAACAAACAATATACATTTTTTTTCGATATATTGTGAGCGAGAATCGATTGAGGCCTGTTTACTTCCCAAAATCAATTGAAACCTAAATTTCGAATTTTTGGCACTTAACCATTTTTCAAAAAATGACGTCGATATATATATATATATATATATATATATATATATATATATATATATATATATATATATATATATATATTCATTATCTTATGTTCTATGCTAAACTCTATTATCGCGTGCTAGGTTGTAAACATATAGATTAAACAGATGCAAGCAATTTGAAATAATATAAGATTCCTAGTGTTATAATAAAATATTTATAAATATCTCTAATACAAGAAAATGTTAAGAAACAAAAATAAAAATAATTAATTTTTATTTATTTTTTTTAAATAAAAAAAGTACCATGTAATTGTAATACGTAAAAACACTGCAAATGATTACACAAATCATTTCCAAATAGTTATATATACAGAATATCCTGTATGTCCCTTGCGTTTTCATATTGGCTTTCGGTGAAATTCCAGTATAAAAACTTTTTTTTCTTAGTCGATTGCAGAGGTCCATTGAAGTTATTGCTTTTAAAGTTAGTGTGTTTTTATATTATCGTTATACGGAACATAATAACTACAATTCAATTAACTTTACCGTCTCAGTTTATGATGTAATATAAAAATAATTGGATAGTTGATGTCGCGTAATAAACTGATTCGAATCCTGATATTCTTTAGACGATCAATTCTGCTGATATTCTAGAGTTAATAGTTGTGTTTTTTTTTTCTTTCCTTTTAGTCCTTAAATTTATTTTTTAAACAAAAATTATTTAATAACCATACTTTTCATATTTCCCATGAATTACATGCTTACATTTAAATTAGACATTAAAAAATTTAAATACCTATATCTATTTTTTCGATATATCGAACTACTATTTCGATTTATTATACATCGATATGGTATGCATCATTATTATTTTTTTTTTTTTCGATATTCGCATTCCTAGTCGGGAGATCGTCATGGGGCACACCCAGCCACTATAAAGTTGTTACGTTTAGCGGGATCTCGGCCAAATCAGTTTCTTGCACAACCGTTGACCTAAAAACAATACATCTTTACAAAGTATTGAATGGGTTATAGTAGTATAGAAAAATAAAAATTTAAATTAAGTACATGGACATATTGGTTTGACGAAAGGACTAAGCTACTATTGCCGTCAATATTTTAACACCACAGTTCTATATTCTATGTTCTAAGTTCTATATTCTATACTAAATTAATAATTTCTTATTTTTATTTAGTTTTTATTTTATTTTGAAATTCTACGTATTTTGAAACATAAAATCTTCAATTTTAAGGAGGGATTAAATTAATTTTTTCCTGGTCTATTACAAAGATTTGTCATTGAAAATAAAAAAAAAACAAAATTACCTCATCTAAATTGAGTGAAAGGAACGGCTGGATGGAGCGGCATCATCTGGCATGCCAGTGGGCGGTAGTGCAACAAATCCGCCAATGATTCTAGGCCTTTAAAATCCTTCGGGTCTCTGGTAGACACAGCCTCAGAACGAAATTTTAGCCAGAAAGATGTACACTGAGTCTCGGCAATGCACTTATTTTCTTGAGTGCCTTTTTTTCTCCCGAATAATAATATGATTAATTTCATTTCAATTTTGTAATGTAAAGATAAGTGTTATATGTTTATAATACTAAAATTTATTATTAACGAAACAATTGCGGGGTTTTGTATCAAAATGGGACAGTACGGCGAATATAGTCAGGAAGATGAACTTCCTTGAGGAACCAGGCATTGATTCCTTCCTGTTCAATAGGAATTTGGGCTCAATCCAAATATCTTCGATATCTTCTCCATCCTTCAGACAGCCGTCTATAGCAATCCTGCCGAAAAATAGCAGCGACATATTGGAGTCCCAAGTGCTCTATAAAACGGGGCAATAAAGAGCTACAAGGAATCCTTCATATACCACTTCTCCAGTTAGTGGAAGTTCTCCAGCACCACTGGATAACTACCTACTAAATGACTAGATAGAATAGAGATGAATCAGTAATAAATATTTTTTCAAATGTTAACTTTATCAATTAATAAGAGAAAAATGTTTTAAAAAGCTAGTGCGGTGCGCACATCACACAACTTTCATTTGCCACCCAACTTTGAGTAGAATTTATTTTCGGTATGATCATCGAAAAACGTTGTAGCTTATCTGAGAGTCAAATGAAATGAAAGTGGAATATTATTGAATAAATATATTGAAAAAATTCGCTAGTCTGTCATTACCTCTAGAAAACATGATAATAAGGGTAAGTGTACACAATGCACACTTGTCACATAACAGAGGTCTGCACTTGCCCCTACTATCATGTTTTACTGACAGCGAACAAACGCTTAAAAAATATAAAACTGTCAAGGAAAAATGTAAAACACAAAGAATTTTGAAGAACAGTTTTTGTAGATTCCGCTCACGGAAAAAATAAAGAAAAAAAATCCCTTCTGGTAGATAAACACCGATATAACTGTACAGCAAAAGTTGAAATACACAACTTTATCAACAGGTTGGAACTAATCTCTGTGCAATTCGTTATACTTCACCTTAGCAAAATTTCGAGGCTGATTTCTGATACATCATTATTTAGACTCCATGCTTCAGGGCAGATGTTACCAGTTGTGGGTTCCGATTTAACGAGACAATTCCACACTTACCCCGAAAACGCAATTACCCCACACCACCCTATCTGAAAATTGAACTTCTACCACATCAATCATATTAACCTGACTTGTCTCCGATTAGCATTTTTTTGATCATTTGACGCATTATAAAAAATATCTGATATACATATCAGATATACATATATAAATATCTGGACAATACAAGACTTCTTTGTACGCCTATTAAATTATAAATCGGTGGCTCAAAAAGTGATCCTGGATTTTGTTACTAGTTTCCGAAGATTGCAGTATCTCAAAAACGACACTCGGCGTCGCGACATCCATTTATTGACACACACACAAATAGGGAGGAAAACCAGTATTTTACACTAAATTTTAACACTTAAAACAAGTAATAAAAATGTTTAATTGGATTTGAAACCAAATTGCGTTTGTAACCTTTATTACCGAAACATATGATTTATGTATTTAATTTAAATATAATTTTTGATGTAAGCTTATTATGACCTTCAAGTAAAGTACCCTTTTCGGCTCACCAATTTTAACCAAAATCTAGTAAATACATTCACATCAATATAAAAGTTCTATTTACCAAATTTGAGACGTTTTACATTATATTTTAATATAATTTTTGATGAAAGTCTAATATGACCTTCAAGTAAAGTATCACTTCCGGTTTTCCAATTTAGACAAAAATTTAGTATGTTATTTAAATCAATATATAAGTTATAAATACCAAATTTGAGAAGTTTTGCAAAGTATTTTAATATAATTTTTGATGGAAATCAATTATGACCTTCAAGTAAAGTACCACTTCCAGTGATTAAGCAGTGACCAAAAAGGGAGGTTCACAACTAGATTTTACAACAATCCTAAATACAAAATTTCAACTTTCTACGGCTAACTGCTTTTGAGTTATGCGAGATACGCACGTACGTATGAACGTACGTCACGACGAAACTAAATAGATTCAAAATAGATTCAGGGATGGTCAAAATGGATATTTCCGTTGAAATCTGAAAACCGAAAATTTTCGCGATTACAATACTTCCTTTACTTCGTACAAGGAAGTAAAAAATAAAAATGCAAAATCTTCATTTCTCGAGTTTATTGATGGAAAGTCAAACGATTTTTTTTCAAATTAGGAATATAAAAATGTTATTGGGCGTTGGAATAAATATATTGAACCTAATGGAAGTCATTTTGAATAAAAATAATATAGTTAAAGTTTTTTTTTCCTTCATTTTCCGCATATTCTACGAACTTACACTTCATATGCTCCAATATAATATAATAGTAAGATAGTACTTAGTTGTAAGGACTACATCTTAGATAACTATGAAATAATATTTAATAAGCAAATTGTTACTGCCTGATGCCATTATAATTTCACAGCTACCTTGAGAGAGGCAGGCATAATAAATTCAAGTAGACTTTACAGCTCATAAAACACTAACTTTACACTTTACGTGTTGTTTGTGAGTCCAAAGAGGTTATTGCTCTAAACGACCCCATAAAACAAGATCTATATCGTTATATCCTTCACACTCCAATAATCAATTAATATCTCGGATCTCTCTAGCATATTACAAATTTTAATTTTATTATTGAGATATCTGACAAAATTTGTCATTCATTTTTTATCCACATTAATTAACCGAATTAAATTAAATATATTTCATACTTATAATTAATTTTAAATCTAGCGAGTTCAAAAGATTTAAATGACAAAAAATCCTTCGATAATAATCCTATTTATTAAAAAAAAAAAAAAAAATTAAATTATAAAATATGTATGTAACCAATAGTGCCTGGGACTAGGGACTTCTCTTCAAAATTAAAACGATACTCTCTCCTATTTTGGTTTATTATTTTCAATAAATTAAAAAAAAAAAATTGTAATCCCCCTCCCCTCAAAATTTAAGGATTTATGTTTCAAGATACGTAGAATCCAAGTATCGAATAAAAAAATATCCGTCGATCCGCCGTCCGCGGATTTTCTCCGAGTCTACTGGACCGATTTTCTTGAGATTCGGCACCAAAGTCACAGTTCATCCCAGAATGATCCTCGGAACTCGAAATTATCATCCGTCTGTTTGTTTCAAAATGGCGGCCGATTAGAGATCTTCTTAGCCCATAACTCGTCCATTTACAAAGATAGAGGGGAAAGGTGTTTTGGGATCTGCCTAACAAGACATTAATAAAAAAAAAAAAAAAAAATAATAGGTAGAAGATAGGTAGAATCCAAATATGGAACATTTTTTTTATTTATTACATATCCTAACCATCATAGCCTATTTGCATTGACAAAGTTTTTTCTTGACACTCCCAGTTCGGCACTCTCAGGGCGATCATCTTAGGACAAGCTTCAAATTTCTTTTCCTTTGGTGTCTACTGCTTAATTTTTTTTTACTTGGATAGAATAGATATTTTTGAAATATTACTAAGTGGAAATAATAAATCTCTATGTGCTGAGAATCAGAACTTTCTAACGTTGGTCCAGCTTTAGTAGGAGTACCTCAGGAGTCAGTACTTGCTCCACTACTCTACATCATATATATATATATATATATATATATATATATATATATATATATACATACACGATATTCCACTACTCTGACAGCGATGTATGCAGATGATACTACAATCTTAACAACATATCATGATCAAGCTTATTTAGTGCCCATCTCTCAGTGTCTAGAACATCATTTTCATTCTTCAACCTAAAAGAAACCTTCCCTCCACAATACTTCGAAAATATTCAAATTCCGCAAACTGACTCAATACGATACCTAGGCCTGACATTTGACGGAAGAATGACACGAGGCGCACACATTAAAATCAAAATAAAATCGCTAAGCCGATGACTAAAATTATTATACTCATGTCTTTCAAGTCATTGAACATTTACACTTATTTACTTAAGAGCCCATATGGACCTTCATTTCGCATTCGGGACAACGAAAAAGACATACGTATTTCTCAGTCATTAATTTTTAAAACTACAACGTAACGATCCATGATACGTTAGCAACGTTACTTTACATACAGAATTTTGACGAGGTTTAAATCAGTATCATGTTGATCTATAGTTTCTTTTTCGGCCGCTAGAGTGCCGACCTTTTTTATCTAAATCGTCCTTTATTACGTCGTGTTTTTTACGTAAAATCCAAAAGTCTCGAAATTCACTAATACCGTTCCAAAACCTCTTTCAGGGCTTTCTTTAGTGCTGACTTGAGCGTTTTAAAAATTTGGAAATGTACAACAAAACATAAAACTCCAGGTGAAATCTTTAAAACCCGAATTAACATTTGATGTGGCTGTCGAACTGACGAATCTTCTAATTGTTTTGCGTATAATTTCAAAATAAAAAACTTTAATAATAGATTAAATTTACATGGAAAACGTTATGCCACATTTCTATATTAAAGAAAATGTGATATGAATGAATGTGTGTATGTTTGAAATTAATATTAAAACCATTTTTGGCTAGCAAACTCGGTCTAAAACTTTAAAAAAATAATAACTGAAACTAAACTAAATAAACAAAATAGCAATTTTCTGCTGACGTAAGCAAGCATTGAAATTGATAATTTACAAGTTCGAGGCCATTCCAAGAACCCAATTAAAGATGCCGTTGTTGTTCCAAAAATAAATATTTTGTAGTTTTTTTTTTGTTCTTTTGTAAAATTTAGAAAAATGGATATAAAGAGTTTTGATTTTAAATGGATCATAAAAGAAAGAAGAAAATAACAACATTGAAAACGACAGAGGCAGTAACAGTAACAGTAAAAAATGATAAAAACAGAAATTATAAGCAGGATAAAAATATATGAAGTATAAAAATAAAAAGATGACAATATATAAAAAATGAAAAAATAAAGTTAAGTGAAAACAGTGAAGGAAACATTATGAATTACATGAAACAATGAATAATTTTTTACTGGTACTGCCTCTGTCGTTTTCAATATTGTTTTTTCTTTTAGCCCTGATGATGGCCTAAAACTTAGGCCGAAACGTTGGCACAAAATAAATAAATCTAACTTATTAATGTGTCGGTCTTCGACCGCACCCCTCGACCGACTTCTTCCTTAAGTATATCAACGGTCAACCAAACTCACTTTAAAAGGTGATATTCTTGCAAATATAATTTTTTCAGATTTCCATCTCACATCTTTGCTCGTAATCTTCGATCCTGGAAAGACTGCTCGATATCCTGGCAATCAGCAGTTCGTAGCGAACTTCAGGAATAGACCCACTATCGCGGTTCCGCAGTGCAGGAGGGAACTGCTACTCTTCGAGGTGTGCTATCGCAGCAGTTAGCAGGTGTAGATCATTACGAGGCCCCGGCTCTAGCATCCTCCAAGATAGCAGGTAATCTCACCTGTCCTTATCAGTAGGCGATAGCTATCTAAAGGCAGCGGCGTTCTTAGTCAACTCCCAATGTCTAGCTCTACAACCTTCCAGAAAGATATCTAAATTTAAAATCTGAAAATTAAGGAAGATATCCAAGAGACAAGAAATCCGAACTACATTGTTTACCCTAGAACAATAGCGATAAGGCAGAACGTGTGGAAACATCCAGCACATTATTACATACAGTTTACTTCCTCAACTGTATAAATGGAAATATGGCAATGGGTCATTTTTTTTTTCAGGATATTACCTTGTACGTATATATTTAATATTTTAGAGTTTCTTAAACAATAAAACGTAAATTAAAAAAAAATCCGTTAGCAGTAGAACTCCGTCACTAAACTCGTATATTCACGTTTAAAAAAAATATAAAAACGGGTGAGTAAGAAAAAAATGAGACCCACAAAATACAGTTCACTAACATACCGAAATTTACTCTTACTTTTACTTTTATATGGTTCTGCCTCACCGTTGGTGGTGTATATATATATATATATATATATATATATATATATATATATATATATATATATATATATATATACACATATATCAGACATCTCCAAATCTTCCATAATCGTGCTCTAGGGATTATGAAACGGATAGAAAACGCAGTCCCGCCGCTCACCGCCGACCTTCGACTCACTGCAATAGTTTTTTCGGGGAAAATACGACTAAAAATGTTAAACAGATATTCATTTGTTTAGGACATTTCTCCATACACACGAATATTCCGGGAACCGTGTGAAAAATGTTCGTTTCCTAACGTCAAACTACTAGGTTGTTATGAAAGTCTTTGTGCATAGGATAAGTTATATTTAAATTTAAGTATAAAATCTACATATTAAAATTATTCTTCAAAATATAGGCCACCATTTCCAATTGCAGTAACCCATCTTTCTACTAGAAGTTGAATTTAAGATGCGCTGAATCTTTGCTAATTCCGGTCCGAAATAGAAGATTCCTTTTGTATTTTAGAGAATTTAATTACCTTTCATACAATTTCATTCATGATTTACTATAAAATGCATGCTATTTAATTTAATCGCAAATAAAATATTCTTTTCATCATTTTTTTCTCTACATTTTTTCGTTGATATACTACATACATGAAAAGTTAAAGGGCTTTAAGGAGAAGACATTAGGCAAGTTTCATCAAAATCGTTAGAGCCGTTTACGAGAAAATTGTCAACAATTGTAAAATCCATGATATAATTGCCACTTCCGGTAAGTCCAATACGCTGTATCTTTGGTAGTACTGAATCGATTTTAATGGTTCTTTTTTTGTTTTTCGTAAACATAACTTAACATAAAATACATACTTTTTAAGTTATGCGCAAATAAAATGTTCTTTTCATCATAACTTTTTTCCATGCATTTCCTCGATGATGTACTACATACATGAAAAGTTAAAGGCCTTTATGAAGAATAATTTAGTCAAGTTTCATCAAAATCATTAGAGCCGTTTTCGAAAAATCGAAAAAAAAAAAAAATGAAAAATCGATTATGCAAAGTGGCACTTCCGGTTAGTCGATTTTGACGAAAAAGTTGCTGTAACATCACAGCCATATACCTACCTTAAATACGTAATTTCAGTATCGTACAACTTTTCGTTTTTGAACTAGGCTGTTCACCTACACACGGACCCTTTTACGAGACTTGGTTATTTGGACTCAGAGGACCTTAAAACGTGTATTTCCGTTCAAAACTCGTATTCGAAAATTTTCACGATCGCAATACTTCCCCTTATTATATATTTGATATATAGGTAAGGGGGAGTAAAAACATGCAGATGACGGCAGAACACGAAGGATCAGTGATGGTCTGGGGTTATTTACAGAACATTATACAGAACATGGTCTGGGGTTATTTTTCTTCGAAGGGTGTAGGTAGTCCTGTAATTCATTGACGGAATTATGGATAAATTCAAGTATGCTGACATTCTCAAAAGAAAATTTAAAACAAGTGCAAGAAAAATTGGGTTCGAATCAAATTTTTAACTCTATCTGGACGATACTAAATATGCGTACAAGTATTAGGCTGTACAATTTCCCTAAAGTCTTGGAAACACCTCCCCAATCATTCGATCTGAATTTAATTGAAAATTTGGGGGCACACCTCGAAGGAGAAATTAGCATATATGATATTCAAAATGAAAATATCTGTAGGCTAAATTAATTCTTGAGTAGAACAAAATCGGACCAGAGGCAATTATTAAATTAGTTAAATCAATGCCTAAAAGACTTAGATGTACAATCAAACAAAAAGTTTAACCAACCAAATATTGATATATTGTTATTACAGTAAGTATTATTATAAAATTTGTATTTCCGAATACTTTTAAAGCTTCTATTTTTAATATTTTTTTAGTTTATATTAAATACGTCCAAAATAAAAGAATTTTTTATGTGAATTTTCTTTTTAGCTGTACCGTCGTCCTCTTAACATCAATAAATGGGTGACATTTCTTTAAAAATAGATAAATAAATAAAAAAAAAAAAAAAAACCCGTAGCACTACAACTCATGAAGGGTCTTGGGTTCAGTACTTGGTAAGGAACGTACTGTTTCAAAGCCAACGGTTGTGCAAGGAGGTGATTTGGTCGAGATCACGCTCAACCGCCAGGTTTTCCCCCCAATTAAGGATACCCACTTTATAGAGGCTGGGTGGTCCCCAGTAGGGTCTCCCGACCCAACAGGGTCGATCCACGGCTGATAACAGAATAAATAATTATCAGGCACAGCCGGTCTCGAACCCGGAACCGGGAGCATAGTAACACAGTGCCTTACCACTGAGCTACTCCGCTCCTCCTAATAAAATAAATAAAAACGAATACAAAATAAAAACCTCATCAAATTCGGAATACTTTCGACACTCACTAAATCTCCCTCAGAGATTTCTACAGTGTAATTCTCAGTAGAATTTTATACTACAATAAATTGTTAAAACATTGGCTATACCCAGTGGGACCATCCCCTCCTCCGTAATATAGACAACTTACCTAAATAATTTTCTGGTCCATTGTTATACAGGAAGAAGTTTTCGATTATTAAAATCTTTTTTAGCGTTTATTATAATGTCTATCTATTGTCCTTTCCGATTTAATAACTAACCAGGATCTATCTAAGCCTGTATCAATGTTAAAACCGACTATTTTTTAAATTAAGGACCTCTCGAAGGACCTCTATCCTCGCCAAAGCTAGTATTATTTTTCAAACGTTACAACATCTTGTCAATGTATAATCGAATGAATGAATTTCTAAATCAGGACAAAATAAAATTCACATTTTATTATTTTTATAATGTTTTTATTAGTATTTTTGTTTCCGAATTCAAGTTGACAAATTACATTCCGTATTTCATGTAAGTACTGTCGTTATTCGAGTCACTAAATTAGATAACTTCCGAATAAATCCATATTTACTCTGGCATCAACTTACGAACAGCTCAAGAACTCTTACAGACAACTTTCGCTGTCTGTAAATATCAACGGAAAATTCTTGATCAGATGAGATATCGTTTAATCAAATACAAAGTTTAAATATTTTCTCAAAGTTAAACACAGTATTGCCGTGCTTTTGCGTATTAAATTATTTGGTAAACTGTATATCTTTAGAATCTCATTTATATCATCTGGAGTAAATGAATAGAAAATAAATTTATAAAAAATTAGTTATTAAGAAGAAAAACAAAATTAAGAATATAAATATCTCATTTATTTAAAGACAATTGACAAACATTATTACATTAACCTTCTTATTATATATATATATATATATATATATATATATATATATATATATATATATATATATATATATATATATATATATATCTGTTTCAAGTAGATATAAAAAGTTATTGTCATGAACCTTCTGGTGAACGTCTAGATTGTTTTTGTTTATTTATTATACTAGCCAAGGCTTCGGTACAGTTAATAACGTGGAGGAAAAAATATCTGATGTGGACACGATCTGATGACTTCCTTGTACGCCTATTAAACTATAAATCGGTAGCTCAAAAAGTGATACTGAATTTGGTTACTAGTTTCCGAAGATTACAATATCTACAAAAACGACACTAGGCGTCGCGACGTCCATCTATTGACACACGCATACACACATACACATACACACACACACACACAAGCTCTTGTTTCGTGAGGTCTTATTCCGTTATTATATGCCTTCTTTTTTTTCAGTTGATAAAAAGTTCCAAAGATATTTCTTCGTGTTCCTTGACAACATGTCACTAGATAAAACATTGGAAATCTACGGTTTCAACATTTTAAGCAGAAGAACCCGCTTAACTTATATCTTATTCTCCTGCACACTTGTTCAGCTCACTAATGGGGAGGAAATAAAATATTTTACACTCAATTTTAACACTTAAAACAACTAATAAAAATTTTTAATTAGAGTGGAAAAAAATCGCACTTATAACCTTATCACCGAATCATATGTTCTGTGTAATAAATGTCAATATACCTTTTGATGTGTTTCTTATGACCTTCAAGTGAAGTACCCCCTTTCGGATCTTCAATTTCAACCAAAATCTATTATATTACTTGTATTTATATAAAAGTCTAATATACCAAATTTGAGATATTTTGCATTATATTTTAATATAATTTTTGGTGAAAGTCTAATATCACCTTCAAGTAAAGCACCATTTCCGGTTTACCAATGTTGACCAAAATTTATTATGTTATTCAAAACTTTTTGAATCCCCTCCAGACAGGTTTCCGGTAATAGATTAATAGAAAATCACCAACCTCATCCTCCTAAATTTTTCCAAGACCTTTGATTCCCTTGACCATAATATCCAATTTTCCAAACTTCAAAGTCCCTCCTTGTCTTCCAGTTTCCTTCAATGGTTCCAACCCTTTCTCACCGCTCCTCCCCAATTAACCTCCCTCTGGTTCTCTAACCCTATCAAAAGGCTTATCTCAAAGTCCCTCTCTATCCCCTATCCTTTTTTCTATATTTATTAACGACCTTCCGCTTTCCAAAAAACATCCCCAGTACCATCTATGTGCTGATGATGTCCAAATTTATTTCTCCTTCGACTCCTGTAATACCATTTTGAAACTGCAGGAAGACTTTAATAGAATAATGCTTGGGCGACCCTCAATAAGCTAACGCTAAAACTCGAAAAAACCATTATGATTGGATCCTCCCTCTCTCCTCAAATCTGACCCCAGATCCCCAACCTTTTCCTGAACAACACCTCTATCTCATTCCATATATCAGTCAAAAACCTCGGTGTCATCTTTGACCTAACCCTCTCCTAGAAAACACACACCTCACAAATTTCCCGTTGAACCATATCTATCCCAAAGCAATTCCGTCGTGTCCACCATCTCCTTCCACTCAATACTCGCCAACTCTTTGTTTCCTCTCCTGTACTTTGACTATGGCTGAAGGGTGTACGGAGGACTCTCAGGTGAACTCGAAACTAAACTTAAACATCCTATGAATTGCTCATTACGATTTATTATCGGAATCACTAGAGATACGCAAGTTATCGGACGACTATTATATCTAACAATTTTTATAACAATAATTTTAAACATTAAATTGCCTTTCTCAGGGCTCTCCCATATCTTAGACCATACATACGGTACATCCGGGAGTCCCACCATGTGGCAACACCTTGTCAATATCAGGTCGGCTGACCATTGACCAGAGATCTGCTGTCTTTCAACCGGAAACCCTGTCAAGTTCCATCTTATATTCAACAGTTTATTGCTACTATATTCTTGGTCAGGTGTCAATTCTATACTTTGTAACTAAGCCCTCAGGACAGCCCTCACATGAAGTTCACATGAGCTACCAAGAATTGTTCCCATCCAGTGTAGAAATTTATCCCTCCTCCTGCTCCTTACAACTTGATCCCTTCTCCATTCTCATCCCTACAAAGTCTTCTCTAAATTTACTAAAGAGGCATTCAATATCAGAGTAAGCCATGATGTAAGATAGCTAAGATATTGCAACTTAGTTTGTAAGAAGTACTTTAAATGTCATTGTAATATTTTCTTCGATAAAAAAAATAAATCTTAAAGTCTTTACTGTTGTGTGTTCGTTAATTCGCATATAACTGAGTATTACGCCGAGTTAAAGTGGTTCTTACCTTCGAAACGCTGCCGGTATTTCCTTGCATTCTTCCAGGTGATCAGGACTCAGCGTCCCACTTTTATCCTGCAGAGCCTTCAATTTAAATGCTCCGTTCAATTCCGTCCTACCAGGTCCCGTCCATCTGACTTCTCCAGACAGAACTGCTGCATTTGACAAGTCCTTTCTAATCAGAGCTGCCTCACTCTGGAATCCCTCCTGCCATCCGTCTAGCACCAACAGCCTCCTCGTTCAAATCCCTCCTCTTCAATCACCTTCTCGCCCAATCAGAATAATTATCGCACAGAAGATATGACGTAAATTTTAATCTTTATTATTTTGTAGTAGTTTCTCTGTTCTCTGTTTCGGTTTTCTATTACTTTCTGTTTTTTTTTATTCTATTTCTGTTTTATTTTTTCGTTATAAGCATATAAATGCGTAAATAAATCATCTATTACGTCTGTAAGACCACACTGCCTTGATCATTACAAATGTACCTATAAATTGTTCTAAAAGGACTTCGTACCAGAATAATAAACAAATTTTCAATTCATTTAATTTCAAAATGGCGGATGATCATCTAGAGTTCCGGGGATCATTCTGGAGGAACATATGACTGAGATTCTGAATTTATATGGATGACAACAAATGCTTACTTCTTTTATTTAACAATATGAATTAACATTGTTTATTTTTTTATTTTTAAAAAGATGAATTAGCAAAGCTTTGACTAGTTTATGATAAATTTTAATTTAAAATACTTATGCTTATTAATTTTTCGGCTTGATAAATACCACTATTCTTCATGCTATGAAGCAATTTAATGTTATTTAATTAGAAAAAAATATTCAGCCAACTATACTATTTTTTATTGATGCTATACAATTTACAGTCATGTCCAAATTTAAACTATGTCTTGATAATTAGGGATTGATAAATTATTTGCCACTTATATAATTTTGTGTTTATTGAAAACTAGTTTCGAATGTTAAACTTTTCTGTTTGATATAATCCATTTAAACCTTGGTGAGTACCAACATGTATCTGATTTCTTGTCTTAATTAAATTCATAATTCATAAATGTTTTATTATACTGATTAATATTACATCTAATTTAATATGCATAATAGTACCAAACTGTATTTTGAATTGCTTATTTTTGAATTTTTGTGTGTTTTTAGAACTGAAGATGAATGTATAACATTCGAAACTAGTTTTCAATAAAACAAATTTATAGAAGTGGCAAATAATTTATCAATCCCTAATTAGATTGATCCTTCTATACCATCATGCGGATGTCAACTGATTATTTCTTGATATCTCAAATTCACAAGTCAGAGCTGGTACGTCATTGAGATTTTAGAACTTGCTTCAAAGTGCTAAAATTATTGTAAAACATATATTAAACAATTTCTACTATATAGGGAAGTTTATATATATAATCAATTAATTAGTGAACAGTACACTTCCCTTAGGGAAGTGTACTGTTCACTAATTAATTGTTACATCAAATAGTTACAAACATTTAAAGCCAACACCTATACTGTTTAATTTAAGAAATTTTGATTTTATCGAAACAATGTTGTGTTTGAATAAAAAAAATGTCAACAATTCCAACAACTAAATGAAAAGTTCAAATCCAAAAGAATTAGAAAATTCGATGTATATTAAAATATTTGGGAAAATATTTAATATAGTTGGGAAATTTGGTCAAAATTTTAGATTTTACTCCTTATACTACTTAAGTTGTTGTAGCAACGTTACTGAGGCGGAGAAATATAACGAATTCGCTTGAGAAGTTGGAGTTGGTACTCAAGACTGAGGAATAAGGGTCGGGTCTTGCAATGGGGCTCTCAAGTGCGTATTGTTGCCTAATGAATTAAAAATGGTCGTCCAGTTTTTCTTCGTCAGTTTCCTAAAATTCTCTAAAGTTACAAAAAAAAAAAAAAATATTTAATCAAATTATAAACTAGGCGTGAGGTGTAAAACTTGAAGATGAAGAAACGAGGATTTCAAAGCTTTCGAAAATAATATATTGTGTAAATCATTCAATACTGCTATGCTCTTTTCGCAAACGGGTGCTGAGTCACTTAAATCGATTACAAAGGTCTGCAGTAAAAAAAATTGTTTCAAATATAATCAGTGATTTTTACAATATTTTTGACGCTGATTACGTGGAAAATAATTTTTAAAAAATCCATGACGTATAGTTTAGTTACAAATTCCACTTAAAATTATGGCCATTTAAGGATTTTAGGTAAGTAAGAATAACAATGTTCAATAATTATAAATGGAAAATTCAAAACAAATAGCAAATAGTCTCAAAAATAAAAGAAAACAAATCACCTGTCGATATTTCGCCATATCAGGCATCATAAGGACAGAAGGAAAGAGAGAATAAAATAAAATAAAGACAAAAAAATTTATAAAGAATAAATACAGCACATCTTACATCCATAATCAAAGAAGACACTAACCAGATACAGTACCCCTCGTCATGGCACCCAGACACATACTAAGGTTAAACGGAGGTTACATGACAACAGCTGGGAAAAATTGAATTAAAACAGCTGATTAAAAAAAAGATTAAAAAAAAAAGGAAATACTCTTACTAAAACCAAAAAATATACAAAAGATACTATTTTAAAAATAAAATTCTAAAAACTTTTTATGATATTTTGTACATTTTTGGGCTTTAGTAGGAGTATTTCCTTTTTTTTTTAATCTTTTTTTTAATCAGCTGTTTGTAATTAAACTTTTCCCAGATGTCATGTAAGCTCCCTTTTCCTTCAGTATGTGTCTGGCTATCATGGCGTGGGGTGCTGTCTCTGGTTAGTGTCTTCTGTGACTGTGGATGTGAGATGTGCTGCATTTTATTGTTTATATAGGATTTTTTCTTTTGTTTTTTCCTTTCTCTCGTTCTGTCCTGATGATGCCTGAATTGATGAAATATCGATAGGTGATTTGTTTCTGTTATTTTTGAGACTGTCGGCTATTTGTTTGAAATTTTCCATTTATGTCCTACCAATTGTTTTTTATCTCATTTTGAAGTTTTGATCTTGCATATTAACAGTGTTAAATGTTTATTAGCCTTAAAAACAATTATATTCTCTTCGGTTTTCAGATTTGAACGGAAATATCCATTTTGACTAGTTTCGTTGTGACGTCTGTACGTACGTTCCTATGTTCGTTCTTATCTCGCATAACTCAAAAATGGTTTGTAGTAGAAAGTTAAAATTTTGTATTTTGAATTGTTGTAACATCTAGTATTGAAGCTCCGTTTCTGGTCACTACATGATTATCTGAAGTGGTACTTTACTAAAAGGCCATAATAGATTTTCATAAAAAATTATATTAAAATATGATGCAACACCTTTCAAATTCGATATATAAAAATTATATATTGATAAAAATAAGAAATTATTGTTATCACGATAATTTACGGTATTTCAGATTTCAACGGAAATATCCATTTTGATCATCCCTGGATCCATTTTGACTAATTTCGTCATGTCTGTACATACAGCAGTATCTCGCATAACTCAAAAACGGTTAGCCGTAGAAAGTTAAAATTTTGTATCTAGAATTATTGTATATTCTTGTTGTGAACCTCTCTTTTTGGCCACTGAATGATCACCGGAAGTGGTACTTTACTTGAAGGTCATTACTGATTTTCATCAAAAATTACATTAAAATACTATGCAAAAATTCTCAAATTTAGTATTTATAACTTATATATTGATCTAAATAACATACTAGATTTTGGTTTAAACTGGAAAACCGGAAGCGGTACTTTATTTGTAGGTCATATAAGACTTTCATCAAAAATTACATTAAAATATAATGTAAAACATCTCAAATTTGGTAAATAGGACTTTTATATCATTATGAATGTATTTACTAGATTTTAGTTAAAATTGGCTTGCCGGAAGCGGTACTTTACTTGAAGGTCATAATAGATTTTCATAAAAAATTATATTAAAATATAATGAAAAACATCTCAAATTTCTTATAGAAGATTTTTATGTCAATTTAAATAACATACTAGATTTTTGTTAAAATTAATCTTCCGGAAGTGGTATTTTACCTGAAACTTTTTTTTTTTTTACTTCCCGCATATTTTTTTTTTACCACCGATTTGTAGTTTAATAAGCGTACAAGGAAGTAACGTGATGTCACATCAGATTTTTTTGTCGTTGTAGGGAATTTAATTATCTTTCAAATGAGCAAATAAAATATTCTTTCCGTCATAATTTTTCCTTATTTTTCTCCGAGACGTAGTTTATGGATGAATAATTAAAGGGCTTTAAGAAGAAGACTTTAGACTAGTTTCATTATAATCTTGTGAGCCGTTTCGTTGGTACACTCTAGGAAAGAAGTGGTTTTTCGGATTTTGCGCAGCTGATATCGATAATTTTATTATTGCAAAATCATCAAGGGATCATGAAGATCATATAGTTAAAATTTGATAAAGATTGGTTCTGTAAACTAAAAAATATATTATAACGTTTGACGTTAATTAAGAATTAAATAAACATATCTCTATTCCATAATTACTAAATTAACACCCACTTTGGTTTAAAAAATATGTAATGATTTTTATGCTTCAGGCTGAACTGAAATATTCCGTTCGTTAGAAATTTATTACTGTTGGCATTCGGTCCATCACGGGCCCTCGAAATAAATCCCGTATTTAAGCTTTTCTCGCCAAAAAACGAATTTTCATTTCCTGGTTCTAAATCAACTTCGCAATTAAGCTGACAGGAAATGGTTATTAAGGTTTTTTAATGGGGGGGGGGGAGGGGTCGGAATTTAGTAGCCATTGGGTGCTATGGTGTTGGGTGCTATCGCTTGCGGTATCAATTTCTTCGAATTAAATAGAATTTTGTTTGTCGCATCATAATGCCCTGCAATGGGAATATTTATTTGTACATATGATTAAAACCAAAAAACTATATTACAATAATATTCAGAATAATGACATGGTGAAACCCGATAAATGAATCGATATGGCCTGTAAGATTATGTAATGGGATGGACTGATAGTTTAATTTAATTTAGATATTAAAGGTAATATGGCCATCGATGGAATTGCAAATGGAATTAATATATAAGTTAAGTAATGTGAGATAATAATTATGCCCAAAAAGACAACGATTCTGAATATACCGTATCGATAACAAATTAATCGATTCTTTATAACCTCCCTCGGCGACTGATTAACCCATTAAAACCTAGGGCATGTAAATTTATACTAAAAAAAAATCTTTTATTTTTCTAGTGAATATTCAAAGATCACCTGTGCTTTTGTTTAAATCCTGAGACATTATTGAAGCCTTCACTCATTACAATTCTTCAGTCATTCTCTCAATTTCGGTGTGTATAGAGGTTTAAAAATTGTTACAAATTGTTTATATTTTACAAATGTCGGTCAAAGTCTGTCCTTCTGACAAAAAGCAACTGAAGATTATTTTTTCACGATATATTTATTTTCAAATTTATTAATCCAGCAGTAAAACTAAATTCCAATCATTCTATTTAAATTTTTTTTATTTTTTTTCTTGAACTGATCAATTTTCTTACGCTTTTTTAACCATGGTTAATTACTTTCTTTTTTATTACTGGTTAATTTTTATGTTATTATTTTTTCACTACCTTCACATCAATGGCTAGCATATGAAGATTCATACTCTTATAAAATATATTAAAAAAGATTATTTTTTGGGCAAATTTCCAACGAAAATTTAATTATACGACCAATAGGATGTTCCTTAATTTAAATATTATATGATGAGATCATTTTAACTTCATTTAGATCCAGATATTGAATAAATTTTGATGATGGTAAAATTCTATATAAAGAATAGAATAATTTCAGAATAATATTATTAGAAGCTATTACTTTAACGGAAAATTTGGAATATGCAATTAATTATAAAACAGATTGAAGAAATATTAATATAACTTAGACAGAGTTGCTAAATAGGACAAATTAATAATGTACGATTTCTTCATTGTGGAAACAAAAGGAGTTTCAAAGGGAATTCCTATAGAGTGCGCTAAAACAGCCTTATTCTCAACTAAATTAATATTTGTGATATTGATGGATACCTCAGGAAGAAAACATTGTTTTTTAAAGAAATAGTATTTTAAAATATGGAAGACAAGATCAATTAGAAGTGGTTTTATTAAATCTAATAAAGCGAATAAATAAATTATATAAATGTTGTCCAAACATAAATTTAAAATTAAATTATGATTTAAATAATAATAATGATTAATTTGATTTATGATCTTTAGAAATGCTGTCACCAAACTGAAATACTTGAACTGAATGTGCCAAAAAAGGAAATAAGAACAATTAGCTATAAATACTGAGTTATTGAAAACAAATAAATTCTTTTAATTACGGATATGAAGTCAATTTTCTTCCTTTTTACTTCCTTGTACGAAGTAAAGGAAGTATTGTAATCGCGATAATTTCCGGTTTTCAGATTTCAACGGAAATATTCATTTTGATCATCTCTGAATCCATTTTGACTAGTTTCGTTATGTCTGTACGTACGGCCGTATCTCGCATAACTCAAAAACGGTTAGCCGTAGAAAGTTAAAATTTTGTATTTAGAATTGCTGATTAACCTAGTTGTGAACCTCCATTTTTTGTCACTGAATGATTACTGGAAGTGGCACTTTACTTGAAGATCCTTACTGATTTTCATCAAAAATTACATTAAAATACTATGCAAAACTTCTCAAATTTAGTATTTATAACTTATATATTGATTTAAATAACATACTAGATTTTGGTCTAAACTGAAAAACCGGAAGCGGTACTTTTTTGAAGGTCATATAAGACTTTCATCAAAAATTATATTAAAATATAATGTAGTAAAACATCTCAAATTTGGTAAATAGGACTTCTATATCAGTATGAATGTATTTACTATATTTTAGTTAAAATTGGTGAGCCGATAAAGGGTACTTTACTTGAAGGTCATAATAAGCTTACATCAAAAAATTATATTAAAATTAAATACAGAAATCATATGGTTCGGTAATAAAGGTTACAAACACAATTTTGTTTGCACTCCAATTAAACATTTTTATTACTTGTTTTAAGTGTTAAAATTGAGTGTAAAATAGTTGTTTTCCTCCCCATTTGTGAGATCAACAAGTCTGCAGCAGGAGAATAAAATATAAGTTAAGTGGGTTCTTCCGCTTAAAATGTCGATTTCCTATGCTTTATCTAGTGATATTGACAATTCTAATATTGCCAGGGAACCCGAAGAAATCTCTTGGAAACTAGTTACCTACTGAAAGAAACCGACGGGAATGAGACCTCCAGAAGCAAGAGTTTGTGTCAATAGAAGGATGATATCTTCGGAAACTAGTAACCAAATTGAGGATCACTTTTTGAGCCATCGATTTATAGTTTAACAGGCGTACAAGGAAGCCATGGGGTGTCCACATCAGATATTTTTTTATATTACAATAGATATAATTATTTGACAGTGTTCCGGTGAAGCCTAGGGATCAAGCTGCAGTGGGATCTATTCTCTTATGGAAACTAAATTCCATCAGTTATAAATAAAATAATTTCTGTTATCTAGCTGGAATGGCCTGTTTTATGTGATATGCCACCACTGACAAACTGTGTTTTCGATAGGCAATGTAGGAAGGAAATATATGTTAAAAAAATATAAAAAATCTTGATAGGAATGCTCTTAATAGGCGCACAAGGAAGTCCACATCAGATATTTATATTATGTTTAACTAAAAATGATTATCAATCTTTTTATACTAACAGCTTTATCAACCTTTCGGGGAATTTCCTCATCCTCAGGACAACGCATATGTTTTTCTTATTTTTCCATTCTTTTAGTCACATTATCTTTAAATTTTATTTTATATTGTCTTATAATAGTCACATATTTTTTTTTAAACTTGATAAAAATAGTGTACAAACTTCCTTTACTATCATTGTCACAATGCAAAATTTTGTTGATGAAATATTACTTTATGACATTAATAATAAAGGAAGTTTGTACACACTTTTTGTTAGGTTTTTAAAAAAAAAATAGTCACTATTATAAGACAATATAAAATAAAATTTATAGATAATGTGACTGTAAGAATGGAAAAATAAGAAAATAAATGTCATAAGGATGGAGAAATTCTGTGTAAAAATGCGATAATAATTTTTAATAAAACATCATATAAAAAGGAAGAAAATTGACTTCATACCCTTAATTAAATTTATTTTTAAAAGAAGATTGTTTCATAATAACAAAAAAAAAATCTATAATAACGCGAATTATAAACCATAACCCCCTTATTTCAATAAAATAGGTTATAATAACCAGCTGAAATTCATTGAGGCTGATATCCCCGTCCAAAGATTAAAAAAAATGGTGGATTCAAATAATCTTTTAAAAGAAATGTAAAATTTAAATGGTTATCGTCAATAGACGCCTTAACAAGATTAGGCATTCCGATGTACCAACTGTCCCAAAAGCATTAGCCAAGGGGCCACGCCCAAGTGGCTCTGCGGAACTATTATCAAAACATTTAATTAATAAAATAAATACGGGATCAAAATGGTTCTATAATTATTTAATCTATATCGATTATTATTATAAAGTAAGTCTAACAGTACTTCATAGCTTTCAAAAACAAAAAATGATAAATGTTTTAGGATTGAAAGACGTTTTATTTACTGACGGTTACAATATTACATTTAGTTAATTTAATAAGAAAGCAATAAAAAAAAACAATAATGACTATGGTACAAAATAATCAATTCCATAAAGTTAGATTTGTTTTAAATATTCGATAAATTACATTATATAAGTTCAAATATTTTTTTTTTTAGAGAAAAAGCTTTACAGAACATTACTTAATCAGAAAGTTTAATTAGTTAAATTAGGTATAAATTTTATATGTCAAAATAAACAAATGATGATTATAAAATTCCTACTAATTTACGGGAAGTTAATTAATTACTAAATTAATTAATATTATTATTTTCATCAACAAACACACTTCCCTTAAATTATCTTTATTAATTTTCTACATTAATTTTTTTTTTCACCCACACACTCCTGGGTTTTCCTTTCTTCTTAATTATGCTATTTTTCTATTATAAAATAATTGTCGGTACTTCCCTAAAGTCCGTTTTTTTCCATAATATATTATTTCGTCTGATGTGCCCACTATTAAAATTTAATTCCGAAGCTTAGCAGACACATTATAGTGCAATAATGTTATAAAAAAACATTTTAATGATGGACACATCAGACGAAATAATATATTATGGAAAAAAACGGACTTTAGGGAAGTACTGCTAATTGTTTTATAATAGAAAAAATAGCATAGTTAAGAAAAAAAAAGAAAGGAAAATCCAGAAGATGAAAGAGTATTTCGAAACGTTGGTTGTGTGTGGGTGAAAAAAAAAATTAATAAAGATAATTTAAGGGAAGCATGTTTGTTCACAAAAATAACAATACTATCAAATTATGATTTATTTATAAGTTATCTGAAATAAATGCAATTAAAGGTATATAACTATATATTTTTCAAAAATATAGAAATGAAAATAGAAACAGAAAAAAAAAACATTATTTCATTTCGGTACAATACTTTTTAAAATTATGATATAGAATGAAATTATTCTTACACCTTTAACAGGCAGAATTCATATCCAAATCAAATTTTAATATTTTTTCTTTCTAGTTTTTCAGATAAAACAAAACAAGTGCCAGTTTTTGAAAAAAAAAAATAGGATTTTAGGGTATTTTTCTAACATTAGTCGCTACCGATAAGGCATTTTATTTTTATAAATTTATAAAATGGAGGAGGTACAAAAGAGAAAGATGGGAAAGACATATGTTTTAAAAATATATATATAGTATTTCTACACTAATCGGATTGAAATATATATATATATATATATATATATATATATATATATATATATATATATATATATATATATATATATATATATATATATATTTCTACACTAATCGGATTGAAATATATATATATATATATATATATATATTTCTACACTAATCGGATTGAAATATATATATATATATATATATATATATATATATATATATATATAGTATATATATATATATATATATATATATATATATATATATTTCTACACTAATCGGATTGAAATATATATATATATATATATATATATATATATATATATATATATATATATATATATATATATATATATATATATTTCTACACTAATCGGATTGAAATATATATATATATATATATATATATATTATATATATATATTTCTACACTAATCGGATTGAAATATATATATATATATATATATATATATATATATATATATATATATATATATATATATATATATATATATATATATATTTCTACACTAATCGGATTGAAATATATATATATATATATATTTCTACACTAATCGGATTGAAACCCTTGATATAAAAATAAATTAAAACGAAAATATAAAGAGGCATGTTTTCCTCCCGTTTTTGAAATAATCGTAACTGAAATTTGGAAAAAAAAAATCTGTTGTAGCTTCTAAAAATAAGTTTAGACTTTTTTTTTATTACAGGGCAATATATGACTTCCATATACTCTCCCCTCCTTTATTTCATTAACGTTTCCGGGAAATATTTCCTAATCATCAGAATAATTTTTTTCCCAGCTTATATTTCTCTCATATTGTTCATATTTTAAAATTTCAGCATCTATTATTGTACATTGACCGGGAGTCTAAGATCACTGACTGTCAGTAAATGGTTAAAAAATTTAATATATTTGTGTATATAACGAGATATTTTGGTTGAGCCAGTTATATTCACAAGAATCAAACGCTTATAAAACAAAATTTTCAACAAAAGCATACAAAATAAATGATTTGAAGTGATAGTTTCCAATTAAAAAAATCTCTATTTAACTTTAAATATGTGAAACCTAATCCAGTTTTAAATGTGGTTTAATGAATTGGTTTACCGGGATTTATAAATTATTTATTGAAGTTTCTAAGATTATAAAATAAAAACAGATAACTATATTTTCAATTTGCATAACTGCATAATTTTTACCCATAATTAATATACCTATACCAATGAATGAATTAATGAATTTTAAGTGTTTTTTTTTTATATATAAAATATTATTTTGCCTGTAAGATGACATGTTTTAAAAATAATGAGCTTGATTAAGTTGAAAATTCATTACCTACAGGCACATAGATAGTGGCAGTATTTTAATCTTAAAATGTTCTTTTCTTATTCTTTGAAAATATCGATAGTTTACTAATTATGGTGAATGCTATTCAGAATTAAACTACACTGTATTGCAATATCAAAATATATTTTAATTTTTTATTAAAGGGCAATATATAACTTCCAGGTATAATATTCTTTTCTAAAATTAACAATTATTGCATTTATCAACACATTTCATAATTTAAACATATTCCATCATAACATACACATAAGCCGTATTAATTATTTAATATTATCTTTAATTTAACAATATCTCTTCTGTTTATTTCTCTCCTATTGTCCATAATTAAAATTTATGCATTTATTATTCTACATATTGATGGGAATCTAAATTCACTTACTAGTAGCTGAAATAATATTCCTATATTTCTATTTGATATATTTATCTCTATATTTGTCATAGTTGTTTTGATTTTTAATTAGTATTTCTATTTAAAGCTATTAAATGATTTTTTTATAAATATAAATATATTAAAAATAAATATTTATGTTAATTTAAATACATGACTAATAATTTTATTATCATTGTTTAATTTATAATCAATATTTTTATAAATAATCATGCGAAACACAAATATGATTATAAATATTTCAAAATTTCAAAACAAAAAAAAAAGCTTAAAAATATTAGAACTAATTATTTAACAAATAATGGTTATAAGTGATGAAATTGCGTGTTAGGGCATGATATGATAACTTATACTATAGAAGGAATACTTGAAAAAATTATTTTCCATAAATATATAAAAAAAATTGATAACTCACAGAAAGGTCCAATATGGCCTCCTTCCTTTCAAGTCCACTTTCTGTTTTCTTCTTTGGAAATATTCAGATTTCGGAACGAAACTAAATAACGAAATGACCGACAACTTAAATAAATCAACATTATCACATCTATAGAACTTTTTAAAAACATATTTAAAATGATATTAACTCATTGACAGAACGGAGACCGAACTACGAATGGCTTTAATGAAGAGATGTGAGCTGTTACTAAACGTTCTAAGGAAGCTGATTTGACTAGAATCAAATACTGCAATCTGATTGGCTAGCTTTAACCGCCATTTCTCACCCTAAAAGGCTCACAGTCTTTCGAGAAATACTGCAGACTTTGGAAGCCGATTCACTCCATAAGGGCCAGTCAATCTATTGATATGAAAGGTATGTTATTAATATAATATTTTGTCGTTTATTCATATTCTTCATGCACAAAGAGATAAATAGCGAATTATTATATAATTATTTAAGGTATATATGAACAATTTCTTCCTTATAGATGTGTATTTGACTAATCAGTATCCAATTTTGCAATTATTCATTAACTGAAATTTACATTAACACTGCATGCATTTAGACCGGGTTCTGCTATTATATAAGAAGCCGGACCCCCTCCCATGTTAGATATTTTAATTTTTAACAACCATTAACACTTTAAATATAAAATTATACTATTTTTCTCGTGAGCACTCTTTAAAAAAAAAATCCAACGAAAAACTCCAATACAGACCAAAGTAAATTAACAGAGCCTGTTTAACCCTCGGCCACCAATTCCAAAGAAAACCCCTCCCCCTTCCTATGTGGGGGCCCTGTTACTTGATACTTTGTCATTATTAACAGTAAAAAATTAAATATCTTAAGAGGAAGCTTGCTACATCCTATTTATTATATCTCGATACGTTGGTGCTAAATGTAAATAACATAATTAATATGTAAGGAAGAAATTATATTCATATAGCTTAAATGTATAAATTTATATATTCCTAAAGAAATTGAAATTAGTATTTATTTAATTATTTTTTTCATTTAGAAATAAAATAACTATGTATATAAGAAAAAATTCATTTTTAAATGAATAAAATATATAATTTTTAATATTATTAGTTTTAATAATTCACGATAATCCAATCTTATAACGAATTTTCAAAAAACATACGAAATTTTAATATGCTTAATTTACTGGTTATGTTTTAAAGTGAATGTTTAAAATTTAAGTAGTTTCCTAAGTCTTAGTTTATATTATAATCTTCTTTATATATATACATATATATATGTATATATTGATAATTATCAGCTTACATTATAATTTATTATGAAATTATTAAATATTTTTTCAGGATTAGATTTAATTTTATACGAATTAAAGCAATATTAGCAAATATAGAGTTTAATTTCCTTCTTATTCTTATTATATGCCTTAAATTGTACTCAAAATAAATATTTTATCTTTAAAAAGATCAAATAAGATTGAAATTATTATCTATTCAATTATTTTTTCTTTCAGAAAAAAAAATATGTATATATATATATATATATATATATATATATATATATATATATATATATATATATATATATTTAAAAAAAATTTTTTTCTTTCTTAAATATATATATATTTATATACATATATATAAGAAAAAAAATAATTTTTAGACTTAGACTCAAATGAATAACATATGCGATTGTTAATATTGTTAGTTTTAATAATTCACGATAATCTAATTTTATAAACAATTTTCAAATAACATATTATCAAATTAATACGCAGAATTTTATAGTTATATTTTAAAGTAAATGTTTAAAATTTAAGCAGTTTCTTCAGTTTTAGTTCATATAATAATCTTTCTTTTTTGTTTATTTTTAATATTGACAATTATCAGCTTACATTATAATTTATTATGAAATTATTAAATATTATTTTCAGGATTGGAAAGAAGAAAGAAACTAAAGCAATATTAGCAAATATTGAATTTAGTTTCTTTCTTATTATTATTCTGTGCTTTAAATAATACTGAAAATAAATTTTAGATCTTTAAAAAGGTTAAAATCATATTAATAATTATAATTTAACATTTGTAAGTATTTAATAATGAATTATTTACGAATGAATCATTAATAACACTCAATAACATTTTATTTAACAGATTTAAAAAAAAGTTTACTAAGAAATTCTTTTTAAAATTACTTGTAATTGTCTAAATAAGCTTACATTTTAACAAATATTAATATTTTCTCTTTTTAAATTGATTTAATGCATATTTTAATAATAAATGTACCGACATATATTATTATAACAGATTAAATAATAATATTTTTAATATGGCGATATCCGAAAAATAGGTATATTCTTATAGCACAAAAACACAAGACATTTTAAAATTGTTGTGAAACGGAGAAATAACTGAAAACACATGCGAATAAATAAAAATTAACACTGTTAAAATATATATAAATAATAAAACAACTAGAGAAAACCGAACCGCACTGAGACAAGTATTGGAAATAACTGATGTTGAAGAAGACAGAAGCATACGGCCATATTGCAGAGTGCAAACATAGTTACCGGTAATTAGATTGGCGGGTTGTCACCGGTCATAGAATATTAGGTTAATAAAAACAGCATCTTCGGATTCTGTTTCTTCTTTAGATTTATTTCCTCAATATGTCGAATTGGGCAATTTCATTTTATCAATACACCTTTATTACTGACATAGATTCTTAATAAAATACATTCGAACATATTACATATCGAACATGATGGTTCCTTGAAAAGATTTCGATATATAGAAAGATTGCAATTTTTCACCCTTTTCAGGCTTAAAAAATAAATCACAGCTATTCTTTAGGATTATAGAACAAAAGCAATTTTTTGGAGTTAACGATGTAGCAAAGGCAATTTTTTAGGATTAAAGAAAAACAAAACTGAACAATCGATAAAAATTATTTGAAAAATTGTACAAATTACATCTGTGATTGTAGATTTTTTACAAATGTACATTTATAATTTAATAAGGACATTTATTTAAAATATTCAAACATACATAAAAATTAATTTATTTTTCTTTTCGCGCACGCTAGCTTCTAATGTCTATTTGTGTATAACTCATAACCGAAGCCATGTTTAAGAGCTATATTTACAATAAGAAAGGCAAAGTTAAACTGAATTTAAATTGAAAATTCTACTCTACTTTAGGAAAGAGATTCAGAGAATTTAGGTACTTCTGTGTTTCTTATGAAACATCTCTGAATTTTCATTGCTTTGCAAACCATTAGTGCATTTTTTTTTCTTATTTAATTATTACCCATTCTTAGGTACGTAAACTAAGAGCTTGTCAATGACAATCACATATTATATTTTTTAAATTAGAAATTTTATTCGATATACAGAATATTTTTTTCTAATAATAATTAAAGGTTCCTAAAGAAAGTTCGATATATAGAGATTTGCGATATACGGAAGTATGATTTACAGAATTTCTAATGTATTGTGAAATTTTCATTTTTATTATTATTATTAAAATAAATTTATTGAATAATCAATAAATTAGAAAGGAGGTCTAGATTTTTAAGACCTGACTGAACTTCGAGTTGCGCATGCCCAAAACAAATACTCAAACCAACGGATCCTTTTCAGTTCAGTTTGGGGCCATATAGTAATTTAAATGAAGTTATTTATTATGTAATTGAAACAGACATTTTTAAAAATCTTCGTAAATTTATTGGTCGGCTGGCTAATTTCCACACTCATGGCCGATTAATTTGTATTTGTATTAATTATAGTGGGTTATCTTTTTTTAATTATGTTAGTATTTATGAATATACTTTCATTCTATTATTCTTACTTTTTTAGTATTCAATTTTGATAATTTATTAATCTAGATAAAAAGTCTGAAATTATATATTCCTCTCAACTAAAATCCATATATGAAGATCCCATTTTAGAATAAATAAATGCCTTATTATAAACTATATAAGTTTTAAAACTAGTTATATATCATGTTCACAGCTAATAAAATAAAGTAAAATAATTATAATAAACATTAAAAATATCATAAATTCTTAATATAGATAAACTGTAACGCAACTAAGCTCCAAATATGTAATACAAGAGATATAATTGTATATTTTATTTCGATATCAAAGGCACATTCGATGTATAGTCAATTCTTAAAACTGTAGACCTTTGTCATTTTGGGGTAACGATTCTGGAGTAGTACCTTTTTTTTTTATTAATCATTAATTTTGGTTTGATAGGTCTTAATTACCGTTAAATATTATGTATGTGCACACACTCAGGTATATATACTTATAATATAATTATTATATATACTTAACGATTATTTTATTGTGTATATGTGTGCAGGGCCGGAACTAGGGAGGAGGGGGACAAAGGGGTTACTTCCCACGGGTGAAAAATATTGAGCAAAATTTACTTCCAATTTAGTTACCAATTTAAAATTATTTTTTTATGCTTTTTGATTGTGTTAAACTTTATTCAGCCAATAAAATGATTTTATGATTCGGAAATATATTAATTAAAATAATGTTATAAAATAGCTGACTTTTATTGAGAGGAGGGGGGAGTGAAAGAAGGAGCGGAAAAATTAAACTCGCCCCTCCCCTCCCCCCCTCCTAGAAATAATCATAGTTCCAGCTCTGTGTGCGTGTTTGTTTTTGTGTATTTTTAAAACTTTTTCTTACATGGTAATTCCACATTAAGACCATTTATTACCATTTATATAAGCACATTTATAAAAGTTGTATATATATATATATATATATATATATATATATATATATATATATATATATATATATATATATGCAGTTTAAACAAAATATTAGTGTGAAATTCAGAAAATAAAGTAACAAATAAATTAATATTTGTTTCATTTGGAAAAAGAGTGTCACCATAAGAAACAATTCGTTTGTCATATTTTTTTTGTTGGATATCTTCCAATAACGTATATTTCTTTGAGATAAAATATAAGATTTTTAATTTCCATATTTACCGCAATAGTAATTGGTAATACTCCAGAATCCTGACCCCAGTTGGCTAATATTTTTGGCACGTTCTGTACATCCGATGCCGAAGGTTTAATTCCGACGGCAGCGAATTTCTCCGAACGTTGACGGAAATAAGGCGATCGCTCCAGCTGAAAAAATAACTGTTCCTCTGTTTCTAAGTATCAACTCAAAATAGTTGAGAAATATTTTTAAAAATAACAAATAATCTTCAAACTGCAGCTTGAGGCCTTAGATAACTTTAACACAAGTCGTGCTAAATATAATAAATCTTAGGCAATGATTTAAAACAGATAATCCTTTCTATAAAGCTTTATTATAAGCCTGATTCTATTTTTTTAATATTATGATACGAAAGTATTAATTTATTCCGAAATCCAGTATACACTGCTTGTGAGGGGTTGCTCTTAAAGTACAATTTAATATATTAAATAATTTCTAATTTCTAGGGAAGTTAATATATTATAATAATTTAATTAGTAAAGGACACTTCCCATTGATCTATAACTTTATATTTAAAAAAAATAAAATATTTTTGTAACATTGGTTTCGACGTTTCGAAGTGCTTCTTCGTCATCAGGATATTTGCTTTCTACAATATCAACTATTAAATCCACAAATATTAATACCTTAATTTACAATATATTTTGTTACTATTTTAAAAATGTTTTATTACCGTATAAGATGGAAAAGAAAAGTCACTCCCCAAATAATTTTTTTATAATGAAACCAGCTCGGATTGACCAAGTAAAATTATATAGATGTCGGGACATGATGAGAGAATCGTGTAATTTAAATAAAACATTTTTAAAATAGTAACAAAATATATTGTAAATTAAAGTATTAATATTTGTGGATTTAATAGTTGGTGTTATATTGTAGAAAGCAAATATCCTGATGACGAAGAAGTACTTCGAAACGTCGTAACCAATGTTATAGAAATATTTTTTTTTTTTTAAATATAAAGTTTTATATATATATATATATATATATATATATATAAAGTTATAGATTAATAGGAAAGTGTCCTTCACTAATTAATTTATTATGGTACAATTTAAGTGTTATACATAAATGCTTTAGAGACATATCTAATATCTCATTTTAAAAATGGACGCATAACATTGTTGAATCAACCATTAGAGACTCTTAATGTTACTTTTGACTTTGCATGACAACTACTGTTAGTTGTGGTATTATAAGTTTACTAGTAAAAAAAATGATTTTTTCAAGATGTGTTTAGAGAGTTACTTTATAAACAGAGAAAATTAATAAAGATAACAATAAATAAATTTTAATGTTGTAATAATAATATTATTATCTATCTATCTCTATAGTAGGGTTGAAACATCGAAAGGAAAATATCGATATTTCGCGTGTCGATATTCCGACCCTATTCTACCAATGTTCGGCTTTATGCTATTTTTGTGACCAAAAAGTAATATTTTTTTTCTATATGAGCAATTGAAACCATCATTATTAATGTTAAAAATATTATTTTGTGAATTAATACAATCAATACAATATTTTAAGTTGATTTTTATTTTCTAGATTTTCTAGATTCTATTATTAAAGTTATTGTTTAATGAAAAAGGTTTGTTTTTACTTCAAAAATGTACCTTTATTAAATATAAACTCTAAAGGAGCTTGCACTGTTTTTTTTTTCATTTTTATGGAAAAATACCACTTTATGTATGTTCTATATTGTAAGTGCTAATTTTATAGTTTCGGGTAAAAAAAAAAAAAAATTAAGTTCGACCGCATAGCTAATTTTATGTAATTATAACAATTTTTTCAAATAATAATTTAATTATAATTAACATAAGTTTGATACTATATCACAACATACCAGTCTCTACATTAAAAATAAATTTTTCAACATTATACATACCACTAATAAGTATTCTTAATAAAATATGAAAGAAAAAAACTTTCTCATTTCTAAAAATAAGAAAAAAAAACATAATAGACTTTCATCAAAAATTATATTAAAATATAAAAGATCAAAAACTCAACAAGAGTCATAAATTAATTGCTATAAAACAATTGGAAACTTCCAAAAAACAAAGCCTCAAGTCTCTAAAATCCCGGCAAACAACTAACCAGTCAACGTTTCGCCAATTCAGGCATCATCAGGACATACACCAAAAATCAAAAACAGCACATCTCACATCAACCGTCCAGAAAGACGCATCAAACAGAGACAGCACATCATTCCAAGACATACTGGTATATAATGATGTCTGAATTGGCGAAACGTTGGCTGGTTAGTTGGTTGCCGGTATTTTGAAGACTTGAGGCTTTGTGTTTTGGAATTTTCCAATTGTTTAAAATATTATCCAAACATCTCAATTTTGATATATAAAACTTTTATATCAATTTTATAAATAACATAATTGATTTTAGTTAAAATTAGCTAGTCGGAAGTGGTACTTTACATGAAGGTTACAATCAACTTTCATCAAAAATTATATATAAATATAATATAAAACATCTGAAATTTGGTATATAAAACTTCTTTATCAATATAAATAACATAACTGATTTTAGTTAAAATTTGCTAGCCGGCAGTGGTACTTGAAGGTCATAATAAAATTTCATCAAAACTTATTGCAATATATAAGGAAAAACATCTTAAATTTGATATATAAAACTTTTATATCAATTTTATAAATAACATAATTGATTTTAGTTAATATTAGCTAGTCGGAAGTGGTACTTTACATGAAGGTTACAATCAACTTTCATCAAAAATTATATATAAATATAAAACATCTGAAATTTGGTATATAAAACTTCTTTATCAATATAAATAACATAATTGATTTTAGTTAAAATTAGCTAGTCGGAAGTGGTACTTTACTTGAAGGTCATAATAAAATTTCATCAAAACTTATATTGCAATATATAAGGAAAAACATCTCAAATTTTGTATGTAAGAGTTTTATATCAATATAAATAATATACTAGATTCTGGCTGAATTTGGACAGCAGGAAGTGGTACTTTACATGAAGGTTATAATCAACTTTCATCAAAAATTATATATAAATACAATATAAAACATCTCAAATTTGGTATATAAAACTGTTATATCAATATAAATAACATAATTGATTTTAGTTAAAAATAGCTAGACGGAAGTGGTACTTTACTTGAAGGTCATAATAGACTTCAGTCAAAATTAAAATATGATGCAAAACATCTCAAATTTGGTACATATGGTTTTGGTATCAATCTAAATAATATACTAGATTTTGGTTAAAACCGGATAGGAGGAAGTAGTACTTTACCTGTGAAACTATATTGTTTTTTAACTCCCGCCTACTTAGAAGAGAGGAATACGAATAGTGCTAAAAATCACAAATCGGTATTTTCATGGATAAGCAAGTTTCCAAGGTCCGTACTAACCGTACTAGTACTAAGGTCCGTACCTAAACATCTTTATAATGGTGTGTGTTTGTGTATAGACACATTTTGAATTAAGAACCTCTTGTCTTTTTTAAATGTGGGATATGACACAAAAAAAAAATCGATATCTGAATAGGATAGAAGAGATAACAAATTACTGTTCAATGATATTCCATCGATATGCTTCTACTCCAATAATTCTTCTGTTCGGTCTTAGCCTTCCTATAGAATCCTCCTTCGGAAAATCGTAAACAACTGTTTAACTTCGCCTAATTTCGAATAACAGCAGCTCCTCGGAACTGCGGTAGACGAGCCGGCGCCCCGCGAGGAAATTTGACAATAGCCGCATCGAGACAAACAAAACCAGGATAGTTCTGGGGCAATTGTGTTAGGAGATATTTCTCAATGACCTAGCTATTGATAGGATTAATATATATATATATATATATATATATATAAAAGTTTGTTTTACTGTTGAGATTTATCTTAAATCAAGTTACACCAAAATAAAATACTGAGTTTTCATAAATAAAAAAAAGTAATAATTATAGACATAAAAGAGTAGGTACTAACGTAGCATAACCGCTTGCATATTGGTATTTATTGTATTATCGGTAATAATAAATGTGTTCTATAATTTATTATTGATATTGATATATTGGTTAAAACAGGGACGGATACAGGCCGAGATCCAAGGGGGCGAACGCCATAGAAAAATTAAATAAATGACTAATACATTTTAAACGAATTCCTAGTTTCAGGGGTTCCCGGATTTCCCCAGACCCCCGTTCTAACTAAAGGGGACTTCGTAATATCGCTTCGCCCAGGGCTCCGCAAAGTTTTGATCCAATACTGGATGGAAAAGTAAAATTTAAGAGTATTAAGGGAATAGAAAATGTGGACAAAAATATTGTAATAATAATAGTAAATTTGTAGAGAAAATAAAATTGACTAAATTAAAGTCTCAAAAAAAAAAAAAAAAAAAAAAAATATATATATATATATATATATATATATATATATATATAAATGAAGAAAGAAAAAAAAAATTTATTGAAGAGTAAAGAATATACATGATGGTATAGGATGTTAGATGATCTAAATTGCTATATATACATATATATATATATATAAACGTCCATGTATGCAAGAATAAATTAGCCTAAGAAAGAAGCTAAAGAACTTTTTCTGACCAATTACCCGATTTAAATTATAAAATCTTTTATATATACAAATATATATACATATATCAGACCTGATTCTATTTTCAGAATTAGCAAAGAATAAACCATTGAGACAAAGCTGGACTGGAAGGGACTTGAGGTAATTTCGTTTATTCCTCCTTTTATTCCATTATTCCAGGGACTCTTGTAAGGGCCGAAGGAAGAGCCACTATATCCAGACCCTTGTACCTCCCGACCTGCTTAACATAAGAGGGAAGAATATTTTGGACCTTATCTAGAATTTACAGCCTACTTCATCAAATGGCCTTGCCTGCTACCAAGCATTCCTTTTTGGTCGTTTTGACAAACATATTTTGTTTTTATTTGAAAAAAAAAAAATTGAAGATATTTAGATCTTTATTTTAACCCCAAGTGAATTTTACAGAGATATATATGCGTAAACATGGACGGGTCAGCCCGATCCATCCATTTACGGGCAATTTCTGTCTTTCTGCAAAACAATTCTCGAAATTTGTTAAAGTATTTTGCTTAAACGTTTACAAAATAAGCGATTTTGGGCGTTAGAAATTGATTGGCGTAATTATTTATTACAGGAAAACTCTTATTTAGTCAAATTAAAATCCGTGAGCAGCAGAACTCCGTCACTAAAGTCGTATTTTCACTAAAATACATAATATTAAAAAAACGGAGGAGTGAGAAAAAAGTTGAGAACATTATTGACAATGATACAGCTTATCAAACTTTGTAGTCATCTTTTTGCATTTCCTTTAAGGAATGTATTAAATCGGATCAAATTTTCGATGTACAGTTTTCAACCTATTAATACTCCCCCCATTGACTAGAGGCGTGTAGAATGTGTTCGTCGCCGAATTCGTTCAACATTTTTTCGATGTTTCTACATTGGAGTTAGTAAAGACTTTAAATCCAAAATAAAAAATAAAAAAATCCGTGAGCTGTAGAACTCCGTCACTAAAGTCGTATTTTCTCGTTAAAAAACAATTAAAAATGTGGGAGTAAGAAACAAATTGAGACCCGCAAAATATAAATAAAGATAGTTCCCTAACATACCGAAATTTACACGTACTTTTCTTATATGGTTCTGCCTCTCCGCTGACTTTCGATACAGAAAACCCTTCATACCGAATTTCAGCTCATTTGACCCAACGGGGGCTGCTGGGGTTGAAATAGCCATACTAATTTGCTAATACTGGTCCGATTTCGATGAAACTTCTTTTGTTTTATAGGTAAGTTAATTTCCTTTCAAATGCAACAGGTTTTGAATCCCGAGTCAATTTGGAGGGGTTGTAGAGGTAAAACTTTAAAAACACCGAAATTTCAGGTAAACATACCGAAATTTTGACTGGAATTTACCCATTCTTTAACGGTATCGTTTCATCTGAAAGAAAGTCCTACATACCGAATTTCCGCTCACTCCGCGCCTTTGACCCAAAGGGATCCGCTAGAGGTGTTCAAGTGTAGCGGGGAAAAAAAAAAAAAAATATATATATATATATATATATATATATATATATATATATGTATATATATATATATATATATATATATATATATATATATATATATATATATAAATATTGTATATATATAATCGTATACTTCCATAATCTTACTCTAGGGGTTATGAAGCGGACAGAAAACGCAGTCCCGCCGCTTACCGCCGACCTTCGACCCACTGCATTAGCCTATTTTTTTCGGGGAAAATACGATTAAAACAATATAGCAAACTGGTCGGTGAACACGTGCCATTTTGACGAACCAATAAACGGCAGTAATTTAGTCCTATTAAATCACATTATCTCAATATTTTTTTAAATAAAAAAATCAGCATTAATTATTTTAGTACGGTGTTTTTCATATTTATTCAATAGGTTTCTCTATGTTGAAATTATTTATTTTCAGGAAAAATATATTTAAAACACCCTATTTTAAAATTCAATTTTCTTTATTTTTCATAAAACTCATTTTTAATAATGTTTCTGTTGATGTTAACGCTGTCTTGCCCGTCATCAAGTTGATATATCTAATAAAACATTAATATTACCATATAAAGTTTGTTATTTTTCCAAACATTACAATCATTATTTTAGTAATGCTGTCAGCTTATCATTTTTATTTATTATTTTTTATAAATATTAAAAAATATATGTGAAAATAGGCTTTTTTTTAATAAAAATTAATATTAATTATCTTAATTTACATACTTTATTTTTATATATTGATGATATATAATCATCATATTTCTTTAAATACTTTCTGTATTTTTATTTTTTTAGTTATTTTTTCTATTTCCTCTATTTGTGTAATAAATGATGACAAAATAAACACAAAATTGTAAACAAAAAGTGGCGTTAGGGTGGGGGTAAATATCGAGGTTTTCTTGACAAGGTTTTCGATTTTCAGAGGTAAAAATAAATGAGAGTGATAAACAAGTTTAAGGGTATTAGAAAAATTTCGATTTATCAAATAATTCCTATAAAGAAAATTTTCTGTTGAAAGTATCCATTTGAAATCTTAAATTACCTAGAGGAACTTTGATTAAAAAAAAAACATATCTGATGTGGACAACACATGACTTCCTTGTACGCCTATTAAACTATAAATTGCTGGCTCAAAAAGTGATCCTGAATTTGGTTACTAGTTTCCGAAGATTGCAGTATCTCAAAAACGATACTCGGCGTCGCGACATCCATCTATTGACACACACACTCACAAATAAGAAGGAAAACTAGTATTTTACACTAAATTTTAACACTTAAAACACGTGATAAAAATGTTTTATTGGATTGGAAACCAAATTGCGTTTGTAACCTTTATTACCGAAACATATGATTTATGTATTTAATTTAAATATAATTTTGGATGTAATCTTATTATGACTTTCAAGTAAAGCACCCTTTTCGGCTCACCAATTTTAACCAAAATATAGAAAATACATTCATATCGATATAAAAGTCCTATTTACCAAATTTGAGATGTTTTACATTATATTTTAATATAATTTTTGATGAAAGTCTATAATGACCTTCAAGTAAAGTACCACTTCCGGTTTTCCAATTTAGACCAAAATCTATTATGTTATTTAAATCAATATATAAGTTATAAATACCAAATTTGATAAGTTTTGCAAAGTATTTTGATATAATTTTTTATGGGAATCAATTATGACCTTCAAGTAAAGTACCACTTCCGGTGATTAAGCAGTGACCAAAAAGGGAGGTTTACAACTGGATTTTACAACAATCCTAAATACAAAATTTCAACTTTCTCCGGCTAACCGTTTTTGAGTTCTGCGAGATACGAACGTACGTACGTACAGACGCCACGACGAAACTAGTCAAAATGGATTCAGGGATGTTCAAAATGGATATTTCCGTTGAAATCTGAAAACCGATAATTTTCGCGATTACAATACTTCCTTTACTTCGTACAAGGAAGTAAAAAAACGTCAGCTTTAACAAGCGTTGTCATAATGACTAATTTCATAGAAATAGGGATTTCCATATTATGTACTACGTGGCCGTTTTAATATTACATAAATATGATATATAATTAGTTTAGTTTGCTGAACTGATATCTCTTAGTAGTAATATAGGTAGTTAAGCACACTGGAATACTTTAAGACAAATTAAGACAGGTCTTGGCACGGATCAAAATTATAGGAATGGTCACAGATTAAACTATAAATGATTTTAACATTAAATAATTAAATCAATTATTTTATATCCAGTAGGAACTGAGTATGCAAATGGAATGCTTAGCCTATGGAAATTAAGAGGATTTTGATGGGATGAAGCAAGTGCTTTCAGAGATAATTCAAACATTCAAATATTTCATCTACTGGGTTTCATTTATATATAATACTCGCTTGGTTAAACAATTAAAACGAAAATCTGGCTTAAAAATTATCCGAATTTACTGTATAAATTAAGGCAAGCGATTAATGGAGAGAAAATGATAATCTCCCTTGCGAAGTAGCTTTTTGGTAATTGTTAATTGAAAATTTGCGGATATATATATATATATATATATATATATATATATATATATATATATATATATATATATATATATATATATATATGAATATTCACGTTTTTCGCTCTACAAAAAAAAATTGAAATAATTTTAAAAAATCTGGTGTGGTGCGCGCATCACACATCATTCCCTTACCGTCTTTAAACAATTTTTGAACAACAATCCTGTAGACTACCTATATATTTTAGGTTTATCAAGTTGCAAACATATTTTAAAAGTTTCGGTTTAGTTTCCATGGAAATATTTTCTTTCCATTAAATAATATAAAAGTAGAAATTATTGATTTAATATCTGCTTTTGTATTCTTAAATTACATTATTACAGTGCGTATTACTGACAACAGATTGGCAGATTGGTGGGAGGAGGTTCGGTCGCATCCGTCTCCTTTAGGATGCGCTCGGTTATCCATCTAGGGTCTTGAACTCATCAGAAGATACGCTGTATATTTGCTAATACTGGTCCGATTTTGTTCATTCTGCTTTAGTTTTTTATATAATTTAATAACCTTTCATACAATTTTATACATAATTTACTATAAATTGTATGCTTTTTAAGTTAAACTCAAATAAAATATTCTTTTCATCATAATTTTTTTCCCTGAATTTCCTCGGTGATGTACTAAATAAATGAAAAGTTAAAGGCCTTTATGAATAATAATTTAGGCAAGATTCATCAAAATCGTTTGAGCCGTTTTCGAGAAAATTGTAAAAAAGGGTAAAATCGATTATATAAAGTGGCACTTCCAGTTAGTCGAATTTGACGAAAAAGTTGCCGTAATTTCAGTATCTTACAACTTTTCGTTTTTGAGCTAGGCTGTTCACATACACACAGACCATTTTGCGAGACTTGGTCATTTGGACTCAGTGGACCTTAAAACGTGCATTTCCGTTGAAAACTCGAATTCGAAAATGTTCACGATCGCAATACTTCCCCTTACTATATATTTCGTATATAGATAAGGGAAAGTAAAAATTAGGTTATTATTGATATAAAAACAAAACCTTGAGGTTCTTAAGTATCAGTAAATATCAATATAGAAAATCAGTTTCGCCAATTGAGACATCATCAGAAAAGAAAAACATGAGATCAAATAAATACTGACAAGAGATTGCATATCTCACTTCAACAGCCTAAAACATGTTCCCTTCCTTTTAATCTTTTTTATTCCTCCCACCTGGCCGTTTCTGGCGTAGGGGATTTCGGCAGCAGTTGGTTGGGAGTTAGTATGGGATGTACGTATGCCACTACAGCTAAAATAAAGCGGGCGAAGTAATTGGGCACGAAGACGTTACTTCCATCGTCGCACATGAAATACTGACTAATATTGATGGGCCCAGCAGGTGGAGTGGTAGCGGAGTCAATTTGTTCACCAGGTATTAGGGTGACTAAATTTTCTGGTCAATTTGAATCCACTGTCAGAAGTAATTTATTTAGATTATAACATGAGCTAGGTATTCTAGTGGGTGGAGCATTGGTTGTCAGGCGGATAAAAAATGGTTTTCATCAGGGTACAACCGTACAATATGGGTTTTATTTTTTATACATAAAATCAATAACATTTTATAAGTTATTATGGATATCCCACCTTAACACTTTTATCATAATTTTATTAAAATTTTATCATTATAAACTATAATCATAATATCTAATTAAATAATCACTCAAATAAAGAGGGAAAATGATATTAGATTATAATAATTAAACGCTCAAGTCTCTTAAATTGCTGTTAATAACTAACCAGTGATGATAACTTCAGATCATATCATAAAATATACGAGGGCCAAAGAAGGCGAAGCATACAATCAGAAGTGCATATTCATTCAGATCTATTTTAAATTTCAAAATAAGAAAAATATAAGAGTTAGTTTTGGTTGACCGTAGATATACGGTAAAGCCCTTCCAAATTGAGTTAGGGGGGCTGAAAACTAGCATTTGAAAGGAAATTAAATTGCCTATAAAACAAAAGATATTTCATCGAAATCGGATAAGTATTACCAAAGATGTGACTATTTAAACTGTTTTAATTCATTTTTAGGTGTATTTTCATATATGCTATAACTATATTTTTCTTAAGAATGAAATTGGTCGGGGAGTGCGGTCAAAAACTAACACTTTCATAAGTAATACTTATTTATTTTGTGCCTACGTTTCGGTCTAAGTTTTAGGCCATCATCAGGGCTAAAAAAAAAACAACAACCAAATAACAACATTAAAAACGACATAGACAGTACCAGTAGTAGTAAAAAATGATAAAAACAGAAATTACAAGATAAAAAAGTTTGAAGTATAAAAAGAAAAATATGACATTATATAAATAATTTAAAATTTAAAATGAAAAGTGAAGAGAGTGAAGGAAAGATTTACACTTTATGTAATTCATAACCTTTCCTTCACTCTTTTCATTTTAAATTGTTTATATAGTGTCATCTTTTTATTTTTATACTTCATAATTTTTAATCTTACTTGTAATTTCTGTTTTTATCATTTTTTACTGTTACTGGTACTGCCTCTGTCCTTTTCATTGTTGTTATTTTGTTTTTTCTTTTAGCCCTGATGATGGCCTAAAACTTAGGCCTAAACTAGGCACAAAATAAGTATTGCTTATTAAAGTGTTAGTTTTTGACCGCACCCCTGACCAACTTCTTTCTTAAGGAGAATATAGTTATAGTATATAGGAAAATTTAACTAAAAATGAATTAAAATGGTTGAAATAGTCACATATTTGCTAATACTTGTCCGATTTCGATGAAAAATCTTTTGTTTTATAGGTTATTTAATTTCCTTTCAAATGAAAGTTTTCAACACCCTAACTAAATTTGGAGAGGCTTCAGAGGTGCGCAAATATTAAAAAAAAAAAAAAACGGAGGAGGTAGGGAAACACGTTGAAACCCCCAAAAGATACTTCTATAACACCAACTCAATTAAAATACAAATTTTCAACCCTATAAACTAATTTGGTGGAGCTGTAGAGATGCGCGAAACTTTAAAAAACGCCGAAATTTCAGGTAAACATACCGAAATTTTGAATGAAATTTACCCATACTTTTATTTTATTGTTCTGCCTAGAAAAAAACCCTATATACAAAAGGGGGCCGTTATATTTTAGCTATAGTCATATATAACTTTTCATTTTTTTTTTCACCTAACGTGATGTGAAAGTCCCATCTGTGAAATCCTGCGTCGTATGAATTTCTGGAATTTTAAATTGCTAACTGATTCCCCTGTTCCTGAATTTTCTCATTGAAAAAAAAAATGTTTTTATCAAGCGAGAGGTGATTAGAAACACACCATTCATCTACTCGACTTTAACTTAGCCTTGAGTGCAGTCATCAATTCGCAAGCCATTACTATCACGGTCACGACATCGGCGAATTCCAAGACAGGTCATCAATATACACTGATAACATTAATGGATCGAAAACAGACCCTTGTGGAATACCTTTCTTTTTCTTCGTCGTACTCGAAATTTTTCTACCAGGTTTAGTTATTTTTTAAATATGATTCCAATATATTTTTTTATTTACGATTATCTTCATAAATACGGATCAAAAAAAAAAAAAAAAAATGGATTTAGAAGCTGAAACGGGAATACTTTTTAATTCAGTTAAAGGCCTTTAAGGAGAAGACATTAATCAAGTTTCATCATAATCTTTAGAGCCGTTTACGAGAAAATTGTAAAATCCATGATATAATTGCCACTTCCTGTTAGTCCGATGCGCTGTATCTTTGCTATTACTGGTCCGATTTTGATGGTTCTTTGTTTGTTTTTTAGATATCTATCCTTTTTTGTCCAAAATTTATTCCATATTGTATCTTAGTTTGGAGACTTTTACATGGGCATCGTCACCAATAATGAGGCGATTTCGATATTTAAAAAGCTGTAAATTATTACACAATGGTTTATTATTTCCAAATAGTAATATTTCAAAAATATCTGGTCTGTCTATTCACAGGACTTTCCGTATGACTTTGGTTTACAGTTCAGATAATTATATTATCTTTCAAATGAGCATTTGGAGTGTTTCGGGAGAGGAACATGTGCAGAATACTTTATGAAACATAACTACCAATTTCAGCAAAAAAATTAAGCAGTAGATACCAAAGGAGCAGAAATTTGCGGACGGATTTTTTTTATCAGATATTTGGATTCTCATTATCTTGAATCGTAAAATCTCAAATTTTCAGGAGGATTATTATTATTGAAGATTATTATTTGATTATTTTTTTAATGTTTTTACACGAATCGGCCAACAAGGACCACGCGAATATCACTTAATAATCTTCTTCACACTCTCCGCCTTCCTTCTACTCCAATACTCTCTCATCTTCCTGGACTGTTCCTCTCGCTCTTCCTTAGTCCATTTTCTCCCTCGTCTCTCCTCCCTTCCTGCAAGAATCCCACCTTCTTTTAGTTTTTTTTCCGAAAAGCTCTCTATCCAAGCAGTCCTTATCCTTGATTTTTAGCCTATCCAGCTCCTCTTTTGTTTGTTTCACATATCCACCTATACTCTTATAGCTTAAGACTCTGTCGACAATTTTTTTGTTCAGCCTCTTATTGTTCATTCTGACCATGTGGCCGTAGAACCTCAGTCTCCTGGTCCTGATGACTGTTTCAAGAGCTTCTAAATTTCTGTATATTTCTTCATGGAGGGAGTAATTGTTGACCGTCTATTTATATTTAAAGGGAGAAGTTGATCGGGGGGTGCAGTCAAAGAATTAGACTACTATAAGCGAACTTATATATTTTGTGCCGACGTTTCGGCCTAAGTTTTAGGCCATCTTCAGGGCTAAAAGGAAAACAAAATAACAACAATGAAAAAAGAGAAAGAGGCAGTACCAGTAACAGTAAAAATGATAAAAAAAAAAAAAAAAATACAAGTAAGATAAAAAATTATGAAGTATAAAAACAAAAAGATAACACTAAATTACATTACACTAAATTTAGTGTTATCTTTTTGTTTTTATACTTCATACTTTTTTATCTTACTTGTATTTTCTGTTTTTTTATCATTCTTACTGTTACTGGTACTGCCTCTTTCTCTTTTTTCATTGTTTTTATTTTGTTTTCCTTTTAGCCCTGAAGATGGCCTAAAATTTAGGCCGAAACGTCGGCACAAAATATATAAGTTCGCTTATAGTAGTCTAATTCTTTGACTGCACCCCCCCCCCCCCCCGACCAACTTCTCCCTTTAAATCTATATTTCTTCGTTGGATTTTCGGCTATGCCCTTCTTGTGTTACTTTGGGTCCATGAATCCTCCTCAGAATTTTTCTCATAATTGGATTATTATTATAATTGAAGATAATAAACCAAAAGCATTTATACAGATTTTTTTTTTCTTTTTGTTTTAATGCCTCGTTAAGCTTATTCCAAAACACCTTGAATTTTCACTCTATCTTTATAAATGGCCGAATTATGGGCTTATAAGAGCTCTAATCGGTCGCTATTTTGAAACAAACATAAGGATGGTAATGTCGAGTTCCGATGATCAGCCTGGAGGGACCTTTGACATTGGTACCAAATTTCAAGAAAATCGGTCCAGTAGTCTCGGGAAAAAGCCGCGGACGGACGGATTTTTTTTTTATTCAATTTTGGATTCTACGTATTTTAAAACGTAAAACCTCAAATTTTGAAGAGGGGAGGGTTACAACATATTTTTTATTGGTCGATTACAAAGTTCTATTATTGAAAATAATAAACTTATAAGCAATGGGTTATTGTAAAAAAGTTTTGATGACCGTAAATAACAAAAAAAGAATTTTTAACAGAAATATATTTTTGAAACTTATTTTAATCAGCTGGACGCGGGCCTCTTGCAGCCCCCTGGGAGTAAGGAATAAAAAAGTTATAAAAGCTGAAGCATATTCAAGTGAAATTTTATAGCCGTTTATAAAAATTTATTGTCATTTTAATCCTGTTTCTTAAAAGATTTTTAAAGAAATGAGACTAGGCAATATTTTATTGGCCAACATTTTAACGGTCAATTTGTATTTTAAGGGGTTAATAATCTTTAAAAAATCAGGTGAATCCTTTCTATATTGCCATTGTATTTAATTATCTTTTCAAGAATATTGTTTGCAGAAATCTGTTTCGCTCATCTTTTCACTAAAACATTAACTTTAACGTTAATTAATTAAATAAATATTATGTTATGTATTTAAAAATTCCACTCCAACATTAATTTAATAATAGTAATTAATTTATGTTATTAATGTTCTAGTAGTGTTTTTAGAACAAGATACCATAATTGATAAGTTAAATTTAACAAGGCCAATAGGATACCAATATATATTTTTTATTCAAATATAGACACTTTTATATGAATAAACAAACACGAATTTGACTTTTAAAACATAATCGTTTTACATAAAGAAAACAATATAAATAAAAGAGGAATAAAATAATCCATATATATCTTTTATTTGTATTGTTTTCTTTATGTAATATTTTTAGTTATATATATATATATATATATATATATATATATATATATATATATATATATATATATATATATATATATATATATATATATATATATATAACTAAAAATATTACAAAATCAGTAAATCAGCAAACCGATGTTGAAAATTTAAATACATTCTAGTGCAATAGAAAAAATTAAAATAAAAAACGGTACTAATATTAAATTAATAACCATTTCATCTCTGATCTCCACCCTCCATTTAAATTTCAAATTTAAAGCAATCCTCTATTTTTAAATTTCTCCACTCCTCATTTTTAATAGTCACGCTTCAATAACCTAACAGGATGGACGGACTCACAATTAGTGGTATAATTATATATGATGGGACATGTTTTCATGTTGAATAATAATATATATTGTGGCTTACACGGTAGGAAGCCAATTAAATTAATAATATGTATGTGATATTTGGTTTATTATTTTCAATAATAGACCTTTGCGGTCAACCAAGAAATTTTTTTTTTTTTAACTCCCCCTCAAAATTTGAGGTTTTACGTTTCAAGATGCGTGGAATCCAAATATCGAATAAAAAAAAAATCCACCCGTCCACGGTTTTTGTTCTAGACTACTGGACCGATTTTCTTGAGATTCGGCAAGGTCATATCTCACCCCACAATGATCTCCGGAACTCGACATTATCATCCGTCTGTTAGTTTCAAAATGGCGGCCGATTAAAGATTTTATAAGCCAATAACTCGGTCATTTATAAAGATGTTTATTTTTATGATCAATGGAAAGGTGGTGAAATTCCGTACAAAAGCAAAAAAAAAAAACAAAAAAAAACATTTAAATCGGACCAGTATGAGCTGAGATATAGCGTACTGAACTTCGTAGAGTAATTCGTGGCCCTCACATCTCTGTACTTCATCCTTCCTTGGATTATTTTTAGCTTCTTGGTGTTTTCTTTTCCACTTTTCCTACTGAAGTGCACATCCAATATTTTCCTCCATACCATTTCACCCCCTGATTGCATGCCCTAACCATCACAGCCTACTTGCATTGACACAGTTTCTTCTTAACACTCCCAGTTCGGCCACTCCCACTCTCACTGCGATCATCTTGGGACAAGCTTCAAATTTCTGCCCCTTAGGTGCCTACAGCTCAATTTCTTTGCTGAACTTGGTAGATATCTTTTATAAAGTATTCTGCACCTGTTCCTCTCCCGAAACACTCCAAATGCTCATTCGAAAGATAATCTAATTATCTAAACTGTAAACCAAAACAATACGGAAAGTCCAGTGAATAGACAGAGCAGATAGTTTTGAAATATTACTATTTGGAAATAATAAACCATTGTGCAATAATTTGCAGCGTTTTTGAATATCATTAGTATATATATATATATATATATATATATATATATATATATATATATATATATATATATATATATATATATAAATAAATAAAAAACTAATATTGTTCTTGCAAATTTGAAAATAGCTCAAGATGGCCGAATCTTTGTGTATTTCTGAATACAATATATATATATATATATATATATATATATATATATATATATATATGTATATTGGTGTCCCATTGGCTAGAAAATGTCCTCTTAAAGGTCCTCTTATATGCTTTTAAGCCCTCAGAACGTACAAAATTTAACCTAATTTTACTTTCAACGTTTAGGTTGTTTCAGAAGGAGATAAGTCTCTGAAATTATGGACTGATTTGGTTTCTTGAAAAATTTTCAAATTTGGATTTACCCCTTTTGTTTCTGCACTCCTTACCTCGACACGAATTGTTAAAATTCTTCCCCAAATTATTTTGTTTCTATCATCTTGTATATATTTTTTCAGACTAAACTAGGAAGAATTGTTTGATCAATGGACTGTAGCCAGCGACAATCGATTTTGTTTCGATGTATCGATATGAAAAGTTCTTTTTTTCTGTTATTTCACTAGAGAGGCCTCTAGTGTATTCTGTTTCGTTTTTGAGTCAGTCGCGCGGTATTTCACTATTTTAAATATCTCGCGGGCTTTGTTGTGACAAGGACCCTGTTGGCAGTTTATCGCTTGACAGCCGTGATTTACACAGAGCTATAATAAAGAGCTTAGCATTGTTTTTGCCATTAATACGGATTGTTTTCGTTGTTATAGCTTTAAGTTGGTCAGAGAACTCCAAGCTACAGCCCGGTATAGTTTATTTTGACTGTAAAATTAGCAGTATAAGAAAATGATATAATTTTATAAACATCCGAAATATTAGTCGGATGTTTTTATTTAATGATCATTTAAGCAATACAGTAACTGACTTACATAATGAAACAGAAAATATTACTGCAGGGCCTTAATGCAAGAACCTGATATGTCCAGAAAAACAAATTTTTGATGAATTAGCTTTGAATAAATTAGCAAACTTATCCGAATTAAACCATTAAAGGAGAAAGTTATTAAGTAGGATTCATTTGATTGATTTCAAAAACAAGGTTAGTCCAGACAGTTACTTTTAGTAACTGCTACTTTTGGTAACAGTATTTTTTATTACAACGCTTTATTAATGAAAAATATATCAAGGTTAATTCGATCACATGAACAATAATATAAATATTGTCATGTGTTATTTTAAATTCACTGATATGACTAAAAGTAACTGGCAGGGATATATCAAAAGAGATCCCAAAGTTTCAATTGCCCGATGATGCAATCTTCCCCAAATTATTTTTAATTTAAAAAAAAATTCATGAGCAGCAGAACTCCGTCACTAAAGTCGAATTTTCAATAAAATACAGAATATTAAAAAAAATAGGAGATGAGAAGAAAGTTGAGAGCCACAAAATACAGTTCCCTAACATACCGAATTTCACCCATACTTTTATTATATTGTCCTGCCTCTCCGCTGACCGATATAGAAAACCCTTCATACCGAATTTCAGCTCATTTGACCCAAAGGGGGCCGCTGGAGTTGAAATAGCCATATCTTTGCTAATACTGGTCCGATATCGATGAAACGTATTTTGTTTTATAGGTAATTTAATTTTCTTTCAAATGCTACACGTTTTAGCATATCCCCTAACTCAATTTGGAGGAGTTTTAAAGGTGCGCGAATATTTAAAAAAATCGAAAACCCGTGGAGGTGGGAGAACCAAGTCGAGACTCCCCAAAGATACTTTCCTAACACCAACTCAATTCAAATACAAATTTTCAACCCTATAAACCAATTTAGTGGAGCTGTAGAGATGCGCAAAACTTTAAAAACACCGACATTTTTTTCTATTTTTTTTTCGGGGAAAATACGACTAACAACATAGCAGAGGACTGGCGTTAACGGATTGGCTGATGATCACTCCATACCAAATGGAACATGGAAGAACCGTGAGTATGAAATCCTATGTGGAGTGGTTGGAGTAGAGGGGATGAGCTGGAATTTCATCAGCCTTAAAATCCACCGTGTTGTAACAAAATCGAATCACTCCAAGCGATCGTGGATTGGAACTCCAACTGATGGAATGGAACAATGGACTGCTCAGTTTTTCACACAGTTTTATGCTGTGTTATCTAATACTAATAAAAATTGCTTGTCACTAAATATAGTGTTGTTAAAATTTATGATATTGGTTGTATAAAATATTTTTTTTAATTTTGATATTAATAGCATATACTTTTGTTAATTCTTTTTTTCTAATAATTATGTTAGAAAATATTTATAAATGTTAATTGTAAGTAAACATTAACATTTTAGTGGATTTCTAATTTGTAATATGCATAATATGTTCATCATCTGTTTGTAGAGGGGGTCAATATTGAATTATTTAATGTCTTTGCTATTGTAGAGTGACTATTTATAACCCCATTAATGCATGTTTACCTGAGTACAAATCACTACCTGTTGGTAAAAATGGAACAATGGAGTGAAGTGGTCGTCAGTGGGTCTATGAAATTGTCTTAACTCCAAGTACTCCAGCCGCTCCAATTCAGTGTTCCATGTTCCATTTGAAGTGACCTAAAATTTGTGCTCGGTTCTTGCACCAATTGAAAAAGCTATATTGCCCACAGGCATAAAATACATTGAAAATTTTGTACTTATCTAGTTCTTGCATGAAGATCCTCAATCAATGATATGAGTAAGTTATCATCATGAGCAGGCTAGGTTTTAAACTTTGGGGCTTGGTGGAAGAATCTGTAAGGATTGTTAGGGTTAGGTTCATTAAATAAGCAAATTACATAAGGAAACAATCAATATATTTAAAACCTGAAAAAAAAAAAAAACACCATGCAAATTATAAACATTATTAAATTAAAAACTTCTGAATTGACTATAAGAAATTAAGTATTTGCATGCCAAAGAAAACATATAAAGAAAATGTAAATATAGCTTACAACTCTGTTACGCAACCAATTCACTAAAATTAAAATAAACAGACCGTTTTACTGTTTTTTTCACAACTACAAACTACTAAACATGCTTAAAGGGTCAAATCGTTACACAAATCTAAACAAATATGTACATAATTTGGCAAGCACACACAACACAGGCAGTAACAAAAAAGGGTTAACCTTAACGTAATAGCAGTAAAAATATTTATGAAGATTTAAAATAGAAACTCAACAGCATTTAATTTAATATGTATAATAATTCCAAATTAAATATATATGAAGCACTTGAAATAATAAAATCCTTCAAATCCAATCCAGATTTTTGCTTAAATGACCAAATAAATATCTCCAATAGTCTAATCTTAAAATTATTCCCATCTATCAACGAAAAAACAATTACCGGAATTACTGGAAAAACTCCGACCCTTAAACCGTTTACCTATAAACACCCCACCTTTCATTTCATTGTTAGTTCAGTGCATATAATCTATTTCAACCTTGGTGAGTACCAACATGTATTTGATTTATTGTCTTAACTAAATTCATAATTCATAAATGTTTTATAATATTGATTTATATTGCATCTAATTTAATATGTATAATAATACCAAGCTATATTTTGAATTGCTTATTTTTGAATTTTTTGTGTGTTTTTAAAACTGAAGATGAATGTATAACATTTTAAACTAGTTTTCATCAAAAACAAATTTATATAAGTTGCAAATAATTTATCAATCCTTAATTAGATTGATCCTTCTATAACATCATGCGGATGTCAACTGACCAATCTCAGATTGATCCTTCTATACCATCATGCGGATGTCAACTGACCAATCTCAGATTGATCCTTCTATACCATCATGCGGATGTCAACTGACCAATCAGATTGATCCTTCTATACCATCATGCGGATGTCAACTGACCAATCAGATTGATCCTTCTATACCATCATGCGGATGTCAACTGACCAATCAGATTGATCCTTCTATACCATCATGCGGATGTCAACTGACCAATCAGATTGATCCTTCTATACCATCATGCGGATGTCAACTGACCAATCAGATTGATCCTTCTATACCCATCATGCGGATGTCAACTGACCAATCAGATTGATCCTTCTATACCATCATGCGGATGTCAACTGACCAATCAGATTGATCCTTCTATACCATCATGCGGATGTCAACTGACCAATCAGATTGATCCTTCTATACCATCATGCGGATGTCAACTGACCAATCAGATTGATCCTTCTATACCATCATGCGGATGCCAACTGACCAATCTCAGATTGATCCTTCTATACCATCATGCGGATGTCAACTGACCAATCAGATTGATCCTTCTATACCATCATGCGGCTGTCAACTGACCAATCAGATTGATCCTTCTATACCATCATGCGGATGTCAACTGACCAATCAGATTGATCCTTCTATACCATCATGCGGATGTCAACTGACCAATCAGATTGATCCTTCTATACCATCATGCGGATGTCAACTGACCAATCAGATTGATCCTTCTATACCCATCATGCGGATGTCAACTGACCAATCAGATTGATCCTTCTATACCATCATGCGGATGTCAACCGACCAATCAGATTGATCCTTCTATACCATCATGCATAAATCAACTGAAATACAAATTAATAAATCAATAAAATAAAACGTAATTTAATTTTATTTACAAATATTCACGCGCCATCAGGAAAGAAAGATATGATTCTTAGAGCTGGATAAAAATAATGAATAAAATTTAGAAAGGAAGAGAATATTGTGGACTAAAATAGAATTTCTTAGGGGTCTAGAAGAGTTAGTAAACGATTTATCAAATACATAAGTTTTATTATGGCATGGAAACTGAAGTCGTAATATAAAATCCTTGCAACTTAAATTTATAGTCTTGTTTTATCCCTAGAGGTATATGGTGCTGAAACTATATCATAAATCCACTTAAATTTCTATAAAACCAGCTTGATTATTTGGTACAGTTTTTTAGTTTATAATAGGATTATTAATTTAATTTTGGATAGTATATTATAAAGTAATTTTCTTCGTATAATATTGTTTCATTTAAAAACATTTTTCCACATACATTTTTCTTAAACATATTTATTGATGTTTCAGGGAATTCTTCTGAACAACACTAAATATTACTGAACATTGTCAATTTACATTATAAATAACGAAAACACTATAAAATAACAAAAATCTTTACTTTAAAATTAACAATCAATTAGCTTATTTATCTTAAGCATCATTCACAAAATATCCTAATTTTCATTTCTCCACTCTTTTTTTTTGTCATCCATAAATTTTATTTTGTCTTGTTTTAGTCTCTATTTTTTAAAATTTTAATAATATAATTATCTGATGTGGACAACACATGACTTCCTTGTACGCCTATTAAACTATAAATCGGTGGCTCAAAAAGTGATCCTGAATTTGGTTACTAGTTTCCGAAGATCGCAGTATCTCAAAAACGACACTCGGCGTCGCAACATCCATCTATTGACACACACACACAAATGGGGAGAAAAACCAGTATTTTATACTCAATTTTAACAGTTAAAACAAGTAATAAATATGTTTAATTGGATTGGAAACCAAATTGCGTTTGTAACCTTTATTACCGAACCATATGATTTATGTATTTAATTTAAATATAATTTTTGATCTAAGCTTATTATGACCTTCAAATAAAGTACCGTTTTCGGCTCACCAATTTTAACCAAAATATAGTAAATACATTCATATCGATATAAAAGCACTATTTACCAAATTTGAGATGTTTTACATTATATTTTAATATAATTTTTGAGGAAAGTCTAATATGACCTTCAAGTAAAGTAATGCTTCCGGTTTTCCAATTTAGACCAAAACCTAGTATGTTATTTAAATCAATATATAAGTTATAAATAATAATTTTGAGAAGTTTTCCATAGTATTTTAATATAATTTTTGATGAAAATCAATAGTGACCTGTAAGTAAAGTACCACTTCCGATAATCATGTAGTGACTAAAAAGGGAGGTCGACAACTAGATGTTACAGAAATCCAATATACAAAATTTTAACTTTCTACGATAAACCGTTTTTGAGTTATGCGAGATACGTACGAACGAACGTACAGACGTCACAACGAAATAAGTCAAAATGGATTCAGGGATGGCCAAAATGTATATTTCCGTTGAAAACTGAAAACCGAAAAATTTCTCGATTATACTATTAAAATTAAAATTCGCGATTGTACGGCGTACAAGGAAGTAAAAAAGCGTACTTGCATGCTCTGAATATCATTGTCACAAAGTACCTTTCTTGAAATTAGGCTTTGTTCTAATTTGTATTATTATTTCATCCCCTCTCTCCCAAACCTCTCCAAAATATTATTTTAAAAAAAAATATTTGTATAACAATATTAGAGGATGAAAATTACTTGATAAAATACTACCCAAAACTAAATAAACAAAACAAAAAAATCTTCTATAAATACCAAAAAAATAAAAAAGATGATTCAGATTTATATGGAAGGCAACTTGTCTGTGATACAACTACAACAATATATATAACTAATATATCGAACTACTATTTCGATGTATTTGAAAACTATCGATTAGATATATAAAAAAAAAAAAAAAACCTGTACCACTACAACCCGATAAGGGTCTTGAGTTCAGAACTTGGAGGGGACCGTACTGTTTCTAAGCCAACGGTTGTGCAAGGAGATGACCGGAGTTGGCCGAGACCACGCTCAACCGCCAGGTTTTTCTCCCAATTAAGGCACTTTATAGTGAGCCCCAGGAGGGTCTCCCGATCCCACAGGGTCGATCCACGGCTGATAACAGAATAATGATTATCTGTCTCAGCCGGTCTCGAATCCGGGACCGGTAGCATAGCAACGCAGTGCCTTACCACTGAGCTACTCCGCTCCTCTCGATTATATATATATTTTTTTTTTGTTCGATATTTTTATCCCTAACCAGAAACCATTAAGAAGATGGCTGACATGACACGGACAAACCACACTACAACTTTTAGGGTTCTTTGTCGACAAACCGTTCTTTGTTATTTATTTTTTATTAAATATATCGATATTACGATGTTTCGGATAAAAACTATCGTACAAAAATATCGATATATTTTTTTAAAAAATATCGAAATTTTTCCAACATCACTAGGCTTGCTCCAGAGTCAGAGGATCAAACAGTTCGTTTCTCCGGGGAACGGACACCCGACGCAGTTTATCACAAGGCTTTTCGTTAAAATTACACCCTTTTGCTTACTTCAACGGTTAGGTATTTATGCTATAATGTATATATTATTTATAAGTATTGACAGCAAATGATCAATGTTCTATTTATTAAAAAAAATTAAGAAGCGATGAACGGTCTTATAAATGATAAAATTTATATATGGTGTTCCTCGGAAACGCAAAAAACCATCCTCAATGTTATCGTTCATGCGATGAAAAATCACATTTACTTAAAGGTATTAGCATTTGAACATTTCGTAAAACATTTGTGAGTATTGTTGTTTTTCTATGTTATATAATATTAAATCCTTGGATAATAAAGACCTCTTTGCGGAAGCAGAGAGCATTGCTCTATGCGGCCTTAGCAATTTCCTGTCTGGATAAAATATCCATTGACACATGAAGGGATTAAGGACCCTTCTCAAAAGATGATTGGCCGATCCCTTAGGGGAAGGAGGACTATATCATTCAGTAAGGACTCAGTCCCTACTGACATTGATAACCCTTATATCACAGATTGTAACAAGATATATTTCTTATTAATAATGCCACTCAATAGGCGGATTGTGTAGACGTCTTAAATCCCCAGTCCATTTTCTTTTCACGCCAAATATTTTGCACGATGATTTATTTTCGTAAACCTTTGGTCTCGAAAACTCGATTCCTAGATCGATACTGATTTATTCTTTTATTCGGAGTTCGTTCGTATGCTCGTGTTATTAGCGAATTTTCACTGAAACTACAATATGAAATCTCTAATCGGTCACAATTTTGAAACAAAATGGGAGATGGAAATGCCATGTGCCCGGAGTTTCCACTAGACTCGGAAAAAAGCAGCGGACTACGGACGAATTTTTTTTTTTTTACTCCATTTTTGGATCCTACTTATATCCTAAAACGTAAAACCTCAAATTTTGAGAGGAGGTGAATTTTTTTTTTTTCTAGGTTTCTTACAAATTTTCATTATTGAAAAAAATACAGAAATTCTTTGTAAATTAAATCTTGTTTTTCATATTTAGCGTTTAATAGCATTTTAAATTCAAACGACAAACGTATGTTTAAGAATGTTTATTTATTTTTACAGATCTCTGAAAATTTTGTATTTCATGACAAGTGTTTCAATCTTATTAAATATTGTCTACTCTTGAATTTTATTTCTTTAAGGAATTCTCAATTCTCGGTATTTTGTATTAATTATTGGTATAAATCATTAGACTGCTACATGCAAATGCCCTATGTTGCAGATGCTTCGGAAACCAATTGTGTTCATATGCAAATATATATAATATATGTCTCCGTACATTAGGTATGGCTTGCAATTAGAGAACTGTAGCAGAGCTGTTAACACAGTGCAATAAAGTGAACCGACTCTGTACCTACCATCAGCGCTCTCTACCGTACCCACACAAATGTATATATATATATATATATATATATATATATATATATATATATATATATACACACATACATATATATATATACATATATATAGAATAGAATTTGTCTTTGGGGAGTTCCCGATACAAATAAAGCCTGGCTTGGCTAAAATATACAATAAACATTATTAGTGTTAATAACTTATATACAGGTATTAAATACAATTTTAGAAGTGTTACAAGAAAGAAGAGAAATTACAATTAAAATAATATTTTTATACTTATATTTTGATTATAACTAAAATTAAACTATTTGAAAATACATCTTATAAAATTAAATAAACATTCGTCGTATTTATGAGATAGGATATTTTTTGTATTATTGAGTGAATAAATATTGCTTAGGATGGACTAGCATTTACTAATTATTGTTTATCTATTTTTATTTTATTTTTTTTATTCATCAGGATCAGGATTCATATGAATAGTTTTAAGTGCATATTTAGTTAACACTTAGTTATTTGCTACTATAAAAAATAACATATAATAAAAAGAAAAAGAAACGATAATAAAAAAATAAAAAAGATAATATCTCATTCATTGATAGTAAAAGATCTTAAATAGATTAAGATTAATAATAAAGATCTTAATAAGCTTACTATGTAGTAATACATTAGTTTAGCTTTTGCTGGGTTTTCAATAGTTAATATTGTAGAAAATTGACTTTCAATGATGTTGTTGACGTGAGGTATGTAATGCTTTCTAAGTGAGGAATAAATAGGGCATAGTGCAATTAAATGATACAGAGATTCAAATGTATTCATGTTACAAATCGTACAAATTTCTGTCGGATTTATCTTATAGGTATGGTTTTATATATATATATATATATATATATATATATATATATATATATATATATATATATATATATATATATATATATATATACATATTACTCACTCATCTACCACATTCGAAAATTGATAAAAAATTCTAAATTTACTGTATATCTTTAAATCAGTTGAATTTCTCCAGCGGTTGAATTTGGTTTATATTGGGTACTCATGATGTCGATGTCATAAGTAGATACTTATAAATGTGTTAACAACACTAATAATTAACGCAATAGTTTCTTTAAAAACAAAAAACAAAAAAATTGAATGATAAGCCACATGACTTCCTTGTGTGTACGTAATAGGTGATTCAAAATATCTGATGTGGACAACACATGACTTCCTTGTACGGCTAATAAACTATAAATCGGTGGTTCAAAAAGTGATCCTCAATTTGGTTACTAATTTCCGAAAATTGCAGTATCTCAAAAACGAAACTCGCGACATCCATCTATTGACACACACATACTCTTGTTTCTGGAGGTCTCATTCCTCATATATGTCGTTCAGTAGGTAACTAGTTTCCAAGAGATTTCTTCGTGTTCCGTGACAACATTAAAACTGTCAATATCACTGGATAAAGCATTGGAAATCGACAGTTTCGACATTTTAATCGGAAGAACCCACTTAACTTATATCTTATTCTCCTGCTGCGGACTTGTTCATCTCACAAATGGGGAGGAAAACCAGTATTATATGCCCAATACACTTAAAATAAGTAATAAAAATGTTTAATTAGAGTATAAATAAAATCGCGTTTGTAACCTTTATTACCGAAACATATGATTTCTCCATTTAATTTTAATACAATTTTTGATGTAAGCTTATTATGACCTTCAAGTAAAGTACCCTTTTTGGCTCACCAATTTTAACCAAAATCTAGAAAATACATTCATATTGATATAAAAGTCCTAAATGGATATTTCCGTTGAAATCTGTAAAGCCGAAAATCTTCGAGATTACAATACTTTTACAATTTACTGCGGACAAGGAAGTAAAACAGATATTCTGATCTATTACTTGTTAACAAGAGTACATCGACGAATTTATGGACATTTTAGTCTGTTACTTTGTATAAGAGTACTCCTACAGCTGTATAAGAGTACTCCTACAGCTGTCCTTTGCGATATAAAAATGAGAAAAGTAAGCAAAAAGCTATCCTAAATTTTATGGGAGCCGCAACATTAAAAATCTATCAAATCTTTCAGAAGACTATTCCACGCATACACTATTACATATAGTAAACATTTATAACACCTCAATTTGGAATTCCACATCCATAAATTTAATTTAAATTTAATCTTTGTTCTTATTTATTGTGAAGTTTTATATTGGATAAATAGATATCAATTTTAACTTGCAATATCATATTTATTGTCTTATATATATATATATATATATATATATATATATATATATATATATATATATATATATATATATATATTAGTTAATGTTTCAGAGATATGTAACTAGTTGTTAGTTAATTGCCTAGCTCCTAGAAATGCTAATGAAAATTTAATAAAGGTTTAATTATAAAGTGAAGGTTCTAAAGATGGAGACAGTTTTCCTGAAACGTATAAGTATGCAGAAAATATAATAAAATAAATATGTTTGAAGTTAAAATCAGTTGACATCCGCATGATGGTATAGAAGGATCAATCTGATTGGTCAGTTGACATCCGCATGATGTTATAGAAAGTTCAATCTAATTAGGGATTGATAAATTATTTGCCACTTCTATAATTTTGTTTTATTGAAAACTAGTTTCGAATGTTATACATTCAACTTCAGTTCTAAAAAAAACACAAAAAATTAAAAAATAAGCTATTTAAAACATAGTTTGGAATTATTATACATATTAAATTAGATGTAATATAAACCAATATTATAAAACATTTATGAATTATAAATTTAATTAAGACAAGAAATCAAATACATGTTGGTACTCACCAAGGTTTAAATGGATTATATCAAACAGAAAAGTTTGTACTGGTTTCTTCTAGCACTGAAATAACAATGAAAGAAAGGTGGGGTGCTTATAAGTAAACAGTTTTTCCAGTAATGCCGGTGAGTAATAGGTTTTTCTGGTATAGATGGGAATAAATTTAAGATTGGACTATTGGAGATATTTATTTGGTAAATGGCTTTAAGGAAAAAGGATTTTATTATTTCAAGTGCTTCATATATTTTTAATTTGAGGCTGTTTTAACTTGATGTATTAATTTAACTCCTGAGTCTTTGATTAAGTTAAAAATGCTCTCTATGTATTAAATTTAATAATTTTTTTCCTAATCTGATCCTTTCCTTTTCTTCTAATTTCCTCTTTTTAAAAACTCGTTCGAAAAAGTTACTTTCATTAAAAAAGTTATCTATAAAAAATATTAGGAAGGGTTCATAGTAATCAAAGACTATAGAAGTCCTTAACGCCCTTGGAACTCACTAATTGCTGAGCAAAGAAGATGCTAATCGACTTATGAACTATAACAGGATCGTGGATGGAATCGATTTTCAGGAGTTAGTGATAATTCCATTCACCCATCTGCCTGCATGGAACTGGAAGACTGGAACTGTTATTACCTCCTCCAGGAGGAAACAACGGGCTAAGAAGAAGTCATAATTTATAAGAAAAATATTCAAATAATTGTAAATTAAATTTTTTTATCTCTCTGGTTACATTACACTAAAATCAAGTCGCTTGCTCTTTCTCGCAGTAAGCAAGTTCTTCTGGAACGGAACCGGTTTACTAGGTGGTAATGTTTTTGCGTCTCATGGTTGTAACAGGTACCAGGTACATTACATGGTTGTAACAGGTACCAGGTACATTACATGGTTGTAACAGGTACCAGGTACATTACATGCACGATAGAGATTATATTTATTCTGATAGCGAAGGATGGGTGGACTTTCCGTTGAAATATTGACTTGAAAACACCGGCAATTTTGGGCATCTTGATCAGCAGATATATTTAAAATAACTTGGAGCTATACAAATAAAGAAATAGATCTTCATAGGCTTTTACTTTCAGATTCTAAAAATATCTGATGTGGCGCACTGCATAGGTTCCTTGCACGCCTATCAGACTATAAATCGGTGGCTCAAAAAGTGATCGTCAATTTGATTACTAGTTTCCGAAGATAGCAGTATCTCAAAAACGACGTCCATCTATTGGCACACACAGACATACACACGAACACAAGCTCTTGTTTCTCGAGGTCTCATTCCGTTATATTTTGTAACGTTCCCAAGAGATTTCTTCGTGTTCCGTGACAACACTAGAACTGTCAATGCCACTAGATGAAGCATTGGAAACTGACGGTTTCGACATTTTAATCGGAAGAACCCGTTTCACTTATATCACCTAAAAAAAAGTTACGAGAAATGGTGTTAGAGAGCGCAAGTGTCGCTACTGATAAGGCGGCTGCACTGTAAAGCATGGCCTTCCCCTAAGCTGAAAATGAAACAGATTATAATTAATAATACACTATATATATATATATATATATATATATATATATATATATATATATATATATATATATATATTTTATAAAATGAAAATACAATACAAATTAAAAAAAGAAACCAAATAAAAGAAGAAAAAAATAATAATAAAGAAAATAAAAATCAGTCAGAGCTCAGAGACTTTTTCAAAATGGATTAAATTATATCTGCAATGATATTACGTAGTGCGCATAAATTATAAGAAAAATCTAATTGCGTTTCATTATTTATCAAATTCCAAATCTTTGACATATTATTGGCCGGTGAGCAAGAGGCCAAACTGCTCTTACAGACTTCTAAATAAAATCATCTGTTACCTCGCTTCATCTGTTACCATGGCTACAAGTCATGAGGCTATTATCAACAATATTTTTTACTATTGTTGTCAAATGCAATACTTTGGCCATTTCGCAACCGATAGTGTAAAAAAAAAGATTATAATCGATAGTGTAAAAAAAAAACTCGATTAAAACCGGTTATTCAATACCAAAAAACCGGTTATCTGTTATAACCAACCGGTTTTTGACATCCCTAACTTATATCCCTCCCGGCATGTTTCAATATTGACAACTGTTCCATAACCCGCTGTGTTTACAAAATAATAATTATGCTTAAGGCTACAATAGTATAACCTGTTTTGTTTAGTTTAGAGAGTTTTTTTTCGAAATGGGTATTTTTGTCACACATTTTGCAGTTGGAATGGACAGTTTAAATAATGAGCGATAGTAAATAATACTGTTTCTCTTTACAACCTCCTAGGAGATTTTTGTTTGACTTTTCAAATGTCTCATTAAGGGATATATTAAAAATTGATGGTTATTATGAATTTTAATTACTTAGACAATTATTCTTTTAGTTTTTATTACGCTTTTTTATGTCGACTACGTACAACATGAACGGACAGATTATAAACTCTGGAGTTTGTAAACAGGTTTTTCTCTCTTTAACAAATGAAAAACTAGAAATAAAAAATATTCCAACTCAGTTATTTTCTCTAGAGAAACCGTACACAATATGAATGCGCGAAAGAGCACATTGAACACCTTAATAAGACTACTAATAAGTATTGTCAATTCCTGTTTGGCATTCAGTAGTTTCACTTATCACATCTATTCAATTACTTTTGGAAGCCAAGGGTTACAAGTGACACTTCTATCGTTATATCGTGGTGTATGGAATCATTTTTTTTCAAAAGCATATTGCTTAGTATTCAAGATATATCCAGGAAATGATTGTGCAGCGAAATACACGGGAAAAACTGGAAGATCACTAAATCAGAGATTAAAGGAACATATACTTGCATATAATAATAAGACAGAGAATTCCAAATTTGCAATTCATTTCAATGAAAAAAAACTGGTGCGGTACGCGCATCACACAACTTTCCCTTACCGTCCTATAATAATTATCTTTTTAATATAATTTTAAAAAGTTCATATAAACAATGCTTGAAATAAACTCAGCAGCATTCAATTCTTCTCCCACTTAAATACAATAAAACAGTTTTTTAAACAATTTTAGTACAACAATTCTGTACACTACCTACATATTTTAACTTCGTCTAGTTGCAAATATAGTTTAAAAGTTTCGGTTTAGTTTTCATGGAAATATTTTCTTTCCATCAAATAATATGAAAGTAGAAATTATTAAGTTAAATTCCGCTTTTGTATTCTTTAATTACTTTATTACAGAGTATATTGTTTATAACAGATTGGTGGAAGAAGGTTCGGTCGCATCCGTTTCCTTTCAGATGCGCTCGGTTATCCATCTAGGGTCTCGTGCTCCTCATAAAATACGCTTTATCTTTGCTAATACTGGTCCGATTTTGATGATGCTTTTATTGTTTTTTAGATAATTTAATTACCTTTCATACAATTCCTTACATGATTTGCCTTAAAATGCATACTTTTTAAGTTATGCGCAAATAAAATATTCTTTTCATCATAACTTTTTTCTCTGCATTTCCTCAGTGATGTACCACATATATGAAAAGTTAAACGTCTTTATGAAGAATAATTTAGGCAAGTTTTATCAAAACCGTTAGAGCCGTTTTCAAAAAAATTGTAAAATCTATTATATAAAGTGGCACTTCCGGTCAGTCGATTTTGACGAAAATGTTGCTGTAACATCACATGCCAACCTTAAATATGTAATTTCAGTGTCGTAGAACTTTTCGTTTTTGAGCTAGACTAATCACATACACACAGACCATTTTGCGAGACTTGGTCATCTTGACTCAGGGGACCTTAAAACCTGTATTTCCGTCGAAAACTCGGATTATAAAATTTTCACCATCGCAATACTTCCCCTTACTATATTCGTATATAGGTAAGGGAAAGTAAAAATATATAAATTCATCAAAGACTCAGGAGTTAAATTAATACGTCGTTGAAAACAGCCTCAAATTAAATATATATGAAGCACTTGAAATAATAACATCCCTGTCATTTTAATTAATGTTATTTAAAAAAATAAAACAATAATATCTAAAAGGAGATGGTTAAAAAATAACATATTGTTGATTAGAAATCTCTAGTACTTGGTTTTCATTTTCATTTTCACCATCTGTGCACTCCCTGCTCAACGAATATTAGGTATTTGAAGGCGCGCTTTTGAACGATGATAACATGTTTAAAAGAAATACTTGTGTGCTGAACAGTATCGACGCGCGTGGAACTTAGCACAAAACACGTGGAATGAAGATGAACTCTGACCCTCTGAAGAAGAAGACCTACAAGAAGAGATGGAAGCCCTAGAAGTGGAATCTATTTAGGAAGAGTATCTGATCCCGTGAGATCTCGCTTCGCTCCACCTGATTGTTTCCCTGGAGGGTATTACCTACCTCTTAGTGTCTGGGTTCAAATCCCGGTCATGGCGATAAAGTTTTTAATGACTTCGAGTGGAATTTAAACTTTAATGGCAGGAACTATAATGAAACTTTAACTGTTATATAACGGCTAATATCCCTCTATTTTCCGCCTTTCCTACGCTTTAAAACCAATTGTGTACACAAACCGAAGCTCTTTATTACATTAATTACATTACATCCCAATAAACCTTATTCTGTATCCTCCCTTTCACACAAAATTAAAACCATAAAATCATTTTGTTCAGTCTGTTTAAAGATTTTAAAGTGCTACACAAACTGCTCGCAATATCGGTGAAGCCTGGGGACAGAGAATCACAAACGACTGTACAGTCCAGCGTTCAGAAGTTTCGCTGTGAAAATTTCGAATTGGAAGACAACGAAGGTCTTGGGCGCCATTCTGTAGTTGACAACGACCATCTGAGGTCAATAGTGGAAGCAGATCTAACCTAAACCGATACACACCCATATATATGTTAAACATATTATTTATATGTATACCTTTTTTAATATTTTCTAATCATATTTTAGTTGATAGTGATTAATGCAAAGCAACCGAAATGATAACATACGCTGCTAAAAATAAACTGGCTGTCCTAAAGTAAATATCTGATGTGGACAACACATGACTTCTTTGTACGCCTATTAAACTATAAATCGGTGCTTCAAAAAGTGATCCTGAATTTGGTTACTATTTTCCGAAGATCGCAGTATCTCAAAAACAACCCAAGTGTTGTTTGCGACATCCATCTATTGACACACACACACACACACACACACACACACACAAATAGGGAGGAAAACCAGTATTATAAACTAAATTTTAACACTAAAAATAAGTAATAAAAATGTTTAATTGGATTGGAAACCAAATTGCGTTTGTAACCTTTATCACCGAAACATATGATTTATGTATTTAATTTAAATATAATTTTTGGTGTAAGCTGATTATGACCTTCAAGTAAAGTACCGCTTCCGGTTTTCCAATTTATACCAAAATCTAGTATGTTATTTAAATCAATATATAAGTTATAAATAACAAATTTGAGAAGTTTTTCAAAGTATTTTAATATAATTTTTGATGGAAATCAATTATGACCTTAAAAAGTACCACGTATAAAGTAAAGTACCACTTCCGGTGATCAAGCAGTAACCAAAAAGAGAGGTTCACAACTAGATTTTAAAGCAATCCTAAATAGAAAATTTCAACTTTCTACGGTCAACAGTTTTTGAGTTATGCGAGATACGAACGAACGGACGTACGTACAGACGCCACGACGAAACTAGTCAAAATGGATTCAGGGATAGTCAAAATATTTCCGTTGAAATCTGAAAACCGAAAATTTTCGCGATTGCAATACTTCCTTTAATTCGTACAAGGAAGTAAAAATACCCTGTATTTTACTTTACACACCTTTATGTCAAAAATGGCACGTCCGATTTGGTCGAAATTTGGATTTGAGGGTTAGCGCACGTGCAAAAAACGTATTCTCCTTGACATTTTGTAGAATTCATCGGGGTTCATCATTTATTAGTTTGTTAAGTATACTATTTCTAAATTTAATATTGTATTTTTCATCGCGCATGCGCATTTATATTTAGTGTTACAATCGCAGTTTTCTTCAATATAGAGATCGTTTATTAGGTAAGCGAGAGTTCGAATTCCTTTTTTTTTTTTTTTTATAAGTTTTTTTTAAACCATTCATTCAAAACAGTCAGAACGGCTATCTCTGGTCTGCATTTATTATAAAAAGATGTTATCTTTTTCTGTCCTCATGATACTTGAACTGACGAAACGTTGACTGGTTAGTTCTTTATTAATAATTGAAAGACTTATGGATTTGTTTGGATTGTAGTATCCTAACATTTCGTGTCTTATTTTTTTTTCTTTCTTGTTTTAAATAAAATATATATATATATATATATATATATATATATATATATATATATATATATATATATATATAAGGGTCAAACAACCTGTGTGACGTTGTCAGAACTATTTATTACTATTTTATTTATTTTTTTATGATTTCTTGTCATTGTTAACATAAAAAACATATACTTTAATAATTATTCTTTACTTTCGATATTGCGATCTATCTTTATATGATCTTGCGACTTGATAAAGTAGTGGAGGTTGAACCCAGTCGGATCGATGTGGGTTTGCTTTGATCCCGAACGACCACACGCTAAAGATCCTAATAACACACAATAGGTCTCTGAGTATCACTGCTGGGGCTTAAGCCCTTCATATAGGATCAACCCTTTATTACCCTTTATCAATATATCCTTTACATTAATACGTTTTGGTTATTGTATATGTTATAGGAAATATAATTAATATTCTGTATATACTGGAATTTTTCAGAGCTATCATAATCCTTATTTTGTTAATCTTATTTCAGGCTGTTGAATTATAATGTGTGATCTCTGGTAGGATTGGAACGAGGTTATTTGCCAGAGTGGGCAAGGTTTATTTTAAAAGTCAACAGTATTTTAGATAGTTTATTTCGAAATAAATATCATCAATTCATAAAATAAGCTCATTTTATAGATTGGATTAAGATATAAACAATCAAACAGCACGAACAGATCTTTTCTAATTAATCTAAATTTTTTTTTTTATCGCTCTAATAATAATAATAATACAATATTATACAATAATACAATAATGTAATATAATAATTTTGCTACCCTCTAAATTCTACAGCCCAGGGCACGATTTTGCAAAACCGATTTTTTTAAAATATTTATATCATTATTTTTTGGAGAGGGGGAGAGTCGGTCCTTGATATAGGCGTACCAAATCGGGAACCCTGTTTTCAATAGCGAGAATCGTGCATTATAGGCTGTGGTGACAAAACTGCAATAACGATTTTGATGAAACGCCTAAAGTCTTTTCCTTAAAGCCTTTCAACTATCTCTATATATATTTTCAACCTTCGAGAAAGACATATAAATTAAATTAAATTTTATTGGCGCATAACACGAAAAGTATGCATTTTATGGTAACCAATTGACATTCGCATGATGGACTCAGGAGTTAAATTAATACATCACGTTGAAAACAGCCTCAAATTAAATATATATGAAGTACTTGAAATAATAAAATCCAGTTTTTTGCTTAAATGACCCAATAAATATCTCCAACAGTCCAATCTTAAATTTATTCCCACCAATAACAGAAAAAACAATTACTCACCGGCATTTCTGGAAAAACCCTGGCCCTTAAACCGTTTACTTAAAAACATCCTGCCTATCTCTCGTTCATTGTTAGTACAATGCGAGAAGAAACCAGTACAAATTTTTTTGTTTGATATAATCCATTTAAACCTTGGTGAGTACCAACATGTATTTGATTTCTTGTCTTAATTAAATTTATAATTCATAAATGTTTTATAATACTGATTTATATTATATCTAATTTAATATGTATAATAATTCCAAACTATATTTTGAATAGCTTATTTTTGAATTTTTTGTGTTTTTTTTAGAACTGAAGATGAATGTATAACATTCGAATCTAGTTTTCAATAAAACAAATTTATAGAAGTGGCAAATAATTTATCAATCCCTAATTACATTTTATGGTAAATTATGTATATAATCATTTGAAACATAATTAAATTATCTATAAAGAAAAAGAAAAATCATCTAAATCGGACCAGTATCAGCCATGGTACAGCGTATTGAACTTTGTAACCATGCTTTTAATGCATTCTGTGTATGTTACCAATTAAACCCGTTAACTCTTCTTTAGTTCTTCGAATGGCTGGAACTAAAACTATTACCTGAAACATTCCAAATCTTTATTTGAAGAGAATTAAATTGTCTGCAAAGCGAGACTTTGCGCAGAAAGGTTTAAGGAATATTGTATGAGTGGGCACGACAGATATTTTAAAATATAAAACATATTGTTTATTTTAGTTAACTTAGGGAACGCACAATTCGCAGAAAGAACGCATTTAGTTCTAAGAAATTTTATTTGCATTAGTAGGGCATTTCTTGTAAACAAACGAAAAAACGTTTTAATAACCTAAAGTTAGCTTAAAAAATATTTTAAACCTTGCTAAGTCCTGAGCATTTTTCGAAGATGAACATTTTATATAAAATTAGAATAAACAAAATTTCCTACAAAATGCGTATATTTTATTTAATTTTCGGTCAACCTGCGAAGCCGAGCGCGCTAAAAAAGGCCACTTTTTGGCTCTCTGTGAAAATCGAAAAAAAGCCTTAACTGTCCGGTGGTGCCCTAGTGCATCCTAGTGGTGCCTCTTTCACACCATATGTGAAAAAAAAAACCTGTGAGTAGCAGAGCTCGGTCACTAAGGTCGTATTTTCACTTAAAAAAATAGAGAAAAAAATATTACAAAAAATAGAGAAAAACGTTGAGATCCCAAAAGAGACTTCCATAAAAACCAACTCAATTTGCATACAAATTTTTAGCACTAATACAGAATTTCAGCTCATTTGGGCCAAGAGGGGTCGCTGGATGTATATATATATATATATATATATATATATATATATATATATATATATATATATATATATATATATTTATATATAATAGAATAGAATAGAAAAATAAACTTTATTCTGAGACTAGGTCTCTTAAGAATAACAAGTATGTGCAAGTAAAAAAAAAAAACAGAAAAAAATGTATGGCCAAAGATTACATTAATAACAGTCAATTGATTAACTATATGTTATAATTGAAATTATTGCAAAAAAAAAAAGAATGAACATTCTGCTGGTAAAAAAAAATAATAAAACATAATATAATTGAACTAACAAAAAAATGAAAAGAAAAAAATTAACATATAAAAATAATGAAACAATCAAAAGTTAAAAAAAAAACAATGTTAAAACAATTACTCGCAACTAAACATAATTTCATGATTGGAGGATATAAAAATTATATAAATGATGAAATGATGATTTAAAAAGTTGAAACATTGTTTGATAATTGAAACAAATATTTCCTACTAATCAAGATGTTAATCTTGGATCAAAATTTCATGATTGGACCGCGTCTTTTTGTGATGTGAGAATATGTTGAAAAAGGTGGAATTTGAAAGTGGAGAGAGAAGAAGAATGGCGGATATTAGAAGAGAGGGAATTCTGGAGGACAATGGAGGGGGCAAGAAAGGAACGTTCCAATGTTTTGGTTCTGTGAGATGGGGTATACAGGCCAGAAAGGCGTGATCTTGTTTCCTGTGAGTGGACGGAGGATTTGAACTGAAGGAGGCTGGAGATGTAGTAAGGGTCCTGGGAACTGATGGTTTGATAGAGGAAATATCCAAGGAAATATTGTCTGCGAGCGAAGGGGAACAGCCATTTTGACTCCCTGTCAAGGTATAATACGTGTGACCGTCTAGGTGAGGTACCGAAGACAAATAAATATATATATATATATATATATATATATATATATATCAGACATTTCCAAAACTTACATAATAGTGTTCTAGGGGTAATGAAACGGATAGAAAATGCATACACAACTCTTTCCGCTGACCGGTACCGGCCAATAGTTGTATATTTGAATAGCTGTATATTTGCTAATATTGATCCTATTTCAATGAGACTTTATTTTTTTTTTTTTTGTAGATAACTTAATTAACTTTCAAATACAAGAAGTTTTCAGGCCTCCGACTCAATTTAGAAGGATTCTAGAGGGACGCGAATCCTTAAAACTTCCAAAACCGCGGGGATCAAAGAAACAAGTTAAGACTTCCAAAAGGCACTTTCCTAACACCAACTCAATTCAAATATTAATTTTCAAGCCTCTAAATAAATTAAGTGAGGCTGTAGATGTGCGCAAATCTCTAAAATCCGCAAAATCTCAGGTAAACATACAGAAATTTACTCTCACTTTTATGATATTATTCTTCATTGAAAAGAAACCTTCGGTTCATTTGACCCAAATTGGACCGCTGGAACTGCCCAAGTGTAGCGGTGAAAAAAAAAAAAAAAAAAAAAAAAAAATATATATATATATATATATATATATATATATATATATATATATATATTTAACAAACATTTCCAAAACTTCCATAATCATGCTCTATTAGTTATGAACTATTGTATATTGGTATGAATGTGTTTAAGATGACTTATTTTCTTTTTACTTAACTTAATTTTTCTTGGTTGTTTATTTATTTTGTTATTATATAAATTGTTTATCTATTCATTTTTACAACTAATGTACAGTTTTTTTTCCTTTTTATATGATATTTATTATTTTTATCTTATTTTCTTGTGTTTTTTTTTCGTTTTTTTTCATTTATCTTGTATATATGGTATGAATGCATTCACATAGCCCTAATACCTATTGCCCTTGAGTGTGGCAGCTTGTATTATTTTTCCAATAAAAAAAAAAAAAATAGTTATGAAACCCAATGTATAAATCAAGTAGTATTTGGTACCCTCTCTCCGCTGGCCTTAATGACCCGCCTAATAGTGTCGCAGGCGAATACACAATATTCGTAATTTGTAGGAAATTTTATATAATTAAATTTTGTATAGAATGTTCATCTTCGAAAAATGTTTAGTTTTCTAGTTATAAGTGAAAAATTGGAAAAAAAAATCCAACAATTTTTTTTTTCTACTCAGCACCCCAAAACACATATGGAATCCATGAGAAATAAACTTCCTATCCTTTTTTCTTCAGAAAACCCTTTGCTGATTGGTCTAATGTAAGAGGGATACTTAATTGTATATCCAGTATTGTTATTATTATAGAGGTATTACTTTATAATAACCTTGAATGTGTATAATATTCTGGGCTACTTTGTCTCATTATTCGCTATAGTGCATATGTTGATTGGTTTAAGCAAACAGCTGATTTATTCATACAAAACATTTAATATAGTATTCGGTTCTGAAAGGCCACGACCTCATTCATATTGTCTGCAGGTCATATAAATCTCTATCACATGCCTCCTGTATTAATGACTGTCATTAAATATTACATTATGAATCATTATTATATAATTACTGATAGTCGTTCTGTGTTATCATAATAATAATTATTTATTCCGGAACACGTCTCGTCTCTTTGGAATAACATTACACAAAATAAAAAGTGGATTGAGAGCCTCACAGTAAAAAAATATAACACCAAGTAATTAAAAAGATAAAGAAGACAATCATGATGAATTATGGTAAAGTAACTTGTGATATTAAAAGTATGCGTTGATGTACCTAAAGGTTTTACGCCTTTAAACAAAACCAAACTTCTTATACTAATATATAAATAATAATAAAAATGAATAGAAAAAAAATAATAACATATAATGTATTAATACATATGAGGATCGCCCAGTTGTAGAAATTCATCCAGAAAAACAATATTATTTCAGTTTCGGGATTTATTTTTGGAAATAAAATGAGCAGAAAACATAATTTTGTTTTGTTTTTGTTTATTTTATTTAATTATTCGTAACGGTCAACTTTTCTTTATTTTTAGTCGTATTTTCTCCGAAAAAAATAGACTATTGCAGTGGGTCGAAGGTCGGCGGTGAGCGGCGGGACTGCGTTTTCTATCCGTTTCATAACCCCTAGAGCACGATTATGGAAGATTTGGAGATGTCTGAGATATATTTATATATATATATATATATATATATATTATAATAAACGTACTTGTAAATTTCGGTATGTTAGGGTCTCAATTTGTTTCTTACTCCCCCATTTTTAATTTTTTTTTTAACGTGAAAATACGACTTTAGTGACGGAGTTCTACTGCTCACGGATTTTTTTATTTTGGATTTAAAGTCTTTACTAACTCCAATGTAAAAACATTGAAAAAATGTTAAACGAATTCGGCGACGAACACATTCTACACTCCTCTAGTCATTGGGGAGCATTAATACGTTGGAAACTGTACATCGAAAATTTGACCAGATTGTGGAATACATTCCTTAAAGGGAATGCAAAAAGATGACTACAAAGTTTGATACGCTTCAATAATAATCCGATTTAGATAATTTTTACTTTCTTGTCGCTACTATGTAAAGAAAGTATTGTAATTGAATCAAAATTTCGATGTGTAGTTTTTCAGCGGATCTATGCCTTTCAGAGCTCCCTGAGTCTAAAAAATTAGAATACAGGCGAGATTTATCCAAACGGTTTAGCAAGTCCAAACAAAGTCAATTTTGGCCGTCTCATCATTTTCGTCTACCCCCTCTCCCCCTTTTAAGCATTCATCGGCTGAACTAAAGAAGGAATTTAAGTCATTAAAAAAAAAAATACATTTTAAAGCCTTTAATTATCTTTAAAAACCTAACAAACTGACTGACTTCAGAAATACCTGAGAAAGAAAATGAGTGATAAGAAACTAAAAAGAAATCTGTAAACCTCAAAATCGCTATTGCGTTACCAACGTGAAATAAACAACGAAAATTCAGTTGGAGTTTTAATCCGCTACGTGACGTGTAACAGTACAACTTTTCCAAAGAGGTAAGCACTAGGAGGTATGCAGGTGAGTAAAAGGTACTTAGAGTACAGAATAACATTACTCTTTGAGAAGGTAAGGACATTTATTTCGTATTTTTTGTTATATATTGAATAATCTATATAATTATTATAGATATTATTATATCTATATAACTATTAATGACATTCTAATTATTACTCCTACACCGCCTCCTTAATTATTTTGCTTTTTGCTAAGTGAATCCTCCATCTCCCTTTGAGCTTCAAGGTATTATATTTTGTCTGTTTATTTATTTGTATTCCCTTTTTTTACTTATTTAGCAGAGTTATTAATTTTTAGTTAATGTTATTTCTCTTTTAGTTTACATATTTTTATTATTATATAGTCATTTTTATTAATGTATTAATATTCACTAATTTATTTTTAGTTGTTGCCATCACTCTACCAGTTTCATTTTACAAATTCATCACTGTTTTCATTTTTTTTTTCTCACTAAATCTTCTTTATTTATTAATTCATTAAATGTATATACCATTGTTTTATTCTTATTTTTGTATAAGAATAACAACTAAAACTAAATTAGTTAATATTGATATATTAAGCTGATTATTAATAAAATATATTTTATTAATAATCAGCTTAATATATCAATATTAACTAATTTAGTTTTAGTTGTTGTTATTATTCCATCAGTTTCTTCTTATAACTTTTTACAAATTCATCACTGTTTTAATTTTGTTTTATCTCACTAAATCCTTTTTAGTTATTAATTCATTCACTGTATATACTATTGTTTTATTGCTATTTTTATTTATTTATTTATTTTTATTTTTATTCTATTATAACAATAACAACTAAAACTAAATTAGTTAATACTGATATATTAAGCTGATTATTAATAGAATAATTATTAATAAAATAGATTTTATTAATAATCAGCTTAATATATCAATATTAACTAATTTAGTTTTAGTTGTTGTTATTATTCCATCAGTTTCTTCTTATAACTTTTTACAAATTTACACACTGTTTTAATTTTTTCTCACTAAATCTTTTTTAGTTATTAATTCATTCACTATATATACCATTGTTTTATTCTTATTTTTGTATCTTGTTTATTCAGCCCTGAAGAAGACCTGCAAATTGGGTCGAAACGTCGGTTCCTTAATAAATAGTTTTTACTATTTGTGTTCCACTTTTTGACCGCCTCCCGGACCATCTCATTCCTTCTTTTTGTTAAATAGTTTTTGTTTTTTTTCTTATTTCACGATATTTATTTTCAAGCTGTGTTTGGATAAAAAAAACACAAAAAAAAAACGATTATTCAATAAAAACTAAGGTAAAAACTGGTTATTCAATAAAAAATAAAAACGGTTATCGGTTATAAACGACCGGTTATTGACACCCCTACCTATAATCCTCAAATCCGGCCCTCTGGGCATGATCGATATTTAAATGTAAAATTTTATGTCATTGAGATATAATACATGTAAATGACTTTGTTATCAACAATCAGATATTATACTGTATATACTATGTGTAGACTAAGACGTTATAAGATAGAACTGACCTATAGTCGAGACGATGGTAGCCGAGAAGTGGAACCCTCCAGCGAAGTCCCATGGAGGAAGGGAAGAACTGTTGTTGCTGTAGACCCTGAGGAGTCGATGGAGTGCTTCCAGCTGGTCAGCGCTCAGTTCCTGGTGAAGCGAGAGGTAGTGGTCGTACTCTCGCCGGAGTTCGTCGACGCCATCCCCTAGCAAATGGAAATAGGAATATTATTGAGAACCATATAAATGGGCATTCTATAATTGAGCATAAAGGAGGTATTTTGTTATATATATATATATATATATATATATATATATATATATATTATGAATTCTATTTTAGTTAGAATGATTAAAAGAGATAAAGAATAAACCACAGGTGAGAATGATATAACAGCGGAGCTTGGCTCTGAACAGGTAAATATATAAGGAAGAGGAAGTATGTTATGCTGGCGAAATGTTCTTCTCTCAACCATCTCATAAAATCTAATTCAAAGGATCTAATTGAAAAAGGACAAAGGAAAAATGGAATAGGCGCAGCTTGTGAAAAATCAATCTGAAGCCAGAGAAATATTTAATTATAAATATTTGTATTTGTATTTATAAATATTTGTATTGAGAAGTGTAACTGCTTGCTTTCACTAGTTAACTTCGCCAGTCTGAACCCTATCGTAAAGTCTGTAGCCTACCAACAAACAAGAGAGAAAACTAACCATTATTCTATGATAGCTTATAGTTTACGTACATATTTTAAGTTTATTTTTTTCGAAAAGCATTCAGATAAACTTTGTTGGGTATCCGTTCTCTTACGGCATTAAGAAAATAAATACTTTAGATATCCTGACCCTGGAGAAGCCATTTGCAGCAGAAGCATTCTGTGACCCCCTTAGATCTTCACGAAACATTACGTTAAAGCCAAATTACCCGATTCTAAGCCGAGAAAGATAAACAAAAAAATGTGTAGAAGCTCACGTATTTCGTCTCTCTGACGAAGAGTTACGCCGAAATCAGTTCTGTAGTTTATTAAAAATATTATTTTATTTATAAGATTACAAAACAATAATTACTGAGTGACATTTTTTGTCAGTGGGTTTAACAACTATATTTTTGGCCAGCATTGTGAAAGAATAAGATTAGAATTGATAATATTATTTTCTTTTTATATGTTTGTTGATTTAGGTGAATACTTTAATATATAAAAATAAAGGCAGGCTGTTGCTATTTCACTAATTTATTTATTACGATGCAAATTTTCTGCCTGCAAGCCATCCTCAGGCATCTCTGTAAAAGGCCCTTATTTAGTTCAATTTATAACATATCACAGAATTAAATATACTTAAATATTCTAATAAATACCATATACATACTAAAATTATTTAAAATGCATATAATGTCATATTTAAGTCCAATCCGGATCAAGTCGAAATATACAGCGTCACTAATTTTTAAATATGTGAGAAACATCAATAAAAAACCTGTAATCTGCAGTAGCACTGAAGGTAATAGCAAATTAAGTGATCCTTTAAATACTTTGGAACGCTTTTGAAAATTAGACGAAGATGATAAACAAGAAATCCTTGACGAAGAAGGACCTCCAACAAAGCCCAATTAGGAAATAATTAAATTAGTAAGAGGGCAAATACAAAGAGGACCAACTTATCTCTCGCTTAGCGCCCATCTTCTCTCTTCTCTATTGCCAACGGTTTAGATTAGTCGCCTTCGTAGCTGACGTCAAGTGGTGTAAAACATAGCCCTTTTATGGTATAATTGAAATCGATTATTTTTTATTACAATTATAATATTATATTTAATTATAAAGGTGTTGTCCACAAGGTTAGTTAGCTCGATTTCAAAAAGGCTTATGATACTATTTGCCTTCATTTATTAAGTGTATGATAATTTGATAAAACAGGAAATAGAGAAGCCAGCCACTGGCGTAACTTGAATGCACCCAGGCGCCACTGTCGGAGGACACCAAAAATAAAACTAGAAATATCAAAGGGAAGATTAAAAATTCCGTTTTTATCAAATTTAACGAAAGAAAATCTTTAGTTCAATAAAGGATGAAAGAGAGGATACTAAGAGCTGCCGTGTATTTTCTGGAATGAAATCAAGGAATGTTAGGAATTGATTAAGGACGGCTATGTATTTTCGTTTGTTCTGAGAAATATGGTTGTTCCAGAAGTTGAATTTCCATTTTTACTTCCTTGTACACAGTAAAGGAAGTGTTGTAATCGGGAAAATTTTCGGTTTTCAGATTTCAACGGATATATCCATTTTGACCATCTCTGGAATCCATTTTGACTAGTTTAATCGTGACTTCTGTACGTACGTTCGTTCGTGTCTCGCATAACTCAAATACGGTTAGCCGTAGAAAGTTAAAATTTTGTATTCAGGATTGTTGTAATTGAAGGTCATTATTGATTTTCATCAAAAAATTATATTATCAAATAATGCAAAACTTCTCAAAGTAGGTATATAAGACTTATATATTAATATAAATAATATAATAAATTTTGGTTTACATTGTTTGACCAGAAGTGGTACTTTACTTGAAGGTCATATTGGACTTTCATCAAAAATTATATTAAAATATAATGTAAAACAACTCAAATTTGGTAAATAGGAGTTTTATATCTATAAGAATGTATTTACTAGGTTTTGGTTAAAATTGGTGAGCCAAAAATGGTACTTTACTTGGAGTACTAAACTATATTACCTGAAAAAATTCTGTGAAGGAATAGAGGACTTACCCTCAAAATATCCATTTTTACCATCCCTGAATCCATTTTCACTAGTTTCGTCGTGGCGTCTGTACGTACGTTCGTTCGTGTGTATCTCGTATAACTCAAAAACGGTTAGGCATAGAAAGTTAAAATTTCGTATTTGGGATTACTGTAAAAATATTATATTAAAATAAAATGCAAAACTTCTCAAATTTGGTATATGAATTTAAAATATGAATATAAAAAACATAGTAAATTTTGGTTAAAATTGGCAAACCGGAAGTGGTACTTTACTTAAAGATCATATTAGACTTTCATCAAAAATTATATTAAAACATAATGCAAAACATTTGCTAAATTAGAATTTTATATCAATATAATTAATATAATAGATTTTGATTGAAATTGAAGAACCGAAAGGGACACTTTACGTGAAGGTTATAATAAATTCACATCAACAGGTATATTGAAATTTAGTACAAAGATCATATGGTTTGGTGATAAAGATTATAGACGCGATTTTTTCCACTCTAATTAAACAATTTTATTACTTGTTTTTAAGTGTTTAAACTGACTGTAAAATACTAATAATTGTTTTCCTCCCAATTTGTAAAATGGACAAGTCTGCAGCAGGAGAATAAGATATAATTTAAGTGGGTTCTTCCGCTTAATATGTCGAAACCGTCGATTTTCAATGCTTTATCTAGAGAAATTGAGAGTTCTAATGTTGTCAAGGAACACGAAAAAATCATTTAGGAACTTCTTACCAACTGAAAGAAAACGAATTATAATAACGGAATGAGACCTCCAGAAACAAGAGCTTATGTGCCAATAGATGGACGTCGCGACGCCGAGTGTCGTTTTCGAGACACAGCTATCTTTGGAAAGTAGTAACCAAGTTCAGGGTCACTTTTTGAGCAACCGATTTAAAGTTTAATAGGCGTACAAGGAAGTCATGGGGTGTCCACATCAGATATTTTTTTTATATTACAATAGATATAATTATTTCACAGTGTTGCTGTGAAGCCCAGAGGATCAAGCTGCTATGGGTTCCATGCTCTATGGATTTTATGGAAAGTAAATTCCATAAGTTAGAAATAAAATAATTTCTGTTATCTAGCTGGGATGGCCTGTTTTAAGTGATATTCCACCAATGACAAAACTGTGTTCTCGATAGGCAATATAGGATGGAAATATAATTTTAAAAAATATAAAAAATCTTGACAGGAATGCTCTTACCACCGACTTCAAACTCTCGGGTTCACGTACAGCGGCATATCGCACTAGATCAATGTATTTTGGCTGTTCAAGGTCAGCACGCCTACTAGGACCTACATGTCTTCCTCGGAAGCCTGCCGTTCGTGGAGTAAACTTATGAGTGGCTATATTTAAGAACCTTGGAAACAGCATCGCGATTCCCGATTAAGATACGAGAGGTAAAGTCATCACTCCCACGCCCGGTTGGTGTGAGTCACCTCTGATAGGCTGACGGGCCTCACTTATCCTGGGTAGCGAATTCCTACTTGTAGAGTAGTCAGTTATTGTTGTAGTCATTCCAACTGCTCAACTTAGCCTGTTTGGCCATTCGTTTTGTAAATTTATTCTTGTCTCTAGTTTTTCTTTTATGATTTATCTATTTATATTGTATATAATTTATGAATAAGAATCAAAATATCATTATCACTTATTAACTATAGTTGGCAGGTTATATTATTTACAAATAAAACAGTTTAAACAAAAATAGTTAAAAAGGACATTTTTTATTATTTAGTTATAAATATATTTGAAGCAGCAGTAGAAAGCAGAGTTATTTATATACCATTGGCCTAAAGCTATCGCATCCAAGCATCTTTATCTCTTTTAATACAAAGATTCAAAACAAATTCCCAGCTTTTCAACTTTTGTCTGTACTGAACCATCACCTTTCCTAGGGAAAATCCAAAGTTAGACACAAATATTGAACATGGAAATCAAATTCATACAATGACAAGAACTACATAATTTCGTATGTTAGAACAGTAAAAATTAGCTAATTAATGAACTATGGACTGACGATTAAATTTTTACAAATGATTAATAAAAGCTTATAAAAAATAGTTACATTTGAATAATCTAGACTCGTCAAATGACCATATGTTAGTGTATTTGGATTTTTTTAGTTGGAGTAATTATTAATTTTTAGTGTTACCCCACAGTTCTATCCTGTATGTCTGCATATAATTGGCTTTAGCAAACTAACGTTTTTAAGCTATTAAAATATTTATATATATATATATATATATATATATATATATATATATATATATATATATATAATTAATGTGATAAAATAGGGTTGAATTCTTCAATAACTTTAGACCGATTTGATCCTAAAAATAGCAATTTTATTTAACATTATTTACAATAACAATAGTTTACGATGTTTTCATCAAAACCAAAACAATCAACTTACCTAAAAATAAATTGTTTTTTAAGTTAATAATACACTCTTGAATCAAACTCTATGCTCCTAACAAACATTAACACTTATTAACAAAAACTAACAGATATGGTACAAACATAAACAAACATCTGATCTTGAGGTTACATCTCTTGTTGAGGTTATCGTCATGGCCTACACAATCACTACTATATATTATTACGGTAGTATAGATCCCTTTTCCGGCTCTCAGGAGCGATGGATTTTGATGAGTGAGATATCAAAAGAAAGGGAATTTCATAAAGAAGTGACGAATACCAATTTTGTTTCTTAAATTCTTACTAGGGCTTAAATAAAAGTGATGAAAAAACTGGGAGGTTTCAAAGATTTGACGACTGAGAGTCGGCGGATCGAGACGGAATAAGTTGGGTTTTAATGATTTTGACGCGGGCATAAAAATCACATATGATCTTTCGGATCATATTGGTCCAACCTTTTAAAGCTTAAAAACCTACCGTTTTCGAGATAAAGCACGATATAGGTCCGCACGGGCCTCATGCCATCTTGCGTACGTATCGTTGTCATGGCAACTTTATATCAATTTGAGTCTGTTTACAGTAACTTTTAATGAGTGGGAAATTATATTTTGTTTCAAGGTAACTGTTAAGAATGAATACTACATATAGAAAACGGTACAGCTGAATCTAATTGCCTAACTGCTAAATTGAAGAGATGTTTTCCAGTGGGGTAACTTAATTACTTATTAAGTATGAACTGTAACTTCAACATAGTCATCACAAACTATGTAGCTTCACCAAATGTGTATTTAAATAAGCTTTTTTGGTAATATTATATTGTTTCCCTAATATTGCTTACACCTCGAATGTATTAGGGATTAGAATAAGCATTGATATCTAATGCGAGAGTTCTCGCCTGGGGATACTAGTCAAAACCTAAAAGTTCTATATAAATATATATATATATATATATATATATATATATATATATATATATATATATATATATATATATATATATATATGTATACTAAACGTCAGTAATTCAAGTTTTCTAAGACAGAGTATAAGGAAAATTAAAATAAATGTTATTAAAGATAAATTGTAATCATTCTTTGCGGTAGGTGTTCTCATATTGTTCATGGCGTCTGCTTGTGTAAATAATTGTTTTTAAGATTATCTCTATTGATTCTAGTTAATGGGCATTCGTAAAGTAGTTTACTCTAGGTCTGTTTAGTTTCTCCTTCAGAAGGATATATAAGTCTTTATTTATTCTTAATCTGATATCATAGATAGATCATACCAATGTAAATACGTATATGATTTTTAAGACCTGTGGCAACCAAGTTTTGATGTCTCCTGGTCTGTAATACTTCTTATTCAAATTGGAAGATTTGCTATTAGGGACTTGAATAAGTTCTCGCTGTTTTTTCTTGAAAATAAATGCTTTATTTTAAAAAATTAGCAAAGAACATGTCATTGAAAGTATTGTCCATCGCTAGCCACTACTTTCTCCCATCTTTCTGGCAGCATACGAATACCATGTCGAAAGAACGACTCATCTTTCGAAGTTATCCACGAATCGATCCATTTTTTGGCATCTTCATAAGATTGGAAGTACTGCTCAACCAGGCCATGAGTCATCGATCGGAACAACTGGTAATCGGAAGGAGCAATGTCCGGTGAATACGGCGGGTGGGGTAGGACTTCCCATTTGAGCGTTTCCAAGTAGGTTTTGACCGGTTTTGCAACATGTGGCCGAGCGTTGTCATGCTGCAAAATTACTTTGTCGTGTCTTTCCTCGTATTGAGGCCGTTTTTCCTTCAATGCTCGGCTCAAACGCATTAATTGTAGTCGATAGCGATCTCCCGTGACGGTTTCGTTGGGTTTGAGGAGCTCATAATACACTACACCCAGCTGATCCCACCAAATACAGAGCATGAGCTTGGAACCATGGATATTTGGCTTTGCCGTCGATGTTGATGCATGGCCGGGCTTACCCCACGATTTTTTACGCTTCGGTTTATCGTAGTGTATCCACTTTTCATCGCCAGTCACGATACGATGCAAAAAAACCTTTCCTTTTCTGCCGTTGGAGCAGCTGTTCACATGTGAAAAAACGCCGTTCGACATCTCTTGGCATTAATTCGTACGGCACCCAATTTCCTTGCTTTTAAATCATTCCTAATGCTTTTAAACGTTTGGAAACTGTTGTGTGATCAACTCCTTATGATTCTGCAAGTTCATTTTGCGTCTGACTTGGGTCTTCATCGGGTAATGCTTCCAATTCTTCAATATTAAAATCATTATTTTTAAAGCGTCTAAACCAATCTCTGCATGTTGTTTCTGACAGAGCATGGTCGCCGTAAGTCTCCACAAGAATTCTATGTGCTTCAGATGCAGTTTCTTTTGAAAAAAGGAATGCAGTAAAATTCCCCGCATATATTCTTTTTTTGGCACGAAATTCGACATGTTTAACGCTATGAAAAAGTATGTTATTTACACTTCGGCGGAATAACATATACTGTGATGTCGAGTCTAATGGTGGAGCTTCACGATAAAGTTGGCTATAGTATTGCCTGATGCAAAAAAGACTAAAATAACACCATCTGTCGGGAAACAGCGAGAACTTATTCAAGTCCCTAATATATATAAAAATACAATGTTAGTTATTAATTTTATTACTACATATAATATAATTCGATGTTGTATTTTATTGTTATAAAGGCCAATTCGAGTTCTGTGGTATTTGCTATTTATGCCCCTGGGCTATACATTTTTTTGGCTATAGATCATTAGATAATGATTCATTGTTTCAAATAGATTTTCATCGGCAGAGTATATATATAGAATAGAATTGAATAGAAAGAGAATTTTATCCTGGGACGTAGTCCGCTAAGAATAACTATTTTGTACAAACAAAAAATAACAATTCTGGCTTACATATTGAAATAAACAAATAAAAATCATAAATAATACACAAATAATAAAATCAAAAAAGAATTCTTGTCAAGGAATATAAACGGGAGAAAATTACATTCACCCGTTTGACAAAACTTTATCGTTAAAATAATTTTTTTATCTCCTAGTGAGAAAAAAAAATTACATTGTGATATGGTGCAGAAAAAATAAATAAATAAAATAACATAAGCACATAGAAAAAATAAATAAAGAGAATCAATTTCTAAAAAACAATTATACAAAATTCACAATATGAAGAGTATATTTGAACTTCTTAAAAAGCAAGGTGTAAATGTCATTGTAGAGAAAATAATTCATAAGTAAAAAGAAAAAAAATCCTTGAAATTTACAAATCAAGCGAACTAAACGAACAATGAAATGAATTGTACATAAAAGATACGTTGTGAAAACTGTATACCGTACACCATACAGCCATAGTCCAAAGGGAGAATATATGAGTTTACGTGTGGATATATATATATATATATATATATATATATATATATATATATATATATAAAAGGCTGTTTATTTCTTGTCTTCTTCAAGCCTATATTTAAATTTAAATCAAAATGAACCTATACCGAAACTATTTTTAAAATGGAGTAAGATCATTTCGATAAATGTTTAAACAGACTGGGATAAACAGAAAATTTGTAAAAGACTTGATAAATGTTCTGTTTTCTGAAGACACTGTTTACAGATACCGCTATAAATAATACAATCCCTTCTTCGCAAATGAACGAGTTGTTGAGGCTGAAAAAACAAACTCAAATTCCAGTACTCGTATATCTTTCTGATCATTTCTTCTCGTATGAAAGTCATGTAATGACAAAATATTTAGTTAGAATATATGATATATGTGTTCAGATCATAGAGAGTTAAGGTATTGGACAGTTTTCGATGTAGGACAAGAAACCTATATGTGGGACGTCTGTTCACTTTAGCTTAGTAATTTCTTTTACTAAATATAGTTTATAATGGTGAGAATATAGTAATATGTCATATAATATAAAGTATGGTTTCTGTGTCTTAGAAAATGTGAAATACCGATGTTTTGTTTATTCATTTACATATAGCATAGAACTGTGGGGTTACCCTAAAAAATAATAATTACTCCAGCTAAAAAAATTCAAATACACAAATCTATGATCTAGGTATATCCCATGAGTCTAGGTTATTCAAATTTAAATATTTTTTATAAGCTTTTATTAATCGTGGGGCCATAACCTCAACAAGAGATGTAACCTCAAGATCAGATGTTTGTACCATATCTGTTAGTTTTTGTTAATAAGTGTTAATATTTGTAAGGAGCACAGAGTTTGATTAAAGAGTGTATTATTAAGTAACTTAAAAAACAATTTATTTTTAGGTAAGTTTTTTGTTTTGGTTTTGATGAAAACATCGTAAACTATTGTTATTGTAAATAATGTTGAATAAAATTGCTATTTTTAGGATCAAATCGGTCTAAAGTTATTGAAGAATTCAACCCTAATTTACCGCATTATATATAAATATATATATATATATATATATATATATATATATATATATATATATATATATATATATATTTTAATAGCTTAAAAACGTTAGTTTGCTAAAGCCAATATATATGCAGACATACAGGATAGAACTGTGGGGTAACACTAAAAATTAATAATTACTCCAACTAAAAAAATCCAAATACACAAACCTATGGTCATTTAACGAGTCTAGATTATTCAAATGTAAATATTTTTTATAAGCTTTTATTAATCATTTGTAAAAATTTATTCATCAGTCCATAGTTCATTAATTAGCTAATTTTTACTGTTCTAATATACGAAATTATTAGTTCTTATCAATGGTTGAATTTGATTTCCAACTTCAATATTTGTGTCTAACTTTGGGTTTTTTCCTTGGAAAGGTGATGGTTCAGTACAGACAAAAGTTGAAAAGCTGGGAATTTGTATTGAATATTTGTATTAAAAGAAATCAAGATGCTTGGATGCGATAGCTTTAGACCAATGGTTTATAAATATCTCTGTCTTCTACTGCTGCTTCAAAAATATTTATAACTAAATAATAAAAAATGCCCTATTCAATTATTTTTTTAAACTGTTTTATTTGTAATTAATATAACCTGCCAACTACGGTTAATAAATAATATTGATAATGTGATTTCCATACATCCATCATATACAATATAAATAAATAAATAAAAAAAAATAAAACTAAATACAAGAATAAATAAATAAAGAGTATGGAGAATCCTGGTTGGGGAGAGGGGGGGGGAGGGTACAGTCAATAAAAGACTTGATAAATGTTCTGTTATCTGAAGACTCTGTTTACTTAATTTTTGAAAATTATTTAATATTACTAAACTAAATTTATGCATGAGAATCTTGGTTGGGGGTGCAGTCAATAAATAAACATATAAATAAGAAAAAACTTATTATAATACGTGCCGACGTTTCGGCCTAAGTTTTAGCGCATCTACAGGGCTAAGAAAAAAGCAAGATAACAATAGATGTAACAACAGTGGCAGTACCAGTAATAATAAAAAAGTTAACAAAAACTAAGATGAAAAAATTTAAAGTATAAAGAAAAATATGCTAATCATAATTTTAATAGTAATAAGAAATAAAGAAAAATATGTAAATATATAATGACAAAAAAAGATATTTGAAATTATTATGAAAATATAGAAAGAAAAATAATGAATGAAAAAAAAGATATAGTAAGATATTAATAAATACAAATAATCCAGCCTGAGGTTTAGCCCGAAGCGTTAAGGGGAGGATATCAAAGCGTATTTTCTTCTTGCTGTTTCACCCGCTCGATAGGTCGATCGCCTCGCGATTTAACTCGGCCTGTTTTTCCCTAATAAAGTTGCTAATAAAATTCCGTCTCCAGTTAGTACACAATTTCCTTCCGGTCCATTGATATTCATGTGAAATTGAAATGCTCAAGGTCGTTACCCGCCCTTCGGGAATGTTTCCCTTAAGGACTCATTTCAAAGTCAGCAAAACAGATAAAAGTTTCATTCAATTCAAAAGGACAGAGTGAACTTAAAAAACATGAGTTAAAGACACGCTAACATGGAGAAGTAGCTGTCTTCTTGTATTGACCATTCCATCGGTCGGATATGACCGATAACCGGTTTTTGGTATCGAATAACCGGTTTCTATCGTTTCTTTTACACTATCGGTTACAATTTTTTTTTTTTTCCAAAAACCGTAAAAACGGTTGAAAACAAGTTTCGTAAAAAAATAAATAATAAATTTGCTTAATATTGAATTATTGCTCTATAGCCTAAGAAAAAATACGTACGCGAAATTCATCCTTAAAAAAAAATGATGCTTTATAATTGATCCGCCTCTAACGCCTTTTGTGCTAACTACTTTGTATTCAATTGTAAAATTTTTATTTACTGGAATAATTATGATTCCAGGATTATCGACTTGCGGTGGTTTGGAGAAGCAATTAGTCAGCAGAAATGGCGCTAGTGCGGCGACCGCTACAGATAAGGCGCCTGCATTCTAAAGTTGTACCATGATCAGCTATTCACAGAGTTTTATCTGTTTGTTTACTTGTGTAAAGGTTGTTTAGGTTATTTCTCGAAGGCCAATGTGTAATTTACTTGAATTAAAGTTCTTGCAAATGATCAGTTATTTGTAACAATTCTAGGAGTTGTTATTTGTCATCAAAAAATGTTTTGATGGGAATAATCTTTTAATCTTTTAAAATACTTTTTTTCCAAAGGTTAAAATTGGATCGGTTAAAATTGAAGGCATAATAACCGAAATAGCCGATGACAAGTATTTTTGACAAAAATAAAAACCTCTAATACAGATCCACCAATATGTATGTATATATCCTTATTCCGATTCGGTTAGCAAGGTTCTTTTGTCAAAATTTCAGTATGATTACCTGTTTTTTCGCGGTCATTTAGGTTTTTCGCACCTATACAGCCTCTCCAAATTGTGTTAAGGTGCATTTAGGTGACCTTGAATGGGTAAGTAGCCACGCCCATATCTGGTAGTGTGTGAGCGTTTACACGACCCGTTTTCTGCGGTCTGGTCTGGTCCGGTCCGGTCGTCTATATTCACCTTTAGAGGATTGAAAATTTCCTTATGAATTGTGTTAGTGTTAGAAAAGTGCCTTTTGGGAGTCTCAACTTTTTTCGGCTGCCCCTGCCATTTTATTATTTACAATTTTGTATTTTAGCAAAAATATGACCTTAGTGACAGACGAAGCACTGCTGCTAAGATTGCTTTGTTTTTTTGTGTTTGATGTACTTTTTACTTCCTTGTACGAAGTAAAGGAAGTATTGTAATCGCGATAATTTTCGGTTTTCAGATTTTAACGGAAATACCTATTTAGAACATCCCTGAATCCATTTTGACTAGTTTCTTCGTGACGTCTGTACGTACGTTCGCTCGTATCTCGCATAACTCAAAAACGGTTAGCCGTAGAAAGTTAAAATTATGTATTTGGGATTGCTGTAACATCTAGTTGTGAACCTTCCTTTTTGGTCACTGCTTGACTACCGTTACCACTGGTACTTTACTTGAAGAACAAAATAGATTTTCATGAAAAATCATATAGAAATATAATAAAAAACTTTTCAAATTTGGTATTTATACTTTATATATTTTTCTAAATAACGGTATAGATTTTGGTCTAAATTGGCAAACCGGAAGTGGTACTTTACTTGAAGGTCATAATAAACTTTCATAAACAAAAAATAAAATAAAATATAAAATAAAACATCTCAAATTTGATAAATAAGACTTTTATATCAAAATATTAACAATATATTAGATTTTGGTTGAAATTGGTGAGCCGAAAGGGGTACTTTAATTGAAGGTCATAATAAACACATCAACAATTATATTAAAATTAAATACAAAGATCATATGGTTCGGTGATAGAGGTTACAAACGTGATTTTTTCCCACTAAAATTAAACATTTGTATTACTTGTTTTAAGTGTTAAAATTGAATGTGAAATACTTGTTTTCCTCCCCATTTGTGAGATGAAAAAATCTGCAGCAGGAGAACAGGACAAAAGTTAAGTAGGTTCTTCCGCTTAAAATGTCGAAATTTTCGATTTCCAATGGTTTTATCTAGTGATATTGACAGTTGTAATGTTGTCAGGGAACAGGAAGACATCTCTTGGGAACTTGTTACCTACTGAAAGAAAACGACATACAATAACAGAATGAGACCTCCAGAAACAAGAGTATGTCTGTGTGTGTGTCTATAGCTGGACATCGTTTTTTAGCTACCGCTTTCTTCTGAAACTAGTAACCAAATTCAGGGTCACTTACAAGGAAGTCATGCGGTGTCCACATTAGATATTTAATTTTTTGAAGGCAATTGAAGTTTTCATATCCTTCCGACAATTAGTTTCATAGAAACTGGATCTCTCTCTCTCTCTCTCTCTCTCTCTCTCTCTCTCTCTCTCTCTCTCTCTCTCTCTCTCTCTCCTCTTCCTGCTTTTTTAAGTTATGAACTATTGACCTCATGGCACTTATAATGATGCCCTTAAAACACACGTTGAATTATAGAAGAAAATACAAGACAAACAACTGGGACGACCCGAGATCTTGGACACAATCCAAGGGTCCACGGAGTTCACAATAGGACAATTCTGTCCCTTGTTCAACTCCTTCTAAAAAATACACTCAATAAAATAAACCATTAATTGTTACAAAAACGTTAATCTAACGACCTAGCTACTTACTAAGAGACCGAAAAAGAACTTTATACTTTTTTTTTCATCTTTAGGCCTTGTTACGAATACTATATATTATAGTCCTACATTTGTATTAATAAGATTTTATTTTGCAAATATGTTTCTTCTAAATCAATTAAAAAGGAATCCTAAATGTTCGATTTTTCACATTCGTTACTGAAACGTGGTGACCTCTCTCCAGCGGACACCCTACCCTATGGAAAACTTTTAAATACCCCGGCCTGCAAGTATAGAAATTTTTACCTCGCAGTAAGCCAAATTTTACTTACCGAGAGATAAATTCACCATCTCTGAACGGACACTTACAAAATGTTGAAAATTAAGAACGCCACATCATCATTTTTGTAGAAACAAAAAATATCTCCTGTACGCTTCTTAAACGCACTCATCTGTCAAAAAATCTTAACATGATTGAAACGGATCAAAAAGAATATTCTTATTAGCCACACTGACCCTATAATAACACCATCTAAGGCTATTACCTCTTTGGACTGATTATCACCATGGTTACACTAAAGTTAACCTTCTCTGATGTTGCCGCCTGTGATATGTGTTTCAATTGCTTGCCCTATTATGTATATTTATTTCTACTAGTTTAACTAACATTTTAAGCCATCAGTAATTGTATTGAGTTGTTGTGTAAAATAGTAAAACGGCCTGTGTATTTTAGTTGTAGTGAATTGGTTGCACATCAGAGTTGTAAGCTGTATTTACGTTCTCTTTGTATGTTTATCTTTGTCATGCAAGAAGTTATTTTCTTTTAGTCAGTCCAGGAGAGTATTTAATTTAATTTTAGTACTTGTGGATTAGCTAGACGCCATTGTGAAATACTGTTTCATCTTCGGATGCTTTTCAATTGAGGTCGTGACCTTACCGTAATCACCTCTTAAAACTCTTACCAGTCATTTCAAGTTGATTTCCGGTGGTTTGGGGAAGTTGTAGTAATAATTTAAAGCAGTAATATTTTAAATTATGCTATGGGCCCTACCCCAACTGAAAAGGAACTTTTGGGGGTTTGTATATCTCCTGAGCGAGCGTAGCGAGCGGAAGTCGATAGCTGTAATCTAATTAAAATAATAATAATTGAAATTACGGTCAAATAAATGTTACAATACGCTGATAACCTAAATTCCACAATGGCGTCTAGCTAAACCACAAGTATCTTAATTTTTATTTTTTTATAATCTTTATGAACATAAATAATTTGCATTGTGTTTTTTCTAAGATTTTATATAAATTGATTATTTTCTTGTGCAACAAGCTAATTTAATGAACATATCTCTAACAACCCTAACATTATTATTGTTAGTGTTCATCGCATTCACAACAGTTACATCTATCTAACTATAAATTACCCAGGAGAAACTTCTATGGCAATCTTTACACAAATGGTTTCTCAGTTATTTACCTGCCATGTTGGAATAATAATTAAATTATATTTTATAATATTTCTATAAGAAACGCTGTACCTTTACTAATACTGGTCCGATTTTGATATTCCTTTCTTGTTTTTTAGATACTTAAATTACCTTTCATATGACATTATTCATAATTTACCATAAAATACATACTTTTTAATAAATATATAGATTTTTATAATATTTATAAATATTTATAATAGATATAAAATATTCTTATATCACAACATTTTTCTCTACATTTCCTCGGTGATGTTAATCGTTAGAGCGGTTTTCGAGAAAATTGTAAAAAAGTATAAAATCGATTATATAAAATGGTATTAACGGCTAGTCGATAATGATAAAAGAGTTGCTTTAATATCCTAAGATTATACCTAAATTAAATACGTAATTTCAGTTTCGCAACACTTTTCGTTTTGAGCTAGATTGTTCACACACACACACACACCTTATTGCGAGACTTGGTTATTTGGACTCAGGGGACCTTAAAACGTGTATTTTCGTTGAAAACTCGAATTCGAAATTTCACACGATCGTAATACTTCTCCTTACTTAAATTTAATATATAGGTAAGAGAAAGTAAAAAAACAAATGAAAATGCTAAATGTGAATGTATATATATATATATATATATATTTTAATATATGAATGTAGCATGCCATATTTTCTAATATCCTATATTATAACGTTTCCAAAAATAGTATTAGAAAACCATCTCCAATTCTTTCGAGTCGATGAATGTTATCTACATTGTTAGACGTGTAGCTATTAATTAGTACTGAGTCTTAGAGCACCTTTAAGGACATCGGGAACCGTTGGGTGATTTAGCAATATCTGGAAATAGTTTTGAAACTATTGGGACTCAGCTAAAAAAATCTTTCCACGGAGGTATTACCTAAATAGATCGAAAACGCTGACAATGCTTCTCAACTGATGAGCAAAGTAGAAAATTAAAAATAAAGTAGAAGTTAAAAATAGTTGAAAATTAAAAAAAAATGTTACATCAGAGTTTGCCATCAAGGCGCGATATCTTCGATACCACGTTTTGATCAACGCTACAGGAACCGAATTTTAGTTATGTTTTTCTTTTTTATTATATTCCATTAAGAATAATAAATTGTAAAATGAATACTATAATCCTATACATTGCTTTCATACTAATAGCCTAACCAGGAAAAAATGTTACACTCTGGCCACTTTACACCATTAAAGGTTAGGAAAAAGTGGCCATTACGTATTTCTCCAGAAAGATGGATATAGATACATTATATTTTTTTCTTAATTGCAGATATATGGTGAGGTACCTTATAATATGTAGTATATAGATTCAAAATGTATATGCAGCAAGCGCCTATTAATAGCCATGGTTTGGTGAAAATTCAATTTCCCTTAGATTGGCTACTTTACCCCACCTTCTTCTACTTATTTCATATTTTACTCGATATTGAAGTAGGATCGGGCTGAGGCATATATGGGAGTATAACATACTAACATAAGCAAAATGTCACTAATAATATGACAGTTGTTCTATATTCGTCGGAAAGCTTGAAAGCGCCTCTCCCCCTCTCTTCCTCCCCACTCACCCCCTTCCCCCCTGGAGAACCTCATTATGTCATAATTCCTCCTCGTCGCTTCTTCGTCCAGGAATTCCTCTTCAATCAGCATCCGCTTTTCCTCTTCTCTTACCCTCCGTCGGAATCGATCAAAGGACTCTTTGGAGTCAATTATTAAGTCCAATTCTAAAATATTAATTATCAATCCTTTTAAATCATATAAAAATATAACTAGTCAACAACTTCGTATTTAATCTTATAAATATAATAAGTAATAATTCGACATTCTGAGCTGTCTGTTCAAGTGACGTACGCAGGGGATCTATCTTTTCTCCCCTCCCCCCGAAATGTACGAAAAACTATAAAGTTTGCATTTTAAGTAATATTTTTGGTAATTTTTAACAATAGTTTTTATTCCAAATTTCATGTTTTTCTTTAAAACTTACATTTTGGTAATTATAGACATTTAGATTAATAATTGCCTTCTTCTCATTAAATTCCCTCCTCCCCGAAAAAAATCTGCGTACGCCCCTGGTCTGTTCCGCTTAGTTGGCTGCTTTTCACGAGGAAACGGCAGTATGAATTTCACCAAAACTTATTTTTTTGTAGTTTTATAACTTATTAGAGCTGTAAAGGTAGACCTTCGTTGGAACTGCCCACGGTTGCGGTTGCCAACCGTTGCCACTAATTGTTACTGTTGGTTTATTTCGTTGAAATTACTTACCGCAGCGTCCAACTCCTCTCACATAACCAATATCTTTATAAACTTTCCTATATATATAATCTTTCTATATCATAATATATCGTTCATATATAGTTATAGTTATATGGTATATCGTTAAAATCCTTAAAACTATACTTTATAATGCAATTCATTTAAATGAAAAAACCCATAAACTCATCTAAAACTTAAGAGTTAAATTAATACATTACGTTGAAAATAGCCTCAAATTAAATATATATGGAGCACTTGAAATAATAAAATCCTTCAAATCCAATCCAGATTATTGTTTAAATGACTAAATAAATATCTCCAATAGTCCAATCCTAAATTTATTCCCATCTATAACAGAAAAACCGGAATTACTGGAAAAATCCCGACCCTTAAACCGTTTACCTATAAACATCCCATCTTTCTTTTAAGATGGGAAACCTTCCAGTTTTTTCATCACTTTTATTTAAGCCCTTGTAAGATTTTAAGAAACAAAATCAGGATTCGTCACTTCTCCGTGAAACTCCATTTCTTTTGATACCTCATTCGTCAAAATCCATCGCTCCTGAGAGCCGGAAAAGGGATCTATACTACCGTAATAATATATAGTAGTGACTAGTATACCCGAGCGAGAACTCTCGCATTAGATCCTACTACATTAAAAGTATAAGCGATATTAGGGAAACATTTATTCGTATAAACAATATCATATTACCAAAAAAGTTTATTTAACACACACATTTGGTGAAGCTACATGATTTGTAATGACTTTGTTGAAGCTACAGTTCATACTTAATAAGTAATAAGCTTACCCCCCCTGGAATATATCCCTCCAATTTATTAGTTAAGCATTAATACTCAGCTATGCAATTTTCTATGTGTAGTATTCATATTTAACAGTGCCCTTTAGAGTTGGACATGGGAAACAGTATATAATTTCACATTCATTAAAAGTTTTTGTAAACAGATTCAAATTGATATAAAGTTTCCATGACGACGGCACGTACGCAAGATGGCACAGGGCCCGTGTGGTCTTATATCGTGCGTTATCTCAAAAACGGTAGCGTCGAAATCTTTAAAACCCAACTTATCCCGTCTCGATCCGCCGACTCTCAGTCGTGAAAGCTTTGAAACCTTCCAGTGTTTTCATCACTTTTATTTAAGCCCTTGTAAGATTTTAAGAAACAAAATCAGGATTCGTCACATCTCCGTGAAATTCTCTTTCTTTTGATACCTCACTCGTCAAAATCCATCGCTTCTGAGAGCGGGAAAAGGGATCTATACTACCGTAATAATATATAGTAATGATTCCTAATTATGTTGATCCTTCTATACCATCTTGCGGATGTCAACTGTATAAGTTTACAACATGGATGTAATTCTAGCTTTTATATTAGAAGAGGAAGAGGAAATTATGTTATTAACAATATCTAATGCTAATAGGATATTCCAAACCCGGAAAAGTGAACGGTTTTATGCTAAGTTAATTTGCGGAATGATGAGGAAAGATTCAGAAACGGTTTTTTTTAAATAAATACCTCTCAGTTTAATTTTGTGATTTTAAAGCATGGTGAAAGGATATATAGTAGGAAAATCTACTAATACACTGCAAGCTTAAGGAAAACTGGTAGCCATTTTACGGTAAATCGGCAAATCAAACAATTTATCGTCGCCAACGAGGTATAACTAACGTATTTTTCAATATACCAAAAGAGCTTTACGTAACTTTGCGATAGATTTTTCTATCTCTGGCTCTATTAACTTCTCTGAATTCTAGAAATTTGTGTTTCTAACATTTAATTTTGCAATAATGCTTATGGTAAATTAATAATAGTAAGGAATTCCAAAAATACAATTTTTCACATCCGTTAAACATGTTGGCGAACATCATTTTAATTGATAAACGATTCTCTACTACTTGTACAATTTGTTATTTTTTTATTTAAATTTTAATAAAGAAACAAATAAGTTTATTTTTATTAATTTTTGTTATATTTTTATAAAGAGAACAAGCAGTAGTCAACTGCCAGCAGTATCTACCAGCCGCCACCGTGGGCAGTTCAGCGAAAGACTACCTAAAGGTAGACCTTCGCTGGTACTGCCCGCGGTTGCGGCTGGCAAAGTTTATAGGCAGTTTACTACTACTTTGACTGAACAGGTAGTGACATATTTCGCTGGCACTGCCCGGCAGTCTAGGCATGACGTCATACCTATACTGCTGCTTCCCTGACCGTTCCAGAAGGAGTCATACTGCCTCAGGCGCGACGGTTCCCGCTTATCATTTGAAACAATGTTATCTGACAAAAAGGGATTTAGTTATTATGACGACGAACGTCCAGTAGAGTTTGTAAATCAGTTTCAGGTTCTTTATGACCACAAATATAAGGTAATAGTAAAAAATAATGCGTGGAAAAACATATTAGGTATTTTATTTGTATATTCACAAATTATTATTATTATTATTGTATTAATAAACAGTAAAGAAACCTCCACAGACGAACTTTGTTCATTGTCTAAAATACCTAACAAATATCTAGTTGTACATAACAAATATTTAATGGCGCTTACGCCTTTTTCAAAAAACGATACAGGTATGTGTAATAAGATAAAAATAGTCAATACTTAAAAAACTTTAAAATAAAACATAATTTAAATTTTAAAAAATAACCTTGACTACGGAAATAACCTTATCTGTCCTATGAGACAAATTGGTGGGTTGTTAGTTTCTGTTCAGTAACAACCCACCAATTTGATCTATGAATATTAGTCGGGCCTTATATATATTAGTAGTACTATATATGTATTTATATATATATAATATATATATATATATATATAGTACTATATATATATATATATATATATATATATATATTTATATATATATTTATATATTAGTAGTACTATATATACTATATAGTACTATATATATAGTACTATAGTACTATATATATATTATATATATATATATATATATATATATATATATATATATATATACTATATTAGTAGTCGGGCCTTCCACTACTGTGCGTTTCCTTGCAAGTACATTCCGTCCCATGCATTTGGGCATGAAACATACTGGTGGGCATGTTAACATAAAAACTGTAAATTAATGTATTGTTAAAAGAGTTGAGTTTTGTTGGAGTATGGAAGGCACCCAACAACTACACCAAGTTTTAATATTCATAGACGTAAGGATCAGACGTCCCTAGTCCTTGGTCTCCCAAATTTTGTCTCACTTCCAAAACTGTCCCATATAGTGCCCCATTGGGCAAAATTTAATGTTTATTGATTATTTACATTTTTACAAAGTAGTTATACCTATACGATATATAATTAATAATAGAAAATAAATCATTTTTTTTTCTTAATACTATTCAATATTCCCGTTTGAAATGGAATGCACGAGACATTGAGATAATTGTTACACAATGATGAACTTCTTTTGAAGTGTGGACGTCTCGGAAGGTGAGATTGCCATCTTTTATCTTCGATCCAACTGATTTATTTTTAGTCCTATTTTCCCCGAAAAAAATAGACTATTCCAGTGGGTCGAAGGTCGGCGGCGAGCGGCGGGACTGCGTTTTCTATCCGCTTCATAACCCCTAGGACACGATTATGGAAGTTTTGGATATATATATATTTTTTTCTCCCCCACTACATTTGGGCACCTCCAGCGACCCCCGGTGGGTCAAATGAGCTTAAATTCGTTGCGAAGGGTTTTCTGTATCGAAGGTCAGCGGAGAGGCAGAACCAGATGATAATAAAGTGTGGGTAAATAACTGTCTTTTGTGGGTCTCAACTTTTTCTTACTCCCCCGTTTGTATAATATTTTTTTAAAGTGAAAATACGACTGTAGTGATGGAGTTCTGATACTCACGGATTTTTTATTGTTATAACGTGAGCAACAGGGAAAGTGTTGTTATTTATTGAAGATTTTCACATTGCACCTTTTTTTGTGGGAAGTGACTAATGCCAAATATAAAATCGGTTACAACTTTACAAGAGGGGCGCATTATCAGTTGCTCCTCCTGATCTTACCCGAAGGTCGCCGGAATAGCATATTACTAGTGCCATTTGTACTAACTGCTTTACTTTCACGTTTATTGGAATTATTAAAAGTTTACTGTTTTAATTAAATATTATTTAAAATTATTAGGACTGTCGACTTCGTCTCATTACGTTCGCCCAAGAAATAAACAAAACAGCAACGGATCCTTTTCAGTTGAGGTCGGGGTCTTAACGTAATTTCAATTATTACTGCTTAAATAGATCACAGCTGACGACTTGCGCTCGCTACGCTCGCTCAAGAGATAAACAAACCCCAAAAGTTCCCTTTCAGTTGATGTCGGGTCCTTACCGTAATTTAAATTATCACTCCTTTAAATTGTAAGTACAACTTTCCCAGACCACCGGAAGTCGACAGCACTAAAATTTTTAAATAATATGTAATTAAGGCAGTAATAATTTCAATGAATATGAATGTTACAAATTAATGCAAAGCAGTTAGTTAGCACAAATGGCGCTAGAGTATGCTAGTCCGGCGACTCATCATCGGGTAAGATCGGGAGTACCAGTGATAATGCGCCCCTCTTGTAAAGTTGTACTTAAATTGGTATAAAAAAAAGTTTTCGAATAGGTGGTATAAAAATATAAAGTGTTCGTAGTTATGATATAACTGCAACCATAACAAAGATCCTTCGCAAAAATGTCACGCATCCACCAACGCTTCTTTCTCTTCTTTTCAACCCATAATTAGAACTGCGCAAGCAGCAATCCGCACAAGTTCGGCCAAATATAGCAACTTATAATTATAACAAAATTTTATTTATTTTTTGCAAATCCGGTATCAGATTCAAGTTCCTCACATTAAAAAGCGTTACAGAACCAATTACAATTGTAAAAAAAAAAAGCTGCAAATTATTACACAATGGTTTATTATTTCCACTTAGTAATATTACAAAAATATCTATTCTGTCCAAGTAAAAAAAAATTAAGCAGTAGGCACCAAAGGAAAAGAAATTTGAAGCTTGTCCCAAGATGATCGCCGTGAGAGTGCCCAACTGGGAGTGTTAATTTAAAAAACTGTGTCAATGCAAGTAGGCTGTGATGTAAAATGATA